>JAPPVO010000014.1:3781512-4509492 GCA_030407325.1 Camellia japonica | reverse complement strand
TTGCATTATCTTTGTGTTTCTATCTGTTTGCCATAAAATGATCTGTTCATGTTTCGACTTTGAACTGCGAATTGAAGGCTTATCGGCGGCCGAATCCGAAACTGATTAGTGTTTTGTGTTAATTAGAATTAATGTGATTTTATGGTAAATTTAGTTGAAATTTGATTTGGTATGATTCAATTGGATTAAATAAGCTAAATTACATTAGTTGACTTATCTACCATTATGCCACTTAGTGGCTTGATTTGAGACCTACCTTATCACACCTTACTATACTTAGTAGCATATCTCTTCAGCTAATTTTCTTGACCAAAACCGACTAGAGAGAGAGAGTTAGGAGAAAATAGAATTCATCTAGAGATTTTGCTTGGAACTTAGGAGGCTTTGCAAATTTTAGCTCCTAGGCTTGGAATTCAAGGTTTAAGGTAGGAGTTTCCCTTTCAATTGTGAATTTAAGATTAATTCTTGCATGGTTCATGGAAGATTAGAGTTTAAAGTCAAGAATTGGTTGAAAATGTTGATTTAGGCTTAAATCATGCATGCATGCCTACATTCTTGAATTGTGAGGTTGTTCTCATAGAATCCTCACATGCATGTCCACATTTTTGTTATAGTCCATGAATCATCCTATTCTTGAGCTTAATCTTGCTTTGGATCATGTTTTGGAGCATTAGAAGTCATGAGAATCCATGCATGTTACATTTAAGTTTTGTTCTTGAAGTTTTATTTGAAATTGTGTTTAATTGACTCACCTTGGGCTTTGATTTTACAAATTGACCTTTGAAACATCTTATACTATGAGTTTACAAGTGTTTTCCAGAAAATGGCCCAAGAGGTCAGTTTTGAGTGTTGAATGCTTGTTTGAGCTTGGGAGGCAAATCTGAAATTCCAGAATTGGCTTCCTCGCTCGAGCGAAGGATTCCACGCTCGAGGACCATCGTTTGTTCAGAGCTCCGCTCAGCGAAGGGATGGTGGCTCGAGCGTAAATTGCAAGCTCTCAGGTTTTTGGTGCACGCAGAGCACGCTCGAGCGACGAGACCTACGCTCGAGCAAGAGCTGTGTCTCACGCTCGAGCGGCATTGCGCGGGTATCGAGCGTAAAATTTCAACAACAGTACTTTTGCATTTTTACAGACCGCTCGAGCGAAGAGTCCACGCTCGAGCACCCCTCTGTTTTGACAAGCTCCTTGAGCGAAGGAAGCCACGCTCGAGCGAGACCCCTGTTTTCAGCAAGTTTTGAAAAATGTTTTCCAAGGCATCTTTGCATCCTCATTCCATCTAGGCATTCCTAGGCCATGTTTAAGACTCTATAGTGAGGCTTTAAGGTTAGAAACACACTAAGAACCATGACGTAAGTTTTGTGCAATTAGAATGTGCGTTTCAAGTGTGTGTCCGTTATGTGTTATGTAGGTCACGTGCGCGTATCGTGTGATCAATCTGCTCTCTGTCTGTTTCAAGGCCAACTGTGAGTAATAATTTAGTAAAGTTATGTTCAAACTGTATCTATTTTCTTGTGATCAAACAAGATCTGTTTTCCAAATGATATGTTCTGTACAATGAATGATTGTTCAATTTCTGATATGTATTCGTGACATCCTTAGCATCATGTGATATATGTTGGCTGTTACCCGGTGTCGGAGGTTTCTTTATGGAACTTATTTCTGTCTGCACTCTGTTACCCGTACGGAGGCCCTGTCACGGGGGCTCAGCTTCTGTTCTGTTACCTGGATCGGAGGTTCCTTTATAGAACTGGTTATTCGTAACCTCACGTGTATACGTTCTGTTTTGTTCTGTTCTGTTAATGCTAATGGAGGTATCACGTAAACTTATCATGACTTATGATTTTGTCTGTATATGATCTGGACAAATGATGAATTTGATACAAATCGAATTATGATTTCTGAATCTGCACAACTCATTCATTGAAAACCTTTACTCTATTATTATTCACTGGCTTTCGCTCACAGTTTATATTATGTATGTAGGTGAGCCGGCACATGACCAGGGCCAGAGTTGACGGCCTTCTGTTATGTTTTTGTCAGCCAACCGTTGTGCCTCCCGAGGAGGTTCCGAACGAAGCCTAATGCCATGGCTGTTTTTGTATTCATGCTAGTCTTTGTGTATGCTCTGTAAAGTCAGGTCTTGGGAAGTTCATTCTGTAAATATTGTGTATCTGGACTGGCATGTTTATGTGTATATAAATAAGTTTTGAAATGTTCTGTCCCATGTACGTTATCACAACTCATTGGACCTTGTCTATTTTGTATTATTGCTTCTGCAGCCCCTTATTATTTGCTAATCTGTTTGAGGCCTTTGGTAATCCACGGATTATTGGCCGGTTACGGTGCTAAACTTACAGGGGCGGGTTTGTGTCGTGACATAGACCTAAATAATTACTTTTTTTCCATTGACTTGGCCTATTTTGGGAATGCAGTTAAAAGTTAACTTTTTAACTTTTTGACTTTTTTAGGTCACATCACTCTACTTTTTTTATACATTTTAAAAAAAAAAAAAATTCTAAAAAAATTTAAAAATAAACTTTTAATTTAATTCCCGAAATAAGCCTTAGACTCACTTGACAAGATTGCTAAGGAAGATTTCCAATTTCATTAAGAAATAATTGCATTTACATTTTTAAAGCCACTCGGGTATGGATCATTAGTTACGCTTTTTGTTTTATCCTTTCTCTTACATATATACATCTCATATATTGTCACTTCACCAAATCAAAAGTTGAAAAAAAATAGGACAAGCAGATGAATGTGTATGCTCCATCTACTTAGAGTGGCCTTAAAAATTATAAATAACATTTATATATTTTTAAACAGTTGCTTATGTGTTTCAAAAAATTTAGGGTTTCATAATTTTAGAATCCGGAATGTATTTAGAAATGGGTTGTGTAATGGAGATTGAATTGATGAAGTATGAGATCCACATATAAAATTAATATGAGCTATTGATATGAAATTTTTGGTAATTTTCTGAATTCGTAGCATTACTATAGGTGTTTAGATGGGAAACATGTGTCTCTCTTCAACTATCTGTAGCATATCTATGTCTAAGAAGAACACAACATGAACCCACAACATTCTTAGAAATGTTTAGAAATTGGAATAATATGAGAAGATATGTACTTTTCATTCTGATAGACAATAAATGGTATAGCTTATGAATTAAGATTCCTGGACTTGAATTCTATGTGATCTTTTTTGTTCATACTAGTCAATGTATGGCTACTAGATTCATAGATGTTCTATTCAGTAGCAAAACTAAAACTTTGCTTTTGTTGTGTAACATGTAGATAACCTCACCCAAGTTGCTTGACTAATTTGCACAATATGACAAGGTTTGTCCCTCCTATGTGTTTAAGGTGATGCCGTAATTAGAACCGGAGTTTTCATTAGTATGCATGTATCAGTGCCTATAAAAGCAAACCTATATGCATTGTAATTGACATCCATCAGAAAAGAAAAAGAAAGGAAAGAAAGAATTCTTCTTTGGTCCTTTACTTTCTAGTATTCTCATTTGGTCACTTATTTCCTTTTATTCTATTGTGGCTCTTTCTTCTTTATTTCCTTTAGTTTTATAACACGTTATCAGCACGAGATTCTAACCAACTGAGAAGACAAGGCTACTGGGTGGTTGTAGTAAGTATAAATCAATTCTAAAGCTATTTTTATCTTTTCTTAATATATTACGTGATACTAAATATGTTGTTTTTTGTTAAATTT
Organism: Camellia japonica; assembly: GCA_030407325.1. Taxonomy (NCBI): domain Eukaryota; kingdom Viridiplantae; phylum Streptophyta; class Magnoliopsida; order Ericales; family Theaceae; genus Camellia; species Camellia japonica. The sequence goes on along the minus strand of JAPPVO010000014.1, from coordinate 4,505,762 downwards.
AGTAAAATGTCAAATCTTTCAAAATTGGAATTCTCAGCTCTTGACATTTCTGAAAAAATTATTTATCATGGATTCTTGATGTTAAGATCCACCTTGAGGCGATGAGTGTTGAAAATACTATAAAACATGAAAATGAAGCATCCCTGCAGGATCACGTAAATGCAATGATATTCAATTGCCACCATCTCCAAGAAGAATTAAAAAATGAGTACCTCACAGTAAAAGATCCACTAATTTTGTAGAATAATTTGAAGGAGAGATACGAGCAGCAGAAGACTGTAATCCTCTCAAGAGCCCATTATGATTGGTTACACTTGAGGTTGTAAGATTATAAATCAGTTAGTGAGTAAACTCTACTTTATTTAAAATAATCTCTTGATTAAAATTATGTGGAGAAAAAATTATTGAAAAAGATATGCTTGAAAAATCATTCTCTACATTTCATGCTGATAATGTGCTCCTGTAGTAGCAATATAGAGAGTGTTGTTTTTCAAAGTACTCTGAACTAATTTCATGTCTTCTTGTGGCTGAACAAACTAATTAATTGTTATTGAAAAATCATCTATCCGCCAACCGGTTCTACTCCATTCCCTGAAGTGAATGAGGTTGCATTTCATAACCGTGAACGAGGAAGAGGTCATGATTTTGGACGTGGTCGAGATAGAAATAATTACTGAATCCGTGGGGGATATGTTTAGAAAAATACCATGCCATTCCACCAGAAGTGGAATAATTCTAGAACATCACAAGAAAAGGAAAAAGGTTTACAAAATAAACCTCCTAAGAATCATGAAAATGCTTGTTACAAGGTGGCATGACATGGCATTGGTCGCGTACCTGTCGTACGCCTAAACATTTGGTAGATCTTTATCAAGCCTCCATAAAAGAAAATGAAAAAGGAATTAAGATGCATTTCATAGATCATTATGAACCCATTGATATTAATCATCTTGATGTTTCCGATTTCTTTGAAGATTCTGAATGAAAAATTGATTATTTAATTGGTGATGGAAATGTTCACACTAATTAACTTGATTTTCTAGATATCATGATGTATTGTCCTATTATGATTATGATTTTGAAGTTTATATTTTTGGGTTTAATAATTTGTATTTTCTTACTTTACGTTTTGAGAATAATGATACACTGACTAATTCAAACATGATTGGTGATGATATTTGTTTAGTGAATAGTGCAACCACACATACAATTTTACGTGATGTAAAATATTTTCTACAATTAATCTTGACAAAAGTTAATGTCAATACAATTTAAGGTTCTGCGAACCTAATTGAGGGCTCTGGAAGAGCCAATATTATGTTGCCAAATGGAACAAAAATTTGTATTGATGAAGCTTTGTATTCTACTAGATCCAGAAGAAATCTGTTAAGTTTCAAAGATATACGTCGTAATGGTTATCATTTTGAAACTATAAATAAAGGTCAGGAAGAGTATTTATTAATTACTTCAACTAATTCTAGCCAGAAGCTAGTATTAGAAAAACTTCATGCATTTTCATTTGGATTATATTATACGACAATAAAAATGATTGAGTCACATATTGTCATGCACTAGAAGTGCTCTAACCCAAAAATATTTATGCTATGGCATGACCGACTTGGGAATTTGGGATCTATAATGATGCGTCGAATAATTAACATTTCACATGGACATCCATTAAAGAATCAAAAGATTCTTTTACGAAGTGATTATCCATGTTCTTCCTATCCACAAGGGAAATTAATTAGCAAACCATCACCCATAAAAGTAATTGTTGAATCTCCATCCTTTTTACAAAGAATTCAATTGGATATATGTGGACCCATACACCCTTCTTGTGGACCATTTTGTTATTTTATGGTTTTAATAGATGCATTAACCAGATGGTCACATGTTTGTTTACTTTCGACACGTACTGTTGCATTTGCCAAACTCCATACCCAAATAATTAGATTGCGAGCACACTTTCCAAACCATCCTATCAAGACAATTCGTCTTAATAATGCTAGTGAATTTACATCTTAAACATTTGATAATTATTGCATGTCTATTGGGATTGATATTAAACACTCTATTGCACACACTCATACCTAAAATGGTTTAGTTGATTCTTTCATTAAAAGACTTCGTGTAAGGTCCCAATGTCCCACATCGAGAATGGAGGGGGAGTTCTTGGGTTATAAAAGTAAAAACCTAGACCCTTATATAGCATCGAAGCCTTTTCTCGGGTGGTGAAATCCCTAGTAGAACTCCCCAGTTAAGCGTGCTTAGGCTGGAGTAGTTCTGGGATGGGTGACCCACTGGGAAGAACAAATCTATGTGGGCTTGGCCCAAAACGGACAATATCGATGACATGTGAAGGGTTGGGGCGTTACAAATGGTATCAAAGCTGACTTTCCGAAGTACCAAGTATGGGCCCCTGGCGTCTCTCGGTGTATGTGGCTAGGCTTGTGAGCTGGCAGGCTACTACACGAGGATGTGCAGCCTTAAGGGGGGTGGATTGTAAGGTCACGATGTCCCACATAGGGAATGGAAGGGGAGTTCTTGGGTTATAAAAGTAAAAACCTATACCTTTATATAACATCGAGGCCTTTTCTTGGGTGGTGAAATCCTTAACAGAACTCCCTAGTTAAGCGTACTTAGGCTGGAGTAGTTTTGGGATGGGTGACCCACTGAGAAGCACAAATCCGTGCAGGTGTGGCCCAAAGCGGACAATATCGATGACATGTGAAGGGTTGGGGCGTTACACTTCAGTTGATTGGTTGGCTTTTCCTTATGAAAAACAAATTACCTATTTCAACATGGGGTTATACTATATTGCATACAGCATCTTTGATTTGTGTCAGACCAACTGCGTATCATGAGTACTCACTATTACAACTTGTATTTGGTCAACCGCCAAATGTTAGTCACCTTAGAGTGTTTGGTTGCGCGGTTTATGTTCCTATTGCACCTTCACAATGCACTAAAATGAGTCCGCAATGTAGGCTTGAAATTTATATCGGTTTTGATTCTCCATCAATCATTAGATATCTAGAACCTTTAGCTGGTGATGTGTTTAAGACATGATTTGAGGATTGTCATTTTGATGAAACAATTTTTCTATCATTAGGGGGAGACAAGTCGCAACCAGAAGCTCGACGGAAAATCACTTGGAATACTTTGATGTCATCTCATCTTGATCCTCGTTAGAAGTTCAAAGGATCATTCATTTGCAAAGTATTGCAAAGTATTACAAATAAATCAGTTCCTAGATACATTCACCAACACAAAAAATATGATAAAATCTTATATACCAGTAGCTAATATCCCAGCAAGAATTGATGTTCTTGTCGGACAATCTGTGGGTATAGTAAATGAGTCTAAGACACAAGCGTAGGAAGCCATCGGTGAAAAAGAAAAAATTTCTTGAAAGAGGAAAGCTCAAGAACAAACCATTGGTACTCTAGAAGAAACCATAAATAGATCTCCTGGAGAGATCATACCTATAAATGAAAGCACCCCTGAAGAGGCTAGAACCACAAAACAGGCCATAATAAGTCTATCCAAATCTTCTACTTATGAACCTCCAGAAGAGAAATCTCCTGAAGAGTTATTCCCTGAAGTAGAAAAGGTACTTGAAAATAATGAGATCTCAATATATTATATGAGTACAGGAGAAGTTTGGGATATAAATCAAATTATTGTCGACAACATATTTTCGTTTAAAATTGCTCTTGACATTACCAGAAGTAATGTTGAAAACATTATCAAAAGTGATGATGACAATGAATCATGAGCTGTCGAGGAATGTCGACAGAGAAAGGATTGGCCAATGTGGAAAGAAGTAATACAAGCAGAGTTAAACTCGCTTATAAAACGTAAAGTATTTGGACCTGTAGTTTAGACCCCTGAAGGGATATAGCCTATGGGATATAAATGGGTGCTTGCTCGAAAACGCAATGAGCAAAATGAAATTGTAAGATATAAAGCACGACTTGTTGCGCAAGGTTTCTTGCAGAGACCTGGTATTGATTATGAGAAAACATATTCACCCATAATGGATACAATTACATTCAGATTTTTGATTAGCTTGGTAATAATAGAAAATTTAAATATGAGTCTAATGGATGTAGTCACAGTATATTTTCATGGATCACTAAATAGTGATATATATATAGGAAACTCCCTGAAGGATTTAAAATGCCAGAAACATCTAATTCAAAACTCGGAAGTGTTTATTCAATCAAGTACAAAGATCTCTATACGGGTTGAAACATTCTGGATGAATGTGGTATAATCAGCTCAGTGTGTATTTGTTGAAAGAAGAATATATGAATGATCGGATTTTTCCATGCATTTTCATTAAGAAATCAGAATCTAGATTTACAATTATTGCAGTATATGTTGATGATTTGAATCTTGTAGGAACTCCAGAAGAGTTTACAAAAACTATAGAATATTTAAAGAATGAATTTGAAATGAAAGATCTTGGCAAAACAAAATTTTGTCTCGGCTTGCAGATCGAACATTTGCCAAATAGGATTCTTGTACATCAATCAACATATACAGAAAAAGTCTTGAAGAACTTTTATATCGATAAAACTCATCCTTTGAGTACTCCTATGGTTGTTCAATATCTTGATGTGAAAAAAGATTTTTTTTGACGAGAAGATAATGAAGAACTCCTTGGGCCTGAAGTACCATATCTTAGTGCAATTGGTGCCTTCATGTATCTTGCAAGTCGTACCAGGCTTGATATTGCATTCGCTATCAATTTATTAGCAAGATATAGTTTCGCACTAACCCGAAGACATTGAAATGGAGTAAAACAAATATTTGCTATCTTTGTGGAACAACTGATATGAGTTTATTTTATTCAAATAAATCAAAGCTATGCAGATACTATATATCTTTCTGATCCACATAGGCCCCGTTTGGCAGAGCTGTGGAAAGTGATTATAGATTATGGCTTAACAGATTATAGATTACAACTTTAAACATAAGCTGTTAACTTGTTTGGTGTAGCAGTGGGATTATAGATTTAATCAGCAAAGTAATGTTTGGTTGAATAAGTTGCAAAATAGCTTTTTACAGTGTAATGTCCTTTTTGCCTCTTTTTTTTTTTTCTTCATATTTATTTTTTTTTCTCCTTATTTTCTTTTCTCTCTCTTTTTTTTTTTAAAAATTTTTTCTTCTCTTCTTTTCTTCTCTTAATTGTTTTTTTATTCTCTTCTTTCCTTATTCCCCACCCCCCCTTTTCTTCTCTCAATTTTTTTTTCTTTTTCTTCATTTTATTTTATTTTCTTTAGTTTATAGTTTATTTTTTCAAATTAGAAGTGGTGCATGCATGGTGAGATTGATCATGAGAAAATTTTGGAAAATGCTAAAATACAATTAAAATTTTCAAATTATATTCATTTTAGTTTATAAATACATGAATATTAATTGATATTCTTTTTAATTTATAAAAATTGTTACAAATCCAATTAATATTTTTAATTATTATTACAAATTGTTACAAAATATACCAATTTATTAAATATTTTTTAAATTTAATTTATTATAATTAATGGCTTAATTAGTTAATTAATGCTAAAATTATTAATTAGTATCAATTAATATAAAATTTATTTCATTAATGGCTTAAAATGCTTTTTTATTATTATTTTTTTTATTAAAAAAAACACTGAAAACCCTTGCTTCGGCAGTCCCTTTTTTTCCTCTTATATCTCACCGTCGTTCCATCGTAGACACGGAACAATGCCGGAGAGAGAGAGAGAGAGAGAGAGAGCTCTGGTTCACCGGAAAGGGAGCTTCGCTGAGATCACTTCTCCATCGATCGCGATGGGGATTGAGGGACAACGATGAAGGCACAGCGGTAACGTGGTGGCTCTATTGTAACGGTGGAAGGTCGATTGCGACGACATAGAAGGGTTTCAGATTGATCGCAGACACAAATAATGCCGGAGAGAGAGAGAGAGAGAGAGAGCGAGCGTTATATCGTTATCATCGTCAGATCGTCACCTGTAAAACCCTAGCCTGTAGCCCCCATCATCAAATCGTGAGAGAGAGAGAGAGAGAGAGCTAGTTCTGGTTTATGCCACAGGAAATTGCCTCTCAAGCTTTCTCTCTCTGAAGAAGTGAACAGTGTTTGGTTGTGGGTTTATATATTGGTTTTTTGGAAATAATTGAAGTTGATGAGAGGCATTTAAGTAATTTTGCCCTTCCTTTCCCAGCTTACCGCTTAAGCTGAATCCGTTAAGCACCCTTACAACCACTTCAAGAAAAAAACTGATTTTTCACTTACAAAAAGCTATAATCTGTATTTGTAGACATCCCCGAACGCCCCGGGGGGGGGGAATCCCCCGTTTTGTTCATCTTGGGCTCACTACAGTTCAAGACTCAATGTCACGGTCCTGCATCTAATCTCGTAGAATGCAATGCAAGACCGATGAATCATCAAAGAGTCCAAATCCGGCAAATCGTTTTAAAAAACAGATTTTTGTAAAGAAGTGCCAAACATGGACTGCTTTGCCAGATACAGAGTCGCCACCTAAATATTTTTTTATGGGGGAATTTAGGAAACCCTGACTCGTTTGCCTAAGGCCACGTGTCCGTCATCACCAAAGTTGCATCGACTCGGGAACTTGGGTACGATTGGGGAAGGTCAGCTATGAGCACCCCCGCTCGCTCGATCAAAGATCGGCCTCTACTAACCATGATATCTTGCTTTGAAAACATTATGTGCTCTTATTCCGGTTATTAGCCTAGACTTATTACGTGATGCGCACAACACAAAAGTATAGACTAGATCGCCTCATTTGGAACAAAGCATTGCATATCCGCTCGTTTGAAAGATGGTTTGAAATTTGCTACTCGCGAGTAGGCTAAAACGTGGATTTCAACGAGTTGTTCCAACTCAAACAATCCAACCTTCACCCACAGGCATTCAGGCAGTTATATCATTTAAGCACATAGCCTCATGGTAAAGCATGCTAACATGGCAACACTCACATGCATGCAAGGATGCTAAAGCATGAAAGCTTACCGAGTACTCCGAGCCAAAACAGAAACTAGTTAGTAATCATGTGCATGGTCCTAGTTCATGTTGAGGTGGCTAATGCAACACATGCAAGATGCAACTACTATAGGCTCGGCTATTCTAAGATGGATATGATAATGTTACAGTTAACACGTATTCAACTTAGAATTGAAATACAAATGCAGTTAGTATGATGCGCCGAGCCCGGTGCGTGCAATACGAATGAATGTATGCAAACATACTATCATAAGTATGCTAATAGAAACATGCCCTAAACTAACTATCGAAAGCTAGTAAATAAAAGGGAAGAAAGATGTGGGGTTGGAAGACATACACACACTCACGCACACTTATTACACAATTGCCCTCACTCGGAGGGTCCGAATAAATATTACAAAACAAATAAATAATTGACTATTCTAGCTAATTAAATATTACAAAACTTCTAATTAATTAACAAATTAATTACGAAAAGAAAATGGCCGCAGCCCTGCCTCGGAATGCGTGGATGATGCATGCTTGACTCGCCTTGCTCGAAAACCCGGTGCCATGCCACTGTCGCCTCAGTTTACACTGCCTTACTCCTCTGAAAATTATGAAAGTTTCCAGGACCCTTCTGAATAACTCCCTGAGTGTTGTGGGATGCCACCGGCCATGATAGAGCATTACCGGCTATGAGAATGTGTCCATCGGCCAAAAAATAAATCACCGGCTGGACTTTGGTAGCCGGTCGGCATTGTAAGTGGTCGGCCGGCCATTCCTTCCTGCAAAACCCTGTTTTGACAGCAGCAGAGGACAGACAGTGCATGGCATGGGAATTTCAAAGCAAATGTGTGCATGCCCACTCTCCCTATCATGTTATAGACTCAAGGGAGTGTGGCCCTTGATCCTCGGGCCACCAACCATGCATCTCGATGCATAATGGCCAAAGGCACCAAGTTCGCAAATCAATGTAAATGCATGCAACAAAACAAATGAGTGCCTATGCCCTATCATGTTGAGATCAAGGACATCGGCGACTGAGGATTGAGGCGCGTTACGTCACTTTGAGTACGAATGCCCCTCATTCCTCATGCTTGGTTTGACACCCCAAACCAAGCAAAATGTAATACAAGTATGCAATGTGACTCAAGTGTGCAACATGGGTCGAATATGCAACATGAAGTTAAGTTAACAAGGCATGCCAAATACAATGTGCCAAACATGCAAGATATAATGCAATGTAACCTATCATGTAAGCTTGGATATGAAATGCAACTAGCTTAACGACATGCAAATGTGCAAAGATGTTACAATGCAAGCATGAAACCAAAGAAATGCAACACGTCAAAACATGCAATGGTGGACTTAGACTGAAATGGGAGGCCTCAGCCCATCCCAAAACAGTGGCCAAGAATACTAAAATAATGGTGCCAATCATGTAAAATAAACATGCCAACCAAAGGTCCTAAGACTAAGGCATGAAAAGCAACTCTCAAGAACACTCATAGGTGACAAAAAAAGACATTAAGTACTCATGTTAAACTCTGAAAAGCATGCGAAGGATGATGCCAAAACATGCTAGGGAATGGATGCGAAATAGAAGACATTCAAGGCCACAAAGAAAGCCTTACTCAATACCTACCCAAGCAAACATGGCATGGATTTTTCAATGCAAAACAGAGTTTCATCATGCAAAAATGAGCCCCAAAACCTCTGATATGGCAGCCCAAAGCCTCAAACACTAGGCATGCACAAAAGCCCAAACATAGAGCATAAGACCACATCTCTTCAAGGCCTTGAAAGGGTAACAAATGGAAACATGTAAGCACAAAAACATGGACTGAAATGGCATAATAAGTGATTCCAAATTACTGAAATAGCCTAGATAATGCAAGCCAATGACTCACACACTCAAGGCTCACAAGCCACAATGCAAAGAGGCTATATAAAGCATGGCAAGCATGACTCCAAAGACCCAAGACAGACCTTAAGCATGACAAAATAATGCTAAAACCTTCTTAGAACCAAACCAAATTCATGCTAAAATGACATGCTACAACATAGTACATTTTAGGCCAAAACATGGGATTGTAAGGCAAGCATATGATGCATGAAATGGACCATTAATCCGACCAAAAACAATGATATAATATGACCAAATAACATCCAAAAACCTCTGAAATGGAACCAAAAACAACTAAGCATGCATGCTACCCTTGTGAGCCAAAGACATAAGCAAAAAAAAGACTAAGGGAGAGGGGTGTCCCTCCCCTATGCAAGACATCAAAACCTCTTCTTCACCACTTAAAATCCACTGGATTTCAGTGGTGAGAAGGCCAATACACAAAAGATTCCAAAGCTCAACAAAGAAGGCACAAAAGGGGCCAAACAAGGCAACAATTGAAACCATTCAGGTACTTGCTCTTCAAGGACTTGGTCTTCGATGAAAGCTCGACTTCATTGAATCAAGGTAATCTAATTAAATTATTAAAGTTCAAGGTGAGAGGAAATGATGCACTTGAGAGCATTATATTAAAGAATGTTCTACAAATGCCAAATACACTTTCCGAAGATCCAACTGAGATTTTACATATACTTGCTAACAGATTTAGAAAATGATTTTGATGAAGTTGTAGGAGGTTATTTGTATTCTTGTTGATGAATCCCAAAATGAGTCTAAAAAAGAACAAATGCCCTTTATTTTGAGATACGTCAAGAATGATGGTTTGCTAGGGGAACGGTTCTTTGATATCATGGGTGTTAAATACATCTGCATTGACTCTTAAAAAAGAGATATCGAATATCCTTTCTCGATTTAATCTCCCTATTCAAAACATGCGTGGTCAAGGGTATGATGGTGCTAGCAATATGCGTGGCAAATGGAATGGACTTCAAGCTTTATTTCTTAAAGATTGCCTATATGCATATTATGTACATTGCTTTGCACATCGTCTGCAATTGGCCTTAATTGCAGCAACAAAAGATGAGCCTAATGTTTGGCAATTTTTTTCTCACTTTGAGTTGTATTGTCAATCTTGTTGCTTTTTCTCCAAAGTGCATTGGTGAGTTAAAATCTTTTCATAGGAGTGAAGTTGAAAATATGTTGGCTAGTGGTGAGTGTTAATCTGGTAAAGGGGCCAATCAAATTGGTACCTTGCATCGAGCTGGAGCTATTATGACTCTGTTAGAAACTTGATTGATATGTATGAGGCATCTTGTGTAGCTGTTGAAAGTCTCAAGAAGAGTACAAATCAACAAATTCGCGGGCAAGCTAATGGAGTTTACAAGGTAATGAAGAGCTTTGAATTCATATTCGTCTTCCACTTAATGGACAACATTTTGGGAATCGTGAATACACTTTGTCAAGCCTTGTAAGAGAAAACTCAAGACATTTTAAATGCGATGAAATTAGTCTCCACAACAAAAGCTCTCCTTCAAAAACTTAGACAAGATGATTGGGATATTTCTTTTGCAAATGTGGTGTCATTTTGCAATCGACATAACATTGCGATGCATGATATGAGTTTTTCTTATGAAGAAGGTACAAGTCGTCATCGTCGTCAGCAAGATCACGTTACATTTGAGCATCATTATCACTTTGACATATTCAACTCTACAATTGATTTTCAATTGATGAAGTTAGAACATAGATTTAATGATGGGATAATGGAACTTCTTTCTCTTAGCTCGACTTTGGATCCTAGTGGCAATTTTAGATCTTTTAATATGGATAATATTTGCAATCTTGCTGAGAAATTTTATCCCCAAGATTTCACTTCTCAAGACATCCATGCTTTGAGATGTCAATTAATGCATTATAAGCTTGATGTTGTTTGTTATCCCAAGTTTCATAAGATATCTACCCTTGCCGATTTATGTCGATAACTATTTGTGACAAGAAAGTTCGAGCATTACACCCTGATCTATAAATTGATTCATCTTATGTTGACCCTTCCTGTTTTTACGGCGACTACGTAAAGAGCATTTTCGAGTATGAAGCATGTTAAAACTGTCATTCACAATTCAATTGGGGATGAGTTTCTTGCCAATTGCATGTCTCTTTACCTTGAATGAGACCTTACTTTGAAATCAATAAATTTAGATATTAATCTAGATTGTATTATTAAATTCTCTTTTTTCTTATGTGGTTATACTTAAAATATATTGTATAATTTTACCTTAATATTAGCCCAACCCATTGATGAATCCTGGGTCCCCCTTGCAAGGTTTTAATGAGGCAATCTAAACAACTCACATACCAGAATATTGTACTCTTTTCCCTTCACCAAAGGTTTTTTCCCATTGGGTTTTCCTTGGTAAGGTTTTAACGAGGCATATTCTTAGTATATGGTTATCCAAGGAGGGAGTGTTGTGTAACATGTGGATAACCTCATCCAAGCTGCTTGACTAATTTTCACAATAGGACAAGGTTTGTCCCTCCCATGTGTTTAAGGTGATGCCGTAATTAGAATAGGAGTTTTCATTAGTATGCATGTATTAGTGCCTGAGAGAGAATAAAAATAACCATAAGAATTATGTGGGTCTTCGCATTGCCACGTGGCATGGTTATGGATTACCACATGTATGACAGTTGTCAAATTCTTATCAAACAATGCATTAGTGTTTTATGTTATACAAAACTCATCAGGATATGAAATCTTATTGATATAGAAGTCTTAAACAACTGAAGATTGTTTGGGATAGGACTTCTGAAACATTCAAACTATTTGTGAGATAAGTCATTAGATATTATAAATAAGCAACATCCCATGGGTTAAGGTACGCAATTTCTCTCTATGAATATTAGTCCATTAAATATTTCGATAATATTGGAGGATTGACTTGGGCGTCGGAGGGCCCCCGGCTACGGCTGGGGGTGTTTTGTTTTACAGATAATGATCGCGAGGTGGTGCTGATCATCTTCTTTGTTGGATTTCTTTATCATCAAATACGGTATTTTTTTTATTTTTTTTTTTTGTGTCCGTACAATTGGCGCCGTCTGTGGAAAACGATGAAATTCAACAAAGATAATTAATAAATCACGATAAACTTTCTTGGAGGGCTTTGTTTATGATATTGATTGTTTTTGACCGATTATATACTTTTGCGTTGGAGTTCATGAACAACAAAAACAAATACAGTGTTCTTGTATAAATATGCTTTCAAATCTACATGGATTTAAGCCATGTAAACCTATATGCATTTAGGGCTGGGCATAGGGTCATCCGACCCGCCCAAACCGCCCTACTCGATCCGAACCGCACGCATGTGGGCGGTTTCGCAAACACATTAGGGTAGGGTGCGGTTTGGATTTTATACAAATTTCGGGTTGCGGGCGGGTTGCGGGTTTGAACCGCACCCGCCCAACCCGCCCGTATTAAATTAATTAATTAATTAATTAATTTTTTTTTTCATCTTTCAAATCTAACTGTCCATCTCTCACTCACCATCTCACTCACGGTTAACAAACAAAACAAAAGAAAAAACCCTAAAATCAGTCGTCTCCTCTCCCTCACTCTCTCAGTCTCTCATCTCAACTCATCACTGTCTCTCTCTCTCACTCTCTCGTTTCTGCACCGATCACTCTCTCACCGCCGATCATCTCATCGCACCGATCATCACACCGCCGATCTACTCACAGGTAAACTCTCTCTCTCAATCTCTGTCTCTGTCTCTCTCTCTCTCGCCCCAATTGATCGTTGATTTTTTTTGTTTTATATATATATATATATGATATATCTCTCTGATCAGATCTGTCTCCCTCACTCTCTCATCTCATCAGTCTCACTTTGTGCATCTCTGCACCGATCGACTCACACACAGGTAAGCCTCTCTCTCTCTCCCCCCCTGATCTCTCATCTCTGAACCGATCGAATCTGTGTTTCTTTGGAAATAAATCTGATTTTTTTTGTGGACCAACAGATCTGATTTTTTTGAATTTGTTTTGGTCTGTGTTTGTTTTGTTTGAGGTAGCTTCGGTTTCAGATTTGTTCAAATTGTTTTGGCCTCTGTGTTTGTTTTGTTCGGTTTCAGATTTGTTTTGGCTAGTCTGCATCGAATCTGTCTGTATGTTAAATCTGAATCTGTTCAAATTTGTTCGAATCTGTGTTTCTTTCTTCAAATTTGTTCTTTAAATCTGTGTTTCTTTCTGTGTTTCTATGTGTTAAATCCGATTGAATCTGTGTTTCTTTCTTCAAATTTGTTCTTTAAATCTGAAATCTGAATCTGTATGTTATTTAATTTTTGGAATTCAGATTGACCAACTAGGTGGAATTTAGAAAAAATAGGTAGAATCTAAATGTTATTTAATTCTGAATTGAATCTGTTTACATTCAATCTGTTTACATTGAATCTGTCTGTTTACATTCAAACTGATTGATTTTGTCTGTATAATTTTGGATATCTGAATCTGAATCTGTCTGTATAATTTTGGAATTCAATCTGTTATTAAATTGAATATGTGTCTGTAAAATTGATTCTGTGACTGTATTTTTGTAATCCAATTTAAATGGAGAATAGTATTCAATCTCCCGCAATCAATCTTGTACCTCCGGAACCCTCTAATTCTCAAATGAATCCTCTTTTAGTCGAACCCGAACCTGAACTTGAACCTAAGCCTCCTAGACCCCCAAAGAGAAAGAGTGAGAGTGGAGGGGGGAGAGCACCATCCACAGTTTGGGATCATTTTGACAAGGTTGTAAGGACCGATGGGAAGCGTAGAGCCGTATGTAAATATTGTAAGAAAGAGTATATGGCTAACTCTAGAACTCATGGGACTAGTAATTTGAGGAGTCATACACCCAATTGTAAAGAATATAAATAGGGATACAGATGGTCAACAAACACTAAATCTTAAACCGAAACAAAATGAAGAGGGTGTTGAGGTTGTAGCAACAATTTTTAATTTTGATACTTGTAAAAGGGCTCTTGCGGAGATGGTGGTCATTGATGAGTTTCCATTTAGATTTGTGGAGGGTGTTGGGTTTAGAAGATTTTGTAATATCATGCAACCCAAATTCACACCAATTCCCTCTCGTCAAACCATATCTAGAGAAGTGCTCAATATATTCAAGAATGAAAGGGATAAGTTAAAGAAGGCCATGAAGGGTCGTAGAATTTGCTTTACTACGGACACTTGGACATCTATTCAGAATTTGTGTTACATGTGTTTGACTGCTCATTTCATTGATGATAACTGGAAACTTCAAAAAAGAATCACAAATTTTCAACAAGTTGAGGATCACAAAGGAGAAACATTGGGTCGAAAAATTGAGTCGTGTTTGATTGAGTGGAACATTGATAGCATATTCACCTTAACAGTTGATAATGCTAGTTCTAATAATCTTACCATTCAATATTTGAAAACGATAACCAAAGATTGGAAGGGGACTATTTTGCAACATGAGTTTATTCATATGCGTTGTTGTGCACATATTCTTAATCTCGTTGTGAGTGATGGGTTGAAAGAAATGGATGATTCTATTGCCAACATTAGACTTGCGGTGAGATATGTAAGGTCTTCTCCTCATAGGCATGATGTTTTTAAGAAGTGTGCGGCCACACTCAAACTTGATTCAAAAGCTCTTGTATGCCTAGATGTACCAACTAGGTGGAACTCTACCTATTTGATGTTAGAGGCCGCCGAAAAGTATGAGAAGGCTTTTAACCGATTGAAGTTAGTGGATTCCAACTTTGAACCTTATTTTGAGGATGTTGATGGTGGCATAAGAAGAAGTCCGAATGAGTTGGATTGGAAAAGTGTAGAATTTTTTTGAGGTTTCTAAAATTATTTATGTTGCAACCAAGAAATTTTCGGGGTCTCTCTTTGTTACTTCCAATGCTTTTTACAAAGAGATGTTTTGTTATTGAAAGCAAAATTAACCAATTAATTTTGGAGGAGGATGATACTTTGAGCACAATGGCAAGACTATGAAGCTAAAGTTTAGCAAGTATTGGAGGGATGGAAGCAAAATCAATTTTGTTGCTGTATGTTGCGGTGGTTCTTGATCCTACCAAAAAAATGACATGCTTGGAGTTTTGTTTTTCTAATTTATTTCTTGGAGATAATAGGAAGGTGGAAGAGATGGTAGACAAGGTTAAGAGTTGCTTGAGTCGTTTGTATAACCATTATGTCACACTTTATCCTTCAAATGAGAAACTTCCAAATGTGAGTGAAGTTGTGAATATGGTGGAAGATGATGATGATGATGATCCCTATTATTTAGTTGACTCCCAATTTAATTCCTATTTGGAGGGGCGATGCACTAGTGGATCTAAGTCGGAATTGGAACAATATTTATCCGAGTTGAACATTTTGCAAAGAATCAAACATTTGAGATTTTGGATTATTGGAAGTTGAATGCAACCAAATATAGGGTGTTATCACAACTTGCTAGGGATGTGTTGGCCATGCCTATTTCTACCGTTGCATTGGAGTCGGCTTTTAGTACAGGATGGCGTATTCTTGACCCATTTCGTAGTTCACTCTCGCCTTCTATGGTTGAAGCTCTTGTATGTACTCAAAATTGGCTTCGAAGCAACCTTCCAATTTCTCTTCAAAAGGCGATGGATGATGTGGAAGAATTTAAGCAATATGACTCAGGTAAATGAGAATTTATTTATCTTTATTTCAATTTGTATTATTATTCATTTTCTAATGTAAGTTTTATTAATCTTCTCTTCTTGACTTCTAATTAGGTACTTTGGAGTCAAGCTCATCTTCAACTTCATATAATGTTGATGCTATAATTGATGTCTAATATCCATTTGCTCATTGGTAATTTTTTCATATCAACACATTTCTTGCTATATTGAGATGCAATATATAGACATTTGTTTATTTTTTCATTTCTTACTATCTATAATTGAAGATTAAAGTTTATATTTTTTCAATTTGTTTGTGTAGGGTTCATCAACCAAATGCATGGAATTAGAATTTGCGAAAGTTGAATTGGATGTGATTCATGAAGATGAAGTTTGATATCTTAGAAGTGTTTTAATTTTATTTCATGGGTTTGTATTGAATGAAGTTTAAGTTTCACAACAATTTTTTTTTTTTTTAATTGCGTTTTGGTTTTGGATGAATGTAACGTAATGAATTTTTTTTTTTTTTTTTCATTTTGGATGAATGTAAGTTAATGAAGAATTACTCCTTTTTTTTTTTTTTTTTTTGGAGGTTAGGAATGATGAATGTTGAATTTTTAATGTAAGATTTTCTTATTTGGATTATGAATGATGAATGTATGTAGGATAGGATGAATGCAAGTTAATGATAGAATGTAGATTTTGAATGATTTGTTTAGGTTACGAATTGAATTTGTTGTGTTTTTTTATTTTATAAGTTTTTTTTATAAGTTTTAGTTTATTAATTATTAATGTTGGAGCCTTTTAGAAAATATGAGAAAAAAGGTTCAAAATAAAGATTGACAAAGAAAAAAAAGGTTTAAAAATAATTTTTTGGAAAAAAAGTTCAATCCGCAAACCGCCCGCACAACCGCGAACCCTATCCGCACAAACCGCAAACCGCATTGCGGGCAGTTACGGGTTGATTTTTTCCCAAACCGCATAGATGCGGAAGGGTCCAAACCGAACCGCAAACTGTCCTAAACCGAACCGCGGACACCCCTATATGCATTGTAATTGGCATCCATTAGAAAAGAAAAAGAATGGACAGAAAGAATTCTTTTTTGGCCCTTTACTTTCTAGTATTCTCATTTGGCTACTTATTTCCTTTTATTCTATTGTGGCTCTTTCTTCTTTATTTCCTTTAGTTTTATAACAGCATTGATTTTATTTTTGAAAACATGAAAATTGAAAAGAGAACAATGAAAAAGAGAACGATACAAACAATGTTAGATAGAAGAGGTTCACAATAGGTTGCACTCCCAAATCTACTCAAAATTATTAAGCAAATTTTGGGGCTGCCCAAATCCATTGTGTGCTGATAAATCATGTTATGTTGGATTTGGTGTATATTTGTTAATAACTTAGTGCTAATTTTGCCTTGAAACATGTTCATTTCGATTCGAAATGTACCACATAAGGGATATTACTCTAAGTTACAAATAAAGTTCGTAGATTTAACTCAAAATGGTGAATTTGTCGAATCACACAAATTTAAAACATGTTTAAACTTGCTCAAATTCATAAACAGAAGTTGCCTAAAGATAGAAGAAGAGATCGAAGAAACAGCCATGAAGCTTTCTTGAAGCTCACCAAGTCAGAAAATAGAAGGTAAGAAACTGAATTCAAATTCACAACTGTAAATAAACACACGGTTGATACAGGGATCAAAAACCTATAAATGGATTGTTAGGTTGTTGTTATAGATATTAATCAATAAATCAAAAAACCTATAAAAGGTTTGAAAGATAGAGAGATGAGAGATAAAACCCACAGGTTATATTTGTTTGAAATAAATTCATTTATTTGTTTATGTGTGAGACATCATAAATTCCATACAAAATATATAGAAGCCTACCATTAGTGGTATCAGAGCTGAGGAGGCTGAATTTCTACAAAAACAGAGGCAGAACAGAGCAATTTTTAGAATTGCCCAAAAATAAAAGTGAAATCAACTTTTGATCATACCAAGTTCAAGATCTTGTCGAGACGATCATGTAGAAAAAAATTGCGCTGAAAACTGAGCTTCGTGGAAGTGTAGACACCCTATTTTTGACAGACCTTAAGACTCAAACCTCATCAATTGAGCGCTCCATGATTGCGCATGTTGTGCTCGTTCTGAGGTTACGGAGTCTCGTCTAAGAGCCTTGCCTCCGGACTTCGGGACTCTTTTGTGCTTTGCCTCGGTTTGCGAACCAGGTTCTGTTTTCTCTTCCCGAAGGGAGGGAGAGGTCTTGTAGACCATCTCTCAGTGGCCGTAGGCTACTTTTCGTGGTCATAGACCACTGTTCCCGTTTGGAGACCAGTTTTCGGTTTTCGGAGCCGTCGGCCGTACGCCTCGGTTCGGGACCATGCTCCAAACTGATTTTGTAGTGTAACTCATGTTCACTAGCTTATAATGCATGTTGTTTTGGCCCTCTATGCTAGAATATTTTGGCCATGCTCCAAATTGATTTTGTTCATATTTTGGGCTGCCTTAGCTCTGTTTTGAGGCCTCTTGGTCGAATGATGCTTGCCGTGCATACTTGTAGTGTAATATCCTTGCCTAGCCTTGAGTTTTGGAGCCCCTTGCATGCTTAACTTGAGGTGTTTCCATGTCTTGGCATCATTGAGCATGTTATTTCAGAGCCTATACTTGTGTGTGTTGCCATGTTTTCCACTCTTTAAATGCGTTTGAGAGTTGTGCTTATATACCTCATTTATGGGCCATTGCATAAGCTTCATTTTTGTGCATTTCAAGCCATCATCTTAGTCCATTTTGGCCACTGTTATGGACCTATTAGAGAGCTGTCCATCTGGGTGTAAGTCCATCCTTTACATGTTGTTGCATGCTTGCCTTGTATGTTGTTGCATGCTTGGTTCATTGCATGTTATTGCATGCTTAAGTTGCATTTTGCATCCTTGTTAGCTTGTATTTTGTCATGTGTTTGATATGTTGTTACATACTTTCATGTTTGCATGCTTGTTCACATGCTCATGTTGCATTAGTTTGCTTGCATGTTTAGGTTGCATAGCATTGTGCATGTTTGCATCCCTTGCCTCTTGATAAATCATGATAGAGGTTGGGGGCCCTTCTATGTGTTTGTGTGCATTTCATTTGATATTAAATGCACACTTGGCTCCTTTGGCCATCATGCATCGAAATGCGTGATTGGTGGCCCAAGAGTCGAGAACCATACTCCTTTGAGTCTCAAACATGATAAGGAGGGTGGCTGTGCAAACATTTCTTTGAAAATGCATTGCCATGCTCTGTTTGTCCTCTGCTGCAGCAAAAACAGCATTCTGCAAGAAAAGATGGCCGATCGGCTATCTGCAGTGCCAATCGGCTAAATATCGTTGGTCGAGAGCCTTACCAATGGTCAATGACCATTTTCCCATGGCCGGTAAGTTCATATCTTGGCCGGTGACCTCCCAAAGTGCTCGTGGAGTATTTCAGAAGCAGCCTTGGGACTTGCGCAGCTTTCAGGGGCATGAAACAGTGCAAACAGAGGCAACAGTTAGCATGGCAACGGATTTCCGAGCGAGGCGAATCGAGCATGCATCATCCAATCATTTCGAGGCGGAGCTGCGGCGGCCTCTTTAATTTCATACTTAGATTGTTTTGTAATTAATTTGTTAATTAATTAAGGGCTTTGTAATATTTAATTAGCTAGGGTAGTTGATTAATTATTCGGCCTGTATTATTTATTCGGACTCTCCATCGAGAGGGCGAATTTGTAATAAGTGTGCATGCATGTGTGAATGTCTTCCAACCCCACGTCTTTCTCCCTTTTACTTACCTGCTTTTGATGGTTAGTTTTAGGTCATGTTTCGATTAGCATACCTTATGTTAGCATGTTTGCATACATTCATTCGTATTGCATGCACCGGGCTCGGCGCATCATACTAATTGCATAGCATTTCAATTCCAACTTGAATACGTGTATCGAGTTGCCGCATTTCACATGCCATTCTTAGAATAGCCGAGCCTATTTTAGTTGCATTTTGCATGTGTTGCATTAGCCATCTTAACATGAACTAGGATCATGCATGATTCCTAACTAGTTTCTTGTTTTGGCTCGGAGTACTAGATAAGCTTTTATGTTTTAGCATCTTGCATGAGTGTGAGTGTTGCCATGATAGCATGCTTGCCATGAGGCTATCTGCTTATGTGATATAACTGCCTGAATGCCTGTGGGTGAAGGTTGGGTTGCTTGAATTGGGATAATTCATCGAAATCCGTATTTTAGCCTACTTGCGAGTAGCAAAATTCAAAACCATTTCCAAACAAATAGATATGCGATGCTTTGTTCCAAGTTAGGGGATCTAGTCTATACTCGTGTGCTGTGTACATCACATAGTAATCTTAGGCTAATAAACCGGAATAAGAACGCATGTGTTTTAAAAAAAAACTTGATATCATGTTTAGTAGTGGCCGATCTTTGATCGGGCGAGCAGGGGTGCTCATGAAATGACCTTCCCCAATCGTACCCAAGTTCCCGAGCCGAGGCAACTTTGGTGATGACGGACACGTGGCCTTAGGCACGAGTCAGGGTTTTCTATATTCCCCAAAAATAAAATATTTAGGTGGCGACCCTGTATCTGGGAAAGCAGTCCATGTTTGGCACTTCTTTCTAAAAATCTATTTTTCAAAACGATTTGCCGGATTTGGACTCTTTGGTGATTTATCAGTCTCGCATTGCACTTTGCGGGATTAGATTCAGAACCGTGACATTCGAGTCCGAACTGTAGTGAGGCCAATGAACAAAACGGGATTTCTCCCGGGACATTCGGGGACGTCTACAGTTTCTGGCGACTCTGCTGGGGAGTTAGAGAACTTGACTCGAACTCATGATATCTTGTTTTGATTACACTTATGTGTTTCTTTGCATTGCATGTGCATTGGTGCGCCTAGGACACTGTGTTTGCCATCTACTATTCCTGAACGGTTTGACAGAGGCTGCGTGCCATAAGGCTGACCGGTTACAGGCTCTGCCATGATGGGAACACAAACCCCGATTTTTACCGGGGCACCCTTTTGACCATTCGACCTAGTGCATATCGAAATCCATAGTGACCATCCCAAACTAGGACAGGTTGCTCACCCGATTATAGGTTGTTTGAAACCGCTGCGTGCGTAGTGAAACCCTAGCTCCTGACAAAATAGGACAGGGAAACCCTACCTCCATAGGGGTGTTTTGACTCTCATTTACTTGCTATATGTGCTTCTAGAGTGTGTCTCTACAGGAATGCATGTATCAGTTTACAAGTGTGGGTATCAGGCCTGAGGGCACCAATATTTAGGAATCAGTTTTACCTGAGGGTATCAGTTTACAGGCAGAATTTGGGGCAGAATTCAGTGGAGAGCACAGTCATTCAGCTTTGCTCATATCTGTTCTGGTGAAATTGGGCTGAGATGCTGCTTGTTTTCTCTTTTGCTAGGGGTAGTCTTGGGAACCATAGCTTCAGAAGGCTTCGATATCCCCCGGGTACATTGGACTTGTGCTGATAGACTTTGTCAGGTCAGAGATTTAGTTCAAGGGCAATCAGTGTTCCTTTGCCAGAGGCAAGGTAAAAGGGCCAGTCAGGCACATATCATCAGTTCAACAGTCTTCGGATCAGCGATCATTATCCATCTCACCTGTGCGCAGTTGGGTTGAGATATCCACTTTTACCTCAGGGAGATACACCTATTATTCAGCTAGATCAGCAGAACATGGTAGGGATGGAGGAGATGATGCATCAACTCCAAGAAAGTATGAAAGTCATGCAGCAGGACGCCGTCCGCCAAGCGGAATTTGCCAAACAGCAGGCCGAGGTCATGGCCCAACAGGCAGAGCTAATCACCAGACTCCAGCAAGCCGGAAGCCGGGGCATCCTTCACACCAAGCTCCTCCCCCGCCAAGGGTTCCAATACCCGGGGAGACACCAAATGTCCAGGAAGATACGGACATCCCAACGGGGCCGGCTCCGCCCCCAATCTTACCTCAGTTGTCCAAGGCACCCACACCCACCAATCTACCGGATTCTCCCTTTGAGTTCGAGGTGGACCCTACAGCGTTGAAGGTCAGTAAGCTTGAGAAGCTATTCAAGAAGGCTCAATGTGTGAATTCCATCCTGGACATAGATGATGGATACACCACTTCGGCCGTGACGCTGCTGGACCGGTTCAAGATGCCACATATCAACCGCTTCGATGGTTCTGGAGACCCAATGGTGCACCTCCACCTGTTTTCTGATATCCTGAGGCCAATGGGCTTGACCACAGTCTAGAAGCTGTCACTATTTGGCCAAACCATGTCTGGGATAGCCGTAATCCGGTATGTGAAATTGGAGAACTCTATGAAACAGAACTGGGAAGAGATGGCTGAGGCCTTCATTGCTTAATACTCCTATAACACGCAGATCGAGGTCACAACTCGTGATCTTGAAGTCACTCGCCAAGAGCCAAAGGAGAGCTTCTCCGATTTTGTGACTCGCTGGAGGGCTAAAGCCTCGATGATGACCATCAGGCCCATTGACAAAGATCAGATTCGAATGGTTGTGCGCAACCTCCAGTCCAAGCTCATACAAAAGATGATCGTTCTCCCCCTACCCACCTTTGCAGATTTACATGAGATTGGGGTGCAAATCGAGGACGTTATGAAGCAAGGCCTTATTGACCAGGAGAAGGAGCAGCCCAGGAGGGCGTTTTCCCGCAGTTCGAATGCAACCACCAGTGGTGATGCAGCTGCAAGATCTTCTGAAGTGGGCATGGTCACCACTACCACATCAAAAATAGCTACTCCATTCACCGGTGCGCCCGGAAGTAGCTCACAAAAAACCAAGTATCCACTCGAGTCAAGAGGGTTTTACCCCACTTTATTATTGCCTTTGTCAAAGGCTCTAGAGGTCTTATTCCGGAAAAGGACATCTGAAACCATTGGAACAACGGCCTCTACCCGATCCTATCCCTCCAAAGCATGATGACCAGACTAAATACTGTGCCTACCATCAACAAACGATCATGACACTGACAGTTGCTTTCGTCTTCGCCATGATGTACAAGATCTTTGACAACAAGGTCATCGCCGTACCAGCTCAGCAAAGTCTATCGCCACTAGATCAGTGAACTTGGGGGATAGTACGAATATGTGATCAGAGGATGAACCTCCTGCGGGCAGCACTCAGTTTACTCCAGATGTGGCGTATGGCACGCACTGTTTTGAGCATTTGTGAAAGCTGGTTTTTGTACTTTCTGACTCGGGTATTGAGTCAGTTTTGTTATGTCGTTTAGAGTCTGTCCCATTGTATAGAGTCAGTCTTTTCATACTGAGTCAGTTGGGTCTGTCTTGTTATATCGAGTCAGTCCTGTTGCGTTGGAGTCGAGTGATTCCGGGGGTGTTACCTTGGACATCACTATCTTGTTTTGTGTTTGTCTTTTTATTTTCTTTTGAGTCTGTTTCTGCCTTGGAGCCAGTTATGCCAATAGATCTGAATGAAACAGCAGTGATTTCACACTCTTGTGTTTGCTTCTGCTTGCGCAGTTGTGCCAGAAGTTTGAATGAAACGGCAGTGCATTTCACTTGCTCTTTTGTGCCTTTAAGTCATTGTATTGACCTACATTTTTCAAAACTTTTTGAACATTGTGATGAAAACAAAGAGGAAAGAATTCCTCGGGATTTATAAAATTTGATCAATTGAGAGAAAGAGAGGCGTGCTAAGCCCTTAATGAATGAAATCATATTTGTTAATATGAGTACTGAGAAGGATCCTGGCTTAATCAAGATTGGTTCTACATTGTCTTCAGCGTGAGCGATTTGTCGCTTTCTTAAAAAATTTCAAAAAAAATGTTTTGCGCGGTCTTGCGAAGACCTGTGTGGAATCGCTCTTGAGATTGTGCAGCCTACGATCGTTCTCAGCCTCAAGACTTGACCCCTTTTGCTTTCAAACCTTGAACTTGGATTTAGAATGTTCAACGTTCAAACACAATGTGAGGCTTGTGTGGCCAGATTTGAAGCAGCCCACGAACCAAGGGCAAGAAAGTCAAAGGAAGCTTGCGAAGCTAGATCAAAAGCCCTCGAACTAGGGGCAAAAAAATGTCAGATGTGCTCGAAGGGTCAAAGATAAAGACTGGCAAGAATGCCAAATTCCAGAAGGGAAGAAAGAAGAAGGTTATCGCTGAAGGACAACCGAGTTCCAATCCACAACACTAGGGGCAAATTCACCCTCCATTGGATGGACTTCTACGTCATCGGCGAACAGGAGCCATTCTCTTGGATTCAGATGGCTCCGAGATCTCAAACCATTCAACATGGACA
Source organism: Camellia japonica (assembly GCA_030407325.1). NCBI lineage: Eukaryota > Viridiplantae > Streptophyta > Magnoliopsida > Ericales > Theaceae > Camellia > Camellia japonica. The sequence goes on along the minus strand of JAPPVO010000014.1, from coordinate 4,481,855 downwards.
AAGCTAAACTTTTACCCTTGAGAGGCTCGCTGGGCCGAAAACCCGAAAAGGCGACCCAGGCAAAAGTTAGAGCAAGAAAAAGAACAAAAAGAACAAAAAAAAGAAAAATGCAAAGAATAAAAAAAAAAGGAAAAGAAGAAAAATAAAGAAAATGAAAAGAAAAGATGAAAAAGAAAAAAGAAAAAAAGAAATGAAAAGAATTGAAAAGAAAAGAAGAACATAGCTCGCAAGGTCGAAAACCCGCAAAGGGCATCCTTGGCAAAAGTTAGAGCGTAAAAGGTGAGGGTTAATACATGAGTGTACCTTACCCGGAACTACGTAAGGCTTGATTCCCATCTTTGGGATACGTAGGCAACTTCATTCTGAAGTCCAGTCGTAAAACACTTCAAATTCAACTGTCCTGTCTATGAGATTGAATGGGTCATCTTTGTCATTTCTGTATCCAAGAGTTCGGTTGTGACCTTCACCATGAGAACTGGTTACAGTGTGCCGTGGTGCTATTCAAACAAAGGGCAACTTTCCGTTGCCATGCGGTATCCTTCAGACAAAGGGGCAGTTTTCCATTGTTTTGGATCTGAGGTTGTGTATCTCAAGAGTAGGTTCCATGCTCGTCGAGCAATGGCCGTTTACAAAAATAGTTTTTGAGAATTTTTACTGAGGTGGACTGATTTTCTCGAAAAGTATTTCATTTTTTCAAACTGGACCATTTCTTGGACCCGAAAAAGGAAAATTTTCAGTGCTCATAGCCTGACTTGCATGATTTTAAATCAGAAAATTGAACAAGCATGTTAATCTAACTCTCATTTTGGTCAAAATTGTTTTAGTAGAAAACCAAAAACAAAAAAAAAAAATGGTCAAAATGATGAACTAGGGGCACAGTTGAGTCAGGTGTTCTGTCTTTTCCCCTTTGTCAACATACTTGCTAGAAAGGGCACTCTACTTGTCGGAAAGGGCACCGTATTCGCCAGAAAAGGGCACGACTGAAGCTAACAGCAAAAGGCCCGAAAAGCTCTCTCATCCTCTAAGCAGCGAGGTATCGAGCCAAGTGTGAAGCATGAGCTAGAATGGATCAAGATATTCCACTCCCTCATCTGGACAGATCTGATCATGTCCAAACTCCTTGGCAGAGCATCTTCAACCGATGTCAGCTGCAGATTTGCTGTACGCCCAGTTGTAGCGCAACCCCTCTGTGGGAGAAACTCACTGTTATGAACAAGAATAAGAATCTGGTAGAATACCAGGGGCAAAGAGCCACAACTTCCTGCTTACCCATCAACCACCCAGAGGAGGGATAAAAAAAATGAGAGATTGAAGAATAGAGAGATGTGCACTGAGAGAAAAATGAGTAAAGGGCTTTTCAGAGAAAAAAAAAAAGAGCCTGAGGGCCGAGTGAAGTGAGAATCACAAATGAGAGAGTGGGAAACAATACCCAGAGAAACAGGCTCCCTGTGCACGTCTGAGTGTCGTGTCTTTTTGTTTTATCTCGATTCTTGTTTTGAGTCGTTTCGAGTGTCACTCGATGTGTTTAGGTTGTTTACCTTTTGTTTTCCGTTGTTGAGCCGTAGTGTGCTGTGTTCAGTCGTAGGCTCAATACCCCGGTCAAGAACTCATCTCTCAATTTCAAAAATAAAATCGTTTTGCGCTCCAAGTGCCGTGTCGTTCTCCACATCTGTGCAAAACACGATTCGTTCTTTCGTAAAACCGCAGGGTTCAACCCAGGTCATGCAGGAACAGTAAAACCATGACCTGTTTGAAGCTATGAAAGTTCCGGGCTGCAAAGTAAAGAAAAAAGGGAAAATGTCGGGTATCTGAGTTTGTTTCAACTTCAGTAAGTTCTGAGATTACATTCCGTGTGTACCTCTTCAGGTCTTGCCAATGCTCCGAAGCATGAGTGTGCCTCTACCTCAAGCTCAAGATCAAGCCTGCTTCAAGCCAGGATGGCGATCAAAAGTGCTCTCCCTGAGTACTATTCTGTGCCAGAAGCATCTTGAATGTGTTCGCAATGAGTTCCTAGGAGACCAACTGCGACGGTGAAAACTAGAGTTCGAATGGCTGTTGCCTAGAACGCAAAGGTTTGGGATTTCCGAGACTAAAGTCTGGTTTAAATACCCAGAGGCGTGTCCTCGGCTTGAAATCTGTATGGAAGCCCCATAGGTTGAGATAGCGTGTATGCACCTCAATTCTGGATACTGAACCAACCTAGTCTGTCACCCCGTTGAAGAATAGGGAAAGTTGTGAATATGATCAGGAAGAAAGGGAGCATCCAAAGTGTTATACGTGAAGAACCCTTGTCAGTATTCCAGAGCCTTTGTACTGTCAGTTGAAGGTAAGTGTTCGAAGAGCACGAGGGGAGATCCCCGTCAGAGTAGAGCGGTTCAACGCCACTCACCCCATGAGCTGCTTTCTACAACGCCACTATGCTTGTTTATTACGTTCCTTAAACATCATGCATTGTATTGCATTGTACCTATCAAGTTTCTTTTTCATTCATGCACGATATTGTATGTACGGTTCATTCAAAGAAGTTCCGTTTGAGATCATTTATTTAGTGTATCAATCACACTTCATTCGCTTAGTGTATCAATCACACTTCATTTATTTAGTGTATCAATCACACTCTCTTCACTTAGTGTATCAATCACACTTCTTTCATTTTTTGTATCTATCACACACATTCTCATTTTCTGTATCTATCGCACACATCCTCATTTTGTGTATCTATCATGCACATATTCACTTCATTTACTTTAGTGTATCCATCACACTTCATCACCTTTTGTGTATCCATCACACCTGTTCACTTAGTGCATCTATCACACTTTGTGTTCACCTTTTGTGTATCCATCACACCTATTCACTTAGTGCATCTATCACACTTTGTGTTCACCTTTTGTGTATCCATCACACCTGTTCACTTAGTGTATATATCACACTTTGTGTTCACCTTTTGTGTATCCATCACACCTGTTCACTTAGTGCATCTATCACACTTTGTGTTCACCTTTTGTGTATCCATCACACCTGTTCACTCAGTGCATCTATCACACTTTGTGTTCACCTTTAGTGTATCCATCACACCTGTTCACTCAGTGCATCTATCACACTTTGTGTTTACCTTTTGTGTATCCATCACACCTGTTCACTCAGTGCATCTATCACACTTTGTGTTCACCTTTTGTGTATCCATCACACCTGTTCACTCAGTGCATCTATCACACTTTGTGTTCACCTTTTATGTATCCATCACACCTGTTCACTCAGTGCATCTATCACACTTTGTGTTCATCTTTTGTGTATCCATCACACCTGTTCACTTAGTGTATCTATCACACTTTGTGTTCACCTTTTGTGTATCCATCACACCTGTTCACTTAGTGCATCTATCACACTTTGTGTTCACCTTTAGTGTATCTATCATACTTTGTTCACTAAGTGCATCTATCACACTTCGTGTTCACCTTTTGTGTATCCATCACACTTGTTCACTTAGTGCATCTATCACACTTTGTGTTCACCTTTTGTGTTTCCATCACACCTGTTCACTTAGTGCATCTATCACACTTTGTGTTCACTTTTTATGTATCCATCACACCTGTTCACTTAGTGCATCTATCACACTTTGTGTTCACCTTTAGTGTATCCATCACACTTGTTCACTTAGTGCATCTATCACACTTTGTGTTCACCTTTAGTGTATCTATCATACTTTGTTCACTTTGTGTATCTATCACACGTTCGCTTTGTGTATCTATCACACATGCACACTGTATTCGCAGTGAGAATTGCAGTAATTTTCTTACACCTTTTCTGCATGTAATGTAGTTAGATTTGTGTATGCTTGCTTAAAACTGTTGCATGTTATGCTTCGTTACAGCTTTCTTTGCGTGATCATAAGTTATGCTCGGGTTTGTGCATTGTTCTTGCATTTTGCCCCCGCCCTCGGGCGCATATCTTTTATCTATAGCTTATATGCTTTGTCTAAGTCTTCAGCCTTGTCAAAAATGGGTCGTCTCTGGGCTTTGGCATTCACTCCCGTCACTTGTGACTTTCGAGTTCTGTCAAAGAGGGGCAACTGTAGACACCCCATTTTTGACCGACCTTAAGACTCAGACGTCATCGGTTGAGCGCTCGGTGATTGCGCATGTTGTGCTCATTCTGAGGTTACGGAGTCTCAGCTGAGAGGCTTGCCTCCAGACTTCGGGACTCTTTTGTGCTTTGCCTCAGTTTGCGAACCAGGTTTTGTTTTCTCTTCCCGAAGGGAGGGAGAGGTCTCGTAGACCATCTCTCAGTGGCCGTAGGCTACTTTTCGTGGTCGTAGACCACTGTTCCCATTTGGAGACCAGTTTTCGATTTTCGGAGCCGTCGGCCGTGCGCCTCAGTTCGGGACTGCTTAACTTTCTCCGTTTGCTCCGGTTTTTGGTACACACCTTGTTTTCTCTCTCTAGAGGGACACTGTGGCCCGGGAGACCACCTTCATGGTCGCACGCCACTTTCGATGCTTAACAGTCAGTTTTCGGGGCACCCGACTGCGCGTTTTGGCCCCCGAACCCTCGTTTTGCATCCGTCTTGGTTCATTTTTGGCATGGACCCTATTTTCATTGTTTGGAAGGTGGTACAAGGGTGGGAGACCACCTTTTCTCCTTAGAGACCACCTTTCTCTTCGCCGGCCGGTTTTCTTGACAAGAAGCTAGTCTCCTTGGTTTTTGGGCCACATTTACTGGTCTCCCACCATACCATTTGCTTGCATTTCATGTGGAGACCACCCTGGGAGGCTGCCGACCACTTGAACCTTTTGACCCTGGTCGGCTGACCAGGGCAAGTGGTCGGCCGACCACTTGAACTGGTCGGCCAGCTCCCATCAGTTCTGTCTCAGTGAGTTGATTCCAGCTGTGCCAACTGGGAGGCACAGACTACATCCTCCATACACGTGTATGGAGGATGTTTGCCCTTGGTTTTAAGCTTCTAGGAGAAGCTTTAGTCCCTCTTGTCTATAAAGGAAGGGCTCCCCTTCCTTGTAGAGGGTTCCAAAAAAATTGTCTAAGGCTCCAAGATATATCTCTCTTTATATCTCTCTTTTGGGTTCAAAAGGGTCTTGTTCTTGGCCTATTACACCACACCTCATAGCCACACACCTCCACCATTCATCTAAGGTCCTTGGAGGGTATTTTCAGAGGTTGAAGAGTTGGTTTTGGGCTGGAGAAGCTGCTGGTTTTGCTGAGCTACAAGGGTAACCCCTTTTCCCTCTTTTTAGTATTATTTTGACCCTTCTCTTAGTCTCATTTGCATACATATTTAAGCTTTGTTGTCAACTGAAAAAAGTCTTATTTTAAGGTCCTTTTCATGTTTTTTTAAGACTATTTTGTTGTTAAGGGTCATCTACCCTCTTGCATGCTTGTTTTGGCCTTGTTTTGTGCCATGCCATAAGGCCTTCGAGCTAGTATTTTCTTGGCCTTCCTACCACTGAAATCCAGTGGATTTTCAGTAGTGAGAATGTGGTTTTGAGGGCCAAAATCAGAGAGGGGTGACCCTCTCTCTTGTTGTCTTGTTTACTAGCATATTTGGCCTTTCAAAGGAGCCTATATTTTCACACCTCCAAGCCTTGTTTCAGGCCCTTTTTGGTGACTTTTAGGACCTGCCTAGGCTCTGACCATGGCTGGTTTGGTGCCCTCTTGCTTACTTCTTGCATGTGTAGAGTAATCCTTTTTATGGCTTATCAAAGGAGCATGCCATTCTTGCATGTATTGGTCTTATTTCAGTGGGTTTTTTGCCATCATTTGGCATGCCATGACTCTGTTTTTGCTTGGTTTGGTAGTCCTTCATATGCTTCATATGTTTGTAGTGTAACTCATGTTCACCAGATTATAATGCATGTTGTTTTGGCCCTCTATGCTAGCATATTTTGGCCATACTCCAAACTGATTTTGTTCATATTTTGGGCTGCCTTAGCTCTGTTTTGAGGCCTCTTGGTCGAATGATGCTTGCCGTGCATACTTGTAGTGTAATATCCTTGCCTAGCCTTGAGTTTTGGAGCCCCTTGCATGCTTAACTTGAGGTGTTTCCATGTCTTGGCATCATTGAGCATGTTATTTCAGAGCCTATACTTGTGTCGTGTTGCCATGTTTTCCACTCTTTAAATGCGTTTGAGAGTTGTGCTTATATACCTCATTTATGGGCCATTGCATGAGCTTCATTTTTGTGCATTTCAAGCCATCATCTTAGTCCATTTTGGCCACTGTTTTGGACCTATTAGAGAGCTGTCCATCTGGGTGTAAGTCCATCCTTTGCGTGTTGTTGCATGCTTGCCTTGTATGTTGTTGCATGCTTGGCTCATTGCATGTTATTGCATGCTTAAGTTGCATTTTGCATCATTGTTAGCTAGTATTTTGTCATGTTTTTGATATGTTGTTACATACTTTCATGTTTGCATGCTTGTTCACATGCTCATGTTGCATTAGTTTGCTTGCATGTTTAGGTTGCATAGCATTGTGCATGTTTGCATCCCTTGCCTCTTGATAAATCATGATAGAGGTTGGGGGCCCTTCTATGTGTTTGTGTGCATTTCATTTGATATTAAATGCACACTTGGCTCCTTTGGCCATCATGCATCAAAATGCGTGATTAGTGGCCCAAGAGTCGAGAACCATACTCCTTTGAGTCTCAAACATGATAAGGAGGGTGGCTGTGCAAACATTTCCTTGAAAATGCATTGCCATGCTCTGTTTGTCCTCTACTGCAGCAAAAACAGCATTCTGCAGGAAAAGATGCCCGATCGGCTATCTGCAGTGCCGATCAGCTAAGTATCGTTGGTCGAGAGCCTTACCAATGGTCGATGACCATTTTCCTATGGCCGGTAAATTCATATCTTGGCCGGTGACCTCCCAAAGTGCTCGTGGAGTATTTCAGAAGCAGCCTTGGGACTTGCGCAGCTTTCAGGGGCATGAAACAGTGCAAACAGAGGCAACTTTGGCATGGCAACGGATTTCTGAGCGAGGCGAATCAAGCATGCATCATCCAATCATTTCGAGGCGGAGCTGCGGCGGCCTCTTTAATTTCATACTTAGATTGTTTTGTAATTAATTTGTTAATTAATTAAGGGCTTTGTAATATTTAATTAGCTAGGGTAGTTGATTAATTATTCGGTTTGTATTATTTATTCGGACCCTCTGTCGAGAGGGCGAATTTGTAATAAGTGTGCGTGCGTGTATGAATGTCTTCCAACCCCACGTCTTTCTCCCTTTTACTTACCTTCTTTTGATGGTTAGTTTTAGGTCATGTTTCGATTAGCATACCTTATGTTAGCATGTTTGCATACATTTATTTGTATTGCATGCACCGGGCTCGGTGCATCATACTAATTGCATAGCATTTCAATTCCAACTTGAATACATGTATCGAGTTGCCGCATTCCACATGCCATTCTTAGAATAGCCGAGCCTATTTTAGTGCATTTTGCATGTGTTGCATTAGCCATCTTAACATGAACTAGGATCATGCATGATTCCTAACTAGTTTCTTGTTTTGGCTCAGAGTACTAGGTAAGCTTTTATGTTTTAGCATCTTGCATGAGTGTGAGTGTTGCCATGATAGCATGCTTGCCATGAGGCTATCTGCTTATGTGATATAACTGCCTGAATGCTTGTGGGTGAAGGTTGGGTTGCTTGAATTGGGATAATTCATCGAAATCCGTATTTTAGCCTACTTGCGAGTAGCAAAATTCAAAACCATTTCCACACAAACGGATATGCGATGCTTTGTTCCAAGTTAGGGGATCTAGTCTATACTCGTGTGCTGTGTACATCACATAGTAATCTTAGGCTAATAAACCGGAATAAGAACGCATGTGTTTTCAAAAAAAACTTGATATCATGTTTAGTAGTGGCCGATCTTTGATCGGGCAAGCGGGGGTGCTCATGAAATGACCTTCCCCAATCATACCCAAGTTCCCAAGCCGAGGCAACTTTGGTGATGACGGACACGTGGCCTTAGCCACGAGTCAGGGTTTCCTAAATTCCCCCAAAACAAAATATTTAGGTGGCGACTCTGTATCTGGGAAAGCAGTCCATGTTTGGCACTTCTTTCTAAAAATCTATTTTTCAAAACGATTTGTCGGATTTGGACTCTTTGGTGATTTATCGGTCTCGCATTGCACTTTGCTGGATTAGATTCAGAACCGTGACATTCGAGTCCGAACTGTAGTGAGCCCAATGAACAAAACGGGATTTCTCTCAGGACGTTCGGGGACGTCTACGGGAAGCCACACGCTTCTTCACGCACCGATGACGCCATAACTACGCGTAGGCACGTGCTCCAGAGAAAGACGACACGTGGATGCTAACGTCAAATGCCTGACATTATCAAGTCCTAAGCGCAGCTGAGCTGCGCCACCAGTTTAGCCGCATCGCCGTACAAGTCGTGCACTGACTGAGCTGCTAATATCATCTAACATCAGCCTGACGTATGGAATCTAGAGTTTTGATCCAGTGCTTCGTGTGCCACAGGTTTCTAGTAGATCTGAACCGTAACATTTATTTTGGCTACATCTAAGCCATCCGAAGTCCAATCAGAACTATCCAATAATGTTTTCTAACTATTTGGACCATTCCGGACTCATTCATACAATTAGATGTTGAAAACTAAATTTTTAAAAATATTTTAAGATTAAAGCAAGCTATCCGATGGCTTCCACAAGAAACTTCTTCCAACCTTAGTTTCCAAAATTAGACAAAGGCAATTTTGAGCATTGGAGTATACAGATGAAGGTGCTCCTATCATTCTAAGATTTATGGGATTCAGTGGAGTACGGATATGATGAACTAGCGTTCAAAGAAAATGAAGAAGATTTGACAGAAGCTTAGAAGACTGCATTTAAAGATGCAAAGACAAAAGACAAAAAAGACTTATATTTAATTTATCAAGGCATAGATCCAGCTACTTTCGAAAAGATCTCCACTGCAAGCACATCAAAAGAAGCATGAGAAACTCTTCAAAAGGCATGTCGAGGAATTGAGAAAACCACAAGGATTTGACTCCAAGTTTTACGAGGAGAATTTAAATTATTGCAAATGAAGGACAATAAGTCAATTTTTGAATACTTTACCAAAACTTTAACTATTGTTAACCAAATTAAAAGACTTAGCGACAAGATTGAAGAAATTCGCATTATTGAAAAGATACTTAAATCATTGAAGAATCAAAGGATTTTAACGACTTGACAATCGATGAATTGTAAGCATCGTTAGAAATTCATGAGCAAAGAATCAATAAGAAGATTACATCAAGTTCCCTTAAGCAAGCACTCCAAACAAAGCTTTCGATAAAAGGAAGAAGAAAAACCTCAAATCAACTAGGAAGAGGAAATATCCCCAGTACAATAGTACAAGACGTCCACAACAACAACGTTCACAACAACAACAAAATTATGGAGATTGCCGACCACCAACAATAAACAGTTAAAGAGGTTGAGGAAGAGGTCGGAACACAAGACCGCAAAGGTATGACAAATCTCAGATTCAATGTAATGTTTGTCAAAAATTTGGACATTATGCTACGGAATGTTGGTATCAAAATACTAACAATGAAGAAAGGTAAGTCAATTATAGTGAAGTTAAACAAGATTTCACTATGCTACTGACATATAATGATAATGGTGAAGCAAATCAAAGCAGTTTCTGGTACCTTGATTCGAGTGCCAACAATTATATGAGCGGCAAGAGAGAATTATTCGCAACACTCGACGAAAGTCAACAAGGAGAAGTCACCTTTGGAGATTCAATAAAGAGACCCATGAAAGGAAAAAGGACTATCGGCATTAAGTTGAAGAATAAAGAACAACAATATATCGGCAATTTTTATTATGTGCTAGATTTAAAAAGTAACATTTTGAGTTTGGGTCAGTTACTCAAGAAAGGCTACAATATCCACACAAGAGAGTTGGAATATCCATTTGCAATCAACATAACAGATTGATTACGCATGTAGACATGACTAAGAATCGCATGTTTCCTCTTTGTTTGCAAGCTAGCAATGCTTATCAATCTAATTGTTATGAAGTCAAAATCGTAGATGACACTACATTGTGGAATCTTAGATTTGGTCACTTGAACTTTCAAGGATTGAACATTGTGTCAAAGAAAAACATAGTGACAGGGTTACCATGGATCAAGCTTCTGCTAAAGAAATGTGAAGGATGTCTCATCGGCAAACAACACCAAAAGAGCTTTGGTGATGGAGGAATAAAAAGAGAAACTCAGCCTCTCCAGTTGGTCCACACAGATGTATGTGGTCCTATACAACCCATGACACTCAGTGGAAACAGGTATTTTCTTACTTTCATTGATGATTTTACTGGCAAGACATGAGTTTATATCATGAAGGAGAAAAGTGATTTTTTTCAAAAATTTAAGGAACTCAGATCCTTAGTTGAAAAACATAGTGGATATTTTATCAAAACGATGAGATCTGATTGTGGAGGAGAATATACCTTAAAGGAATTCGAAAGATTTTGCAAAGAAAATGGGATTATTCATTAATATACTATGCCATATACACCTCAACAAAATGGTGTCTCAAAAAGAAAGAATAGAACGATCCTAAATATGGTTTGTTGCATGATTAAAGAAAGAGCTATGCCAAAGGAGCTCTAGGGAGAAACTGTTGTTTGTGCAGTATATTTGCTCAACCGCTTTCCAACCAAGAAATTATTAAACAAGACCCCTGAAGAAGTATGGAGCTCGAGAAAGCCAAAAGCTGATCATTTGAGGATTTTTGGATGCACAGTCTATGCAAAAATTCTAGACGAGAAAAGAACGAAGCTAGAAGATAAAGGCTAGAAATGTGTTTTCATCGGCTATGGAGAAAGTGGATACAAGCTTTATGATTCTATTCAAGAGATGTTGAATTTGATGAAGTATCAGGTTGGAATTGGCAGAACCCAAGTCAAGAACTAGTCCCTATAATCCATATTGAAGATAATCCAACCATTGGAATTGAAGTCTGCAGTCACCCGCATTCACCTCCATAGGGGACAGGAACAAGAATGAGTACTCAACAACTTAGTACGCAACAAGAAAGTGTCAGGTCTTCATCAACAATATAGAATATACTAGGCAAGACTAGAACCATTTAAGATCTATATGATGTTACAAGAAGATTTCACGATATTTTGTCTATTCTCTGGAAGCGATCCTATTCACTTTGAAGCAGCATAAAAGGAAGACATATGGAGACAAGCCATGAATGAGGAAATCTAAGCCATAGAAAGAAACAATGCCTGGGAACTTACCAGAAGGACACAAAGCAATTGGTGTCAAATGGGTGTATAAGACAAAAAGAAACGCTAATGTAGATGTTGAAAAATACAAAGCAAGATTGGTGGTGAAAGGCTACAAGCAACAATATGGCGTAGACTATGATTAAGTTTTTGCACCAGTCGCACAACTAGAAACGATATGACTTTTTATCTTTTTAGCAGCCCAGAAAAAATAGAACATATACCAAATGGATTTCAAATCAGCATTCTTAAATGGTTATCTTGAAGAAGAAGTGTACGTTGAACAACCGTTAGGCTATGTGAAGCCAGATCAACAGGATAAAGTATATAAGTTAAAGTGAGCACTTTATGGCTTGAAGCAAGCACCAAGGGCATGGAATACAAGAATTGATAGGTATTTTGTTGCAAATGAGTTTGTTAAATGTCCTTATGAACATTCCATGTACATCAAGACAAACAAAGGGGGAGATTCGTTATTTGTTTGTCTTTACATCGATGATCTAATATTCACAGGCAACAATCTCAACATATCCTAGATTTCAAAACATCCATGATACAAGAGTTTGAGATGACAGACATCGAACTCATGCCATATTTCTTGGGCATAGAAGTCAAACAAAGTAATGAATGTATTTTCGTATCACAAGTTAAGTATGCCAAAGAAATCGTAAAGAAGTTTGGCATGGAAAATTGTCAAGCCATCGACACACTGACAAATGGAAGTAACAAGATGTCCAAGTATGATGAAGGAGATAAGGTTAATCCAATGTATTTCAAAAGTCTAGTTAGAAGCCTAAGATATCTCACAGCTACGCGACTTGATATATTGTTCGCAGTAGGCTTAGTTAGTCGGTATATGAAGGAACCCTAGACACCATATCTGAAAGCAGGCAAAAGAATTCTACAGTATTTGAAAGGTACAATAAAGTATGGATTATTTTATTCATCTACAGAAAAGTCTAAATTAGTAGGATACAGCGACATTGATTGGGCAGGTGATGTGGATGATCGTAAAAGTACTATCAGATTTATGTTTTATCTCGAAGAAACAACTTTTACGTGGTCCTCAAAGAAACAACCGATAGTAACTCTATCGATATGTGAAACAGAGTATGTAGCTATTGCTGTAAGAGCATGTCATGCTATCTGGTTAAGAAATTTGTTGAAAGAAATTCAAGAATCGCAACAAGAAGCCACTGAGATATACATGGATAACAAGTCAGCAATCTAGTTAAGAAAGAATCCAGTCTTCCATGATAGAAACATACATATCGACACAAGATTTCATTTCATACGAGAATACATAAGAAAAGAAGAGATCTAATTGATACACACGAAAAGTGAAGATCAAGTTGCAAACATATTTATAAAGCCTCTCAAAACAACAACATTTGTGAAGCTTGAAGAATGCTCGGAGTTACCTTATTTGTTGGTTCAAGTTTAGGGGGGGATGTTGGAGAATAAACTTGACTTTTCAAGTAATCTCCAGAAGCTGCCTGAAGATGGAAGAAAAGATTGAAGATATAAGTTTCCTTGAAGCTCACAAAGTTAGAAACTTAGAAGGTAAGAAACTGAATTCAAATTCACAACTATAAATTCTCACACGGTTGATACACGGATCAGAAACCTATAAATAGATTGTTAGGTTGTTGTTAGAGATATCAATAAATCAAGAAACCCATAAAAGGTTTGAGAGATATAGAGATAGGAGATAAAAACTCACAGATTGTATTTGTTCGAATAAATTCATTTATTTGTTTATGTGTGAGACATCATAATTTCATACAAAATCATAGAAGCCCATCATCAAAATCTTCTAAACCCAAGTAAAATTGGTTAAATGAGTTGAACATGGGTATTCATTTAACCACCACCCACACCACCATCACCACTATTTCATCCACCACACCACAACCTCATCTAATACTTCACACCCCTCCCCCCACTACTGCCACTCCAACACCTCCACCACCACCACCACCATCATCATTTATTGGGAAAAAAATTAACATAGAAAAAAGATTGGTAGAGTTTATTTTGTCCAACTCATATTCAATTCACTTAACTTTAATCCGTTTATTTAATGAATATAATTGGATTAAATTATTTTAAAAACATAACCTGTTTTAATCCTCTTAAATCCATCCAAACTCATCCATTTGCTAACTCTAACTGCAAGTAATAGTGGATATGCAAAAGTGACAGATCTAGAGCACCCAAGGAGATCCAAATTCATCCAATGTCTAACCAATCAAGAAAACTAGCACAACCATATCTACCATATTATCACTCCACAAAAACTTATGTTTTTCAGCATAAAAATGTACGTGGTAGATCATTACAATAGATAACATATAGTTAGATATTCTACGCATTATTGTCATGATTATTTATCACGTACATTTAATACACTTGTCATAAACAAGATAGTAGTAGTAGTAGTAGTAGTAGTAGTAGTAGAACACCTTTTACAACCCTTTCTAGTTAGGTTAACATCTGGTAACACAAACCATCAGCCACAAGTAACAGAGGATACTGAAAGAGGGTAGCTGAAGGTATTAGCATATTGGAAAGAAAGGCTTTGTCCGGGGCCTAGAGCCTCCCCGTTGTTGACAAGGCAATCATCATAGCAGATTCGCTTGAACAGTTGAGGGTTGATTAGTCGAGCAGAGCTGAACCACCCACAACTCAGGTGGATGTTGGAGACACTACAGCCAGAGACACAGACATTCATGACTTGAACCGTGTAGGTTGGTATGCCGTTGGGAAGTGGAGTTGTTGGTCCTTGGAATATGGCAATGTCATCCTTTGAGCATGTCGCGCCAACCCGGTTCAGTGGATTGTCATCGTCGCCGCCATTGTCATCTAAATTTAAGTAACAAGAATTATATATGTAGAACTTTGTGAGTAGCTAAAATACAAAAATATAAAAAAAATTAATTATCAAATTTACTATTAGACACAGTTGTGGAACCCACGTTGATAAATACACTGTAACTAATAGTAAGGGGTGGGTAGCGGGTTGCCTGACCTGCACAACCTACCCAATCTGACCCTAAGCGCAAGATTTTGGACGGTTTTAAGAGATTGGTAAGGTCGGATGCGGATTGAATTTTAGATAAAATTGCGGGTTCAGTTTGGATTGTGGGTTGCACTCAAGCCGCCCACATAATTTAAAAAAAAAAAAAAAACTCTAATCTCCAACATTTTTTTTTACTTTTCTTCCACATTTTTATCTCAGTTTCATAATTTTTCCCACTTATATAAACCCTTTGTTCCCATTGAAAGTACTAAAAAACCAATGTGCAATACAAAGTAACGAAAACACCAAATCATATTTTTTGAAGTCCCCTCGTGGTTGTTCCATATCGAAAAAAACAAAGAATCAACTCCTATAAAAATGTGTTCCATCCTATCAATTTCCTCTAAGCAATAAATAAATAAGCAATGCATTAATTATTTGTCAATTTGCAAATAAAAATTGCTTGAATGAGTTTAAATGAGTTACAAATTATTAAGTTTCATAAATAGTTTTTCTTTTTTTTTTTTAATAAAATCTCAACCCGAACAACCGAACACACCCACCCGCACAAAGCACAAACCGTATTACGGGCGATTGCGGATTCATTTTTTTCAAACCACATTCCATCGGGCAAGTCCAAACTCCAACGTGGAACCGACCAAAACCGCCCGTGACCACCCCTAATTTATGTATATAATTGTCCTTTGGATAAGAACTAACAAGCAAAACATATAGTGGCCCCGTTTGGTAGAGCTGTGAAAAATTGATTATAGATTATAGATTATAACTTAATAAATTATGGCTTATAACTGTGAATATAGGCTGTTAACCTGTTTGATGTAACTGTGGGATTATAGATTTAAGTAACAGAGTAATATTTGGTTAATAAGCTGTAAAATAGCTTTTTATTGTATAATTGTCCTTTCTGCCCTTATATGATGTAAAAATGATTATTTTGTCATTTTTTTCAGTTTTAATTTTTAAAAAAATATTTCATTAATAAAAGTTAATATAATTAGTATTAATTCGTATCAATTAATATAAAAATTGATACATTTGCTAAAAATGTAATGGAAGTATTATTGTCACAATTATTTTCCATTATAAATTAATTAGTATCAATTAATACTAAAATTATTAATTAGTATCAATTAATGACTTAATTAGTCTCAATTAATACTATAATTATTAATTAGTATAAATTAATATTAATATTTAATTTTTATTAGTATCAATTAATATTAATAATATTGATTTTTTTACTTTTTCTTCAGAAATATACAATTTTTTATTTTTTAATTAATATAAAAATATACAATATAATTTATTAATAATTAATACCAATTAATATTTATTTTTCAATTAATATTGATTTTTTTCTTTTTCTTCAGAAATATAAAATTTTTTATTTTTAATTAATATTAATATTAATATTAATATTTGGATATTAACGAGGGCATTTAAGTAATTTAGCCCCCCACACCAGCTGTGCGCTTAAGTCAAAAATTTAAGCACCTCTGACTAGTTTTTGAGATAAGCTGAGAAATAGCTTGATTTAAGTTATAAGCTGGTTAACTTAAACTGTACCAAACATAATATTTTAACTGAAATTAAGTTAAAAATTAAAATAAACAGCTTATAAGTTGTACCAAACAGGCATAGTGCATAAAATTCGGCCTGTGAAGCCATTACATAATGCACCATGATGGGCCTCAATTTTGTCAACCAAATATTGGAACTTCGTTAAAGCAGAATGGGCCTGATAGCCCAGTCTGAACAACCTCAGGCCTTTTAAAGAAAGCCTAACACTAGTATAGACAGCTGAAAACGCCCACCATCCTACGAAGAAATTTTCTAGTAGGTTGGTGTTGTTCAAGCATTTGGCCAGAAAAAAGAAAGATAAAAACAACATAAATTGTTCTAAAAAAAAATAGCAAAATAATGAAACATGCATCAGAAGTTAGTGCTAACATGGTTCTAAGAAATGGTATTGAAATATATATGGGTATTAGTTATAGGTTATTGTTGACTAATATATCAGTAAATATCACTATTAAAAGTCCAAAATATATCGATAAATATTGATAACTGTAATGCGACTACCAATTTTTTTTTTTATTGAAATCCATATGCAACACCAACTTGATTTTAATATATAGTCTCTCTCTCTCTCTCTCTCTCTCTCTCACTCTTCTGTCTTAATCCACACGCTTTGAAAGGCCTTTCTGCATCTTTGATTGATTACTTGGAAGATAGCGTAGCTCTGATTTTCAGCATGTTTAACAAGCACAAATCCATATATAGTATTACTCTACTCTAGCTAGAAAGTGCACTAAACAAAGTTTAACAAAAGTCTTACATGAGCAAATCAAACTAAACAAAGTTTAACGAAAGTCTTACATGATCCAATCAAAGTAAATTGAGTCATCTTGTTTCAATGAAATGGGATCCATTACATGAATCTTTTTTTTTTTTTGTGCTTAGGATTCATGTACATAATAAGGAATCAAAATTTTTACATGTTGATTGTCAGGTACCTAACACCTCACAAAGAATCTTCGTCATTTCATCTAAACTTGGGACCTTAAATATTGAACCAAAAAAATTCTTAAGAATGTACAAAATTTAAAATGTGTATATCAGATTTTTAAATTTGGAGTCCACACTAAACTAAGGCCTTGTTTGGGAAAGGGCTAAAATAGCTTTAAAAAAAATTAAAAAGTCATTACAAATTGTCAAATTATTCTTTGTACTTTTGCGCAATTTTTTTTTTATAATAAAAAAAACTAAAAAAATTATTAAAAAAAGCCAATTTCCAAACACCCCTAAATTTCAATATACAACATAAATTCAAAATTCAAATATTTTTGAGTATTTTTTTTTTTTATGCATTCAATTTGCATTTACGAAATATAATCCATTTCTACTCCCAGTTTGATATAGAAACAAATATTGTCACAAAATTCCCAAATATACTAGAAATTATTCAGTGTTGTTGGAGCATTGCTCCATTCTATTTACTAAATGACATATATCTTGCACTAACACAAAAGTGATGAGTTTTATTGTTTAGAAGAATAACTAGTATTTATTTAGAGCACCATTGATTTATCTAGACTTGTTTGAGGAGCACTAAATAATTTCTCCGAATATGTCCAAAAGTAAAGGGAGACTACATGAAGTTAGGCTCACACACTCACCAGCCATGGTCATGGTCAGTAGCTTACGAGCAAAGGCAGTATAATTTTGCTTGGAAAAGACCATTTCTTGAAAGCCAGCAGCATCACCACCAGTCATTTCCGAAGAACCATGAATTCCCACAACTGCATGTATTAATTTCTATATCAGACATGTAGTTATGAACATAGTAACTCTACTCATTAATATGCTCTCTCTCTTTCAACTTCTCTTCTTGAATTTAAATTCTCAAGAACTAGCTACATGCAATACATTACAACCCTAATCTAACAGGGTCAAAACAAAATTGCCAAATTGACACTCAACACACACAACAACAAAAAGAAAAAATTACAATAAATTTTGTCATCATCTGTCTTTTTTTTCATCTTATTTAAGCTATTTTAAGTAGAAGTCATACCCAATGTTTTTGGCACAAACACAAAAAAATGAAGCAGAGAAAAAAGCAATAAGCAACATTACAAATTGCACCAAACAACACCATTGTTAGATTATGGGTCAAATACACACCCTTAAATGCAAAGCCAAGCCCATGAAAAAGAAACAACAAAAGTGCACATATATATAGATATAGCACACCCTTAAATGGTGTATTAGAAATGAGAGAGAAAGGGAAACAGAGGTACCAAAGAAAACAGCAAAGATCAAACCCAAGCCCAAACCCATGGAGACCATGCAAAGTCTCCGTGCAGCACTAGTGTTTCTCATAACACCTTTTATCATCTCCAATCTCTTCCAGTACTACCCTGCAAATTTCATCACGAAACAAAACCAATTTGAAAGTAGAGAGAGACAGAATGCAGAAAGTGATTTCCAGTTCTGGAGATGTTTGTACCAACTTTTAGTAACAAGAACATGAAGAAGAAAAGAAAATAAAAATAAAAAAAAAGTGTTTTCTGGAAATGACATTGTTTGGTGAGAAATGTTAAGGATCATGAAAATTTTTTCATGGAAATAATCATGAAAAATTTGTAATCTTTAGATTACCTTAATTAGTGTGTGGTGCTTTATTGTAAGTGTAATCTAAAGGTCACAAATCTTTCATGATTATTTTTATGAAAAACTTTGCATGATACTTAGCATTACTGTTATTTGATACTTACACAGCTAGAAAGGGTTGCCAAAAGCAAATCTAACATGGATGGAATGGAAGCAACGTATATCTGATTCTGATGAAATTTATAGAACCAATTTGCTGGTTGATTACCCAAAATAGACAGCAATTCTCAATCTAATTACAGAAATGCCACTGAGTTGTGGGTATTGGTGACACTTTATTGCAAAGGTCTATCTAGGCTTGCTCGTTTGTCAGGCTATGGTTTCATTGATTGGCAAGGCAAAAGCTTGAGGGAGAGATGTAAAGATCTGAATTGCCTCTTGGGGGCGGCCCATAAATTTAACTGTCACTCTTGTATGCTTTCCATTTTGCAGTGGTCATTTAAGGCACACTGGATTTAACATGTCATCAAAATAAACCATAGATTATAGATTCAGTGTTTAAATTTCACTCAAAATTTTTGTCACTTATTTGGCCCCTTCCATTTGTAAAAGAGAGTTTATTCATACGTGAAGACATGAGTGTGTTGTGTGGATCAAATTCATTATCGTGTCAACCATACCACATAGTTTAAATCTATATATATTCTAAATTTTTATACTATATTATATTTACTACCTTACTTGTGAATGTAAGGGTTAAACTTTTCTCATGTTCATATTTCAACATAAGATAACTTGAGAGGCTTGTAGGACTCACTATGGATCCTATTTCAATGATCTGAATAGTTCATTGCATGACCCTCAATGTATATCATCTATAAAAAATTAAATTGATTCGATAATTATAACATTTTCATTTTATCGCATTAATTTCTAAAAAAATGAACAAAAAATATATTTTTAAAAATATACCATTTATTTTTTTAGAGACAAATATGATAAAATAAAAATATTACAATTATATGATCGACCTAATTTTTTTTTTTTAATGAATATTATATATTGAAAGCCTTACAAAATAAACTATTCAAATAATTGAAACGAGATCTACAGTAGATCTCATTGACCACTCAAGTTCTCTCATGTTAAAATTTATGAAAATGACAAAAGCTCAATCCTTAATATAATATTGATGTAAGGAATAAGTTTACCATTTATATATCTCTTCAATAAATAGTAAAATAAGATAGAAATAGATAGACAGTCTTGTTGTTAACCAATCTATTAAGCTAAAAGAAAAAATTAAAAAATGAAAGCTAAGTTTTAACTGCAAAAATATCCAGTACAGGATGCCCTAAGGAATAAAAATTTATGTGTAATGTTTTCTAAGATTCCAAAATCAGATCCTCACCATTATCTGAAAAAATAAATAAAAAAATTATAAACTAAAAAATTTATAATTTTTTTTTATTAACTTTATATATCAAGTAATAAATAAATTAAAAAAATTAAAATAAGACTTACTTTTGTTAACCAGCTAGCATCCTAGAATATATGACTTAAAATAGGGGTTTTTTTTGGTTTGGGGTTTGGGGGGGGGGGAAAGAACAGAACGGCATAATAATAGCAGTATTAAAAACCAAAGGGTTGTATTTGAAAAAAGTTGACCTATGGTTTTATTTGATAATTACATGTTTTAGTTAAAAAGTTAACAAATTATTATATTATTTTTTTATATTATATATTTTTTATAAAAATTATAAAAAATTTATTTTCAAAGGAGGTCTAAATATTTAATTATATGAGTTAAAAATCTTGATAAAGGGATGCAATTAAGTCAAAGAATCTTTTAAAAATATGACATGGGATGATCAACGATAGTATTACATGTATTAATTAGTGTACTTAATATATCAACATTAGTTATAATATTATTATTGATCTCACTTATTATACGAATTAGAATAATGTTATATGCACTAATTAGTGTACACACTAGTGTACCAACAGATGATGTGGCATAATTTTAGAGGTTTTAGTATTTGTAATTTGTATAATAAATAAGATCGTTAATGATATCACACTACAAGAAAAGGGAGCAAAAAACACAGAAGCATTAGCGACGGCGTGCCTCCCGTCGCAAAAATGGGTTTTTTGCGACGGCAATTTAAACCGTCGCAAATAAAGGTTTTAGCGACGGCGTTTTCCCATCGGTAATAAAACTACGCGGATAGGGTAGTAAATGCAGAAGTATTAGCGACGGCATTTGTTACCGTCGCAACAAAAAGTTGTTTTGAGACGGCATATGTTTGCTGTCACAAACAATGACCCATTTGCGACGGCAAATTTCCGTCGCAAAAATGGATTATTAAACACTAGTTGACACACTAATGTGTATACTAATTAGTGCATGTACAGGGCCGGCCCTGCCCTAAGGCAGGTAAGGCTTGTGCCTTAGGCCCCATATTTTGGCCCAAAAATAGGACCCCCAAATTTAAAAAATTGTTATAGGTCCAATCTTTTTTTTTTTTTTTTTTTGGTTTTAAGATCAATTTAAAGGGCCCCAAATGTTTTATTGGGCCCATGTATAATTTAGTCCATATTTATTTATAAATGTGTTTGCCCATATTTATTAAAATGAAAATATATAAATAAATAAATAAAAAACAATAGGGCCCCTAAATTTGGTAAACATATAAACATATATAACATAGGGCTCCTAAATTTGGCCCAAAAATAGGGCCCCTAAATTTAGTAAATATTATAGGCTCAATGTTTTTTTTTTTTTTGGTTTTAGGATCAATTTAAAGGGCCCCAAAATATTTTTTTGGGTCCATGTATGATTTACTCCATATTTATTTATAAGTGTAGTTTGGTCCATATTTATTAATGAAAATATATATTAAAAAAAAAATTGTTTAGGCTCAAGAAAATAATACATACAATATATGGGCCCTATTTTTTTATTTTTTATTTTTACCTTCTTTATCTATTAGATTTTAGTGGAATAAATAATTTTGCTCAAATTTTTTTACCTAGGTATTTATCAATTTTAATTGAATACTTTTTTCCTAATTTTTTTGTTCTAATTTTGTTTTATAGCTACAAACAAATAAAAAAGTTATAATTTATCATTTTATTCATGAATTTTTTTTCAATATAAAAGGGCCCCAATTTCCGAAGTTCGCCTTAGGCCCCGACGAACTCAGGGCCGGCACTGTGCATGTAGCACCACCATACAAATTATAATTGAATAATGCTATATGGCCTCGTTTGGGAAGGCTCTGTTTTAGCCAAAAGTCAAAAGTTACTAAATTAGCCAAAAAGCCAACAACCCATACCAAAGTCAAAGATTCTCTTTTCTCTCTACTTTTTGCACATCTTTTCGTAATTAGCCAAAAAGTCATCCCAAACATACAAGTTTTTTTTAGCTACCTTTTTAGCCAAATAGCCAAAAAGTTACTAAATTAGCCTGTTCCCAAACGAGGTGTACTAATTAGTATACTAATTGATGATGTGATATAATTTAAGATGTTTTTGATATATGTAATTTGTAATTTGTATAATGAGTGAGGTCAATAATAATATTATAACTAGTGTTAATACAGTGATTAGTATATGTAATACTATTTTATCAAAAAAAAATTAAATTATATTACATTATTAATTAATAAATTAATTAATGGCTTTTATTGATGAGTAGTAGTAGTTATAGTAGAAAAATTAATTAATTAATGGCTTTTATTGATGAGTAGTAGTAGTTATAGTAGAAAAGTGATATTTATTGTTGATTTGATTAACACAAATAAAAAGGTACTCTTTTCTACCCCTCCCGATGCAAACATTCCTGACCCCTATAATAATAAGTTGATTAAAATAGTTGGGTTTAAGTGGTTGGCATTTATATTCCTCCGACTAATGTACATCCACTTACATATTAGACTAGACACAAACTAGGAAAATTTCATTTCAGTTGGGATTGTATAAAAATAATTTTATTTTTATGATGGTGTAAGTTTTTAAGTATTAGGTCTTATTTACGAATAAATTATTTTAATAATTTTTTAATTTTTTATAAAAGATATACAAAAAATTAAAAAAAAGTGATGTGATAATTTATAGTAATTTTTTAACTAAAATAATTATTTCCCAAACGAGACCTAAGACTTGCCAAAAAAAAATAAAAACAAAAAATCACTTATAGCTCAACTATTTCAAAATTATCCCACTTTATTTGCAATTCTCTCACAAACAATTTAGGAGTTGTTTGGGATGTCCTAAATAAGTGTACTTTTTGTCTTTTTGGACTAAAAAATTGAGGAAAAAAATATGGATGTTTGGGTTAACTTTTTGACTTTTTATAAAAAAAAATGTGTATTAAAAAATTGTATAAATTAGTGTGTAGGGGAAAATTAAGATTGGGAGTTGTGCAGCCGTAATTTTTGATTTTTGATGAATAGTGTTAATTTTTTAACTTTTTGAATAACTTTTTGACTTTTTATGAACTTACAAAACTTGGCCTTAGTTACACCATTGTTTAGGGAATAATGGTCCTCTTTACTTAAACTAATAGGGTTTATTATTGATAAGAAGTCTATTTTTATGAGGATATGACATTAGGTCTAAATTTTTTTTTTAATTTTTTAAGCTAAGGGCATAATTAATGAAATTATTTAATGAGAAAGACAAATTATTATTGTAAAGGAATTTTGTTTTATCCCACTACCGCTAGATGACCAAGTTAATAATAATTTTTTTTAAGAATTTTTATTGTTAGTTTTTATTATTAATTCAATTTTTTGTTCAATTTTTGTTATGATAATTGTGGAGAGATAAAAATTAGCCCATGTAAGGTGTGTGCATTCAATGTCTACATGGAATAGGAATTGAGGTATCAAAATAGCAATTTTTAATGCAACTTGTCAACTTGCCAAGTTGCTTTGATATACCTATAGCAAATGAGTTTTGGGCCATACATGTGGCTTATTTTCATTTGATCAATTGGTGACTTAAGCTTATTACATACTAGCATATATAAAGGGATGCGATCTTTAACTCCAGGAGAGATATGCCCAAACCACTTCTTTTAATTGTTCAATTTCATAGCTATATGTTATCTAATTTGATCGTCAAAGTGCCTTTTAGCCGACAACTGCCGGTCAGGAGTGTCACGACCCCATTCCGCCCCTAGTAGAATGGTACCGTGATGGCCAATAATCCGAGATTACCGAAGGCCAACTTTCAAAATTCACACACAATTAGAGTATAAATATATGGGGCTCACAAGTGCGGAAGCAATATATACAAATCTAATTAGTCCATAAGAGCTGTGCATAAGTCAAATGGAATGGCATACATCTTTACATAGCTCCACAACTTGAATACAAACAAAATCAAATACATATTACATCTTGATAAAAGGCTTCTCGAGCCGACGTAAACAAAATACATGAAATACAAAGTCAAGAGGCATAATCTTC
The DNA here is from genome assembly GCA_030407325.1 of Camellia japonica. Lineage (NCBI taxonomy): Eukaryota > Viridiplantae > Streptophyta > Magnoliopsida > Ericales > Theaceae > Camellia > Camellia japonica. The sequence goes on along the minus strand of JAPPVO010000014.1, from coordinate 4,457,947 downwards.
AAGATTGCCGACATAAATATTGCCGACGTAACATGGATCAAACATCGTCTTGCAAATAACACATCTCGGCGTCACCGCCTTCATGCTAAACACCTACATATATACATAGAGAGGGTGAGCTTGGATACTCAGTGAATGGTACAAGTAATAAAGGGTTAAATGAATGATTCCCGAGGTCCTTGTCAAAACAATACATATATCATAACTTGTTCAAAACATGTACTTGGCATAACTTGAATCAAAACATGTACTTGAGCTTTCAAATCTTGCTGGGATGTTTAATAACATCTACTTAATACTTGGGGTGATGACATCCCGGACAAAACAAATAAACAAGCCCACCCGTGCACTAGATTGTCGGTGGGGGCCATGCGTTCACCAGACCGTCCATGGCCGAGATCTCTTCTCTACACCCGTGCACCAGACTGTCGGTGGGAGGAACCATGCGTTTCACCAGACCGTCCATGGCAGAGATCTCTCAAACAAGGGTGTCGTTGCATTATAGTCCCCGACACTAAGGACTTTCAAGACAAGGGTACCGTTGCATTATAGTCCCCGGCACTAAGGACTTTCAAGACAAGGGTACCGTTGCATTATAGTCCCCGGCACAAAGGACTTTTTCCCGAAATGTCATCAAAACAAACTTATACTTGATACACAAAATAGGGATAATCATTCATGCTTGATCAAATACTTTTACAAAACGAAGCAAAGCTTTATCAAAACGTTATAACATAACTTTATTAAAAATACCACTCACATAGTTCTCGGGACGTCGGGGTCAAAGCAAATGTCCAAGTCCTACAAACACATGGCAAGGTCCACTGAATGCACTTCTCAAAACAAGTATTACATGCATGCAAATGATCTCGGGAAAACATGTTGGGAGTTAAAACATTGTTTTACATGTCAAGAAAACATGCTGGGTACTAACCAGGTCTTTGCCGAGGTCCCACACCTCTTGGCCGAGGTGTGGTTACCTAGGCTTCGGCGTGCGGCTGCATGCCGAGGTGTTCAGGCAAGACAGACTAAGGTGTAAGTGATCATACAAGGTAGGCCAAGGTGAGATACGATGCTTGGCCTAAGTGTGAGGTCTAGGTAAGAGTGATCTCGGCGATTACACTTCGGGAAGTGAAGTCTGGAAATCTGGGTTGAAGAACATGAAGAACATGAACATGAAGAACATGGATGCCAAAATCATAACTTGTTTATGCAAATTCTGGGATTTCATGCTATGAGTTGGAAAACATGGACCTGGGTACCCATACTTGAAGATCTTGGGAAAACAAACACAAAAATATGGATCTTAATGCAAGCTTTCGGATCAAATCATGGCTTTTTCTCAAGAACACATGAATATCATATTCTCTTTCTAAAACCGAACTTCAAAGCAATGCATGGCTTTCAAAACATGCTAGATCATGCAATGCAGTTGGATGAACAACAAGAACAACAAGAGCATATTAAGAATCTAATCTCAAAACACGGATCTAACGGCTCAAGGTGTGAGGATCAAGCTTGAAAATCTACTCTCACTCAAGAACTCTTCTTCCTCTCTTCCTAGAGCTTCTCTCTCCTCAAGAACAACAAACATATAGCAAATGATACATTTCTAGGTCTGTCGGCTGACTTAACACTCAGTTGGGACACGTGGCATCGGCTGGTTGGCTCTACTAAAAAGGTGACTGAGTGAAAAGACAAGGCTATGGCAAAGTGTGTTCAACAAGCAAGATGGCATAGGCACTCCGGCAGGTAATGACATCGGCTAAGAACAAGGCCTCGGCAAGTAAGGGAACAATGATCTCGGCTATGAAGGACAACACTTGGCCTAGCTGTGCCACACTTCGGCCTAAATGTGCCACACCTCGGTCTAGGTCGTATCAATCCAGAAACAAGATCACTTGGGTACAAGGATAACATCTCGGCCTAGATAATACACATCTCGACCTTGGTGATAAACACCTTGGCCTAGATGATGACATCTCGGCCAATATGCCTTGATGAAGGTGGAGGTCAATCAAAGTGGTTCCAAGATAGTTCTAGGCTTAAGGTGACCTCGGCTTGGATCAACCTAGGCTTAACACGACTTAGGCTTGGCATGGCTTAGGCTTAACACAGCAAGGAAGGAAACAAGCATGCATACTACACTTAGACAAATCACATAAGCACTAAACAAGACAGGGACCTTTACTTAGGCAAAACAAGTCTAGGTCTACAAATGCAAGCTTAACAAGACAAAATCATGCAATGCACATGAACATGACTAAGATATGAGTGTGGGTTATTACAAGGAGACACTAAATGTTTATTCTTTTATAGATTTAGAACGGCATAACTCATCTCTTGTTGATCTCTCGATTAATATATATGAGATAATTTCAACTTTGACAATGGTCATTATAATTTAAACAACAACGATCACAAACCTCCATAAAAATATAAACATAAAATTACGTCAAGATACACAAACAAACGCACACAAAAAGAGATAAATTATACAATTTGTTTTTAACAAAATTAAATATTTAATGTGATGAATTACAAAAGTAGCATTTGGTTTTATTTTGAAATTATGATTTCGATCAAAAAAAATTAAAATTATTTTCAAAATTCATAATCAAATATTCAATTCAAAACTAATTTTGAAACTTATAACCAAATTCTTTTCAAAACTCTTTTTTTTTTTTAAAAAAAAAATCAATTTTTTAATTTTATTCTTAAAAATTATTTTTTTATTTTTTTGAAAAAATATTTTTTTTCAGAAAATATTATTTTTAGTTTTCAAAAAAAATATTTTGTTATTTTAATAATTTGTTATGATTTAAATATATATGGACGATTCAAAATTTTTTAAAATTTACAAAAATTAAATATTTAAAAAATAAAAAATATTTAATTTTTTAAAAAAACATTTAAAATATTTTTAAAAAAAATATAACAAAATGTAATAAATACAGCATACATTAAAAAAAAATAAATTTACAATAAAAAATATTAAACTAAAAAAAATAAAATTAAGAAATTTCTTAAATATTAAAAAATATAAAACCAAAATAATTTTAAAATATAACTCAAAACTCTTTTCAACACTCATAACCAAATAAGCTTTTTATTTTCAAAAACTTATATTTTAAAATATAATTTCACACTCAAATCATGATTTTAAAACTAAATCAAATGGAGATTTTATAAAAAAAAGAGAAAGTATAAAGATTTAAGAGAAATCCAAAAAAAACTTTAAAGGAGCAAATTTTAAAAAATGATTTTTTTTTTTATTTTGAATAATTTTTTTTTTTTTTTAAATTGAGTAGGTTTACATAACTTCTAATTTGACATGCTAATGTCCATAGTGATTGATATTTGATTAGGGCACGAAAATAGAGCCCAAATTAATCAGTGAACTAAGTCTAATGGATCCAAACCTTGTTTAACGGGCCGCAATCCTTTGGACAAGATAATAATCCTTGCATGTCTATACAAATATATAAAATTTATATATTTATAGATCAGTATGTCATTATGTAACTTTAATTACAATCGCTGAATTCAACCAAAATTTTTTTATTCTAATTTGCGGAAATTACAGTTCAGTGAAATTTTTACAAAATATTTATAGATTAATAAAATAGTTTATAAAATTGACCATTAATTAATTATTATTATTATTTTTTAAATGTTGTAATTCACCTTTCTAAGTTCTAGTATGTATAATGTATGCATCTATCTGGAGAAATTATAAGGTGTGTACCATATATATATATTTTTGTAATATTTTGTGGTAGTATTATGCATTTTTGTAATAATATTATATATTTTTTTATTCAAACTGTGTGAGTGATTTTCTGACCACACTGCTCTCCTTAGGAATTCAGCTGTAGAACACAGGCAGAATAGATGGCACCTTACTGTCCTGCACAGAAAGAAAAGGCTCCGGCGGTGGTTCTTCCACCCGAGGGGACTCCAACGATCAAGTCAGTATATCTCTCAAAGATAATCAAGTATTCAACTCACAAGCTTAAGTATTAAAAACGTACCTTTGACCCATGGGGGTGCCTCTCTTTTATATTCAATGCACTCCTAGTCCCAATAGGAGCCTAACCCCAATGAACTCAGGATTATTGCTAATCTGGAACTCCCAATGGGTTTAGAACAAAACTCTCCAAGAGTTTTACCTTTATCCAAACTGAAGTCTTCTCCCAATCTAGGACTCCTGTCCTTTATCCGTTTATCCCAGATTCCGATATCTTCGGAAATAACCTCGGCAACTCCGAGATTACCTCGCCATAACTTCCACGACACGTGGCACCTCGGCCGACACGTCGGCGTCACCACAACACGTGTTGGTACTCAGAAAATATGTCCCCACAACTGCCCCCTAGGTTCTATTACCTCGGCATTCTGAGGTGATGGAACCTATATTGTTCTTCTTTCCAGTACGTCGGCGTCAGAACTCTTCAGCCGAGGTCATTCTCTTTGAGCCGACATGTCTTCTTTCAAGAACAAGAATTCAAATTCTTCTACGCGTATGAGCTGTCCTACATTATTTCTCAACCGTTTCTCTTACGTGTTTCATCTCTATTGGCCCGTGCCTGTGACGCGCTTGTAAGCCGTCTTTTATCCGTATGCGCCGTCTGACGCATGCGTTATTCTAGGCGTAATAAATGCTTTATTTTGCCGCCGTTTCACATTTTTGACAAAAGCTCCTGCTTCTCTCTTCTGTCCCTTTACTTTTTCATTTGTCTACTTTACATTTTCTCTCTCTAAGGCTCTTTCTTCTTCGAATCTGCCATTGCTCCAAGCTTCAAACTCTGCAACTGTCTTCCTTCTGCCATTCCTGCGAAGCTTTCGCTACTGTTTCATCCGTCGTCTGTCCTCGGCGAATTTCATTCCGGCCTCACTTTATCTGGTAAGCAACTGGCCCTTCTTCTCCAGTTCTTGATTATCCCTGGAATTTCCTGATTTTATTGCTTTACTTAAGCATTTATTCTTGCGAATCATTCACCTGAATGCATCTTATTTCATGATTTTGCACATGTCATGAATACTTGCATTGTTTCACCACTGTTCTTGGCCTTCAACTCTTTGTGTTCTTGAATCTGAAACTTCGTTTTTGTTTTCTGCTTTTTTGTATCTTTTCCAAATCCGTGCGTTTGATCTTCGTCTTCATAGTTTTTAGGTTTGGGATTTGTTTATAGAACCTTCAGTTCGTAGGAAAAACTGAAACAAGCTTTATCAATATATACCTGAGTTTAAGCCGAGGTCCCAAAAACCCTTTAAGAGTATCCTGTTTCTGTAGCCAAGTACCTTTATACCAAAATCATGGGTATGTGGAGACATAGGGTAAACACCCCAACCAAACTTGAATTTTTTAGGCAAGAGTTTTCTATTCCTGATGACGTCCACCTTAGGCTAGCTGGGGATGATGATTCCATCATGCCTACAGACAATACAATGCCTTTCCCTGTTGTAGCTTTTGTTGAATGTGGACTTCGGCTCCCACTCAATCCCCTCTTTCGTGAAGTTCTTCACTACTACACCTTGAACCCTATGCAACTCACCATCAACTCCTATAGAACACTTAATGGTATTATAGCCTTAGCTCGACAGGAGAATGTCAGGATCACTCTCGCCGATATCCAATACTGTTATACTATGTGCGCCCTTAACCTGAAGGAAAAGGGTTATGTGTATTACCTCAAGCCGAGGTCTACCGAATTTAAAATCGTAGCCGACCTCCCAGACTCCAACAAAGGGGCTGGAGACGATTATCTTATTGCTTCTGGAAATTGGGAATTTGGCCCAGGCGAAGAAGTCCATCTCTACCCTCTTCCTCAACAGTTAAAGAGGGAAAGTAAGAGCCCAGTGTCCAATCTCAGTTGTCTTTTCATCTCAAGATTTTGTCTCTCTAATGTCGTGTTTTTCTTTGCAGACGTTCGCAAGCCACCAAAGGGCTTTCGCCAATCCTACTTCCTGGGCAAGGATTTGAAGAAGCTCCTAGATTTGCCAATCCATAAGCGCAAAGCTCCATTGCTGCTGAATTTCATTCCATCATACAAATCAACCTTGCCCAACGTCCCAAGGAGGAAGAAGAAGAGCCTATCTCCTCCTTCGGCTACCACTCTACAAACAGCATCAATATCTCGGGCTGATCAAGGATCAACTTCCGATCCAGCCGATCAACCATCCATTTCTACCCCATACTTAGTCCCAATACCAGAAAGAAAACGTCGGCGAAGACTTATCAAAACCGCTGAAATGGTTCGCCCAAGGCCTGTTGTGCAAGATCTGCTGGCCAACCTCCCAGTCGATGCCGACGCTGTACCAGTTCAAACAGTGCCTCCATCAAAACCAAAAAGAACTAAGAAAGCCCAGCCAAAGGCCAAAGCAACTGGGGCTGAGGCTGAGGATGCCATGCCTATCTCCCAACTGGCTGAGACCAAGAAGACCGCTTCTACCTCGGTCAAAAGGTCTGCTGAGACTCAACCCTCAGAGTCCCAAAAATCGAAGAAGCCGAGGTCTTCTTCTGTGACGACTTCAAAATCCAAAATACCCAACGTCCTTTGGACACCTGCAATTACCTTGGAGAACAAGCCTGTCTTGGTTAGTGACAGCGCTGATGACATAAACGTTGGCGTTGCACTAAGCACAGCCCTCTTCTCCAGGCGATCTTGAAAAGAATGCCGAGATGAATGAATACGAAAATTACGCTCTGAATGCTGCAACGCTGCGTTCAAGTAAGTGTCTTCATCTTGTAACCTGTCTGTCTTCATCTGTTTATACTTGTAAATTTTGCACTAACTTCTGTTTTTATTTTCCTACAGGCTGTTCAGCACGCCTATTCTTTTTCTATGCAGTCGTTTGAAAAATCGGAGAAGTTGTCCGAGATGAAGAAGGAGTATGCTGCCCTTCAAAAAATTAATAAGAGTCTTCAAAACAAAATGAAGACTCTGGAAGATCAGGCCGAGGCTGCTACTCAGGCCCAACAAATGGCTGAGGAAAAGGCCGAGGCTGCTGAAGCCATTAAAACAGTTGCTGAGGCAGAAAAGAAAGAAGCTGAGGAAAAGGCTGCCCAGGCCGAGAAGGAGCTGGAGGAAGCCCTGGCCACGAAATCGGCCGAAATCAAAGAAGCCGAAGAAAAGGCTTATGCCCAGGGTGTAGCTGATGTTACTGAAGATTACAAACTTCAAGTCAGACAGGCATGCAATAGGGGATTTTCCCTGGGTTGGATGTCCCTGGTAAAAAAGCTTGATCTTCTTGCTGACTCACCCTGGCGCAAGGCTGAAGCTATTCCTCTTCCCTTTCCTCCTCCTCCACCTCCAAGTCAGGCTGAGGAAGAAGCTGAGCCTGAATCCGAAGCTGAAGACGAGGATGAAGACAATAATGATGAAGAGGCCTTGGTGAGAAAGTCTAAGGATGCTGCTGAGGTCAAGTCTCTTCCTCAAGTTGAGCAGATCCTAGACTTAACCCAAGATGAGGAGACTGAGATGGTGCCCAAGGAAGCTAATCCAGCTTATTTATCATCTGTCCTTCCTCTAGCTGAAAGAAGTCTTGATAAAACACTTGCGGAGATCGACGCCGAGATTACGGCAGACAAAGATGCCGAGATTTCTGTAGAAAAAGATGCAGAGGTTGTGGGAGAAAAAGATGCCGAGGTGGTTCTTCCAGAGCCTCCGAGGTCCTAGCCCAACCATCTGTTAATGTGAAGAAGATTGAATGTCTTTTGTACTTTTTTCTTTTTGTACTTTTTTTGAACAATGTAAGCTTCCTCTTTATGGCCGATGCGCCTTTCTTTGTCACTTGTGAACATTTAACTTTTGCTAGGCCATAGTGCCTTTATTATACAACTGCAACTGTTTTTCTCTGAATGCTTTAGTCTTTAATTCTCTTCATTGCTTCTGTATGGCTTTATACTTAGAATATTTTGCATGATTTCATAATTCTTCCTTTGCACAATCTTCTCGGGTTACATACCTCGGGTATAATACTGCAAATTTTACTTCGGCAAGACATTGACCTGCAATCTTTTCATAAATTTCAACAAGTATAAAACATATACTATTCAATGTTAACTTTGCAGACTTTTCTCAAGTTTCAACGAGTGTTTAAACAGCAATCTCAATCTGTCCTATTTGTAAATTGCTACAAATTTCAACAAGGATTAACATATACAGTAAACTTTTCTCAAGTTAGAATAAGTATTAAACAATGATCTACTTGTAAATTGCTGCAAATTTCAACAAGGGTTTACACAATTATATTTACCTTAACCTGTAAATTGCTGCAAATTTCAACAGATGATCATATGTCGGCTTAACTTTAACTTGTAAATTGCTACAAATTTCAACAAGTGTTAAACATCTTCTTTGGTTTATCCAACCAGTAGATTGCTATAAGTCTGTAAGCAATAACCTCGGCTTCACTTCGACTTGTAAATTGCTACAAATTTCAACAAGCGAAGAGAAACAGATATCTCGGCTTAACTTCAACTTGTAAATTGCTACAAATTTCAACAAGTGAAGTTAAGGAACATCTCGGCTTACTTTAACTTGTAAATTGCTACAAATTTCAACAAGTGGTAAGCTTTGTATCGGTTTGACCAACTTGTAAATTGCTACAAATTTCAACAAGTGGTAAACTTTGTATCGGTCTGACCAACTTGTAAATTGCTACAAATTTCAACAAGTGGTAGACTTTGTATCGGTCTGACCAACTTGTAAATTGCTACAAATTTCAACAAGTGGTAGACTTTGTATCGGTCTGACCAACTTGTAAATTGCTACAAATTTCAACAAGTGGTAGACTTTGTATCGGTCTGACCAACTTGTAAATTGCTACAAATTTCAACAAGTGGTAGACTTTGTCTTCTCTGTGCCCCCAATGTGAACTTAAGTTCCACTTGGGTTCTCATTTTTTGTCTTCCAGAAACAATGTTGTATCTTACAATCATATGTGCTTGAAGAATTCTGAAAAGATTTTATTGATGACATCGGCAAAAATAATGAACATCTCAATGATAGAAAAATTTCAAATTACAAGTGTTCCAGGGTCTTGGTAATGCTTTGCCCTCATTGTCTTCAAGCCGATAAGCTCCATTGCCTAACACCGAAGTAATTCTGTAAGGTCCTTCCCAGTTTGGGCCAAGCTTGCCCTCTCTGGGATCTTTCTTGTTGCCGACGACTTTTCTCAAGACTAGGTCGCCGACTTGAAAATCTCTTGGGTTGACCTTTTGTTGTAAGCTCTGGCAAGCTGTTGCTGGTATACTGCAAGCTGAATTGCAGCCTTCTCTCTTCGCTCTTCTAAAAGATCCAGATCTCGGGCTAGAGTATGTCATTAGTCCCATTCTCAACTCCCTGGGTTCGGATCCCTGGATGCCGACTTCCAGTGGAATTACTGCTTCTGTGCCATAGGCCATGGCAAAGGGGGATTCCCCCGTTGATCTCTCGGCGTAGTCCGATATGCCCAAAGTACGTTGGGCAATTCGTCTACCCACTTCCCTTTTGCTGCCTGCAGCCTCTTCTTTATTCCATCCAAAATTACTTTGTTGGATGCTTCTGCTTGCCCATTACTTTGGGGAAACTTGGTGTTGAAAAGTAATTCTTGATCTTGAATTTTGCACAGAAGTTCTTGATAAGTTTGCTGTCAAACTGCGTTCCGTTGTCGGCAACGATGGCTCTAGGGATGCCAATCTGGTGATAATGTTTTTCCATATGAAATTCTTGACGTCCACATCTCGGATTTTGGCAAGAGGTTCTGCCTCTATCCACTTTGTGAAGTAATCTGTTGCTACCAGCAAGTATTTTCTCTGCCCAGTTGCTTGGGGAGTTGTCCAACCAGATCCATGCCCCATTGGGCAAACGGCCAAGGGCTGGATACTGGGTTCAGGTCAGCAGCTGGCTGATGAATCAAAGGTGCGAACCTTTGGCATTGTTCGCACTTCTTCACGTATGCTTCTGCATCTTTTTGCATGTAGGGCCACCAATACCCCTGGGTAATGGCCCTATGGGCTAATGATCTGCCCCCAATGTGGCTTCCACAAATCCCTTCATGAATTTCATATAAAAAATCTTCAACTTGTAAAGGATGTACGCACCTTAAAAGAGGTCCAGTGAAGGACCTTCTGTAGAGATGTCCGTCCGCAGTCTGAATCTTGCCGACTTCAATCTGACTTTGTGTGCCTCCTTGCGGTCTTCTGGCAGCTTTCCTTCTTTCAGGAATGCAACAATTGCATCCATCCAGCTTGGCCCCATGTCCACACACATTGCTTCTTGCTTTGCGTTCTGTGGTTCTATGCTCGGGCCCGACATAGTCGATCATAATTGTTCTTGTCTTTCCAGTCTGCATTGAACTTGCCAGGTTGGCCAACGCGTCGGCGTGGCTGTTATCATCTCGGCTTACTTGAAGAAGTCGGCAGTTCTGAAACGGCTGCCAATCTGATAACCTCTTTTGCATATGCCGACATCCTCTCGTCTCTGGCTGCAAATTCTCCTGTTGACTGGTTAACAATTAACTGTGAATCACAAAAAACTATTACCTCATCTCTGCTTCTGCTGCTGCTGCCAGCTTTAGTCCTGCAATTAATGCCTCGTATTCTGCTTCATTGTTTGAGGCCTTGAACCCCAAACGGATGGATTGTTCTATTATTTCTCCATCTGGGGATATCAGCAGCACTCCTGCCCCCGCTCCTTGTCGGTTTGAACTTCCATCGACAAACAGTCTGAATGAGTCGCCGATGTAGATGCTGCAGGTCTGAGCTTTTCCTTCCTTTTTGTTCCTTGGCCTTTGGCTGGGATTCTCCCTGCTTGCTGGGACCTCGTTCATCTTGGCTCAACGGAGCCCGATGTTCGATGGACTCAGGTGTGAACTCTGCCACGAAGTCGGCCAGAACCTGGCCCTTAATCGCTGTTCTGGGCCTGAACTCCAAGTCATACTGGCCCAAGGCCACTGCCCACCTTGCAATTCTTCCTGTTAAGTCTCCTTGTTGCAACAAGGACTTCAGTGGGTGCTCTGTAAGTATTACAATCTTGTGTGCTGGAAGTAGTGGTTCAACTTTTTTGAGGCCATTACTAAGGCCAGCATTAACTTTTCTAGCGGTAGATACCTTGTTTCTGCGTCGGCCAAGGTTTTACTTACATAATAGACAGCCTTCTGTTCTCCCTGCTCTTCTCGGATTAACACTGCACTTACTGCGTGTTCTGACACGCTAAGTACAGAAACAACTCCTCCCCAGGTTCAGGTGTTGAGAGGACTGGGGCCGTGGTCAGATACTTTTTCAGGTCGGCCAAAGCGGCCTCACATTCTTCAGTCCATAGGAAGTCTGCGGTCTTTTTTACCAGGTTGAAGAAGGGTTTACACTTGTCTGAACTTCGGCTTATGAACCTGTTTAGGGCTGCGGCCCTGCCAGTGAGCATTTGAACCTGTTTTGCCGATGTTGGGCTCTGTAGATCTAGGATGGCCTTGATCTGATCTGGGCTGGCCTCTATTCCCCTTCTTGTTACCAGGTACCTAGAACTTACCAGATCCAACTCCAAACGCGCATTTAGATGCGTTGAGTCGGAGCCGATATGTTTTGAGTATTTCAAATACCTCTTTCAGGTCGGCAAGATGACTCTTAGGCTCCTTGGTCTTCACGACCATGTCATCGATGTAGACTTCTACTGTTTGGCCTATCAGGTGCTTGAACATTTTGGTTACCAGCCTTTGGTAGGTTGCCTGCGTTCTTCAGCCCAAAAGGCATCACCCTGTAGCAGTACAGGCCTTTTGGGGTGATGAACGCTGTCTTCTCTCGTCTGGGGGGTACATGGCTATCTGGTGGTACCCCCTATAAGCATCCAGGAAGCTCATCCTTCCATGTCCATGTGGCGTCTACTAATTGATCAATTTTGGCAGAGGAAGCTGTCTTGGGACAGGCTTTATTCAGGCTTGTAAAATCTACGCAAACCCTCCATTTACCGTTTTTCTTTTTACCACCACAGTGTTTGATAGCCATGTTGGATAATTGACTTCTCTGATGGCCTTGGCTTCCAGAAGTTGTCTACTTCTTCCTCCACGCTTCGACGTGCATCAACGTCGGTCTTCTAGCTCGTTGTATTACAGGTTTTGCCGACCTGTCGACGTTCAGTCTGTGATGTGACCTCGGGGTCAATGCCAGGCATTTCATAAGGTGTCCAGGCGAACACCTCTATGTTTGTTCTTAAAAAAGCTTCCAGTTCTTCTCTTCTTCTTCGGCTAAGCCTGAGCCGAGAAGAAAGAAGCGTTCTTCGTCGCCCTCCTGGACGAGGATTTTCTTTAGTGATTCCTCACTCTTCTCGGCCGGCTCCTTGCCGACATCATCTAGGACCTCCATGTCCTCATCTTCAATCTCTGCCTTCTGGTTCTCGATGTGCAGGTAGTCTTCATTGCTGCCATGGAGCAATTTTTTGCCTGCAGTTGGTCTCCTCTGACTTCTTCAATCCCATGTTCTGTTGGGAACCGCAATAGTTGATGCAACGTTGAGGGAACTGCCCCCATTGCATGCAACCATGGCCTTCCCAATATGATGTTGTAAGGAGAAGGCGTATCAATCACGATGAATTCTGTCCTGATCTTCTTAGTGCCTTACTACTTCCAAGTTTGTAGCGCCCAGTGGCCACGTCGGCGTTCCATTGAAGCCGACCATCGGGCCATTCGATTGCTCCATGTCGTCTGGGTGAAGGCCTAGCTCCTTGTAACATCTAACGTACATGATGTCACAAGAGCTGCCTTGATCTATTAGGATGCGTTTTACTTGGCACTCCCCAACCTGGAGGGATACTACCAAGGCATCATTATGGGTGCTGTACCATCTCTAGGTCGGCTTCGGTGAAGGCTATCATCGGTCCTTGGCACTCCGCTGGCCGATGTCTCTTTTCCCCGACTTGGTAGACATGCTGCAGATGCCTTACCCTCTGAGTCTCTCCTCTGACTTCGTTCTCGTTAACTTTTGAATGAATCACATTAACTATCCGAGGTCCTTCTGCCCGAGGTTGCGGAGGTGGTGGGGCTGCTGGAGCCTGAGGCAGTCTTGCCTGTCTTCTCTTGTTCTGGTTTCATCGACAAGGTCTCTCAGGTGGCCTTGCCTTACCAGATCTTCCAAGTGTGCTTTTAGGCTCTGCAGCCCTGTGTTGTATGTCCGTTTCATTGTGATAAGCACAATGTCTGTCCATGTTTCTTCCCATGAATTCTCCTGGTTCCCTTGCTGGTGTTCTGAAATAGGGCTGGCTCCGAATTTTTCCTAGGACTTTTTGAATTGGAATTCGGAACACGGTTGTCACTGCCTGTTTAGCCCTTAACTCCATCTCTGTTTTGCTGAATCCGTTGTTACTTCGGCTTGCTTCGGCGAGCCGTTCCCTTTTTCCTGTTTGACTTCCTTGTGGGCCGATGTATCCTCCTCGGCTCGTGCATACTTTTCGATTCTTGCCATGAGCTCCTCCATGCTCTTCGGCAATGTCTTTGCCAAAGATTTCCGTAGTGAACAGTCTTTTAGGCCGTTCTTGAAAGACACGACCGCTACCTCCTGGTTGCATTCAGGTATTCGATTGAACACCTCGTAGTACCTTTTCGCATAGGCCCTGAGGCCTTCATCCTTGCTGATTTTTAAAGCCATTAGCGCGTCCACCCTTAATGGCTGTAGTTTGTTTGTTACGAACCTGGCCACAAACATCTCGGCCAGGCCTTCCCATGTCTTCACGCTTCCCTTTGGTAATTTATGGAACCAATCTGATGCAATCTCCCCAAAGGACGAGGGGAACACTTTGCAGAGTAGTGGCTCGTTTCCACTGTACAACGCCATTGAGTTCAAAAATAGTCCAACGTGGAAGTTAGGGTCTGACTTACCATCGTATATTTGAAACCTCGGCATGCTGAATCTTTTTGGTGCTTCAAATTTGTCCAGTTCTACCGAGAACGGTGTCCTCGGCTTGACGGGTGAGGTTACCTCGGCTTCAGCGTTCTGTTCCTTCCTCTTGAGGTAGTTTCTCAAGTCTTCTTTACTCCTCCCCGGAGCTCGGCTGTCTTTGGACTTCAGTCTCTTCGGCACACTACTCTCGGCCTCGTGATGGGCCCGTTTCGATCTTTCTCCGTGGGTTGTGTCAAAGCAGAGCGCCTGCTTTTGAACATGCCGATGTTCTCTAGGTTCCTGATCCTTCGTTTGATACGTTCTCTGGGACTTCTCTTGTCTTGGCTCCTCTCGTCTGACCTCCCCGGAGAGCGGGTGAGAGTGCCTTTTGCTCCTAGAGTGTTGTGGTGCTTCAGGAATTATTTTCCTTCCCCCCTTCTGAGTATTAACTGCTGGAATTGGCGTGTCCTGCAACGGGTATGGTGGCAGCATGACATTGTTTTGCATCATGAAGTTGACGACCGACTGTAGGTCAGCCAACTTGTTGCCAGTTCTTTTACTTCGTCATCCCTCCGTAGGCACCTATCCCTCCATACCTGGAGGTTGTCTTCATTGTAGTATTCTGCCCTGGTCTGTTTTCTTCGAAGTGTCGCCCTCCTGGACGACGTCTTTTCCCCCGTGTCCCTGGCCACGGGCTTTTTTGTTATGGTTGTCTCCTTCGACGTCAAGGTTGATAGGCCTGCCACTCCCAACGGGAGCGTCGTCCCCAACCTTTTCGTTTTGCGCGTTACTGGCCATCTATTCGTCTTTCTTTCCCACAGACAGCGCCAAATTGTGTGAGTGATTTTCTGACCACACTGCTCTCCTTAGGAATTCAGTTGTAGAACATAGGTAGAATAGATGGCACCTTGCTGTCCTGCACAGAAAGAAAAGGCTCCGGCGGTGGTTCTTCCACCCGGGGGACTCCGACGATCAAGTCAGTATATCTCTCAAAGATAATCAAGTATTCAACTCACAAGCTTGAGTATTAAAAACGTACCTTTGACCCATGGGGGTGCCTCTCTTTTATAGTCAATACAGTCCTAGTCCCAATAGGAGCCTAACTCCAATGGACTCAGGATTATTGCTAATCTGGAACTCCCAATGGGTTTAGGACAAAACTCTCCAAGAGTTTTACCTTATCCAAACTGAAGTCTTCTCCCAATCTAGGACTCTTGTCCTTTATCCGTTTATCCCGGATTCTAATATCTTCGGAGATAACCTCGGCAACTCCGAGATTACCTCGCCATAACTTACCACGACACGTGACACCTCGGCCGACACGTCGGCGTCACCACAACACGTGTTGGTACTCAGAAAATATGTCCCCACACAAACATTTTCTAATTACAAAATGCGTAACAATATCACAAAAATACATAACTTTATTTCTCAACTACAAATTATCATAACTCTTACAAAAACATATATATATATATATAATTTTTACTACAAAAATATATAATAATATGTATATGATACATACCGTGTTTCCCATCTATCTAAGGCTTCAATAGCGTTGACACAATGGGAGGAGGTGAGAATCCACACCCAAGACTTTCAATTTGAGAAATAATATTTTTATCTCTTGAATGGCAAATAATATATATATATATATATTTAAATTAAAATTAAAATTTATATTTTGTAAATTTAACTACACACCAATTGTAGCGGGTATATATATATATATGGGTTGGTTGGCATGACAGTAATTTGATCGATGTCTGCGAGCGGAATTCGAATTTTATTCTGTTAACAGTTCATGACACAGTGCACGGCGACTGGTTCATTATTTTTATGTATGGCTCTCCTATTGTTCTTCACAGGGGCCATGTGTGGAGTCTTGTAGAAGCTCAGATTCAACAATTTCAACGGCCTTTTATTATTATGGAGGATCTCAATCAGGTTCGTGGGTGGTCGGAAAAACTCAGTTCTCATCATCGCACCATTCCTGGCGCTTCGGCCTTTAATGACTTGATTTTTCGTAACCGTCTGGTTGATCTCCCAACTCAAGGGGTGTGGTATACTTGGCGTAATAATCGCAGTGATTCAGGTGTGGTTTATGAGCGTTTGGATCAGGTGTTAGCTTCCTCCAGCTGGGTTACATCATTCACTCTTTTTTCGTTGATGACTTTGCCTCTCCAACGATCAGACCATAGTCCTCTTCTTCTTGATACTTGTCGAATGGAGCTCCGAGGTCCGAAGTGGGGCAGATTTGAGGCCATTTGGTTAACTGACCCTACAACTCAGGATATTATTAAAAAAGTTTGGTCAATGCCCCTTCAAGGCGATGATTCTTGTTGTCGACGCCAAGCTATACTTTTCAAACAGCTCAAAAATTGGAATGGTTTATCTTTCAGAAGCATGAATGGCCAAATTGATGACATTCAAGCTCAATTACAGCAGGTTCAAAGCTCGTTACATTCTTCGGGCTCTCATTCCTCTGAGATGGCTTTGCGTTTGCAGCTTGATTTTTTGCTACAACGTCAGGAATTATATTGGGCTCAAAGATCCAAACAGCATTGGATGCATTTGGGTGACCGCAACACCAAATTTTTCCATAGAATGGCATCCTGGAGGCGATGTCGGAACCGCATCTCGTTTATTCAAGATCACGCCGGAAATGTGATGACTCATCCGAAAGACATTCAAAAGGCTTTTGTGGAGCATTTTCGGCAACTCTTTTCACCTTTGTCAGATTCCACCAATTTGCCATTGGATTTGTTGGCAGCAGGTTCATTTCCATCTCACTTCAATTTACTTGGTGTTATGCATAGTCATTTATCTTGCAATCATTTTAATTTTTTGGAACAACCATTTTCCACTGAGGAAATTAGAACAGCTGTCTTTCAAATGGGGAAGTTGAAGGCCCCGGGGCCGGATGGTTATATAGCGGGTTTCTACCAAAAATATTGGACGCTAGTGGGACCTTCGGTTTCTGAAGCTGTATTGGGGTTTCTTACTTCGGGCTCTTTATTTCCCCCTCTCAACCAAACTTTTCTCTGCCTTATTCCAAAGACGAAGAGCCCTCTTACGGTAAATGATTATCGGCCCATTAGTTTGTGCAATGTGATGTATGAAATCGGTGCAAAAGTTCTTGCTAATCGACTTCGTGTGGTGCTTCCGGACTTACTAGCCGACAATCAATGTGCCTTCTTGAAGGGTCGACTTATTTCTGATAATATCTTGCTGGCTCACGAAATTCTTGAATATATTAAAAAACATAAGAGGGGGCGTCTATCTAGTTTTGGGCTCAAGTTGGATATGAATAAAGCCTATGACAGAGTTAGTTGGGCTTTCCTTCAGGCCGTCATGGCTAAAATGGGGTTCTTATCTAAGTGGATTCAGTTAATTTCCCAGTGCGTTTCTACTGTTCAATTTGCGGTCCTGATTAATGGTGTCCCTTCAACTTTTTTCCAACCCAAGGAGGGCCTAAGACAAGGAGACCCTCTTTCGCCGTATTTATTCTTGCTTGTCATGCAAGTTTTGTCCGATGGTTTTGCTCATTTGGCGTCTCAAAATGTCTGTCGAGGTATTGCCATTAGCCGAAAGTCCCCCCCCATCTCTCACTTGCTCTTTGCAGACGATTGTTTTATTTTTCAACACTACAAGCCCGCGGACATTTGGTGCCTTCATTGGTTCTTAAATGCTTTTTGCTTCTACTCCGGCCTCCGCATAAATTTCCATAAGTCCGAACTTTTTGTTAGCCCCAATTTTTTAATATCAGCCAAGGATTGGCTTGTCTCTCTCTTTGGTGTTAAGTTGTTCCAAAACCTGGACTCTATTTGGGAGCTTACCTGGGGTTCTCGGGTCGTTCTAAGTCCGACATCTTCAACTCCATTTTGAGCAGAGCCCAATCGAAATTGCAAGGATGGAAATGTGAATTTTTGAATTTTGCTAGTCGGGGAATTCTGGTAAAACACGTTCTTCAGTCCATTCCTGTGTATCTTATGTCTGTTTTTCGTATGCCTGACAATTTCCAACACAAGCTAACAGCTCTAATTCGCCGGTTTCTTTGGGCTTCACCTAAGGGCAAAGGCTTAGCATGGAAAAAATGGACATCTCTTTGTCTTCCCAAGGCTTGGGGTGGTCTCGGCTTTCGAAATCTTACCTGTTTCAATCAAGCTTTATTAGCAAAACAAGCTTGGCGAATCTTGTCCCTACCCAATTTATTGCTTTCGAGAGTTCTGTTGGGAAAATATTGTCAACAAAGTTCATTCCTTGAAGCCAAGCAATCTGGGGCATCATCATGGGGTTGGCGGAGTATCTTATGGGGACGTTCGTTGTTACTTTCTGGGCTTCAGTGGGTCGTGGGCAATGGTCGAAATATCAATCCCTTTGAAGCTCAGTGGATTCCGCTGGTTTCCAATCCTTGTCGAGGTCGAGGATTGAGTAATATTTGTCCAGAAATGAAGGTAGAACATTTCATTGATCCCTCCTCTCACTCTTGGCGTCTGGATTTATTAACCTTGTTCTTTCCTGATCACGTTATACCCCATATTTTATCCATTCACATTCCATCTGAGGAGCTTGCGGATAAGATTGTTTGGGGTCCTACCAAAAATGGCCAATACTCGGTTAAATCAGGCTATAAGCAGGCTTTAGTTCGCCAGTTCCCAGACTATTGTCAGCCTGATCCGGATTGGTCCCTCTGGAAACGATTGTGGCATTTCAAGATTCCTCCCAAATGGATGTTGTTTTTGTGGAAATGTCTTCACAATATTCTCCCAGTCAAACATGAACTCCAGAAGCGAGGGCTCAATGTCGATCCCATCTGTTCACGCTGCTCCGAGTATGAGGAAACTATTGAACACCTCTTTTTTGACTGTCCCTTCTCTCAAAGGGTTCGGCGTGGGTCGGTGCTGGGATTAGATTTTGGCGTGGGCACCCCTTTATCTTTCTTTTCCTGGTTTAAGACTTGGGTGGTGCAGATTACTGAGGATGAGATTTTATTTCATTCCTTTGCTTTATTATGGGCCATTTGGCTGCAACGAAACTCTGCTGAATTTTGTTCTGAAGCCATGACCACTGCTCATACCATTGCCAAAGCTCAGGAATTGTTATCCTTGTTTTTGTCATCACCTCCTACTGTTTCTCATGATTTATATTCCTCTGCTAATATTGCTAATCAGTTCCTTGAAAAACAAATCATTTTGCAGACTGGTACCTCCTCATTTGCAGACTATCGGCAACATCGTATTGTAGTAGATGCGTCTTGGACCTCGGCCACGGACAGGACTAGGTTGGCTTGGGTCTGGCTGGATGAAGATAACAGCATTATCAAGCAAGTTTCTCTTTTGGGGCCCCCCATGCTCTCTCCTCAACAGGCAGAAGCTGCTTCGGTCCTTCATGCTCTGCGTTGGGCATCTCAGCAAGGCATGCAAAGTCTCCTTTTGCAATCTGATTGTCTAATATTGGTGCAACTCCTGCATTCCTATGCTCAAGCAACTGATTGGCATCTTCACTCCCTTCTAAGTGATATTCTGTTATGCTCAAAACATTTTGTACATGTGGTTTTAGAAAAGGTAGACCGAGCTGTGGTCCACCCTGCTCATGTTCTTGCTAATGCTGTAAGACTGTCTATTGCAACTTCATGAATATTTGTGTTGCTTTTCGTCCTCAAAAAAAAAAAAAAAAAAAAAATATGGATTGCTCTTTTAGTTTAAAAAATTACAAATATTCTATTGTCAAATTTTTTTATTTTAACAAAATTAATTGAAAAAATAAAATTTTTAACTGTTCTCCTATATAATGATAAAATTATTAAAATTATTAATTGAAATAAATTTCTAACATCATTAAAAAATATTAATCGACTTGATAATTTATTAATAAATGGGTCATTTGTTATGAAATTAAAAATTTCAAAGGGTGAGATGTAATTTCTACAATTATAAGAAGTAAATTGTATTCTAAGTAAAACTCATAAAATATATTTATAATTTACCTATATTTTATATATACACATCTATATGCCAAGAAAGAGAGTGTGTAAAAGTGAGGTTAGAATTCACAAAAAGTCGGCTGAGCATAAAAATTGAAAAAATTGTAAATTAGTCCGGTTTAAACCAAATCGTAGCTTAGTTTGGTTTGATTTTCTCAATGCACGACTTGATTTTAATTTTTAAAATTGGCAAACCGTACTTTACGATTTGGTCTGTGATTTTATAGTTACAAATCCAATTGAAATGGAATTGGACCATTTAGATTATATATATAATTTGTTATCGTATGTAATACTAAAATATTTTATTAATATCCAATATATATTATATAATATAAGCAAAAACGTTGTTGGTTCATTGAATCTCAAAGTTCTAACTTTATTTTCATAAATTTTTGAATTAAAAAGTTATAAAAATACACATGACACATTGTCATTGGTTCTTCTATTTTAATATTTTAATTAAATCCTTTGTTGATATGGAAAATCTTTTAAATTTATTAATTTATAACTATTTATGGTATCTATTATCATTACTATCTATATCCATATTCTATATCTATAATTTTAAAGGAAAATAATTTGTCTCCCTAAAAATGTCCCCCCTAATCCCCCTAATCCCCAAAACGACGTTGTTTTGGGGAATTTTTTTTTTTTTTTTTGCCCTGGTCTGATTTTTCGGGGGATTAGGGCTCCCCAAATTAGGGGATGTAGCACGGCCCAATTTTAAATTTCAAAATTACTTTTACAAAAAGTCAAAAAATAAATTTTAGCCATATCTTTTATCAAAATCTAAGTCACATCTAATTTAAAATTGGAAAAAATTAAAATAATATTTCAAATGTAATTTTATCCTTATAAAACTTGAACATATTTATATTTTTTTGAAAAATAAAATATAAATATGACATGAAACACGTGTAAATAGAATTTCAAAACAAAAATTTAATCATACTTAACCCCACAACTAATTTAAAATTTAGAAGAAAAATCGAAATGAAATTTTAATAATAATTTATAAAGAGTTATAAAATTCAAGTATACACGTCCTAATCCTATTAAGAAAATATGAAATTAAAACTTAAAATTTTAAATATAAAGTTTAAATTAATAATTAACACTTCACTTTTCTTAAGCAAGTTCTAGGCCAAAACTATAGCACATACCCGATCTAATATTGAATAATGTTTTCAAACGTAAATATACCTTAATATTAATAAAATAGACATTAGTTATATTTTAAGAATAAATATATAAATTTCATAATTAAAATTTTAAAATGTTAATAAATATGCAAAAAAAATTATATACATATCTCTTATTTTTTTATATATATATATATATATATATATTTATAACAATTTAATACAAATAAATAAATAAGTAGACAAGTAACTCATGGATTGATTATCAAGCAACAATTCTCCAATAACTGGATTTAGGACAATAATGGTATAAAAGTCAACCCGAAATTGGTTTTTAGGCTATGTTTATTGTCTAATCCAGTTGCAGCACTCATAATCTAACATATGCTCATTACAATCTACAAAATTATTATATAATTTATCTAATCATTTACCGAATATTTATTGATAGATAAATTTTCTTAGCTAGGTTCGAGTGTAGGATTATAATATGACTCATGATACATCTAATTCAACTTGGTTTTGGATTAAAATTTTTCATATAAAAATATATCTAAATAATAATTTAATAGATTTTATGCCCAAGTTTACACTTTTTAATAATGAAAATAATATCATTTAAATATATTTTAATAGATTGAATATTAATAAATAAAATTTTGCCAAGTTTATACTTTTTAATAAACATGCATAAATATGTACATATTTATTATTTTCATTATTAAATATATGTATTTACCAATTTAAAATATATTTACATAAATAAGTTGATCAGGTAGCTCTTCAATTTGTATTGGTTCTGTTGGCTTTTTGGCTTTTCGAAGGGTAATTTTGTAAATGCGAGCGTGCCAGCAAGGATCAATCAGTCCTTACAGAAATTATAATTGCCAACCAATTATCAGACGATTGTGTTTTAGTTCTTTCAGCCTCAATGAAGAGGACTTTTACTGGTGGCTTGACTTAGGAGAATTTAAGAGAAATAACAGTTAATATGAAGAACAATCGAAGTATTTCATTAAAATGAACACTTACAATAGTTCAAACTCAGCCTCGAAGAGGTTTACAGCAACAGTCTACTTGAATCTACTTGAAACTACTCCTATGAATCGAAGTGCAGTGCTGGTATTAAAGTGCAGGTATTTAAAGTACAGGAAATGTAAGACTGGAAAGGAAAATATGAAATAAAGACTGGTTTGTATGATCTGAGTCTGGGGGTTTTTTCTGAGGGCTTCCCTGCTATTTATACTTGTCAAAGATGACCTTCGAACTGCACTTCGAACCGTCGAACTGCTCCTCCATGATCGATGATCATGCTGCCTTAGAAGTAGCCCCACTACGCCATCTCTTGCAGTTGAGCTTCCCTCCTGTATTTGAATTTGAATATTGAGTAACTGTTGAAGCCACGTCACTTTGTATCTCTTTACTGATCTAGTGCTACTCAGATCATGTAAGTACCAATGTTCATTGCCACGTGTTCGATCAGGATCGAAGACTTGAATTATCTTCCCATAATACCCTTATTCTGCCACGTGTCAAACTATGATTTGGCTTTACAAAATATGTAGCCAACATTACCCCCCGCACTAATATACCCAATACTTGGAAATATTAGTGGATCAAAAGCTTTTCCCGCGCTTTTTGGAATGTGCATGGGATCTATCTTCAGGAAACACAACCGTCACCTATTTGATGATCATTCGCATTAACTCTCAATTTAACGAACATCCCAATACCTTCAGCATTCGAACGGACTATGGCTCAATCAACTTCGCACTCTACTGATCAAGCATACGAAGAGCCATTGAGTAATGCTATTTCCCCTCGAAAGAATCTCCACGCATTCATTAGCCACCTTTACCCACCCTTCTATATTCAGGTCATGGAGGCTTTTGCAGATTATCAACCTTTGGACTACGACCACATTGCCCTTAACCCTTCGATTTACAAATTTACAGATACAAGAAGTTCTTCCTCTAAACTCCCCTTGTACTTGAACGAACTACACTCAAGCCTTTGCTTCAACAAGTTGCAAATATGGACTTAGGAAGTTCTTCTTCACAAACCTTTACTTGGGATGAAGCTACAACTTCCTCATCTTCTGGGGTTTCCGGATGGACAAACTGGTCAGCACCTGAGTCCTGGGACTTGAGGGAACGAATTAATCACCATTTTGTTGAGTTCACTGACCCATTAGATTTTCCTTCTTACGTTCGAAGCTCTGTGGTCTATCCTTATGTGCCTATTGACCTTCGTCGTAGTTTGGAGGAGAATCTGCTTGTGGCCTGGTACACATCCTCTATGCCCACAAGGACAATGCACACTGCCCGGCATCTGGAAGAATCACAAGGGTATACTCCTTCATTTTTGGCCAAGAAGGCAAAAATTTGCTCTTCTGACTGGCTCGACTATATTAATGCCTTTGTTCCTTCCGCTCCAGTGCCAAATCCTCCTTCTTCACCTTCTGGAATAGAAGCATCCACACCTTCTCCATCTTCTGAAGCAGAACCATCTACTCCTTCTCCATCTTCTGAAGCAGAACCATCTACTCCTTCTTCTCCTCCCACTCTTTCCTGGACAGAGAAATTAAGGCTTGCCCTTCCCATGGACAAAATTTTTCCACCTTACAAACCTCCATCATCTCCCACTCCAGCTGAGCGGAAACAAGCTCAACTTCTGCTTGCGGCTTTTCTCACTTGCCCTTCAATGTTCTTGAGGATGACATCCCTCTCAAGAACTTTCGATGGGCCTGTGATATTCTGACTAGGGGCCATGTCCTCAATCCCATTGCCCAAGCAGAACTTCACATGTTTTGGACCAACTTCCGCTACTCCTCCACTGGCATCAGAATTCCAAGGCCACCATCCAATCTTTGGATCAACTTTCATCTCTCCGAATTCATGCCCAGTACGAAGCAGAAAACTTCATCGAAGACTTCGATGACTTCAAAAATAAAGATTCTGCGTATTGGGATGATTTGGTCATAGATGAATTGGAACAAAATTTGAGGGAAGAGGCTTTCGAGACAAAGGCTGAGGAGCTCTATTATGAAGTGAGAGCACATCAACTTATGCAGCCAACATTAGAGGAGATAGAAGATATAATAAAGAAAGAACAAATATTCATTGATCATTGTTGGACAAAGTTCCATGATCTTGTTATTTATTCTATTCCTTATTTTTATGAGCTTGAATTTGTACCCAAATGAGGATACTCAATGTAATTGTCTTGGCTTTAACACAAACAGAGTCTCTTTGCATTTGACATTGTTTGCCTCTGTTTCCTTTTTGTCTTCAAAAGCCAACTTATAGCTTCGAATTGAACAATCTCACCTTTCGAATCTAGACTCAATTGTTCAATGAAACGCTGAAAAAACCAACATGTCTTTTTCCAACTTATGGAGTATAATTGACAATTCTGGCTGATATCATCTGGAATTAACGCTTTGAATTTTAACAACATTACTCCTCAAAAATAACTATAACCAATATATATGGTCATGGTTAATATAGCCAATAAATTTCAAATTGACTATTTTGCTTCGAAGAGTAATCCACACTGTTTTAGGTTCAAAAAGCAATTCCTTCTTGTATATATGGAAACCAACAATTGGTTTTAATGCTTCGAACAGTGCTCATCCTTAAAGGATCCAATAACCCTCAAACAGGTCTTTAAACCCTTTGAAGTGGACCAATATTCGAGCATTCTAGCAATTATGTAGTACGCTTCGAAGCCGACTTATGTATTTCGAAGCCGTTGTTATTTGATTTTTTGGCGCCAAAATCTCATTTCGAAGCCAAATATCTTGCTTCGAAGCTGGCGTCAATATCCGGAGTGTGCTTTTTCCCTCCAAAACTATCAATATTGGAAGAGGCTCCTCGTATTCGTACTTTTAGTACTTAACGACTTATGCAATATATCTTCGGACACAAAAGCTTTTCTTTAAAACCCTTTTGCTTCGTGTTTCTGAATACACTTGCTCTTTTAACATTCAAACCCTCATATCTTTCACTTCTCTTTACTTCCTCTTTCCTTTTCGAACATCATACCATCCATGGCTTCTTCTTCACCAGAAGTTCCAATCATAGAACGTGAGCTCATCCGTAGCTTTGAAAAGGCTCATTGATGTGGAGTGCGAGAAGTATAGGGCTGGGGGAAAAAGCGCCATTGATGGGCGTGTCTTTATCCCTCGTCGTCATGAGCGACAAGACTATGTGCTCGGGCCAATCTTCAAGGAGATCCCTATTGAACTCCCAGCTCTGTACCCTCGCCTGGAAAACCAATGTCTCCTATATGAAGGTGGTCTTGATTGGAGGAGCTGGAGGATCAATCGCCCCCACCGATGTTGGCCCACGATGAGACCAGAGTGGCAAGAGTGGTATGATCGGGTTA
This sequence comes from Camellia japonica, assembly GCA_030407325.1. NCBI lineage: Eukaryota > Viridiplantae > Streptophyta > Magnoliopsida > Ericales > Theaceae > Camellia > Camellia japonica. Next base: position 4,432,575 of record JAPPVO010000014.1, on the reverse strand, counting down.
TCCCTGCGAGGACACTGGACCTTCAAGAGCTCTGCCTTCTCGACGCTCTTCGACTATCAAGGGTAACTATCACAGAGGACCCTTTTTTAATCCCTGCTGCTTTATGCTTTTGGAACCCTATCTTTAATTTCTTTCAATTTAAATGTGGGATGATGGCTCCTACTGTTCTTGATATTTGCCATTTACTAGGAGTATCCCCCATTGGTACCATTATTACACCCGATTTCCCCGATTCAACAGTCTCTTTCTCCCTCCCCTCTCTTAACTTATCTTACAGCGATTTTGTTAAAGCAAAGCTGAAAATAAAAGAGAGGGCCCAGTAACCGATAGGGAGTTCTTTTCCTTCTTGTTATACTGGCTTTGCAAATTCCTCTTCTGCACTTCTTCACAAAGAATTATGCCTGAATTTGCTCCACTTGCCAAAGCCTTTGTTTTGCAAAAAAGAGTAGCCTTAGCCCCATACATTCTTGGTCATGTATACAGAGTTTGTTCCCTTTTTTGTGAGAAGCCCTTAGATGCTAATCAAGGGGGGCCATTCTGGATCCTTCAGCTTTGGCTTTTTGCTTATTTCACTGAACTACAATCCAAATATCTTAAATTTTCTGGGGCACATTCTCTTACCCATGGCATAAGACTAGCCAATGCTGCCCTCTATCCTTCTTCTTTTGCTTTTTATTTCTCTTTTTTTTCATCAACTACCAGCCGAACTTCCTGCTCACCGCTTCCGTCATTTCGAGACCAACATAGGTCCACCTTGGTTGAGTCACTTTTTGAGTGACAGGCTCTGTGCTTCGCCAATTCATAAAGACATATGGGCCTCCCTTCTGCTTCCTAGGGAGCTGTTTATTGGGACTACAAACCCCAGGGCTTATAAATGTATAGCTGAACCTTATTGTCCTGCTCAATTCGCTAGACAATTTGGTTTCACACAAGGGGTCCCAATACCTCTCTGCAGCAACACCAACCTGAGCCTTACCAGAAGAGATCTGAAAGTTAGGAAATCAAGGTTGGAGGAGGCAACTTTCAAATTTATGGATGACTTGGCTAATTTTGAATTCACTCCTTTCTTCCTGCGGGCACTGCATTGAAGAGATACCAACAGTGGTGGGACAATAATATGGAAATCTATTTAGCCATTGCAAAAAACCTATTGGAGGTATTAGATGTGTCCAAGCCCAAAGGAGCTGAGACTGTCCCTTCTTCTACTGTGCCTCCTACAGCTCAGTCCATCCCTGCTACCTCAACTCCTTCGAAAGCTACTCGGGCTGCTTCAAGAAAAAGTATATACTTTCAACTTCTCTTTTTCCTTTTGAGTCTCTTGTTTGTTTCCTTTATACTTATGCTCTTTGGTGCAGGGTCCCTTCAAGAAGAATCTCCTAAAAGAGCTGAGACTTCAGCTATTCTCAAAAAGGAACAGCAACAGAAACAAAAAAGGAAGCTGATCCTCCTTTCTGAGGAATCTGAAACTTTGGGAGAAGAAGCAGTCGAACAAGAGCAAGAGGTACCTTTACAAAGAACCAAGAGACAAAAGGTGGCTACCTCTCCTTCTGATACCTTCGAACATCCTTCTCTCGAGGCAGACATTATAATATTGGAGAAAGAACTAACCTTAGAGAAATCTGAACCCCAGATTGAAGAGAAAGGGATTGAAAAGGAACCAGTAGTGTCCCCACCAAGGGGGAAGAGGAGAAAAAAGACTACTGTCTCTCCTTCTGATTTTGCTGAAGACTCTGATTCTGAAACAATCGCCCAAGCCATAGAAAGGAGGAGGAAGGTGACTGTTTCGACTGATGTCTTGGTTGAGGATCCCATTCACGAATCTGTTGCCAAGATAGTAGAGCAGGAACATCCCAAGGCAATAATTGTTTTTGAAAGGGCCGAGAAGAAAAGACAGCAACAGTTTTTGAGAGATGAAGCTGCTGCTGCTGATGCATTACAAAGAGAAGCTGCACGAAGACAACAAACTATCGAGCATCTCCCCTTCGCAGTTCTCCCATCAGTGCCAATACCTCTGAAACAAGTAATTTCTTTCATAATTTCCCTTTGTCAGCCTTTGTATTGAAGTTTGACATTGCTTTGCATTTCTTCCTTTTGCAGCAACAATTATCTTCCCCAGGAGGCCTATTCCAATTTCAGTTGAAGTTGACCAATTGCAACATGTGAAGCCATCCAAATCATGCTTCCACTCCAACCTATATTCGACACACCTTCTTTGAGTCCAAGCATCCCTGCATCCCTTTTCCTTGGTTTAGAGCCATTTCTCCCTTTTTGACTTTTGATCTGCTCTCAGTTTACCTCTTCTTCGAACCTTGCTCTTCCTCCTCCGTCTCAGAAATTCCAACTGCTGCTTCATTCCCAATGGCAGTTGACTCTTCCATAGAGGGTGCTGGTAGTTCCCCAATTCATGGTTCATCACCTGTGCCTACTTCCAGCCCCTCTTCTCTTGATTCCTTGGTGGCAAAGACCACAGAGGCTGCTAAAGATGCTCCACCTATTTCTCCTATCCCCATGCAGTCTCCTGTGTTTTCCACCACAGCACTCTATGCCCTTTATGTCTAGGGATGAGGTGGACATCTTCGAGGGAAGACTAGCTAGTCTATTTGACACATCCTCCACCTCCCCAACTTTCAGTGCTGAAGCTGAACCATTAACCTTGGCTGACTCCTTGCTGAAAATCTTTGAGAGCTCTTCTTCCACCAGTAGCAAGCCTTTTGCCCCTTCTATAGACTTAGACACTTGCTTGGAACTGCTGATCTCCTTTTCGAGGATCCCCTTCGAGGCTCTACAAAGGCCTATCATCAGAAATGGGTTTCTTCAGTGCTGTAAAATCGCGGAGCAGTTCGGCATGGATGTCTCAAGTCATCTATCCCAGGCTGCAGCTACTATTGATTTCTACATTACATTTGTCATGCTGCCAATGCTGCGAATGAGAAATTGGCTAGGGATCAGAGTTTTGTCTCTCAAGTGCATACTGAAGTATCAGATCTCAAGGAAAACACTCCTCTGCCTCCCAGTTTCGAATTCAGTTGCTGGAGAAGAAAGCTCAACTTGAGGAGGAGCTAGCTGCAGTAAACCGAGCCTTGGTTCGAACTGACACTAAACTGCACATCACCAACCAAGAGCTGGCTGATCGAAAAGAGGACATGGCTGCAGCTATCCAACTGTTTCCAGCACTTAGCAGTAGGAAATCTATTGTACAAAAACAATTAAGACATTGTAATGATTTCTGGGCCAATTTGTGGCGCAATGTACTTGATTCTTTATAAAGAACAAATTTTGTTTATCTCGAGCAGTCTTGTGTTTTTGTATGTTTATGTTACCCTTGTGTTTCCCAAATGGTTGGAAAATAAGGCTTCAAATATCTGCCATTGATCTTTTTGGGATGTACATACCCATTCAAATTTCTTAAATGGTAGGCCCCAAAGGCAGAACAGAACTCTATGAATTTGATATGGTCCTTCCCAGTTAGGTGACCATTTGCCAAACTTATGGCTTTTAATTCCTATTGGGAGTATTGTCTTCCATACCAAATCACCTTCATCGAAGCCAATGTGTTTGACTCTCTTGTTGTAATTCTTAGCTGCTTTCTTCTTTTGGAAAAGGATGCTATTTAATGCCAATATTCTGGCTTCATCTATGCCCTCTAACTCCAAGCACATACTTTGATGGTATTGCTCAGGATCTAACTGATCTTGACATCTTACCCTCAAGGATTTAACATTAATTTCCACAGGTAGAACTGCATCATGCCCATATACTAAGGCATAAGGAGTAACTCCTGTGCTTGACCTTGGGGAAGTTCTGTAAGCCCACAAAACATCCAACAGAAGGTTATGCCAATCCCTAGGATTATCCTCCACAACCTTTTGTATACCCTTTTTCAAGGATTTATTGGATGACTCAGCTTGACCATTGGCTTGTGCATAATAGGGTGTGGAATTAACAAGGCTAATTCCAAATTCTGCTACAAAGGACTTCACCATTTTCCCATCGAACACAGTCCCATTATCTACAGTAATGGTTTGTGGGATGCCAAATCTATGGATCAAGTCTTTAATGAACCCAATGACCTCTGTTTGGTCTACAGCCTTATAAGGTTTGGCTTCGACCCATTTAGTGAAGTAGTCAGTGGCCACTAGAATGAAACAATGATGTTTCGAAGAAGGTGGGTGTATTTTTCCCATCATATCCATGGCCCACCCTCTGAATGGCCAAGGTTTCACTACTGCATGTAGGTCGGTTATGGGCACATGCCTTATTGTACCATGTTTTTGACATGCTGGCAACCCTTTGCATATTCTATGCAGTCTTTAAGGATAGTTGGCCAATAATAGGAATGTCTTCGAAGCAACCATCTCATCTTTACACCAGGCTGATGAGCACCACAGATGCCTTCATGAACCTCAGCCATAGCTGTTAATGCTTCTTTTGGGCCTAAACATTCCAGCAATAAGCCATCTCCTCCCCTTTTGTAGAGAGCGTTGCCATATATCATATATTGCATAGACTGCAATTTGATTTTCCTGCTGGCCTTCGAAGATGGACCAGCCAAGTACTGCATTATTGGATGCCTCCAATCTTGTTCTTGTAAGTCATTATGATTAACTTCCAAGACCATATTCCTTTTATTCAAAGGTTGTATTAATCTTTGATATGTTGTCTGACTGATGTCCCTTTGGGTATTATCCCTTCTCTTGAAGTTCGAAGCTTTCTGAGGATTAGCTTTTATTTCAACATCAATCTTAAGCTTTCTGAGCACATCATTAGCTCTATTATTCAAGAATCTTGGAACATGGGTTACATTTGCTATTTGAAACTGAGAAAGCAGATGTAATGCAACAACATAATATGGTAGGATGCTTATGCTTTGACACTTGAAAATCCCTTTTACTTGGTTAACCACCAATTGAGAGTCCCCAAATATGTCAACTGCATGTACTTGTAACCCAATGAGGATTTCTAGCCCTACTATTAAGGCTTCATACTCAGCCTGATTATTGGAACAAGTGGCTTCATCCACTCTGAAACCATGTGTGGTTTCTACCCCTTGTGGAGACTTAATCACAATACCAATTCCAGTTAAACCATTGGCTTTCGATCCATCGAACCACATCTGCCATGGCTCAACACTAGCCATACCAAGCTCCATTATCTCTTGGCTCTCTGTTTGAGATGGATGGTCTGCCAGAAAATTGGCTAAGACTTGCCCTTTTACTGCCCTTTGAGGGACATATTCTAGATGAAATTCTGATAAGGCTAGTATCCACTTGCCAATTCTTCCCCTCAACATAGGTCTGGATAACATGTACTTAACCAAATCTGTGGTTGCAATTACCAAGACAGTTGTAGGTAAAAGATAATATCTTAATTTCATTGCAGCAAAATACAAAGCAAGACACAGCTTTTCAACAGCTGAATATTTACATTCACAAGAATTTAAAAACCTACTAAGGTAATAAATAGCTTGCTCCTTGCCTTCTTCATTGTCTTGGGCCAAAAAAGCTCCCAATGAATCTTCTGCTGCAGCTATATACAACTTCAAGGGCTTGTTTCCCTTTGGTGGCATCAGCACTGGAGGGTTGGCCAAGTAGGCTTTAATACCTTCGAAAGCACTTTGATGCTCTGCTGTCCACACAAATTCTTCTTCATCTTTCAGCCTTAACAAGGAAGAAAATACTTTAGTTTTCCCTGCAGTGTTAGAAATAAACCTTCGAAGAAAGTTAACCTGCCCCAGGAACCTTTGTAATTCTTTCTTACTTGATGGAGGCCTAGCTTCAATGATGGCTTTAGCTTTATTCTGATCAATCTGTATTCCTTTCTTGTGCACTACATAACCCAAGAAGTTTCCAGATGATACACCAAAAGCACACTTAAGAGGATTAAGTTTCAACTTGAACTTCCTCATTCTTTCGAAAGCTGCTTCTAAATGAAACAAATGCTCCTCCATGGACTGGGATTTCACTACAATGTCATCAATGTAGCATTCTAGATACCCTCCAATGAGATCATGAAAGATAGTGTTCATAGCCCTCTGATATGTAGCCCCAGCATTCTTCAGACCAAATGGCATTTTAACCCATTCGAAGGTGCCAATATTCCCAGGACATCTGAATGCTGTCTTGTGGATATCTTCCTCTGCAATGCATATTTGGTTATAACCAGAGTGGCCATCCATCATCGATAAAACTTGATGTCCTGCTGAACTGTCTACCAGCAGATCCACTATAGGCATAGGGTACTCATCTTTAGGAGTTGCTAGGTTTAAGTTTCTGAAATCGATGCATACCCTCATTTTGCCATTCTTCTTAACTACAGGCACAATATTAGATAGCCATTCAACATACCTGGCTGTCCTAATAAAGTCTGCCTTGAGTAGTCTAAGAATTTCTTCCTTGACCTTCTGAATTACTTCTGGACTCATCCTTCTTGGTTTCTGCTTGTATGGCTTGAAATTGGGCTTCATAGGGAGCCTATGTTCCACCAAAGATCTATCCAATCCTGGTAGTTCATTATAAGACCATGCAAAGCAATCTTTGTATTTCTTTAAAACAACCAATAACTGGTCTCTGTCCAGAACATTCAAGCAAGTACTTATATAAGTGGGCTGCTGCACAGAACCCTCCCCTAAATTCACCTCTTCTAAGGGGTCTTGCGTCTGAGGACTTATCGAAGCTTCTTCTCTGGTTTCTTCAACCTTCGAAGCAAGCTGTTCGCCTTGTTTTGCTCCTAGGTTCTTTAATTCGACATCTCTGCCCTCCTCCTCATAGACAAAATCTGTCCATAAGGCGTCTTCTTCCTGTATCTCCTGGACTTTTGTTTCAATGTCCAATGCACAGTATTTATCAAGGGTCAAACTTCTGACCTGTTGCTGTTCTTGTTTACAGCCAATTATCATGGCCTCTCTCTCTTGCCTCTGTACTTTCTGGACTATTGCTTTTACGTCCAATGATGAGAATTTAATCAAAGCCAAGGACTTGGCTTCTCGCTCTTCACTTTTTTGCCTATAACCAGGCATCATTGTCATCTTTCACGACAACCTCTTCATCAGCACTTTCTTGGACTAAGTGCTTCAGGTGTGTCACTTCCTCATCAGCCGTCACTTCGGCTGAGCCATCAGCTTTCCTCAGTATACTGAGTGGTGTTACTCCCTCAATATACAATTTGGCCTCTGCAAAGTCTGCACAGGCTATGAAAGGTTGAGGATCTGCATCAATCTCCTCTGTCTCTCCATTGCCCAGGGCCATCATGATCTTCTGATGCAAAGAGGAAGGCACACATTTGTTGGTGTGGATCCAATCTCTCCCAAGTAAGGCATTATATTTGGCATTGCTGTCGATGACGAAGAAAGCTGTCATACAATCCCTGGTCCCCACACTCAAATTAATAGGCAGAATCCCTTGAGCCATCTGCTTATCTCCAGCAAAGCCAGCAATGGTTGTGCTGGTTGGGATCAACCTGGATTCTTCTTCCCTAGTTTCTTCAAAGAAGATTTCGGTAATAAGTTTACCGCTGCCCCATTGTCTATTAGGACTCGGTTTAGCTGTATCCCATCAAAGAAAGCCTTGATGTACAAAGGCTTGACATGTTGGGTCATGGAATTTGAGGGGTATTCAAAAGGATATGAGAGGTTGATGCTCACCTCTTCCTCGCTTTCACACTCAGTTTCCATTGGAGTAGCCATTTCAGGAGCATCCTGTACCATACTCACTTGTGACTCCTCGCTAGAGACAGGAATTGGATCCATGTCTTGGTCACTGATCCTCATTTTCAGCTGGAATTCATGAGGTAGTATGTGTACCATGTTGACTGATACAGGGGGAAATGAGCCAAACTGAATGGCTGGCTGTACCTTCTTTCCCTCTTGGCTACCTTGCTCAGTGTCTTCAGCAGCATCCTCCATGCTGCATTCTGGTATTTCATTGATAACTGATCCCTTCGAAGGATCTTTCTCTACTGGTTCTTTAGTCAGAAATTGTTCAGCCATGAAGGCTTCGAACATTCCTTCTGCCATTTCCTTCTCTTGGCTCATGCCAATCTCTTCTTCCGTTTCACTGTCACTTTCCATCAGAGCCTTCTCCAGCCCTGCCAAACTAGACTTCTCCCTGGCCCTTAATTCAGAATGAACTTGGGCCAATTGTTCTCTGCTACAAACCACTTTACTTTGTAAAGTCGGTTTTGGAGCATGGTCTGACTTCGAAGTTTTCTTTTCTTCTGTCTTGTCCTGTGAAGAACTCTCTCCACCTTCTTTCAGATCTTGCTGGTACTGGGTGTACCTACGCTGAATCTTCCTCCTTTGTGATCTGGAGATAACTGGAACCATATTTGGTTCCTTTGTTTGGGTGTTTCAGCAATACCCAGTTGTTCGGAGCCACCAAAGGAGGTTTGACCATCCTTCCTGTGATTCCAACTTCTCTCCTGGCAACAATTCCCTAGGTTTGTTTTGCATTACAAACCAATCTGGAACTCCAGGCACCCAAGAGCTTACTGATTCAGATGTCGAATCACCCTTTTCCACCTTCGAAGCCATCTTCGAAACTGGCCGTGGAGGTAAGTGCTTGGTTCTGATCGCATGCCTTGAGCTTGATTCTGGCCTTTGATGGAGGTGGCCATTTTCTGTTCTTGTGTGAGGTTGGTCTGGGGGGCCAATCTCTGGCTTTAGTCCCATAACCTGAACTCCTCTCCAATCTTCTTTCGGAATGGCTACTCTCCATTCTGTAGTAGTTAGGTGGCCTGGATTCATGCAAGGGCCTCTTGCCTTTATCACGCATTCTGTCTACTGCAGGCTCAACCACTAAAGGTCGCTGCCTATCACTAGCCGGATACGGCCTTTTGTTGTAAGCATTGGTTGACTTAGGGCGTCTCTGAACATCCCTATAGTATTGCTTCCCATCAATTGGAAGCCCCTTCAACCATTTGTAGCTTAGTCTGCATCTGGGACACATCCTCTGCATTACAGCTGCTTCCAAGGAATCGTCATCCAGTACTTCTTCATCAGAGTTTTCCTTCTGATGTGAGAAACCTTGTCCAACAACTGGCGGGTTTCTAGTCTCTTTCTTGGCAGCTGTCTGGTTGGCAATATGCATTTGCACATTGACCTCTTCCAATTCCTGCAAAGATAGATTCTGAAAGTTTGGTACAACCACATTAGCCGCGCTTTCTCCAACTTCTGGAAACGGGTTACTGTCAATTCCCATGGCTTTCTCTGTTTTGGCTGGGAACTTCAGACTTCCTTTCCGGATTTGCTCTTGGATCCTGTCTCGAAAAACAATGCAGTTTTTAGTCGAGTGAGACCAAAAATTATGCCATTTACAGTATGCTTTTCCTTTAAGTTCATCAAGAGATGGCAGTTTTACCCCTTTTGGTAACTTAAGGAAATTAGCTGCAAGCAAATGATCAAAAATGTCATCTGCTTTTGTTAAGTCGAAAGAGTACTTTCTGTGAAAGTCTTTCTTTTTAAACTGTTGGTCGATGGTTGTATCTTTATGAATTAATGCTTCGCAGATTACGGGTTCTTTGCCCACAATCTCTGCTGCATCGATCTCATAATTGGGATCTCTATAATATGTTTTATACGAAGCATTGTTTCGATCTTGTTCTTCTTCTAGTAATGCTTCATATCGAGACACCTTATAGGTTAGTTCGACCAAATCCCTGAATTCAGTTGAATCAAACTTCTTTCGAAGCCTGAACTCTAAACCGTTTTGAGCCAATCTTACAAATTCTGGCTCTGGAAGGATGACTCTACATTTATTTCGAGCCCTTTTAAATCTGGCAATGAACTGAGTAGCCTTTTCTTCAGGCCTTTGACTCAATCTTGCCAAGTCTGCCATGGACACTTCTGGCTCTGATTGGAAGAATTGGGCATGAAATGCCTCTTCCATTTGTTGCCAATTTTGAATGGAGCCAGGTGTAAGGTTGATATACCATACAAATGCTCCCCCAGTTAAAGAGTTTGGAAACAATCTCAATTTTATGTAATCATGATTAGTGAATTCACCACATTGAGCAGCGAATCTGGCAATATGCTCTACTGTCGATTGATTTCCAGTTCCATAGAATAGGGTAAAGTCTGGTATTCTGAATCCTCTTGGGTATTCATGTACCATATCTACCCACTCTGGGTATGGTTTCCTGTATACGGGAGTCTGGACCCCCCGAGCCATTGGTCCACACATCTCCCTAACAATATCAGCAATTTGGTCCCTAGGGACCATATTTTGGGCTTGCTGAGCCACTACTGGAGGGACAAACACAGGGTTTGGTGGACAAACTTGTGCCTGTGGTCCTCTTGGTCCAAAAAGTGGTATATTTGGGACTGGTTGCCCCTGTGGTGCAGGTTGCTGTTGAGGGTATGGGTAACCCCTTTGAGCCTGTCCTGCGAAAGGACCTGTGAAAGGTGCTGGAACAGGTATTGTGTCCCTTCCATTTGTGGGAAAACCTTCCAACCCCCCGGGTATAAATTCGAATAAGGGATTATTATACCCCCTAGTGCCAGGTATGGCTTCGAACATAGGATTTGCCACCATTCTTATGCCATTTTCTTGTACTTGGCCAGATCCACCACCTTGTGTGGCTTCACTGTTGAGTACTGGGGCATTTTGGCCTACTACAGGCCTTGAAATGGGTTCATACAAGACTGAGGCGATGGTCTTCATAGTTCTGAGTACTAGTCTGACCATTAAATTGTCCATTAACTTGCATAGGCTGTTTTTCTCTAGCCAATCTTTGCTGAGGGACATTTAAAATTTCCTCTGTGTGTCTTGTATTTGTTGGTTGGTGATTATTCATTCGATCCAAAAAGGATGTTGCCCACCTTTCCATCGTGTTCATTAATTGTTGTCCCATAGCATCTACCAAGCCATCCCATGGGTTTGTTGGCTGGGTAGATGGAACGGTGGATGGTCCAATTCCTTGGTTTCGTCCAATATTATGAACATATGGTTCTTGTCCAGAAGTACTGGTCTGTTCGACCAAAGGTTCTGATAGCATAGGAGTCTCCACAGGATGTGTTACCACATTCTCCTCTGGATTAGGTATCTCTACCTCTCCTTCTACGCCTTCTTCCAGGTGTTCATTTTCTCCTTGTCGTCTTCGTCTAGCCATTTTAACAAGTCCCACTGGGCGTGCCAAAAATATATGTTGGCTTTTTGGCTTTTCGAAGGGTAATTTTGTAAATGCGAGCGTGCCAGCAAGGATCAATCAGTCCTTACAGAAATTATAATTGCCAACCAATTATCAGACGATTGTGTTTTAGTTCTTTCAGCCTCAATGAAGAGGACTTTTACTGGTGGCTTGACTTAGGAGAATTTAAGAGAAATAACAGTTAATATGAAGAACAGTCGAAGTATTTCATTAAAATGAACACTTACAATAGTTCAAACTCAGCCTCAAAGAGGTTTACAGCAACAGTCTACTTGAATTTACTTGAAACTACTCCTATGAATCGAAGTGCAGTGCTGGTATTAAAGTGCAGGTATTTAAAGTACATGAAATGTAAGACTGGAAAGGAAAATATGAAATAAAGACTGGTTTGTATGATCTGAGTCTGGGGGTTTTTTCTGAGGGCTTCCTGCTATTTATACTTGTCAAAGATGACCTTCGAACTGCACTTCGAACCGTCGAACTGCTCCTCCATGATCGATGATCATGCTGCCTTAGAAGTAGCCCCACTACGCCATCTCTTGCAGTTGAGCTTCCTCCTGTATTTGAATTTGAATATTGAGTAACTGTTGAAGCCACGTCACTTTGTACTTCTTTACTGATCTAGTGCTACTCAGATCATGTAAGTACCAATGTTCATTGCCACGTGTTCGATCAGGATCGAAGACTTGAATTATCTTCCCATAATACCCTTATTCTGCCACGTGTCAAACTATGATTTGGCTTTACAAAATATGTAGCCAACAGGTTCCTAACATGACTCGTGACAGTTCGATTAGCCCATAAAATTCTAGAATTCCCAAAAGGGTTTGGCTTCTCTCATATTGAGAATCCAATTTGAGAGAGTATTTAGGTTTAGTGTGTCACGCCCTCAAAATATAACATAAAACCCATCAATATAGACATGCTTTAATATATAAAGATCAACATCCTTCTATTCATCAGAGTGTTTCATTACAAAAGTATTACATGTTGACAACAAAAGTAAACGCCCCATGGGTTTACAACTTTCCAAGCCAACACTCGGTTACAAGAAATGAGTACTAACCCATATACACATTAAGCCCTAGGCTTGAATTTACATGTAATACATCAAAAGGAAAATAACGTCCAAAAAGTCTGACAGCCTCTAGCCTCCCAAGCTATGTCCTTGGAGGTGGCATGCTACCTGTACCTGAAAATGATGTTCCCATATAGGGTGAGCCACTGCCCAGTAGAAATACACTAAACCAGCTATGAACAATGACTAAAAGATTAGCAGTTGATAGATGGCCAACACTGTTACATCCACTTATATCACATTACATTTACATGACTTACAAGTCTATGTTATTTTTCATTTCTCCATTTTCAGTAGATAAGCATACTATCCAAATCAACACATCAACAGATAAGCATATTAGCTATATCAACATCTCAACAGATAAGTATAAGAACTATATCATACAACCAAAGATAAGCATATGAGCTATATCTACACTTCTCCAGACAAGCATATGAGCTGTGTCTACACTTCTCAAAGATAAGCATATGAACTGTATCTACGGAGTTCATCCCCTATCTTCTCCCAATACTATCCGGTTTAGAGGTCCATCCCCCATCTTCCCCTAAACCGCGGAGTACATCCCTCATCTCCTCCTCTACACACAATGCATATAAACACATAGGTTCTATACACAATCAACCAATACATAAAGTTAATGTATTCTATCACCATCATGCTCCGACACATTCCATTGATTAGTTTTCGTTTGCCTAATCATCATGCATTGTCTACAACAATCAAGACTATCCTCCACCGATAGCCCAAAGCAGTTATTTCTAAACAGAAAATAAATGCACAAAATGGATAATATATCAACATTTCAATTTGGTGAGCGATAAATAATTCAACTACACCCTTTAATCCCATATATTCCCAATTCCAACACTTCTAATTCATTCCTCCTTTTCTCAAATTAATTATACGAATTAATTTATTAAGTCAATTAGGGCAAATTCCCTTAACTACAAAGCAACCCTAAGGTTCCATTTTCATCCACATTCCATCATCTATCTCATTTTTCTATGCCAAACTTGCATTTAGGTTTATTATAAACAAAACCCCAACTTTTGTAAAATTACACAAAGGCCCAAACTTCCTCAAAATACCCAACAACACCCAACATATCAAAATGCTAAAATTTAAAGACAAAATCCATAAGGAGGAGTAGGATATCCCTACCTCAAAAGGTGACACCCAACGAAGAAGATGAAGAAAACGAAAGTGCTCCAAATCACAAATTTCTCGGATCAAAAGATAGCCCTCGACAATCAACAACTTTTTTGTAAGGGCCAAAGATGAGGAAATCACTCCTACTAGATCAATACCTAGAGAGAAGGTAGGGCTCTAGAGTGAGAAGCTTAACAATGGAGGTTTAGAAAAGTAAGAGAGAGAAAAGGATGTGAAAAAGTGATCCAAAAAGTCGAATCTCGGCTTTATATAAAAGTCGCCCCGCTCGAGCGTGGAAACCCCCGCTCGAGCGTCACTCACAGATCCCGCTCGAGCGTCGGATACACTTCCAGAACTTTACACTGAACCAGGTCCCCGCTCGAGCGTCAACACACAAACTCACGCTCGAGCGTCAAAATCCCGCTCGAGCGTCCAACACTGCAGAAGAAATACTGGAGATGAATCCGCTCGAGCGCAAACCCCGCTCGAGCGGAAGAAGCAACAAAAGGCCCCGCTCGAGCGCCAAAAGCTCCGCTCGAGCGGACATGCCAAAATCTGGGCAACTAGTTTTGGTTTCTAAGCTCAACCAACCTGTTTCAAACTTGCCCAACACAACCCAAGACTCAAATACAAGGAGTAAAGGATGTAAACAAGATATACACAACAACCAACTCCACGGAACCTAAGTTCGGATGCAACAATTAAAAAAAAGAAACCGGGATCGCTATAACCTCCCCCCCTTAAAGAATTTCGTCCCCGAAATTAAATATAAGTTTTCAAAAAACAAGTGTTCTCCATTCCCAACAATATAACAACATAATATTTAACAATCCGACTCATTATCGGTCAATCTCGTCTCTTTTCAAGAGGCAATTCACATCATATAACAACCTGCATTATCAACATGCATTCCTTTGAATTTTACCAATTTCAACTCATTTTCCACAATTCCATAACACATGCAACATTAATATCATGCTTGCATTTCCACAACACTTAACATATATAATGTTAACATAACTTCCATTTACCAAAACATTCACAATGTTTTACAACTTAAGACATACATAATGTTCTTAAAGTTCAATATTATTACAATATTTCATTACATGATTACACATCAACAAACATGTCCGGATACTTTTCACGGACTTCTAACTCACGTTCCCAAGTGGCTTCCTCCACTCCGTGATGTTTCCACAAAACCTTTACCAAGAGAATGGTCTTGCCTTGCAAGACTTGATCTCGCCTATCCAAGACCCGAACCGGTCTCTCCTCATACGAGGCATCCTCATCTACTTCCAAATTGGTCCAATCCAACACATGGGACAGATCCGACACGTACTTCCGAAGCATACTGACATGAAACACGTCATGTACCCCGGATAACTGCGGTAGCAAAGCCAAACGATAAGCAACTTCCCTAATCCTCTCAAGGATCTCAAAGGGACCGATAAACCGAGGGGAAAGCTTCCCACTCTTCCCAAACCTCGCCTAGGTGATATTTTCAAGAAAACATGATCACCTACCTCAAACACCAAAAGTCTCCTCCTATGGTCGGCATAAGATTTCTGACAACTCTGGGCTATAACAAGCCTCCTACGGATAAGCTCAACTTTCTCCGTCGTCTCCCTAACCAACTCCGGACCCAACAAAGGTGCATCACCCACCTCGGCCCAACAACTGGAGACCTACACGGTCGGCCATACAAGGCCTCAAACGGTGCCATACCGATGCTAGACTGAAAGCTGTTGTTGTAGGCAAACTCCACCAATGGCAAGTGCCTCTCCCACGTCCCACTAAAGTCAAGGACACAACCCGAAGCATATCCTCAAGGATCTGAATAGTACGCTCGGACTGCCCGTCAGTCTGGATGATAAGCCGTACTAAAGGTCAACTTAGTGCCCAAGGCACTCTGCAAACTCTGCCACAACCTAGCAGTAAAACGAGGATCTCTATCTGAGACGATCGTCACTGGGACCCCGTGCAACCTCACTATGTCCCGAATATACAAGTCGGCAAGGATCTACCGAATCTCTCACGCGCATAGGGATAAAGTGCGCCGACTTAGTCAACCGGTCTACAACCACCCAAATAGCATCACTACCCCGCTGAGTCCTCGGAAGACCTACGACGAAGTCCATAGTGACATGCTTCCACTTCCACTTCCACTCGGCAATAGGCAAGGGTTGCAACAAACCCGCTGGCCTCTGATGTTCGGCCTTCACTTGCTGACAAGTAAGGCACTTAGACACAAAAACTGCCACATCTCTCTTCATTCCTCGCCACCAGAACTGGCGACTCAAATCCCGATACATCTTAGTGCCTCCCGGATGCACCGCAAGACGTGAATGATGAAACTCTCGGAGTACCTCCTCTCGGCAAGACTCCGGCACACACAAACGGTCTTGGTATCTCACACTCCAGTCGGGATACACCGTCAAGCCCTTCTCAACCTTTCCACTGGAGATCTTCTCTCGGAGGGAATCTATCTCAAGGTCACCTCTCTGTGCCTCTAACACTTTAGTCACAAGTGTAGGCTGCGCAACAACTGAAAACAAGGCCACAGCCTCAACGGATTTGCCCAGAAGCAAATCAAACTCGCCAAGTGCCCCCAACATCTCCCATTCTCGGATGGCTATACAAGCTACATCACCTATGGATTTCCTGCTAAGGGCATCGGCCACAACATTGACCTTTCCCGGATGATAGTGCAACTCGAAGTCGTAATCCTCAATAATTTCCATCCACCTCCTCTGCCTCAAGTTCAAGTCTTTCTGTGTAAACAGATACTTCAAACTCTTGTGGTCCGAGAACACCTCGAACTTCTCACCATAAAGGTAATGCCTCCAGATTTTCAAGGCAAAGATCACTACTGCTAGCTCTAGGTCATGTGTAAGGTAGTTCTTCTCGTGTATTTTCAACTGACGTGAACCATAAGCTACCACTTTCCCCTCTTGCATTAACACACAACCCAAACCCTCTCGTGAGGCATCACAATAAACCGCATAACCCAGCCCTCTCTCCGGAATAATCAAAATCGGAGTGGTGGTCAATCTAACTTTCAGCTCTTGGAACGACTTTTCGCAAGTCTCACTCCACACGAATTTGACTCCCTTCCGAGTCAACCTAGTCAACGGCGAAGCTAGCCTGGAGAAATCCTTCACAAACCGGCGGTAATACCCAGCTAACCCCAGAAAACTGCGGATCTCAAACACACTCTTCGGCTGTGCCCAGTCTTGCACTGCCTCTATCTTGGATGTATCCACAGACACCCCTTCCCCAGAAACCACATGGCCTAAGAACTTGACTTCTCCTAGCCAGAACTCACACTTCCCGAACTTGGCATACAGCCCATGGGCTCTAAGCAACTCAAGCACCACTCTCAAGTGTTCCTTGTGCTCCTCCCCAGAAGGCGAATAGATAAGAATGTCGTCCACAAAGACGACTACAAAACGATCTAAGAATTCCCGGAATATTCGGTTCATCAAATCCATAAAGACTGCCGGTGCATTGGTGAACCCAAATGGCATCACCAGAAACTCATAATGGCCATACTGCGTACGGAATGCCGTCTTCAGAATATCCTCCTCCCTGACCCTCAACTGGTGGTAACCCGATCTCAAGTCTATTTTAGAGAAACAACGGGAACTCTTCAACTGGTCAAACAAATCATCTATACGGGCATAGGGTACTTATTCTTGACCGTAGCCCGATTCAACTTCCGGTAGTCGATGCACAATCTCAAGGCACCATCTTTCTTTTTAGCAAAGAGGGCCGGTGCTCCCCACGGCGAAACACTAGGGCGAACAAAGCCCTTATCCAGCAACTCCTGGAGCTGAATCTTCAACTCACTCAACTCGGCTGGGGCAAAACGGTAAGGTGCCATAGAAATCGGCGCCGTGCCGGGCACTAAATCAATGGAGAACTCTATCTCACGGTGAGGTGGCAAACCAACGAGATCCTCGGGAAAAACATCCGAATACTCACAAACCACCCTCGGTAACACAATCTGGGTCTCATCACACTCACCACTCATAAAGCTAGCAAGTAGACCACTAAGCTCACCCCGCCCTCGCGGATCATAACCCGGTGGCAAAACACTACCAACCCGGTCCCCCAAGAAATGGAAACACTCCCCGCTCACGGTACAACAAGTGACCCTCTGGCGGTAGCAATCAATAACTGCCCGGTATGACGATAGCCAGTCCATACCCAAAATAACATCAAAACCCTTCATGGGCATAACAACAAAGGGAAAAGGAAGCCTATGGTCGGCGACCTCTATATCACAACCTCTACATCCGTGTTTCAAAATCAATTCACCCCCAATAAGCGATACAACACATATAGGAGATGCTAATAGTGCCAACTCCAACTCCAATACAGATGCAAATGCAGCAGCACAAAAGAATGAGATGCACCCGTATCAATCAAAACACTAGCAACTGAGTTGCAAAACAGAAAGGTACCTCTCACTACAGACGGAACCGGTGCCAGGTCCTACGCGGTAACAGCATACACGCGCCTTATAGGCCCCTGATCCACCTGCTCACCTCTAGGAGCAAAAGATTGTTGCACTGACTGGGATGACGAAGCTCCCGGATTGGCCCTCGAGGCCTGCACAGACTGAGCTGGCTGATAACTCTGCGTCTGCCTAGAACCAGATGCTCCTGAAGTGGCACTCAACTGTGGGCAGAACCTCTTCAAATGCCCAGGCTGTCCACACTGGTAACAAGACAAGGGCTGGCCCCTGCCCACTCTGGCCTGAGGTCTAGCTGAAGAAGAAGCAGCTCGCTGACCCCCTCCTTCTGCGGGCAAACCGAAGACTTGTGACCCAGCTGGCCACATGTAAAACAAGTCAAGCCTCCCTGATTACCTCTCCCGGAGCCTGCACTCGGCACTGGAAAGGTCGATCTAGCCAAACCACCTGAGACTGTGAGGGTTAAAACCCCTCTGTCTCCTGCCATCACTCTGGCCATCTTGGCCCTCTTGGAGCCCTATGCTTCTCATCATCCTCCTCCTGCATCATAAGCTCCATATGAGCTGCAGCATCTACCAGGCGTCTATACTCTCGGATAAAAGATCCTCCAACCCTCAGCTTGAGTCCACGCCTCAACTTCCGCTCAAACTCAAAGCAACGGCGTTCCTCGGACGCCACAGTTCAGGTGCAAACCTGGACAAGCTAGTAAAAGAGCCTCAAACTCGGCCACGACAAACCCTGCTGTTTAAGCTGGCAAAACTGTCCCTCAGCTTCTCCCTAGCAGCTGAAGATAAGAACTTCTCCTGGAAGGCATTCACAAAGCCTCCCATGCACCCCAACACGGCCCTTCTCGTACTTCCACCATTGACCCGCATCTCCCTTCAGTTGGAAGGATGCCAAGGTCACCTTTAGAGCCCCATCCTCGATGCCAAGCATCTCGAATGTCTTCTCCATCTGTTCCAACCACTCGTCAGCCTTAAGTGGCTCTTTCGGATCTCCAACAAATTCGTCCGGGTTAGACCGGAAAAATTCCCTCTTCAAGAAAGAAGGCCCTGCCTCTGCAACCTGATGCTCAGCTCTGAGAATACCCAAAGCTCCCGCTATCTCTCGGGCCAAGGCACCCATAGCCTGCTGACCCACTGGCTCGGCCATATTGGCCTGACCCACTCCCTCCTGCATTGCCGGAACGTCATCCGGTAAAGGCACCTCCTGCCTTCTAGGCCTACCACGCCTACCACCTCGTCCTGACATCCTATTAAAGGTAACAAAGACGTTAGCACATTCATAAATGTGCTGAAACTAAACACCCGCGTCCTAATGCATGGACAACTGTAATTCACTCCACGTAAGCACATAAACACATAAGCACTTACGAATTTCATTCCCAGATAATGACAGTCCCAAGGCGTTACTAGAGTTCCGGTTAGAAACAGCATTGATCAAGTGCTTTTCCAACAAGACTCACAGAAACCCAAGGATCCAATCAATATCCTAGAAATAAAACCCCATACCCAAATAGTCACATAAGCATGTTATCAATTAAACACATAACACTACATCTAAGTCTCTAACGAAGCGAGACAAACCCATTGTGATACTAATCACTTCCCACGTACCCAAAGTATTCGAACCCGGTACGCTCTGATACCAAGTTGTCACGCCCTCAAAATATAACATAAAACCCATCAATATAGACATGCTTTAATATATAAAGATCAACATCCTTCTATTCATCAGAGTGTTTCATTACAAAAGTATTACATGTTGACAACAAAAGTAAACGCCCCATGCGCTTACAACTTTCCAAGCCAACACTCGGTTACAAGAAATGAGTACTAACCCATATACACATTAAGCCCTAGGCTTGAATTTACATGTAATACATCAAAAGGAAAATAACGTCCAAAAAGTCTGACAGCCTCTAGCCTCCCAAGCTATGTCCTTGGAGGTGGCATGCTACCTGTACCTGAAAATGATGTTCCCATATAGGGTGAGCCACAGCCCAGTAGAAATACACTAACCAGCTATGAACAATGACTAAAAGATTAGCAGTTGATAGATGGCCAACACTGTTACATCCACTTATATCACATTACATTTACATTAGTTACAAGTCTATGTTACTTTTCATTTCTCTATTTTCAGTAGATAAGCATACTATCCAAATCAACACATCAACAGATAAGCATATTAGCTATATCAACATCTCAACAGATAAGTATAAGAACTATATCATACAACCAAAGATACGCATATGAGCTATATCTACACTTCTCCAGACAAGTATATGAGCTGTGTCTACACTTCTCAAAGATAAGCATATGAGCTGTATCTACGGAGTTCATCCCCTATCTTCTCCCAATACTATCCGGTTTAGAGGTCCATCCCCTATCTTCCCCTAAACCGCAGAGTCCATCCCCCATCTCCTCCTCTACACACAATGCATATAAACACATAGGTTCTATACACAATCAACCAATACACAAAGTTAATGTATTCTATCGACCATCATGCTCCACGACACATTCCATTGATTAGTTTTCGTTTGCCTAATCATCATGCATTGTCTACAACAATCAAGACTATCCTCCACCGATAGCCCAAAGCAGTTATTTCTAAACAGAAAATAAATGCACAAAATGGATAATATATCAACATTTCAATTTGGTAAGCGATAAATAATTCAACTACACCCTTTAATCCCATATATTCCCAATTCCAACACTTCTAATTCAATTCCTCATTTTCTCAAATTAATTATACGAATTAATTTATTAAGTCAATTAGGGCAAATTCCCTTAACTCACAAAGCAGCCCTAAGGTTCCATTTTCATCCACATTCCATCATCTAACTCATTTTTCTATGCCAAACTTGCATTTAGGTTTATTATAAACAAAACCCCAACTTTTGTAAAATTACACAAAAGGCCCAAACTTCCTCAACACTACCCAACAACACCCAACAACACCCAACATATCAAAATGCTAAAATTTAAAGACAAAATTCATAAGGAGGAGTAGGATATCCCTACCTCAAAAGGTGATACCCAACGAAGAAGATGAAGAAAACGAAAGTGCTCCAAATCACAAATTTCTCGAATCAAAAGATAGCCCTCGACGATCAACAACTTTTTTGTAAAGGCCAAAGGTGAGGAAATCACTCCTACTAGATCAATACCTAGAGAGAAGGTTGAGCTCTAGAGTGAGAAGCTCAACAATGGAGGTTTAGAAAAGTAAGAGAGAGAAAAGGATGTGAAAAAGTGATCCAAAAAGTCGAATCTCGGCTTTATATAAAAGTTGCCCCGCTCGAGCGTGGAAACCCCCGCTCGAGCGTCACTCACAGACTCCCGCTCGAGCGCCGGATACACACTTCCAGAACTTTACATTGAACCAGGTCCCCGCTCGAGCGTCAAAATCCCCGCTCGAACGTCACACACAAACTCACGCTCGAGCGTCAAAACGTCCGCTCGAGCGTCCAACACTGCAGAAGAAATACTGGGAGATGGGAAAATGCGCTCGAGCGTCAGAACTCCCACTCGAGCGGAGAAGCAACAAAGAAGGCCCCGCTCGAGCGCCAAAAGCTCCGCTCGAGCGGACATGCCAAAATCTGGGCAACTAGTTTTGGTTTCTAAGCTCAACCAACCTGTTTCAAACCTGCCCAACACAACCCAAGACTCAAATACAAGGAGTAAAGGAGGTAAACAAGATATACACAACAACCAACTCCACGGAACCTAAGTCCGGATGCAACAATTAAAAAAAAGAAACCGGGATCGCTATATAGTGGTTCCATTGTGAGCCCGATCTCAGTGATCCAAACCACTCACATTTTAAAACTCATTGAGAAATATAATCACGTAAAAAATCAAGATGACTTGACTTTAGTAGTTATATGTTTGAATCATACATATCTTAAAAAAATGGACGGTTATTATTGAAATTATATTCGCAGTCCATTTTTTAAGATAAATGTGATTCAAACATATAGTTACCGAAATTCAATTATCATGATTTTTTATATAAATATTATTTTCAATGAATACTGAAAAGTGAACAGTTTGGATTATCGAGATTGGGCTTACTATAGGCTAACTAAGTTCAAATGCTCTCTCAAGTTGGATCCCAACATGAGAGAAGTCAAACCCATTTAAAAAATGCTTTTACACTTTAAAGTAGGGGTGAGCAGCGGATACACCGATCCGCCAAAACCGACCGAACCGAATCGATCCGCCGCATTTTGGACGGATGCGTGATGACGAGCGGACGGTTGTGGATTGATTTTCTCAAATCTGCCAATTTGGCGGACAGATGGCGGATTTGAGATTCCTTTGGCCGCAACCGAACCGCCGAACCGCCGAATCGCCAAACCGCCAAACCATGAACACCCCTAGTAATTTATAAGACTTTGTATTTTCAATTGAAAAATAGTTTAAATATTCCGTTGAAATTTTTTTTTTAAACTTGAATATATTTTTTGAATTAAAAAAAATAAACGTATTATTTATCTATATTTTTTGGTTTTTAAATCTAACTCTAAAAATAATAAATAGAAAATATGATATATGCTGGTTGGTTTTTGTTTTCAAAAACATATATAGATGTAACAATACAGAGACATACAATCTCTACTACTACTCTGTTCATGGTTTTGGTAGTTTGAATCGTTTTTATATTTTAAGAACCACGGATTGTAATACTTTTTGTAAATGAATCATGCTGTGAATGTAATATGTGGATGAGGCATGTAGTGATTGTGATATTCTAAAGTTTTAAATTTTCTTTTTTTGGATGAGGCATACAGTGATTGTAATAATTTTTTAAGTTATTGATTGTAATACATTTTTTTTTTTTTTTTTTTTTTTTTTTAAGGAAGTGCACAAGTTGAATTATGTTGAAAATTTATAAAATTTTAAACCGCCAATCCAATTCACATCCATCCGCCAATCCGCTCAATCCACATCCGCCGAATTGGCGGACGGATGCGGATTGATTTTCTCCAATCTGCTAATTTGGCGGACGGATGGCGGATTGGAGGTTCCGTGGCCGCAACCGATCCGCGCCCACCCCTACTTTAAAGGTCAACTTAAATTTATCCTCCTATATCAATTAGTTATTTTTCTAAATCACAACATGACAAACAATAATTCGAGTAATATTTTTAATATAGTTATTGAATTAAATATAAAATTTAAAATTTTCACTTTATTTCTTTTTTTAGGTCACATTGCGTTAACTCGTAAAATCCAAACCTATCTTCAGCCATGAAAGCTTTCTACAACGAAAAAACTAACCCAAGAATCAAAACTACTTATAAAAATTTAAATATTTTCAATATAATATTAAAAAATAAATAAAAATAGAGAACATATGGAAGAGAGAGTTAGAGATACCTCTAAAATAATAATAATAATAATAATAATAATATTGTTATGTCATCTAGCAAACTTTGATATGATAAATTATAAAAAAATTTATAGATAGAATACAATTATGTTCAATAGAAATGATTTTTTTTTGTAATTTATGCAAATTTATTTGCTTTTAATTTACCAATTGAATTATGATACATGTAATTTGTTATAAAACAAAATGCTAATAGAAAGCTTAAATAATTATTGAATCTTACTTAATTTTATTCATTTATTTGTTTTAAAATTATTTATAATTAATTTAAAATTAAATTTTGAATCATTGTCTAAAACTATACATAGCACGTATTTTACGTTAATATATATATGTAAATTATAACTATCTACTGTAAACATAAATTTCAGAACATAAACCTTACACTTCGGATCATTTACCATGTGTATTATCAAGAAATCAAGACAAAATGACATACCTGAATCCATTGATGAACGGTTAAACAGAAGCGTGATTATCAATGAACTCTTTATTATTGATTATGTTATTGCTTTCTAATCCTTTCCCCTTTGGTGCCTTATGTTTCTCCTTGAGAGGATTTAGAAAAATGGCAGTGTTCTTTTTTACCACTTGGGAAGGAATAGGGACCATAACCTTTTAAAGGTTGTAATTGGTTTTCAAAACTGAAAGGTTGTGGAAGTTCAAAAGGAAATGAAAACCAACTTTAACCATTATTGGTTTTAATTTCTATTTATTGGTTTTCAAAACTGAAAGGTTGTGGAAGTTCAAAAGGAATGAAAACCAACTTTAACCAATATGTTTTTAATTTCTATTTATGCCCCTCATAGAAATAGAAATTATACAACTAGTATCTACACATTAGGTCCATAACACATATACCCTTAAGCCTATTAACTAAATTGAATCACTTAAATTGTAGGCTTCTTATAAATGATAACACCACATTTAATTATGTGGTCCCGTTGAGACATTATCTAACAATCTCCCACTGGACCACATATGTATCCTGAAAAATGTGCTTAACTTTAGTGAGCTCAGAAATTTGTTATCATAACTTGAGGGTATCCAAACAATCTTGTCCATTAACTATATTAATATAGGATCAAAGCGATCTTCGTTACATCAATCGTAACTCAACCCACCAATGGTCACGTATACTAATACAGCTAAATGACATAGATCAATCATGGATGTAGCATGGAAATTACATGTGATGTGATCCATACATGCCTATTTCCAACTGGTCCTACTTAACTTTATTGAGATCAATTATTTCACAATACGTAACAGAGCGTAATAAACTGAATATTTCATTTCTGCATAAATTAATCTAATTACATAGATAAAACTCAAGGCTGACATAAAGCAGTAATATAAATACAAACTCCCACTAAACCAGAATGTTCTCAAATAGAACAACACCCATCTGAGCAGTGTGCTCATGAAAGACCTTAGGTGGTAGTCCCTTCGTAAGTGGATCCGCTATCATGGAGTTTGTCCCAATGTGCTCTATGGAAATCTGTCCACTCTGCACTCTTTCTTTTACAACTAGGAACTTGATATCAATATGCTTTGATTTTGTCGAGCTCCTGTTGTTATTGGAATATAAAACTGCAGACTTATTGTCACAATATAACTTAAGTGGTCTTTCAGTGCCTTCCAAAATACGCAACCCAGTGACAAAATTCCGCAGCCATATCCCTTGGTTTGATGCCTCATAACATGCTACAAATTCTGCGGCCATGGTGGATAAAGCTATGAGCGTCTGCTTTGCAGACCTCCAAGAAATTGCTCCGCCAGCTAACAGATAAATATAGCCTGATGTGGATTTCCTACTGTCTTGGCATCCAGCAAAATCGGAGTCGGAATATCCAATGACCTCTAACTTATATGATCTCCTATATGTGAGCATATATTCCTTTGTTCTCTGTAAATATCGCATAACACGCTTGACTGCTTTCCAATGATCCATGCCAGGATTACTTAAATATCTGCCTAACATGCCAACTATAAACGCAATATCCGGACGCGTACATACTTGAGCATACATTAGACTCCCTACAGCCGAGGCATAAGGAATCTTCTGCATTTCTTGAATTTCAAGACTGTTCTTCGGGCATTGGCTGAGACTAAACTTGTCTCCCTTAGCAACCGGGGTTTCACCTGATTTACAATGTTGCATGCCAAATCTATTGAGTACTTTTTCGATATAGCTCCTTTGTGATAATCCCAGAATACCCGAGAACGATCTCGGTGTATTTCGATTCCTAATACAAAGGAAGCATCACCAAGATCTTTCATTTCAAATTCTTAGATAGAAATCTCTTGGTGTCATGCAATAAGTTTATATCGTTTGTGGCAAGCAATATGTCGTCAACATATAAAACCAAAAATATGTGTTTACTCCCACTGAACTTGTGATACACACATTCATCAACAACATTAGTTTCAAAACCATACGAAGTGAGAACTTGATGAAATTTGAAGTACCACTGACGAGAAGCTTGTTTGAGTCCATAGATGGATTTAGTCAATTTGCAAACCATATTCTTTGGGTCTCCTGACACAAAGTTTTCTGGCTGCACCATATAAATTGTTTCTTTAATGTCACCATTAAGAAAAGCTGTTTTGACATCCATCTGATGCACTCAAGATCAAAATATGCAACAAGCGCCATAATTGTCCTAAAAGAATCTTTCGAAGAAACTGGAGAGAAAGTTTCTTTAAAGTCAATTCATTCTTTTTGAGTAAAGCCTTTGGCTACAAGACGTGCCTTATACCTCTCCATATTACTATTTGAATCCCTTTTGGTTTTAAATATCCATTTACAACCTACGGG
This sequence comes from Camellia japonica, assembly GCA_030407325.1. Classification (NCBI taxonomy): domain Eukaryota; kingdom Viridiplantae; phylum Streptophyta; class Magnoliopsida; order Ericales; family Theaceae; genus Camellia; species Camellia japonica. Next base: position 4,406,496 of record JAPPVO010000014.1, on the reverse strand, counting down.
CTTCGCACCAACTGGTAATGAGACAAGTTCCCAAACTTTATTGTCTTGCATAAACTTATATTCTTCATTCATGGCTTCTATCCACTTATGAGAGTTGGAACTTTCCATGGCTTGACGAAAGTTGATTGGATCATCTTTCGACATTCCATTTTCTACCTCATGTTCCTGGAGATATACAATATAATCATCTGAAAGTGCAAATCTCCTTTCTCTTGTGGATCGCCTTAATGGCACAGATTCTTGAGGTTGAGGTTGTAGAGTTTGTTCCTCAGGAACAATTACCTCATCTTGAATGAGGGTTTGAACTATATTATCTTGAACAACATTGTCTGGTTGAGGATCCGAAATTACTTCTCGAGCAATAACAGGTATAGGAACCTGTGATTGGTCAAAAGTAGTAGTAGGAAGTGGGATTACTCCTGCTTCTCCTCCCTCAAAGACAATGTCTCTAACTGGATTTCTCCCCCCAAACTCAACATCCTCAAAAAATGTTGCAATTCCCGTCTCAAATATTGACCTATTTGTGGGATCATAAAACTTGTAACCCCATGATCGTTCGGCATAGCCAATAAAGTAGCTGCTAATGGTTTTAGAGTCCAATTTTCGTTCATGAGGTTTATAAGGCCTCGCTTCAGCAGGACACCCCCATACATGCAAATGTTTTAGACTAGGCTTTCGCCCAACCCAAAGCTCATAAGGTGTTTTTACAACTGCTTTAGTTGGCACCCGATTTAAGATATAAGTTGCTGTCTTTAGAGCCTCACCCCAGAGGGACTCTGGTAAAGTAGAATGACTGATCATACTTCTTACCATATCCTTAAGAGTCCGGTTTCGTCTCTCAGATACACCATTCATGCTAGGTGATCCTGGCATGGTGTATTGTGGGACGATTCCACATTCCTCCAGGTATTTTGCAAACGGTCCTAGACGTTGTTCACCTGATCCATCATATCTGCCATAGTATTCGCCACCACGGTCAGACCTGACACTTTTAATCCGTTTGTTGAGTTGTAACTCAACTTCGGCCTTAATTTTTTTTTTGAATACGTCCAAAGACTGTGATTTCTTATGGATAAGAAATAGATACCCATATCTGGAATAGTCGTCTATGAATGTGATAAAATATTGTTGACCATTCCAAGACGCCATAGGGAATGGGCCACAAATGTCCGTATGAATTAATTCTAAGACATCTGTAGTCCTATGGGCACCATATTTCTTTATTTTGGTCTGTTTTCCCTTGATACACTCAACACAGACATCAAAATCTGAAAAATTAAACAATTATGCTCACATTAAGTTACCAAACAGATAATCTCTAAATAAATTAATTTAATGACAACATCTCAAGATACCTAGCACAACATTAATTCCAAGCCTTTGGGTAGTGATATTAACTGTAAGTGGTATTCTTGTTGTAATGATCAAACATTGACAATAAGTTATGTCAAATAACAAATCTATCTTTTGATGGATTTATTATTCACATTAGGTTTTCTTGACAATTGGCACATGTTTATCACCACAAAATGTGTGTGTAATTCTGCCAAGTCTTAATCATGTCTTTGGACCGATAAATACCCGCATGAGATACACAGACATGAACATCAAAACATTCCATATAAAACAATCTAGACAAGAGAGATCACTTTTGTGACATCTTGTTTGAATTGACTTATATTGAGAATGTTAGAAAATTAAATTTCTGTAGACGTTGTATGAAATTACATTAAATTTAAAGATTTCTAAATTTGTGACCCCGTATATGTTATATAATCTGCAGCAATCCCAATTATATACATACATATATAAATAGAATTGATGGGTCCAAAAACAAATAATTTTTTTTTTTTTTTTATGATGTTCAAAATTAAACCGATCAAATCGCAAGATATATCTATATATATAAATACATGATGTTCATCCATTTGAGAGAAAAAAAAACTGCCCACCGAATCATTTTACAATTTCAGAAAACAGATTGCCATTTTCACAGAACAAAACAGGAAAAAACAGAATTTACATCCATAAGAAAATTCAGAATCTGATTCCAGGAAACTAAATAGAATGAATAAAGCATATCAATTCTGATAAGACACATGATATGCTGGCTCTGATACCAATTGTAAACATAAATTTCAGAACATAAACCTTACACTTCGGATCATTTACCATGTGTATTATCAAGAAATCAAGACAAAATGACATACCTGAATCCATTGATGAACGGTTAAACGGAAGCGTGATTATCAATGAACTCTTTGTTATTGATTATGTTATTGCCTTCTAATCCTTTCCCCTTTGGTGCCTTATGTTTCTCCTTGAGAGGATTTAGAAAAATGGCAGTGTTCTTTTTTACCACTTGGGAAGGAATAGGGACCATAACCTTTTAAAGGTTGTAATTGGTTTTCAAAACTGAAAGGTTGTGGAAGTTCAAAAGAATGAAAACCAACTTTAACCATTATTGGTTTTAATTTCTATTTATTGGTTTTCAAAACTGAAAGGTTGTGGAAGTTTAAAAGGAATGAAAACCAACTTTAACCAATATGTTTTAATTTCTATTTCTGCCCCTCATAGAAATAGAAATTATACAACTAGTATCTACACATTAGGTCCATAACACATATACCCTTAAGCCTATTAACTAAATTGAATCACTTAAATTATAGGCTTCTTATAAATGATAACACCACATTTAATTATGTGGTCCCATTGAGACATTATCTAACATCTACTATTATAAGTATTTTTTTATATAGTGAAAGAATTAATTTTAAATAATTATATAAACAATTGTTAAATTGTGACGTGTACAAGCCCACAAAGGCCATGAACCACTATAAGCAACCCAAACCCATCAATCGGAGCACAATACATAGCTCAGCTGATGAAGTCCAGAACAACTGGAATCTAACATGGCATAAAGAGCCAATGACATTCAGACACATGGCAGGTGAAGGACGAGCTACATCAGCAGACAAAGATCTGCAAAGTTATTGCTACTGCACATCACCATTAATGCAGCCCATTACAGCATTTATTACGACAACACCTCCCCGTCGGAACAAGACCCCCTTATCCTGAACAAGGTAAGCTACAGCATAGACTTTCGGCGAGGAGGGCAGGTCGGAAGAGACAGCGAAATGATTACCAAAGGATAACGTTGAAGACAAGAAGAAGGTTAAGCTTTTCTATCTCTAAACTCTCCCTACACCTTACTTCTCCTTCTAACTTGCTCGTCGGAGGGTCCACTGGGGGATTACTCCGTTTCCCCGTTGGACTTGTTCGCAGGTTATCCAGTGGGCTCGATCGTTCGGACGTGGGCATTGAGGAGCTTGGACCTATTTGGCCCATTCACTGAAACAAACTGCATCATCAAATTGTAAATAATATTTTATAATCATATTGTGAATAATGATAATATTTTTAAAATATATGATTTTAAAGCTAAACTATAATTTAATAGTTCAGTTTTGGTTTGATTTTCAAAAAAAGTTATGAATTAATTTAGTTCATAAGTAATGAATTCATCTTAATTACCAAAACAATCCAGATCAATCCGAATCAGAATGGAGGAGAGTAGCCGGCAAAAGCAGAGAGGAAGGGCGGCTTTTGATAGAGAAGTGGCGAACGCACTTTATTAGTATAATTAACTCTCTTTCTCTCTCTCTGTTTAGTTGTCCGTCTCTACACTTTCGACTAATTTTTATTAGTATATCATCCGTGCTATGTATAAATTGTGTTTATAATTATTTATATATGTGAATTGTAATTTTTTAATATCTTTTTTTTTTAATGTCTTCTTTTTTTCTTTTTTTATATTATATTAAAATTTAATATTTTGATAATAATCATATGTGTTAGACTTTTCAAAGAATTAAATGTCTTTTTATTATTATTATATTATATTAAAGTTTAATATTTCGATAATAATCATAATGTCTTCTTTTTTCCCTTTTTTATATTATATTAAAGTTTAATATTTTGATAATAATCATATGTGTTAGACTTTTTAAGGAATTAAATGTCTTTTTTTTATTATATTATATTAAAGTTTAATATTTCGATAATAATCATATGTGTTAGACTTTTTAAGATATTTTTTTTTATACTTGTTCTTAATGTATTAAAGTGTTATTATAAGAGATAATAATCATATGTGTTAGGACTTTTCAAGGAATTCATATGTGTTAGATTTTAAAGAATTTTTTTATACTTGTTCTTAATGCATTAAAGTGTTATTATGAGAGTAAAACTTGGGGGTTGGAAGAAATTAATAAATGCTAAGTTTTTTTTTTTTTTAAATAAAAAAATCAAGAAATTTAGATTGGGAGATTGGAGCTCCCACAAGGTTTGGGGTTAAAAACCCTATTTTACTTAATATATAGTATAGATGCGTGAGTAGGATATATATATATATAATATTTTTTTTATTGTGGTTAATTTTAATAATAAAATTTATTACATTTATATTAATATTTAAAGAATAATATAAAAATATATATATATATATGTTTATAATTAATAAAAATAATGACACATAGTCATATAAAAATTTCTCCATCCCTCGCTCCTCCGAATCATCTCTCTATGTATACATCTATCTATACATGATGGTGGTGTCTGATCATTGATGGCAATTTAAGAACACCAGTCACTCCTCCTAAGATAGCTTCCTCCTCGTTAACCTCAACCAACCTTCCCTCCCATGCAAAATCTAAGTCCATTTTAAGTATATATATATATATATACATATATATGCCCACGCGGGTGCTCCATTATTTGTTGATCTTCTCACCCACCACGCCTCCCTTTAATATTCGGTGATATTACATATATCAATTAATATATATATTAATATATCAATTAATATTATGTTATTATTATTGATCTCACTTATTATACAAATTATAAATATTTAAAATTTTTAAAATTATACCACATCATATATTAATATATTAATTACTACATATAGTATTATTCATCAATGGCATGATGCCATCTCTCCCCCGTTTCTTCCCACTCCACATAATTTATTCAAAAAGCACTTAACTTTTGTGAAGTTCTCATTTTTGAAAGAATGTTTAAATTTGATAAATTTATTTTGAAATTAATTTTGATAATTTGAATGGTTCACTTTTTAAGATTTATTAAGTAAAATATTTATATAAAAAATTAAGATAATTAGATATTAATAACTATATATTTGAATCATATTTATTTTAAAAAATTGACTGACAAACACAATTTAAAAAAGACAAATGCTTACCTGCGATATATATTGTTTAATATTGAAAAATGTGTAAAAATTATCTTATAAATATGTAAAAATGTTAAAAATATATATTAATTTTAATAAAAGTGTATTGAATTTAGTAAAAAACATCTTGTGTTTTTTTAATTTTTTTTTTGTCTTTTATTTGTGCCCTGAGGCACTTGTTAGCAAAATTCTTTCAAGAATAATTATCAGTTTTTTATAATACAAATTTGATTCAAATATATAGCTACCGATATTTGACGATCTTTATTTTTTACATGAATATTTTATTCAATGAATCTTAAAAAGTGAACAATTCAAATTACCGAAATTTGTCTCAAAATTAATTTTTTAAATCTAAACGCTCTGAGTTGACATGGTCAACTTGAAAGAAACCAAACCCTTAAAAAAAATATTTATAATGGGTAAAAATTACACTTTACACCCCTCCACTTTGCACTAAATTGCATTTTGGCCCCTACACATAAAATCATGACAGTAAACCCTCTGCATTTCTGGTTAAATCTCACTTTGGTCTCTACATATGAAATTGTGATAGTCAACCTTTTGTACTTTTGGTAAAAGCTCACTTTGATCTCTACATAAGTGTCAATGTTATATTTTTGTTACTCAATTATTTAAATCTTTAGCAGAATCTAATCATGTGATAAGAATGTGACTACGACATAAGGGTAAAAAATAAAATCATCTACATTTTTTACCAATACATACTTTATCTTAAAATTTATATTAAAATATGACTGTATTAGACTAAAACAAAATATAGATTGTGAACAATTAAGAAGATGAATTATGATTTTGGATAAATTGAAATCACGAAACTCTATTTTTCATAGTAATGCGGTCTTCTGTCTATTTATTTTTATTTCTCTTTGATTTCTTTGTCATGTATATATATATATATTTTTTTTATATTTCAAAAATTTTACTTTCTTGTCTTTTCGTCCCAATTTTTACATACAAACATATATATATATTGTATTATATAAGTTTCATATGCTTATTCGGATAAAGTGTATTAGTGATAAATATGGCTGATTTTCTTCTTTTATCCTCATTTCATAGTCACATTTTTGTTACATGACTGAATTTTGTTAAATATTTAAAAGTGAAGTAAAATAAAAGAGATAGTGAGACTTGTGTAGGGACCAAAATTAGATTTGAGTAAAAGTGCATGAGTTTGACTATCATGATTTCATATATTCACCCAAAGTAAGATTTGATCAGAGGTGCAAGGAGTTATGTAACAATCCAGATTTTTAATTATTCTGTAGAATTTATACTAATATTATTTAATCTCAGTTCGGAAAATATATAATTTATTATATATTATTATATGTGATTTTGTAAAATAATATAATTATTAAAATTTAGGGGTCAAAATATAAATAATAGTAATATAGATAATATAAATAATAATAATAATGAGTGTGGTATTAAAATAAATAATTAATTTTATGTTGGTATACGATAAAATGTAATTTACTTAAGAATTAAATTATTTATATAATTATATTAAAATATTTGGTCAAAGGATAATTATCTTAAATATTTATTTAGGATAAGATTGAATTTATATATATTTATGACGAATCTGGAGGGAGAGAGATGGCTCGGCCACGTGTTGGCCGAGGAGTGGCGTCGGCTCCCTATAAATAGGGAGAGTGATCAATCTGGAGAAAAGAAGAGAGAAAGAAAGAAAAGAAGAAAGAAAAAGAAAGGAAAGAATAGTGGAAGGTAAAAGGATCTTTGATAGTGGAAAGGAAGAGTAAGGTATTAAAGTTAAGGTAAGTTATATTATACCTTGATTCACCAAAATTTATTTTACATATGTTTTGACTTACCAAAATCTATTTTATATAAGTATGTTTTATTAGTATATTAATAAAATTTATGTTTTATAAAGATTTCAGTTACGTGAATTTATTTATGAACCCTATTTGCTTAAAAAGAAACTCATGGATATGTTTGTTTATATTTTAAAGAATATTTGACTATGACCTTATAAGTAATTATGTTTTGTAAGTACCATCACGGGAGTCCCACGCCTTGGGGGATTTAAATAACCATTGGCCTCTGTTTGACTACTTTTGTGGTCCTCTGTTTGTCATGGATCCATTGACCTCTGTTCTGTGCGGACCAAAGTGCTGTGCGGAACTAAGTGCTACACTATTGTGAGAGCCACCTCTAGAATCCGTACGAGCCACCTCTTGAATCCGTACCTCTGTTCTGACTGTCACTTCTGTGACCTCTGTTCTGTTCTGTACCGTGGTTATGGCTATATATTTACATAATTTATGTATTTCAGTTTCTGCCACTTACATGAAAATAATATCAGTTTTACTACTTAAAAGATTATTTGTTCTGACTAAATTATCTTAAATGTTTTGGCCTAACTAACGATCCATGGTTATTTCGTGTCCCTTATACTCTTGGTATAATGTTTCTCACTCTACCATGTGCTTATAGTTTTTTACCAATTTTCAGGAAACATGCAATTCAGAAATAGCTTCTGGAAAGTCTTAGATGCGGGGCTGTGAAATAGACACACACACAGTATTTTTTTATGATATTTTTATATGTAAATATCGGCATTTTTTGTCAATAAATTTTGTAATAAAAATAGAAGCTCCGATGATTATTTTGGTACCCTTATTTAAATATTTCTTCCGCTTGCGTTTATTTATTTGTTCAAGAATTGGCCGGAGGTAACTTCAGTTACTGGCCATCACGATACTTAACCCTTGGGTACGGGGAGCGAGTCGTGACAAATGGTATCAGAGCAATGGTTTATAAAAAAAAAAAAAAAAAACATCATTGGAGCATAGGACACATGCAAATTTAAGAAGTAGGATGACGGAAAATTAGTACCGAATTATTATATTTTATTCGTCGATTTAATTATATTATAATTTTATATGATTCTATATATAATAAATTTTTTTTTTTAGTGTGCCTAATTTGTGAAGGATATTAGACATAATTTATATTTATTATAGTAAAAGAAAGACAAGAAACAAAGGATGTCGGGTTCAAGCACCCACTAAAATTATAATATAATTAAATACATGGAATTTTCAGTTCAGTATTGAAAAAAAAATTTATTTATTTGATGCTTTTTTTAAAAAAGTGGGTTCAAATTTTAAAGATATTAATTTTGAAACTATTTCCTGTCAATGAAAAGTTCATCTCAAATTTTTCAATTCTTGTATATAATTCTGTCATTGTGTTCTTATTTTATTTATTTTTATTTATTTTTATCGTAAATAAAACGAGTGAATTTTTTTTTAAAGTCACCCATTATTTCTCATTTCGGCCCAAACTAATTTTTGACAACTAGATAGTTAGTTATTTTTGGTAAAGTTTTTTTTTTTTGAGGTACTATTTTCTATCAGATTAATCATCTAATATATATATTTATCAGAGTGCGCAGCGGATAGCTTACACATATGACAAATTTCGAGGACGAAATTTTAAAAGGGGGGAAGATTGTAACAACCTAGATTTTTAATTATTCTGTAGAATTTATACTAATATTATTTAATCTCAGTTCGGAAAATATATAATTTTTTATATATTATTATATGTGATTTTGTAAAATAATATAATTATTAAAAGTTTAGAGGTCAAAATATAAATAATAATAATATAGATAATATAAATAATAATAATAATGAGTGTGGTATTTAAATAAATAATTAATTTTATGTTGGTATACGATAAAATGTAATTTACTTAAGAACTAAATTATTTATATAATTATATTAAAATATTGGGTCAAAGGGTAATTATCTTAAATATTTATTTAGGATAAGATTGAATCTATATATATTTCAGCAGTGATTTAGACCCCCTCAAAGTTCAACCCCCATCACCCCACACACGTGGCGAGTGATGATTGGAGGAGGAGAAAAAAAAGAAAAAGAAAAAGAAAAAGAAAAAGTGACCAATCAAAAAAGAAAGGGTATGAATCTGGAGGGAGAGAGATGGCTCGGCCACGTGTTGGCCGAGGAGTGGCGTCGGCTCCCTATCAATAGGGAGAGTGATCAATCTGGAGAAAAGAAAGGAAAGAAGAAAAGAAGAGAGAAAGAAAGAAAAGAAGAAAGAAAAAGAAAAAGAAAGAAAAGAATAGTGGAAGGTAAAAGGGTCTTTGATAGTGGAAAGGAAGAGTAAGGTATTAAAGTTAATGTGAGTTATATTATATCTTAAGTCACCAAAATGTATTTTACATATGTTTTGACTTACCAAAATCTATTTTATATAAGTATGTTTTATTAGTATATTAATAAAATTTATGTTTTATAAAGATTTCAGTTACGTGGATTTGTTTATGAACCCTATTTGCTTAAAAGGAAACCCATGGATATGTTTGTTTATATTTTAAAGAATATTTGACTATGACCTTATAAGTAATTATGTTTTGCAAGTACCACAACGGGAGTCTCACGCCTTGGGGGACTTAAATAACCATTAGCCTCTGTTTGACCACTTTGTGGTCCTCTGTTTGTCATGGATCCATTGACCTCTGTTCTGTGCGGACCAAAGTGCTGTGCGGAACTAAGTGCTACACTATTGTGGGAGCCACTTCTAGAATCCGTACGAGCCACCTCTTGAATCCGTACCTCTGTTTTGTGCGGACCAAAGTACTGTGCGGAACTAAGTGCTACACTATTGTGGGAGCCACCTCTAGAATCTGTACGAGCCACCTCTTGAATTCGTACCTCTGTTCTGACTGTCACTTTTGTGACCTCTGTTCTGTTCTGTTTGTACCGTGGTTATAGCTATATATTTACATAATTTATGTATTTCAGTTTCTGCCACTTACATGAAAATAATATCAGTTTTATTACTTAAAAGATTATTTGTTCTGACTAAATTATCTTAAATATTTTGGCCTAACTAACGATCCATGGTTATTTCGTGTCCCTTATACTCTTAGTATAATGTTTCTCACTCTGCCATGTGTTTATAGTTTTTTACCAATTTTCAGAAAACATGCAATTCAGAAATAGCTTCTGGAAAGTCTTAGATGCGGGGCTGCGAAATAGACACACACAGTATTTTTTTATGATATTTTTATATGTAAATATCGGCATTTTTTGTCAATAAATTTTGTAATAAAAATAGAAGTTCCGATGATTATTTTGGTACCCTTATTTAAATATTTCTTCCGCTTGCGTTTATTTATTTGTTCAAGAATTGGCCGGAGGTAACTTCAGTTACTAACCATCACGATACTTAACCCTTGGGTACGGGGAGTGGGTCGTGACAAGTTAACTGTGATGATTTCATATATAGAGGTCATAATGAGATTTAGTGCAAAATACATAGATACAAAGTGTAATTTATCCCAATTTATATTCAACTTATGTAAATTTCAAAATTCACATTTAAAATAAATTTCAATCAAACAATTATTATATATATATATAGATATACTTGTGTCCTGTTATTATAAGATGAAGATTTTAAAAAAAAAAAAAAAAATTATACATTCAACTTAAAAATGATTAAGGTAAAACTATAATATGTTGAACATATGTCATAAGATTGCGCACACTAACAAAATCTTTAACGTATCTCATGAAAAAATGTAATTAAATTATAGTCATGAAAAAGAGAATGTATAATGAGGCTAAAATTTTTTGCACCACAACTATAAGAGATGAAGAGACACAAGTCAAACCAAACCAAACCTAATTAACAACTTTAAACATATTGGGGCTACGATTGTTCACTGGTAAATCCAATTTCTTCAATTACACACATGCATGGATAGATCAAGTAAGAGGTGGTATTTGGGGGTGGATGTTGTTGAATTGAATCCAAGATTTTGCAAAATTAAATTTGCTGAATTGAAAGCGACGAGCCCTTCTTCACTTTTAACTGCCTATATATATGGGTTTGGCAGGATATACTGAAACCCCCTCCCTCTCCCTCTCCCTCTCCTCTCCCTCTCGCTTCAACTTGTTTTAACTAGGGGGTGCAATTTGGGTCGGCTCAACCCGAGCAATCCGAACTCAGGCCGATTTTTTTAGGGTTTGGACAAGATATTTTCAAATTCGGTACGGGTTTGGACAAAAATTCAGAAACTCGAATTAAATTTGGACGGACTTGGGCAAAGACATTAAATAACCCGAGCAACCCGAAATCCGAATTATACATATATATATATATATATATATATAATTATTAGTCATTACATGATATTAAAGTAATGTAGATTATTAAATCATATTGAATATATATTGTATATACAAATAACATAAAATCTTACTTTTTTTTTATTTTTGTTTTCACTCATAAATTGTAAAATACTATAGCGGCTTCTCTTTTACATTATATAAATTATTTATTTTGATAGTATTAATGATTTTCTATATATAAAAAAATAATATAAATTGAGTCAAATTTTAATAATTTAATAATGTAGCTACAAAATATATATATATATATAATTGGGGCAATTCGGGCAACTCATGTTTAACTCGGGTCGGGCTTGGGCAGACAACATCGGGTTATAATTCGAGCCTGGGCAGGTCTGGGCATATTTCAGCACAACTTAGACTGGACTTGAACAACTTCCTAACCCGACCGAAGCTGCCCCGACTTGCACTCTAGTTTTAACAAAGGCTAAGATTGACCCCAGGGCTCAACTTTGGCAAGGGAGAGCAATATGGCTATAGATAAATTTTATAATACACGTTTTATTTTGAGTTGTGTATCATATATTTTAATTATGACGTTTATAATATTTAATTATAATTTATTATAGTGTTAGTTATGAATTTTATAATTTATTAACGTATAATTTATTATTTTGGTTATAATTTAAAGAGTTTTTGGATATGACTTTTCCTTACGCTCCATTTGTTAAGGTGAAAAATATTTTCAAATAGAAAACATTTCTACATAAAACATTTTCAAAAAATATTTCCTGAAAAAAATATTTTTTTTTTATATTTAGTAGTGGTGGTGGTGAAATAAAGATGGAGGTAGAGGTGGCGGCGGCAGCGGCATGGTGGTGGGGCGACGGTGGAGGTAAGAGTAGTAATGGTAGTATGATGACATTGGTAAAATTTATATCCGAAAATGTTTTTCACTTTTTAAGAATGAAAAGCATTTTATACTTATAGGTTTTTTTTTTTTTTTTTTTTTGACTATAGAAAGTTTTTTTTGTTAACTTTTATTTTTCATCATAAACACCAGAAAATACCCAAACAAATGGAACGTTAGTTATAATTGAAAATGATTTCATTATAATATTAGTGTTAATCAACATTACAAATATCTCAATAATTCACATATTTTAATAATGTATAATTTAGAAGGACTATACATATAAACTAACAATTCACACGCGACATATATTCGATTCAAATAAACCATTCACTATAACACACAAACACACGTTGACTTACTTTCCAATGTACCAAAAAAAACCACCTCGACCAATGTGTTTATGGGTTTTATTCTCGTATCAGGATCCTTTCTTTGCGGCCTCCGTCTTTGCGCCCGTCCTTACAGGCTTTCGGGTTTACTTTTAGGCCTAATTTTGATAATTCGAACCGTTCATATTTTATGATTTATTCAGTATATCATACCTGTAAAAAATCAAATTGATCGGATATCAGAAAGTATGTGTTCGAAAAATTGAACTAAAAACTATTTTTTAAATAATTTAATAAACAATTTTCCGAACACATGCTTTCTGATATTCGATCAATTTGATTTTTTACAGGTATGATATACTGAATAAATCATAAATATGAACGATTCGAATTATCAAAATTGAATCTAAAAGTAAATCCGAAATCCTGCGAGGACAGACGCAAGAACGGAACAGGAAGGAGTGACTCTTGACTCTTTATTCTCCCCGGTGATAGTGGTGGTGGACCCGTCTGCCGCATTCGCTCCCCAATTTTGAAGCGTGTGTTTTGGTTTTTTTAATGAAGGAGGTCGGTCCCTAGTCAGATCATCTGTCTCCACTTAACCGATTAATGGGGTCTTTTGAGAAGTTGTCAAAAAAAATTAATTTTTTTATTTAAAATAATTTAATTTTTTTGTTAAAAAAAGTTACTAAAAAAAATTAAAAGTTAAAAAATCAGTTTTTTATCAATTTTTCAAAACATCACAATATATTAACATTAGTTATAATCAGTGTTTGATTTGAGTTTTTTCAATTAAGTTTTTTGAAAATTGAGTTTTTGTGATTTTTGTGTTTTTTGATTTTTAGTGAATATTTTTAAAATTTTAAACATTTTTTTTAAAATTTTTTTTAGATGCACCTTACTTAAATATAAGTACAAAATTTGTGAAAAAATATTTTAAAAAATTAATAAATACATAAAAATATAAAAAATGTACTGAATTCTCGTATTTATTTTTGTATTTTTGGTATTTACTGAATTTTTAAAAGGTTTTTTTTACAAATTTTTTATTTTGTAGGTATATTTATGTTAGGTATGTCTAAAAAGTAAAACAAGTGCTTAAAATATTAAAAAAATTCAGTAAAAATAAAAAACACGAAAAATAAGAAAGTAGAATTTTCTGAAAAGTGTTTTTGGAAAAATGGAACTAATTGATGCATATAGCATTATTCTATTTGGAACTAATTTTCTAGAATTTTATTATACAAATTAGAAATACCTAAATTCAGTAAATATCAAATATAAAAAATACTTTAAATTATATCATATCATCAATTAGTAATTAATATACTAATTGATGCATATAGCATTATTCTGAAATGGTAGTACTACGTGCACCAATTAGTATACTAACTAACACTAGTTATGACATTATTATAGACCCCACTCATTATACAAAAACCAAATATCAAAAATATCTTAAATTATGTCACATCATTAATTGGTACACTAGTTAATACATTAATTGATACATATAGTATTATTCTATTTGAAAAGACTATAATAATTGATGGTTGAAACTATTTAATGTTATAAATGTTTTTTGAATAAATTATTTATACACACTAGTGTACTAACAAATGATATGATATTATTTGTATGATTTTAGGTATTTATAATTTGTATAATAAATGTGGTCAATAATAATATCATAACACTAGTTGATATATTAGTGTGTACATTAATTAATGCATGTAATATCACCGTTTATATAAAAGATTCGATTGATTAAATAACAATAGTTACATAGATAAAAAAAATTTCTTTAAAAAAGATTAACGAGAAGTATTATTTTAAGTATGAATTGTCGACTATTTTCAAAATATGTTTGATCACAATAGGGCCGGCCTTGAGGGTAGGCAAGAGAAGCCTGCACCTTGGGCGTCTAAATTGGGGCTGAAAATAGGGGCCTCAAATATAATTTTGTGTTTTAGATATAAAAAAAAATGGCCCAAATATTATAGGCCTAATTGAACATGGGGCCCAAAAAAAGCAACAAGACTAGATTTTTATTTTTTTTAAGTATTTGTAATGATTGTTTCCTATTTTAATATATGAAAGTAAATTTTTATTTATAATTTTAATGATTATATGTGCAAGTAAATTTTTTTGTGGCTACAGATAAATAAAAAAAGTTGTAACTTATCGTTTTATTCATGATTTTTTTTTTTTCAATGTAAGAGGGTCTCATTTTCGAAGTTCGGCTTAGGTCCCTAAATTTCAAGACCGGCCCTGAATCACGATTATCTAATCAATTTAAATTTTTATATAAATAATATGTTTTAAATTTTTTGGACTTATGATATTTTGAATATTTGATTTTGTAGAGTCCTCCATATATATTATTTATATTTCAAAATTACTTTTACAAAAAGTCAAAAAATAAATTTTGGCCATATCTTTTTTCAAAATCTAAGTCACATCTAATTTAAATATGGAAAAAATTAAAATAATATTTCAAATGTAATTTTATCCTTATAAAACTTGAACATTATGACATGAAACACGTGTAAATAGAATTTCAAAACAAAAATTTAATCATACTTAACCCCACAACTAATTTAAAATTTAGAAGAAAAATCGAAATGAAATTTTAATAATAATTTATAAAGAGTTATAAAATTCAAGTATACACGTCATAATCCTATTAAGAAAATATGAAATTAAAACTTAAAATTTTAAATATAAAGTTTAAATTAATAATTAACACTTCACTTTTCTTAAGCAAGTTCTAGGCCAAAAGTATAGCACATACCCGGTCGAATATTGGATAATTTTTCAAATGTAAATATACCTTAATATTAATAAAATAGACATTAGTTACTTTTTAAGAATAAATATATAAAATTCATAATTAAAATTTTAAAATGTTAATAAATATGCAAAAAAATTATATACATATCTCTTATTTTTATGATATATATATATATATATATATATTTATAACAATTTAATACAAATAAATAAATAAATAAGTAGACAAGCAACTCATTGATTGATTTTCAAGCAACAATTCTCCAATAACTGGATTTAGGATAATAATTGTATAAAAGTCAACCCGAAATTGGTTTTTAGGCTATGTTTATTGTCTAATCCAGTTGTAGCACTCATAATCTAACATATGCTCATTACAATCTACAAAATTATTATATAATTTATCTAATCATTTACCGAATATTTATTGATAGATAAATTTTCTTAGCTAGATTCGAGTGTAGGATTATAACATGACTCATGATATATCTAATTCAACTTGGTTTTGGATTAAATTTTTTCATATAAAAATATATCTAAATAATAATTTAATAGATTTTATGCCCAAGTTTACATTTTTTAATAATGAAAATAATATCATTTAGATATATTTTAATAGATTGAATATTAATAAATAAAATTTTGCCCAAGCTTATGTTTTTTAATAAACATGCATAAATATGTACATATTTATTATTTTCATTATTAAATATATGTATTTACCAATTTAAAATATATTTACATAAATAAGTTGATCAGGTAGCTCTTCAATTTGTATTGGTTGATTTAATCCTAACATGACTTGTGACAGTTCGATTAGCCCATAAAATTCTAGAATTCCTAAAGGCCCCGTTTGTTTTCAGAGATAGAATGGAGGGGATTGATAGTGAGGGGATTAATAGTGAGGGGATTGTTAGTGAGGGGATTAAGTAAAATTATGTTTGTTTTGATGATAGTTGTTAGTGTAGGGATTGTCAAATTATTTTTATTTAAAATAAATATAAAATAATACAAAAAATACAAAAAAATTAAACATTAATGTTTTAAAAGAAATACCCGACATGTAAAAAAAATTTAAAAAATAAAAATAAAATAAAAAAATTTCCAGAAAAAAATAAAACAAATAAAATAATGATTTTTACTTAACAAAAAATTAAGCACTAATGTTCAAAAAAAAATGCCGACATGTAAAAAATAAAATAAAAAATAAATAAAAATAAAAAATTTCTAGTCCGCCGGACTATTTTTCTAATACCAAGTCCTTGAGGCCCATCCGAATCCCCTTGGGGAGGCCCATCCTAATCCGGAACTCACTATCAATCTCCTCCCCATCTCTCAAAACAAACACAATATTAGTGGGTCCCACCTCACTACCAATCCCAATCCCCTCTCTAACTCTCTAAACAAACGGGCCTTACTAAAAGGGTTTGGCTTCTCTCATATTGAGAATCTAATTTGAGAGCGTATTTAGGTTTAGTGGGTCCATTATGAGCCCGATCTCAGTGATCCAAACCACTTACATTTTAAAACTCATTGAGAAATATATTCACGTAAAAAATCAAGATGACTTGACTTTAGTAGTTATATATTTGAATCATACATGTCTTAAAAAAATGAACGGTTATTATTGAAATTATATTCGCAGTCCATTTTTTAAGATAAATGTGATTCAAACATATAGCTATCGAAATTTAATTATCTTGATTTTTTATATAAATATTCTTTTCAATGAATACTGAAAAATGAACAGTTTATATTATCGAGATTGGGCTCACAATAGGCCCACTAAATTCAAATGCTCTCTCAAGTTGGATCCCAACACGAGAGAGGTCAAACGCATTTAAAAAATGCTTTTACACTTTTGAGGTCAACTTAAATTTATCCTACTATATCAATTAGTTATTTTTCTAAATCGCAACATGACAAACAATAATTCAAGTAATATTTTTAATATAGTTATTGAATTAAATATAAAATTTAAAATTTTCACTTTATTTCTTTTTTTTAGGTCACATTGCGTTAACTCGTAAAATCCAAACCTATCTTCAGCCATGAAAGCTTTCTACAACAAAAAAACTAACCCAAGAATCAAAACTACCTATACAAATTTAAATATTTTCAATATAATATTAAAAAATAAATAAAAATAGAGAACATATGGAAGAGAGAGTTAGAGATACCTCTAAAATAATAATAATAATAATAATATTGTTATGTCATCTAGCAAACTTTGATATGATAAATTATAAAAATTTTATAGATAGTGTACGGGAAAGAAATAAACCTTCTCGTATAATCCTGTTGATCAAGTCTGCGCTCCTCCATACGACGTCGCTCTTCTACCTGAAAATACACACGTGAGCTAGCCGACGGGTGTGTGCCGGAAACCTCTCCGATGCCTAAGTCAGTCAACTAGACAAATAGACAAAAGCTCCGTGTATTAGGGAATCAAAGTTGCGTTACCTCTCCATAGGTGATGTTTGTGAGCTTTTATAGGTTCCGCGTGGCACAATCCTAGTAGGACTTTTACTTCTCCATGCAGAGTCCTCCTAGGATTCAATCTCCTGAAGGATAATCCTTATCCTCCAACACCCCCCTCACTGCTTAAACCAAGTGAGATGGTTTTACCATGGCCGAACTACCAAACGACCGAAATAATACTTCCATACTAGACAGGTAGGTGTGGCCGAACTAACTTCGAGTCCGGCACTTCCTTTCTTTGCTTCTATCTCGGCTTCAAATGCTAAGACCGAGCTATCCATAGAAGTGCCGAGCCGAACTAACTCAGAACAGTCCTGAAGAAGGCTTATCATACTTCGGTTTAAAGGACTTGACCGAGATAACCGTAATACACTGCGACCGAGATAACATTAGGTACTTCCGAGACTGGACTAACTTCGAGGCCCTTCTACTCTGCTTTCGTACTTTGGCCCATACCGGCCCATTACTTAGCTCGGCCCAATTTCCATATAAATTACCCTTTCAATTGTCCCTTAATCCCATCTGCGTAGCATGATAGGGATTACTTGTTTATAAACTGGGCTAAAGTTTTAACCTTTCCAGCCGAGCTACATTTAAACCGAGCTACCTTTATCCGGTCAAAACGTCTCTTCAGTCACAGAAACTGAATCGCTTCTCCTTCCATGACACGTGGCATACTCCGTTTGGCCAATCTTAGTTGTCGCGCCGTCTTCGTGTTTCGCAATTTTTGAACAGTCCCGCGCTTTTCACCTTTCTACCTAAAACAAACCCTTGCTATTTTGAATCACCCTCACTTTTACTCTGTTCATCTTCTCTCTCTTTTGTTCCTGAGCTTTGAGCTTGAATTTGCTGTGTTCGAGTTCTTCATCGCTGCATTTGCTTTCATCTTCTAGCTTCTTTGACCAGGTAAGCCGCTCAAATCTATTTTTTCCTTCTTTGTCTTTGCTTTCGTTAAATCCATAGCATACTGCTCATGTGTTTTTACAAAACACTGTTTTTGCTTTCATTTTCCACTAGTCTGTGTTTTTTCTGGAAAAAACTCCATTAAGATGAAGTAATCTGTAGAACGCTATTTTGATCCATAAACATGTCCTAACCGAACTAAGATACTGTTTGTGCTATATGTAGATCTATCCAGATCGTAACCGAACTAGAACTTGTGAATATATCAGTAGCTTCAATAAGTCAATACCTTCTGATTTACTCTAGCCGAGACAAACGAACCGAACTAAGTCAGAACTTAGTATACTGGAAACCTTAGCCTTCGACCGAGCTAGGTCTTTGGGGCTAAGCCAGCTTCCTTAGTTTTAAACCGAACTAAGAAAGCTGCCCCTAGAGGCTCGACCGAGGTAACAAAACCCGTAGTTCAAACCGAGATAACCAACCCCATACACAAACCGATCTATCGAACCCCTTGCTCAATCCGAGCTACCAAGCATCTTGTTGAAACCGAGATAGAACCTGTAGCATCCCATATAGCCGAAGTAGGGCTTCTTTTATCTTGCTTTGATTTTGTAGCACGGTCAACGATCTGTGCTTAACACCTTTGTTTTCCACTTTGCAGACTTAGGTTGCCCAGGCACTCCTCTGCGCGCTCAACCGAGCTACTAAGCACAATTTTCCGACCGAACTAATTTATTTATTATTTATAAAATAAATGGGGAAGTATAGATTCTTAGTAGAGACACCAGGTGGTCTAGCCGAATTCTGAAAGGACTATAACATTCCTGACGATATCCACCTTGCCCTAGCAAAAAAAGGTGTCACACCATGGGGGAATGAAAGCTATGTACCCTTCACCCTTCTTTCAATAATAGAAATCGGACTAAGATTTCCAGTCCAACCCTTAATCTGTAAATTCCTTAGGCAAACCAGAATATGCCCAACCCAGCTTTCCACCAATTCATACCGTATAATAATGGGAATAGCCGAACTAAACCGCCAAGCCGGTCTTAACCTTGGTCTAGCTGAACTGTTCCACCAATATTCCATAGGATCAAAAGAAGACGGCTGGGTTTATTACTTAAGAATACGCCGCCGCCGAGAGAAAATAATAAAGGGCACACCGGATAAAGATTTAAACGATGACGACTTCTTTTTGGTATCTGGGAATTTCGAAGATCACCAAGCCCGGATCCCTGACCAAAGTATAAATTGGAATAAAGGAATCCATGGTATAATTATCTTCGGTTTCCTTTCATGCTTCTCTTTTATTTCGGTTTCCCATTCCGAACCGAACTAACAATTGTCTTCTTTTTGCAGATTCAGCCCATCTCCAATCTCTTTACTGTCACCCTAATCTAGACACTCTTCGCGCCGCACTACGGTATCCAGAACGGAGTTGGGCCAAACTTCTCAACTTTGAGCCGACATACCGTTACAGCGGTCGCCGAAAAGCCAGAGTAACAGACTTTCTGCTTGAGGACGCTCCCGCACCGGACCCAACCTTGCCGCAAATCAACTTAATCCCACTGACTGCTGAAGAAGAAATGGCCAAAAGGAACAGAGTCAGGGCCCTCTTGACCGAGACAAACAGGGCCGAGGTACCACCACCCAACCAATCACAAGAAACCGTGGTGGCCCTACCATCGCAACAATCCTCCACATCACGCCGAACTAAGCGCGCCCGGACTATTGAGACCGAACAACGTTTAGTCAATGAAGACGAAACCACACTTCCACCGAGCCACCCACCAAGTCCGCAACTGGAGCCCGTTGACCGAGCTAGCTCCTCCAAATGGGCTCCCAAACTTACCTTTCAGAACCGAGACATTGAAGACACTGATTCAGTGGTGGCAGAGAAGGACCACTTACTGGCTTTCAACCTGGCCAAGAGTGTGTGTCTTCCAAAAGACATGGAGCACCACAACCAATTGAACACCGAGCTGAAGGCCATCCGGTCTTCAACGAAGTCTATGATCCTAGTAAGTAGCTCTCTTTTTTCTGTCTTTGTTTTTCCAACTGTCAGTCCGGCTAAAGAGAAAGTTGCTACTATTTTGCAGGCCATTCAGAAAAACAACATCGCACACAGGAAAGTGCTGGAGCTCCGGAGAACAACAAGGCAGGCCATGGCCGAAGCTGAAGCCAAGACTTCCGAGCTCAAACAATCCCAAGTTAGGACGGCCGAGCTGGAGGCCGAGGTAACTCGCCTAACCGGGCTAGTTACCTCGGCAAATACTGACAAACAAAGAGCTCTAACCGAAATGAAGGACAAGTATTTGCGGGAGCTGGCAAAGCTTGAAGGCATCAAAAATGCCGAAATAGAAGAGCTCAAAAAGAAAGTTGAAGGCACCGAACTGAAAGGCTTCAAGGAAGACGAAGCAGTTTATATTCAACAATGTGAAGCAGGAAAAGATTTGTTCTTCAAGTGTGGCTGGAGAGGTGCTGTGGAGCAGCTCGGTTGTGGTCCTGACACCGAGGTCTACAATGCTCCACAGTATTTCATTCCGGCCTCACTGGCGGAGTATGCTGCCGATCTCCAGAAGCAATTTCTTGAGGCGTCTGATGACGATGAAGAAAATGAGCAAACTGAAACTCTGGTTGTCAATGAACAAACAAATGATCAATAAGCTCGGTTGGAGCCAACGGCGGAAGACTTGACAACCGAAACCGTGCTTCCAATAGAGACCGAGCTTCAAACCGAGACTGCTCTAACCTCTGACACCGGTGTTCGTGTTGATGTTGACGCCGATCTGGAGGATCTTTTCAACTGATTCTGTAATTTTCTTTTTCTTTGGACTTGTAACCGGGCTGCGGCCCCTCCTTTGTATTTGTTCTTAATGAATGAAAATCTTCTTTTCTGCTCAACACTCATTCCGGCTTGATCTGTATACTTTATACTTGTAATGACTTCTATTGTTCCAACTGTTATCTCGGTTTGCTTTCCTGTTTGAACATGCTTTTCAACTGCAATTTGAAATATTCTAGGCCGAGATACAGTATTCCGGTTTTAGCTGGTCAATCTGACTACGCTTACTAGCCAACCACTCTTTAGCTGATATAATTACTTCGGCTGAAGAGTACAAAAAAAACTTTGTTTGATCCAGCCAACCACTCTTCAGTCCATACCCTTACTTCGGCTAAAGAGTAACAAGAGTTGGTTTAATCCAGCCAACCTCTAAGTTACTTTTTCCAGCCAACTTAGAATAAAATGTTTGGTTGTTTCGACCAAACGTCCTGTAGCCTGGATCCTTATCATGGGCTTAGGAAGGGTGTTGGTTTAATTCAGCCAACCACTTTTCAGTCCATACCCTTACTTCGGCTGAAGAGTGACAAGAGTTGGTTTAATCCAGCCAACCTCTAAGTTAGTTTTTCCAGCCAACTTAGAATAAAGTGTTTGGTTATTCCGACCAAACGTCCTGCAGCCTGGATCCTTATCCTGGGCTTAGGAGGGGTGTTGGTTTAATTCAGCCAACCACTCTTCAGTCCATACCCTTACTTCGGCTGAAGAGTAACAAGAGTTGGTTTAATCCAGCCAACCTCTAAGTTAGTTTTTCCAGCCAACTTAGAATAAAGTGTTTGGTTATTCCGACCAAACGTCCTGCAGCCTGGATCCTTATCCTGGGCTTAGGAAGGGTGTTGGTTTAATTCAGCCAACCACTCTTCAGTCCATACCCTTACTTCGGCTGAAGAGTAACAAAAGTTGGTTTAATCCAGCCAACCTCTAAGTTAGTTTTTCCAGCCAACTTAG
The DNA here is from genome assembly GCA_030407325.1 of Camellia japonica. Lineage (NCBI taxonomy): Eukaryota > Viridiplantae > Streptophyta > Magnoliopsida > Ericales > Theaceae > Camellia > Camellia japonica. The sequence goes on along the minus strand of JAPPVO010000014.1, from coordinate 4,383,863 downwards.
AATAAAGTGTTTGGTTATTCCGACCAAACGTCCTGCAGCCTGGATCCTTATCCTGGGCTTAGGAAGGGTTCGCAGTTGGTTATTCCGGCCAACTGTGTTCTTTTATGCCCCTAACTCACTAACAAACTAAAACAAACTTTTACAGAGAAAAAAATATCTATACTGAAAAGAAAACTATTTGTTTTATTGAGAAAGGGAAAAAATTACATATACTTGAAAAAAGCTAAAAATAAAATAACTTAAGATTGGCAGTATTCCATGGCCTGGGAATTGTCTTGCCGTCCTCATCTTCTAAGTGGTATGCCCCTTTGCCTGCTAATCCAACCACTTTGTAAGGTCCTTCCCAATTAGGCCCTAACTTACCATCTCCGGGCACCAAGGTGTTTCCTATCACTTTGTGCAGTACCCAATCTCCGACCTTGAACTGCCTTGGATGAACTATCTTGTTGTATTTCCTAGATAACTCTTGTTGGTACGAGGCAATGTGAACCAGTGCCTTTTCTCTTTTTTCCTCTGCAAGGTCGAGCTCCAATGTTATGGCTTCGCCGTTCAAGTCTGGATCAAAATTCTCGCTTCGAATTATGGGGAGGCCAACTTCCAGTGGGATTACTGCTTCCATGCCGTAAGCTAAGGAGAATGGTGTTTCTCCTGTTGATCGCCGGGGCGTGGTGCGGTAAGCCCATAAAATATGAGGGAGCTCTTTTGCCCACTTGCTTTTTGCTCTTTCTAACCTTTTCTTCAATCCATCCAAGACTACTTTGTTTGATGCTTTTGCCTGACCATTTGCTTGGGGATATGCCGGTGTAGAATTGTAGAACTCTATCTTGTACTCTTCACAAAAGCCTCTGAAAATTCTGCCGTCAAACTGAGTGCCGTTGTCTGAGATTAAGGCTTTTGGTATGCCAAACCGAGTGATTATGTTCTGCCAGACGAACTGCTTTACGTCTTTTTCCTTGATTGATGCCAATGCTTCTGCTTCTACCCACTTTGTAAAGTAGTCGGTTGCTGCAAGAAAGAACTTCCTGTTTCCTGGCGCCGTTGGAAGTGGTCCTACTATGTCCAATCCCCACATTGCGAAGGGCCATGGGCTAGTTAGAGGTAGGAGTTATCTGGCAGGTTGGTGTATTTGGTGTGCGAACTTCTGACATTTCTCGCACTTTTCGACATACTTTTCTGAGTCTGCTTGCATGTATGGCCACTAATATCCTTGCGAAATTGCTCTGTATGCTAGTGATCTTCCTCCTTGATGGCTTCCGCATACGCCCTTGTGTATTTCGAACAAGAATGCTTCCACTTTGCTGGGATGAACACACTTTAGGTAGGGTCCTGAGAATGACTTTTTGTATAATGCCAAAGATGGGGAGAGCCAAAATCGCTGCGACTTCGCTCTTATTCTGTTGGCTTCTTTTTTCTCTTCTGGTAAGATGCCATCTTTTAAGAACAGGATGATGGGATCCATCCAAGAGGAGCCTAGCTCTGCGCAACATACATCTTTTGCTTCGGGGTCTTCAATGCTTGGTCTAGGTAGGTAGTCGATCAGCAATGGATGAGGGATGGAAGTGTCTGCCATTGAGGCAAAGCTTGCTAGTTCGTCCGCTCTGCTGTTTTTCTCCCTGCCGACTTGTTCTATCCTGACTACTTCAAATTTCTTGATCTCTGTTCTGACCAATTCTTGGTATTTGGCCATCCTGTCATCCTTTGCTTCGTAGTCGCCAGATATTTGGTTTACCACCAGCTGTGAGTCGCTGTAAACTATTAGCTCGGTGGCCTTCATGTAGAATGCTGACTTGAGACCTACAAGAAGCGCTTCATACTCCGCTTCGTTGTTTGATGCTGGGAAGCCAAGGTTGATTGCCTGCTCCACTACTAGGCCGTCTGGAGAGATGAGGACTATGCCAAGTCCTGCTCCATGCCGGTTGGATGCTCCATCCACGAAGAGCTTCCACATCTCTTCAACAAACAACTTCCAGCAAGTTGAGGGATCGGATGATGCCTTGGGATCTTCCGTGTTGGTGGTGTTTTCTTCAAGGTTCGTGCTAGCTGTCTGCCCCTCGCAATCTGATTGTACCAAGTCTTTATTTGTTAGTGAGTCTTGACTTGGTGTGGCATGGTCTGCCTCTTCCTTCCTTGTTTTGCTTTGGTCTGCCTTTCCGTCTGGCTGAGTATCCTGTATCAGGGGTTGCGCTATTTCGGCGTCAACTTCCGTCCCTAGTTCGGCTGTTTCAGTCAGGTCGACTGGGCAGATGTGATGACTTCCTGGTGTGAATTCTGCGACAAAATCCGCCAATGCTTGAGCTTTTATTGCGGTCCTGGGTTGGAACTTGATGTCGTATTTCCCCAACTCTACTGCCCACTTCAGAATTCGTCCAGAAAAGTTCGCCCTTTCAAACAAAGCTTTTAATGGAAAGGCTGTGAGGACAACTATGGTGTGGGCGTGAAAGTAGTGTGACAACTTCCTTGAGGCCATCATCAAGGCCAATGCCAGTTTTTCCAGTGGCAAGTACCTTGTTTCGGCGCCCAGTAATGTCTTGCTGACATAATAGATGGGCAGATGTTGGATTCCTTCTGCGCGGACCAACACTGCGCTAATTGCGTGCTGGGAGACTGCCAGATATAGGAAGAGTTCTTCACTAGGTACTGGGGTAACAAGTAGTGGTGGAGAAGACATGTATTCTTTTAAGCTTTCCAGGGCGTGGTCGCATTCTTCGTCCCACTCAAACTTGGCCTTCAAGGCATGAAAAAATGGTCGTAGTCTATCTGACGACCGGCTTATAAACCGATTGAGCGCAGCTGCCATGCCGGTGAGATGCTGCACTTCTTTTACTGAGTTTGGTCTCTCCAACTCCTGGATTGCTTTGATCTGGGAGGGGTCTGCTTTGATACCTCGGTTGGTGACCAGGAAGCCTAGGAATTTGCCAGATCCTACTCCGAATGCACACTTAGATGCATTGAGGCGCAACTTGTGCTTCTTCAAGATCTCAAACATCTCACCTAGGTCCTTGAGATGGTCATTCTCGTCCTTGCTCTTGACCACCATGTCGTCGATGTAAGCCTCCATTGTTCTGCCTAATAATGGTTCAAACATCTTGGTGACCATCCGTTGGAATGTCGCCCCTGCGTTCTTTAGGCCAAAGGGCATGACCTTGTAACAGTACAATCCTCTTGGAGTTGTAAAGGATGTGACCTCCTGGTCTGGTTTATGCATGGCGATTTGGTGGTAGCCTCTATATGCATCCAGAAAGGTAAGTCGGTTGTGCCCCGCCGTTAGGTCTACCAGTTGATCTATCCGTGGTAGAGGAAAGCTGTCTTTTGGGCACGCCTTGTTAACTGTTTTGTAGTCGACGCAGACACGCCACTTGCCATTCTTCTTTGGCACTACGACTGTGTTGGAGATCCATCTTGGGTAGTGCACTTCTCTAATTGCTTCTGCCTCCAGCAAGTTTCCTACTTCTTCCGCCACTATCTCGGCATGGTGGAGTGCCGATCTGCGTGTGCATTGAATGATTGGTCTGGCGGATGGGTGGACATTGAGTTGGTGACAGATGAAGTTGGGATCAATGCCTGGCATGTCGTATGGTGTCTAGGCGAACACTTCGATGTTAGAGGTCAAAAATTCCAATACCTCTAATCTCTCAGTGCTGGACAACGACGAACCGAGGAAAAAGAACTTATCCGAGTTCTTTTCATCTATTCTTACCTCTACCAACTCTTCCACCGCTTTCTAATCAGCTGCTTTGCCGACATCTGCGAATAGTTCATTGCTCTCAGGTTCTTCCACCGAATGAACGTATCATTTGGCAGCGCGGTTGCCATTCACCGTGACGAAGCATTGCTTCGACATGATCTGATCTCCATAGACTTCTTCAATTACCCCGGTGTCGTTGGGGAACCGCATTACTTGGTGGTAGGATGACGCCACCGATCGCATGGCATGCAGCCATGTTCTGCCCAAGATGATGTTGTAAGTGGAGGGGACCTTCAATACCCAGAACTCCACTTGTTTCGTCACGCTTCCTGCTTTGACTGGAAGAATTATTTTGCCGACGGGCCATTCCGGCAGGGAGTTGAATCCAATTAGGAGAGATACGGCAGGCGCCAAGTCTTTAACTTGTAGCTTCAATTGTTTAAATGTTTCGTAGTACATGATTTCACATGAACTACCCTGGTCAATCAGAATCCGCTTGACGTCAAAATCCTTGACTCGGAGAGTGACGACCAGGGCATCATTGTGAGGGCAATATATCCGTTCCAAGTCTTTATCCGAAAAAGACATGACGTTTGTGGCCTCTGTCTTCCCTTTTTTGATGGCAGGTTGGGCACTTAGCACCTCTCTTAAGTGTTCAGCCTTTTTGATTGATCCCCTGAGCTCGCATACACGCTCAGGTTCAAAGACTCCATGTATCACATTGATAATGCCTTGAGGTGGGGCGTCGATCGGCATCCCGTTGGGGTTATTATGGTCCTGGGGGGCTGGTTGCGTTCCTCCTTCAATGTACTTATCCAAGTGACCTGCTGCAACCAACTCCTCCAGGTGCTGTCTCAATGGCGTGCAATTTTCAGTGCGGTGTCCCTTTTCTTTATGGAAGGTGCACCGCGACCTCTCGTCGTAGTCCTTCTGGGCCTCTTCTAGCTTGGCAGGCCATCTGACGAAAGGCTCGCCTCTTATTTCACTTAGAATTCGGTAGATCGGTTTCTTGAAGACCGTGGTTATGGCAGTGCGGACTCTCAACCATCTTTTATCCTTGTCCTCCCCGTTGTCTCGCCTGCCACGTCCGTTTCTGTTCGGACGATCTACCGCGTTGACCTTTGCTGAGGCCTTCTTTTCTGGTACTGTGGTCGTGCCAGATTTTGCTTTGGCACGTGCGCCATCCTCCTCCACCCTGATGTGCTGATGCACTCTTTCCATCTGGGCTTCCATGGTGAGGGGCGGTGTCATGGTGATTGAGTCCCTTAGTCTATTCCCAATTGGAAGGCCTCTTTTGTACTGTGCAATGGCGAGATTGGTGGGGCAGTCCCCAATCTGATTGAAGGTCTCCCAGTAGCGACTATTATAGGATCTTAGGGTCTCTTTGTCGCCCATGTCGATGGAGAGTAGCTGGTCGATCTCCACCGGGGTTTTAGTGTTTGTTCGGAACCTTGTTACGAACGCCTCCGCCAATTGCGCCCAAGAGGCTATGCTGCCTTCTGGAAGTTTCTCGAACCAAGTCAAGCCTAGGTCACCAAGGCTAGATGGGAAGAGGATGCACATCAAGGCCTCGTCTCGCCGGTATACAGCCATGACCTGGCGAAAGTGGCTCAAGTGTGAGTAAGGGTCCGTCTTCCCCTCATATGTAGTAAATTTGGGCTGAAGGAAGCCTGATGGTAGGGGTGCTTTCTCTATTGCCGGAACGAACGGTGAGGTCTGCAGCCTCGCCAATGCCTTGTTCGTTGGTTCGTAGGCAGGGCGCGGTATTGGCATTCCAACCTCGACGCTTCCGTGCGTCCGAGGAGCCAACCGCTGTAAGGCAGAAACTCTATGCGGATCGCGTGTCCTGGCGTCCTCCTTCCTTCGTGCCTTCTCTTCTATCACGGTTCGTAGGTCGGACGATATGGGCAACTCCGTCTGTCTGGATCTTGTTTGGTGCGTATGTGAGGGCCAATAGGTGCTTCCTTCAGTGTACGACCTCTCAGATCTCGTCCTCTCAGACCTGGAGTGACGAGTTCTGGAAGATCTGGATTGAGTATCGCCTGTCCTGAGGCTTCTACTCTCCGCCTGAGAGGGTGTGGTATTCCTACTACGTTCTTCCGAGTGGCGAGGGGGCGTCTTGTTTGTGCGCTCCTCTCCTGTCGCCACTCCTTTTCCTTTTACCTGGTGCTTTAGAGATTCCATGTCCGCTGCCATCGACGTATTAATTTGTCTTGTTCTTTGACGCGATCCTCCAAAGTTTGAGGATCAATCATTCGCCTTTGTCTTTCTGGGCTTTGCGAACGAGAGTGATGGGGGCTGTTAGTCCGCCTCCTTCCCCTTGTATCCCTCCTGGGATTCTGTCTGTGTGGCTCCAAGTCCGCCATAGGAGGGATAAGAGGTAGACCTTCACGTCTCGCACCTCCTTCGGGTGTTTGTCCGTCAATGGCGGACTGTGGCAAATCTTTGTTGTGCGCCATTGATTTTGAAGAGGAAAAGCTTGATCAAGAGGTTTTGTTCTTGTCTGAGTTCCCACAGACGGCGCCAATTGTACGAGAAAGAAATAAACCTTCTCGTATAATCCTGCTGATCAAGTCTGCGCTCCTCCATACGACGTCGCTCTTCTACCTGAAAATACACACGTGAGCTAGCCGGCGGGTGTGTGCCGGAAACCTCTCTGATGCCTAAGTCAGTCAACTAGACAAATAGACAAAAGCTCTGTGTATTAGGGAATCAAAGTTGCGTTACCTCTCCATAGGTGATGTTTGTGAGCTTTTATAGGTTCCGCGTGGCACAATCCTAGTAGGACTTTTACTTCTCCATGCAGAGTCCTGCTAGGATTCAATCTCCTGAAGGATAATCCTTATCCTCCAACACCTCCCTCACTGCTTAAACCAAGTGAGATGGTTTTACCATGGCCGAACTACCAAACGACCGAAATAATACTTCCATACTAGACAGGTAGGTGTGGCCGAACTAACTTCGAGTCCGGCTCTTCCTTTCTTTGCTTCTATTTCGGCTTCAAATGCTAAGACCGAGCTATCCATAGAAGTGCCGAGCTGAACTAACTCAGAACAGTCCTGAAGAAGGCTTATCATACTTCGGTTTAGAGGACTTGACCGAGATAACCGTAATACACTGTGACCGAGATAACATTAGGTACTTCCGAGACCGGACTAACTTCGGGGCCCTTCTACTCTGCCTTTCGTACTTTGGCCCATACCGGCCCATTACTTAGCTCGGCCCAATTTCCATATAAATTACCCTCTCAGATAGAATATAATTATGTTCAATAGAAATGATTTTTTTGTAATTTATGCAAATTTATTTGCTTTTAATTTACCAATTGAATTATGATACATGTAATTTGTTATAAAACAAAATGCTAATAGAAAGCTTAAATAATTATTGAATCTCACTTAATTTTATTCATTTATTTGTTTTAAAATTATTTATAATTAATTTAAAATTAAATTTTGAATCAATGTCTAAAACTATACATAGCACGGATTTTACGTTAATATATATATGTAAATTATAACTATCTACTATTATAAGTATATTTTTATATAGTGAAAGAACTAATTTTAAATAATTATATAAACAATTGTTAAATTGTAAATAATATTTTATAATCATATTGTGAATAATGATAATATTTTTAAAATATATGATTTTAAAGCTAAACTATAATTTAATAGTTCAGTTTTGGTTGATTTTCAAAAAAAGTTATGAATTAATTTAGTTCATAAGTAATGAATTCATCTTAATTACCAAAACAATCCAGATCAATCCGAATCAGCATGGAGGAGAGTAGCCGGCAAAAGCAGAGAGGAAGGGCGGCTTTTGATAGAGAAGTGGCGAAACGCACTTTATTAGTATAATTAACTCTCTTTCTCTCTCTCTGTTTAGTTGTCCGTCTCTACACTTTCGACTAACTTTTATACGTGAATAGGATATATATATATATAATATTTTTTATTATTGTGGTTAATTTTAATAATAAAATTTATTACATTTATATTAAATATTTAAAGAATAATATAAAAAATATATATATTTATAATTAATAAAAATAATGACACATAGTAACATAAAAATTTCTCCACTGTCCCTCGCTCCTCCGAATCATCTCTCTATGTATATATCTATCTATACATGATGGTGGTGTTTGATCATTAATGGCAATCTAAGATAGCTTCCTCCTCGTTAACCTCAACCAACCTTCCCTCCCATGCAAAATCTCCAAGTCCATTTTAAATATATATATGCAGACGCGTGTGCTCCATTATTTGTTGATCTTCTCACCTACCACGCCTCCCTTCAATATTCCTTAGTATTAAATATATCAATTAATATATACATCAATATATCAATTAATATTATGTTATTATTACTAATCCTACTTATTATACAAATTATAAATATCTAAAATTTTTAAAATTATACCACATCATATATTAGTATACTAATTAATATATTAACTACTACATATAATATTATTCATCAATGCCATCTCTCCCCCGTTTCTTCCTACTCCACATAATTTATTCAAAAAGTACTTAACTTTTGTGAAGTTGTCATTTTTGAAAGAATGTTTAAATTTGATAAATTTATTTTGAAATTAAGGCCTCGTTTGGGAACAGGCTAATTTAATAATTTTTTGGTTATTTGATTAAAATATGAGCTAAAAAAAACTAGTATGTTTGGGAAGATTTTTTGACTTTTTACGAAAAGATGTGCAAAAAGTAGAGAGAAAAGAGAATCTTTGACTTTTTGGCATGGATTGTTGGCTTTTTGGCTAATTTAGGCCTCGTTTGGCAACAGGCTAATTTAGTAACTTTTTGACTATTTGGCTAAAATATGAGTTAAAAAAAACTAGTATGTTTGGGATGACTTTTTGGCTTTTTACGAAAAGATGTGCAAAAAGTAGAGTGAAAAGAGAATCTTTGACTTTTTGGTATGGGTTATTGGCTTTTTGGCTAATTTAGTAACTTTTTGACTTTTTGGCTAAAATGGAGGGTTCCCAAACGGGGCCTTAGTAACTTTTTGACTTTTTGGCTAAAAATGATGGTTCCCAAACGAAGCCTAATTTTGATAATTTGAATGATTCATTTTTTAAGATTTATTGAGTAAAGTATTTATATAAAAAAATTAAGATAATTAAATATTAATAACTATATATTTGAATCATATTTATTTTAAAAAATGACCAACAAACACAATTTAAAAAAGACAAATGCTTACCTGCCATATATATTGTTTAATATTGAAAAATGTGTAAAAATTGTGTTATAAATATGTAAAAATGTTAAAAAAAAGTATATTAATTTTAATAAAAGTGTATTGAATTTAATAAAAAACATCTTGCGTTTTTTAATTTTTTTTGTCTTTTATTTGTGCCCTGAGGCACTTGTTAGCAAAATTCTTTCAAGAATAATTATCAGTTTTTTATAATATAAATTTGATTCAAATATATAGTTACCGATATTTAATGATCTTTATTTTTTACATGAATATTTTATTCAACGAATCTTAAAAAGTGAACAATTCAAATTACCGAAATTTGTCTCAAAATTAATTTATTAAATCTAAACGCTCTGAGTTGACATGACCAACTTGAAAGAAACCAAACCCTTAAAAAAATATATTTATAATGGGTAAAAATTACACTTTGCACCCCTCCACTTTGCACTAAATCTCATTTTGGCCCCTACACATAAAATCATGACAGTAAACCCTCTGCATTTTTGGTCAAATCTCACTTTGGTATCTACATATGAAATTGTGATAGTCAACCTTTTGTACTTTTGGTAAAAGCTCACTTTGATCCCTACATAAGTGTCAATGTTATATTTTTGTTACTCAATTGTTTAAATCTTTAACAGAATCTAATCATGTGATAAGAATGTAACTACGACATGAGGGTAAAAAATAAAATCATCCACATTTTTTACCAATACATACTTTATCTTAAAATTTATATCAAAATATGATTGTATTAGACTAAAACAAAATATAGATTGTGAACAATTAAGAAGATGAATTATAATTTTGCATAAATTAAAATCACGAAACTCTATTTTTCATAGTAACGCGGTCTTCTGTCTATTCATTTTTATTTCTCTTTGATTTCTTTGTCATATATATATATATATATATTTTTTATATTTCAAAAGTTTTACTTTCTAGTCTTTTCGTCCAAATTTTTACCATACGAACATATATATATTGTATTATATAAGTTTCATATGCTTATTAGGATAAAGTGTATTAGTGATAAATATGGATGATTTTCTTCTCTTACCCTCATTTCGTAGTTACATTTTTGTCACATGACTGGATTTTGTTAAAGATTTAAAAATGAAGTAAAATAAAAGAGATAGTGACACTTGTATAGGGACCAAAATAAGATTAAAGAAAAAGTGCATGGGTTTGACTATCATGATTTCACATGTAAGAATCAAAGTAAGATTTGATCAGAAGTGTAGAGAGTTAACTGTGATGATTTCATATATAGAGGTCATAGTGAGATTTAGTGCAAAATACATAGATACAAAGTGTAATTTATCTCAATTTATATTCAACTTATGTAAATTTCAAAATTCACATTTAAAATAAATTTCAATCAAACAATTATTTTATATATATATATAGATATACTTGTGTCCTGTTATTATAAGATGAAGATTTTTAAAAAAAATAAAAATAAATTATACATTCAACTTAAAAATGATTAAGGTAAAACTATAATCTGTTGAACATATGTCATAAGATTGCGCACACTAACAAAATCTTTAACGTATCTCATAAAAAAATGTAATTAAATTATAGTCATGAAAAAGAGAATGTATAATGAGGCTCAAATTTCTTGCACCACAACTATAAGAGATGAAAAGACACAAGTCAAACCAAACCAAACCTAACAACTTTAAACATATTGGGGCTAAGATTGTTCACTGGTAAATCCAATTTCTTCGATTACGCACATGCATGGATAGATCCAGTAAGAGGTGGTATTTGGGGGTGGATGTTGTTGAATTGAATCCAAGATTTTGCAAAATTAAATTTGCTGAATTGAAAGCGACGAGCCCTTCTTCACTTTTAACTGCCTATATATATGGGTTTGGCAGGATAGACTGAACCCCCCCTCCCTCTCCCTCTCGCTCCAACTTGTTTTAATTAGGGGGTGCAATTTGAGTGGGCTCAACTCGAGCAATCCGAACTCAATCTGATTTTTTTAGGGTTTGGACAAGATATTTTTTAATTCGGTACGAACTTGGGCAAAGACATTAAACAACCTGAGCAACCCGAAACCCGAATTATACATATATAGATATATAAAAATATTAAATATATATATAATTATTAGTCATTACATGATATTAAAGTAATTTAGATTATTAAATCATATTGAATATACATTATATATACAAATAACATAAAATCTTACTTTTTTTATTTTTATTTTCACTCATAAATTGTAAAAACTACTATAGCGGCATCTCTTTTATATTATATAAATTATTTATTTTGATGGTATTAATGATTTTCTATATATAAAAAAAATTATAAATTGAGTCAAATTTTAATAATTTAATAATGTAGCTGTAAAAAAAAAAAAACAATTCGGGCAATTCGGGCAACTCAGGTTTAACTCGGGTCGGGCTTGGGCAGACAACCTCGAGTTACAATTCGGGCTTGGGCGGGCCTGGACAGATCTCAACACAACTTAGACTGGACTTAAACAACCTCTTAACCTGACCGAACCCGCCCGAATTGCACCCTAATTTTAACAAAGGCTAAGATGGACCCGAGGGCTCAACTTTGGCAAGGCAGAGCATTATGGCTATAGGTAAATTTTATAATACCCGTTTTATTTTGAGTTGTGTATCATATGTTTTAATTATGACGTTTATAATATTTAATTATAACTTATTATGGTGTTAATTATGAATTTTATAATTTATTAACGTATAATTTATTATTTTGGTTATAATTTAAAGAGTTTTTGGATATGACTTCTCCTTACGCTCTATTTGTTTAGGTGAAAAAATATTTTCAAATAGAAAACAATTTTTACATAAAACATTTTCAAAAAATATTTCCTGAAAAAAATATTTTTTTTATATTTAGTAGTAATGGTGGTGAAATAAAGATGGAGGTAGAGGTGGCGGCGGCGGCGGCGGCATGGTGGTGGGGCGACGGTGGAGGTAAGAATAGTAGTGGTAGTATGATGACATTGATAAAACTCTAGTTCAGAAAATATTTTTCACTTTTTAAGAATGAAAAACATTTTATACCTATAAATTTTTTTTTTTTTTGTTGACTATAGAAAGTGTTTTTTGTTAATTTTTATTTTTCATCATAAACACCAGAAAATACCCAAACAGATGGGACGTTAGTTATAATTGAAAATGATTCCATTATAATATTAGTGTTAATCAATATTACAAATATCTCAATAATTCACATATTTTAATAATGTATAATTTAGGAGGACTATACAAATAAACTAACAATTCACACGCGATATATATTCGATTCAAATAAACCATTCACTATAACACACAAACACACGTTGACTGACTTTCCAATGTACCAAAAAAAACCACCTCGACCAATGTGTCCATATATGGGTTTTATTCTCCCCGGTGATAGTGGTGGTGGACCCGTCTGCCGCATTCGCTCCCCAATTTTGAAGTGTGTGTTTTGGTTTTTTTAATGAAGGAGGTCGGTCCCTAGTCAGATCATCTGTCTCCACTTAACCCCCATTAATTAATGGGTCTTTTGGGAGGTTGTCAAAAAAATCAATTTTTTAGTTTTTCAACTTTTTTAGTTGAAAAAGTTAATTTTTTTACTTAAAACCTACTTTTTTTTTTTTTTTTTTTTATTAAAAAAGTCACTAAAAAAATTAAAAATTAAAAAGTCAGTTTTTTTACTAACTTCTCAAAACATCACAATATATTAACATTAGTTATAATCAGTGTTTGATTTGAGTTTTTTGGATTAAATTTTTTGAAAATTGAGTTTTTTTTATTTTTAGTGAATATTTTTAAAATTTTAAACATTTTTTTTTTTACTTTTTTTAGATGCACCTTACTTAAATATAAGTAAAAAATTTGTGAAAAAATATTTTAAAAAATTAATAAATACATAAAAATATAAAAAATGTATTGAATTCTCGTATTTATTTTTGTAATTTTGGTATTTATTGAATTTTTAAAAGGTTTTTTTTACAAATTTTTTACTTTTTAGGTATATTTATGTTAGGTATATCTAAAAAGTAAAAAAAATTGCTTAAAATATTAAAAAAAAATTCAGTAAAAATAAAAAAAAAATACGAAAAATAAGAAATATAATTTTCTGAAAAGTGTTTTTTGAAAAATAGAACCAAGCAAAGTGAATTATTGACTCCACTCATTATATAAATACCAAATATCAAAAATACTTTAAATTATATCATATCATCAATTAGTAATTAATATACTAATTGATGCATATAGCATTATTCTGAAATGGTAGTGCTACGTGCACCAATTAGTGTTTGGCATGACCTAAATAATACAAAAAGTCAAAAAGTCACTGTCCTATTTAAGTCACATCATCTTATTTAAATCACATCACCTCTCTAACACATCACATCAAACCCAACCCAAACCCAACCCAACCCATATAAGCCAATAAGTCAAAAAGTTCACTTTTTTAGAACATCCCAAACCAACCCTAACTAGTGTTCTAACACTAGTTGTGACATTATTATAGACCCTGTGAGGGAAATTTCATAATCTGGCTTTGGGCCGTGGTAATGACCGGGCTAAGAAGAGGTCCGAGCACGTTTGGGCCAAGCTAACTTAGGCTAATCCAGAGTTGGTTTGCTTGGTTAAGGTCCAGGGCTCATTCGGCCGAGATGATCGTCTGTCAACCCGGGCTTATTGGTCACGCATGTAGCTCGGCGGAAAGGTCTCCCTTGGACCGGCCTAACTTGTCTGGAGCTCGGCCATACTGGAATGCTACGGAGCTCGGTTGTGATGGAGCTCGGCGAGTGGCGCTTTTGGGTTCATTAAGTAGCTCGGTCGAAGGAGGCCGAGATAATTTCGTCGTGCTGCCCATTCCCGCCGATGCCAATTGGCGGTTTGATTAGGTGGTGTTTAGCTGAATTTGCGCTGACAGATAGGAGAGCAACTCCGCGTGTCAATAAGCGAATGGATGCAGAGGTGAGCGCAGAAAGTATATAAGCACGACTGCGCCCCCCATGCTGGGGATGAAACATGATTTTGGTGAGAGAAACTTACATTCATTCAGCTTCTCTCTCTTTCTCTCTGAGTGTGTGCTAACTTGACCGTCGGATGGGTTTTCCGGCAACACACCGCCGGGTAGCTCACCGCCGTTGTGTTCTCAGGTTGATTGGACAGACACGGAGCTTGAACGAAAGGAGTACGGGTGTTGTCGAATATTTTCTCCCTGTACAGACCCCACTCATTATACAAATACCAAATACCAAAAATATCTTAAATTATGCCATATCATTAATTGGTACACTAGTTAATATATAAATTGATACATATAGTATTATTCTATTTAAAAAGACTCTATAATAATTGATGGTTGAAACTATTTAATGTTATAAATGGTTTTTGAATAAATTATTTATACACACTAGTGTAGTAACAGATGATATGATATTATTTGTATGATTTTGGGTATTTATAATTTGTATAATAAATGTGGTTAATAATAATATCATAACACTAGTTGATATATTAGTGTGTACATTAATTAGTGCATGTAGTATCACCGTTTATATAAAAGATTCGATTGATTAAATAACAATAGTTACATAGATAAAAAAATTTCTTTAAAAAAGATTAACGAGAAGTATTATTTTAAGTATGAATTGTCGACTATTTTTAAAATATGTTTGATCACGACAGGGCGGCTTTGAGGGTAGGCAAGAGAGACCTGTACATTGGGTCTCTAAATTGGGGTTGAAAATAGGGGCCTCAAATATAATTTTGTGTTTTAGGTATAAAAAAAAAGGCCCAAATACTATATGCCTAATTGAACATGGGGCCCAAAAAAAGCAACAAGACTAGATATTTATTTTTTTTAAGTATTTGTAATGATTGTTTCCTATTTTAATATATGAAAGTAAATTTTTGTTTATAATTTTAATGATTATATGTACAAATAAATTTTTTTGTGGCTACAGATAAATAAAAAAATTGTAACTTATCATTTTATTCATGAACTTTTTTTTTTAATGTAAGAGGGCCCCATTTTTGAAGTTTGCCTTAGGCCCCTAAATTTCAAGACCGGCCCTGGATCACGATTATCTAATCAATTTAAATTTTTATATAAATAATATGTTTTAATGACCGAATAGTTTAGACTAACAAAAATGAGTCCATTGAGACTAACATTTGGTCCAAATTGAGAGACCCAAAAAAAATATGATAACAGTAGCCAATGAACAAATAACATTTTTCTTGAAAAAGAAATGTTAGACAAATATGATTTTAAATATCATACATTCATTATTTTAAAAATAAATATTTTTGATCATGTAACTACAATTATTTGATTAATTTAATTTTTTTAACAATAATTTGCTAAGCCTAACAGTTTGAGTAGACCATTTTCAGAGGATGGCCGTTTTCCTCAACTGTTAATACTACCAACTTACCAAGCCTCTTTAATTGTTGGGGGTCACTCAGGGTGTAACGTTCAATACTTCGTTGGCACAGGCTAGGTTCGACATCAAATGAACCACAGGGGGGCCTTTCGGGTATGAACTTGAGTGGGTTGGCCCAATTCAATGATTTTCTGCTCGTGGCCTTAGACAGATAATTGTAATATTCAATGTTGGGTTTGGGTTAGATTTGTATTTGAGTGAGTCCAGTTGAGTTAAGATAATTTTTATTTTTATTTTTTTATAACTCCTAGTCAACTTGTGCGTATCTCGACTAATTCTTGAGAGACCAATCCCACCGTCCACTAAGGGAGACTATTTAAAACCAGAGCGAAACTCCAAATGGACTGGCTCAACAGAAGGATTAATAGCACCTAAGAGATTTTGAACCTGAAATCTAGAGAGGAGCAAACTCTCCGATCCCAAACCTACACCATTAGACCAGCCTTAGGGGTTATTTTAGTTAAAATAATGACAATGACTATGCCCCTTGTCAAATATTTATGTTACTAGTCCATTTAATGCATATTGGACCACTTGCTTCTTGTGAATAAATTAGTGGGCATGGAATCATCTGTCCCTAAAATTCCTATTCCACTTTTCTTAATGCACTCCTAACTTAATAATTTGATAAAATTTTCAAAATATAAGAATTTCAAGATACAATAGTATAATCAAGAGCAGAAGTAGAATCATCTGTCCCTAAAATCCCTGTCCCCCTCTTCTTGATGCATTTCTAGTTGTATAATTTGATAAGAATTTCAAGATACAAAAATCTCAAGCTATAATAATATAATTACGAGTACATTTAGAAGTGAGATCATCTCTCCCTAAAATGCCTATTCCCCCTTCTCCTCGGTACACTTTCAATTGCATAATTTGATAAAAATCTCAAAATATCATAATGTTGATATGTGATAGAACAACTACATTAAAATAAGGAGATGAGATTTTAGAATAGAGGATGCCGTACCAAATTATCATAGATCATGTCTCATTATCCATCTATCCTCTGTCCCATATTCCTTACATATTGTTATGTGAACAAAATCAATGACTAGTTCAAGTTTGAACTTGAGAAATCAGTTTGGACTTATGAGGTCCCGTTTGATATTTTGAATATTTGATTTTGTAGAGCTTTCGATATATATTATTTATAAAAAAAAATTAAATCGATTAGATAATCATAACATTTTCATTTTATTATATTTGTTTATGAAAAAATAAACGATAAGTGCATTTTTAAAAATAGACAATCTATTTAATGAAAATACTGAACTACAAAAATCTTAAAGAATAATCATACAATAAAAAATGAAAAATGCTTGAGATTTCTATTTTTGGTGACCCTCATAACCCCTAATTGATTGATGGCCACTCATTATATTTTTTTTCCCCTCTCTCTCTCCTCCCTCTCTCTCTCTCTCACAAATGCTGTGGGGTGGCATTACTCATAGAAAAATATATTAAAATAAAAAACATAAAATTTTAGATACAAAGAATCGTGTGCTAAATTAGTGGTCACAAAGCTTGAGCATTTGGGCCTGAAGCCGACAAACATCTTACAGTGTAATCCTCTTTTTCAGGAGAATTTGTTGTTACCTTCACATGTGGAGGGTAGGGAATGATCCTATTGTCTCAAGCTTTTGTATCATTAATTAGTCCATATAGATTTTATTTTTTAATCTTAAAATGTTATATATGTAATATGTGGTCTTTGAGATTTGTGGGTCTCAAATTGCTTCATCAACAGGCTATTAGCTGTTCAAGTCGCTTTGTCTAGGACACCCCATATATTGGCAATACTAAGACGTTAAATCTCATTTAGCAGGGTTTATAAGTTAACTTATTAGTTCAAATTGCTAAAATAAACTAATTATTATTTAGTTGCTCTTATTTTGTAATATATATATATATATATAAAGTAAAAAGATACTAAACGAATTAGGTTTTTAAGAACTAATTTATTTGTGAGTTTATTTTAAGTCAATTACAAGTTGAGTCTAAAACAACACCTAATCAAAAACTGTCTCCAACCAATAGATTACACATGAAGAAATGCTAATTTAAAACTCTGTTCCGATCAATGATTTTTGAGGGAATGAAAAATCAAAGGAAAAGTAAAAAAAACGTTAACTTCTATTTTATTTAAATTTTCTTTTCATTTTTTGTTATTTTACCAAAATGTTCTCAAATATTTTAATTTAAACAGAGTCTAAAAATTTCTAAAATCATGGTTTGAAAGTCACTTGCTGAAATAATTGAAGCTTACATCAACAGACGTAAGGGGATTTCATGGGAACACGCAAGTGAACTCCATAATTTCATGCAAGAAAAGCGACTCCTAACTAATACATTAATACATATAATGAGAGGTAGCCTATGTTAGCATGCCAAATACCCATTTAAGATAACCCAACAATTAATACACACCCTATCAATATTCTTAACAATTAGTATATAGTATGGGATTCTAATAATAATAATAGCAAGTTGATTATCTCTAGTTGGGTCTGTGTATTGAAATCATCATGGTTTTATTTTAATGATTTAAATCATTTATTTTAAAGATAAATATAATTTGATATTGATTATTTTGATGACAAGTATAATAGATCATGTGACTATGAGTATTCAATTAACTTAATTTTTTTTGCAGCTTCTCGAAATGTCTTATAAGTTGAATGTTTTAGATCATCAAAATAGATCTTCTGATAGGCCTATCAAAGCCCAACATCACAGAGTAGTTTAGTCCCAGTTCTACTATTTGCACAAAAACTAATAATGTGAAAGGGTTATATCCGGTTCTATGATTGATTTCTGTATTTCTAGACATTTCAATAAAACTAGAGGTGAATAGAATTAGAACACGGAATGTGTACAAAATATATATATATATATATATATATTGTGGGGATGAAATCCATCTTGAGTGTGATATGCGCTATATTTAAAATAAATTTTAACCACACAATATATTTCTGTGTACATTATGTGTTTTAATTTTGTACGCCTAGCTTAGCTCTTCACATTTTCTTCTAAATAATATAATCTGCTTGATTTGCGGCTGCCTATATATATGAGTGGAGTTTCTTAAACTTGCTTTAAACATTTTGATCAACATCCATGTGACATGTACCTCCCATAAGGGTAAAGAGAGGCATGGCATTGAGATGGCTTCTTCATTCCGCAAGTTCTATTGTTTTGGGCAACCCAAAGGACACTAGCACGATTGTAGGGTACCCCAATGAAGAACCAGCTCAAGAAGGAGTTAAGAGCTTGAAGGTCTCAAATGATGGGCTGCCTCAGGTGGAGATTTGTGTGCAAATGTACCCTAAAGGGTTCCAAATGCCTCTTCATTACCCTCGTTACAAAAAGAAGGATTATGAGGAGATGGAAGAGTGGAAGGTTGACATGCTGCTTAAAGAGTATGGTTTAGGGTTGAAGGGTACCCTAGATGAGAAAAGGGCTTATGCAATGGGGGCATTCTTATGGCCTGATCAACTTTGACTGGCTCTTCGATCAGATGCTTAAAAATAATCTTCTAGCACCATGGTGTATCCATAATCTTCGATCAGTTATGGAGTCCACACATGTGAGAGAGATGTGTACCCTTTACACAAGATATAAAACTGTCAACCTACTAGGATGTTCAAAGGTGTTGGCTTGTCTTTATATGGTTAATAATGTTTCTATTTGTGTGGAAGTAGTTGTAATTTCTATTTTTGTATGGTACTAGAAGCAATACACTATTGCTTTGAATTAATATTGCATCAAATAAAGAATGTAGGATTGTGTTAGTATTATTACTATGCATATCCAGATCATTATCAGTTCTCTCCATGAAATTGAACAATTACAAAAGGAAGGTCTCTCACTGTATCAACATCTACATGGGCTTGTGAAGTTGTTTATGTCAATAAGAGAGGAGAACAAGTTCAGATTGATTATCACTTAATTTTTTTTTTGAATTTTTTTTTTGTTGGATGGTAAATTTCCTTTTCCAAAAAGGGATGTCTTAATCAGAATAGGCCTCGACGTAACCTAGTTGGCCATCATCATACCTTTCTTAAGGCTTAATTCCAAAGAGGTCATGGGTTCAATTCCTCTTAAAAGGGTTGAATTAAGGGAGTGCAAATACTTAGGTACTTTGCCAAGAGTCTCATAGGTGCTAATCTAACAATTAACAACTAATATTTGCCAATCAAAAAAAAATCATAATAGGCCTCAAGATCATTTTTTTCCCCAAGTTTAACCTCAAAGAAGTTTTCTTGCATCTTCGAATCTGTCTAGGGATAAACAAAAAATGGGATCCTGTATTCTTAATCATCATTATTGCTGGAGACTGTTGTATCTTTTAGCTAAAGATGGTTCTATTCTATACATGTTCCAGTAGGCTATTATGCTCTGAGCTTTTAAATATTCTGAATGGCAATATTACTCCACTTACAAGGAGATTCTTACTATGAAACATGAAATAAAAGAGTGTAAATTACATTGATCATAATTATTATAATTTCTTTTTAGTAAGGCTAAAACGACAAGAACTAATGCAAATAGTATGTGTAAACACATGAATAATCGAGAGTAGTATATTTTAGTGTAAAAAATATGAAATCTATCACTATCAATATCATTAACGAATGCCTGATGAAAATAAGAAAAAGTAATAAATGGATTAAAACTTTAAGGGAGTAGTGAAATTATGATAAACTTTTGAGGTTTGGTTGAATTTTTTTTTTTTTTTTTCAAACCTCAAAAAAAAGGTAGTGCAATTTAGTCAATAAAAGATTTTTTAAATTTTATTTATTGTATATATTTTCTCATAGAAACAGCCTTATCGTCATTTTTGCTACATTTATTCATATGATCACTACAAGAATTCATACTTTTAGCAACAAAAAAATTGGTCGCTAAAAGTCAATTTTTGGTCGGCAAAAGTTATCCGCGACCAATTTTTTTGGTCGCTAGTTTGGTCGCCAATTGAGGGTCGCGGAAAGTAATTCGCGACCAAAATTGTCGTTGGTCGGGAAAAATTGCATT
Source organism: Camellia japonica (assembly GCA_030407325.1). NCBI lineage: Eukaryota > Viridiplantae > Streptophyta > Magnoliopsida > Ericales > Theaceae > Camellia > Camellia japonica. Next base: position 4,363,464 of record JAPPVO010000014.1, on the reverse strand, counting down.
TGCCGACTAAATTTTTGGTCGCTAAATATTTATTTATTGCGACTAATCCATTTTGTCGCTAAAACACTTTGGTCGCAAAAAGTCGCCTTTTGCCGACCAAATTTCTTAGTCGCCAATTGTCACATTCTACGACCAAAATTAGTTTGGTCGCCAATTGTGACATTCTGCGACCAAAATTAGTTTTGTCGCCAATTGTGACATTTCGCGACCAAAAATTTTGGTCGCCACTTGTGACATTTTGTGACCAAAATTTTTTTGGTCGCCAAATGTGACATTTCGCGACCAAAATTTTTGGTCGCCAATTGTCACATTCTGCGACCAAAATTAGTTTCGTCGCCAAATGTGACATTTCGCGACCAAAATTTTTGGTCGCCAATTGTCACATTCTGCGACCAAAATTTTTTTGGTCGCCAATTGTGACATTTTGCGACCAAAATAATTAGTCGCCAATTGTCACATTCTACGACCAAACATGTTTGTCGCCAAAAGAAAATGTTTGCGCAACTAAAACTTTAGTCGGCAATAGACCTATTCGCGACCAAAAGGTTTGGTTGCCAAAAGTATAACTTATCTTTCCCGACTAATCAATTGGTCGCCAAAACTATAAAAACAAAACCAAATTTTGGTCGCCAACATCCAACAAAATAAACCTGTAATTTATCATAATCCATCCAATTTATTCAATATAATCTGTAAAAAGAAGAAATCATTCAAACCAACAAATAAATTAAATCATCAACATTCAACAAAATACATATATCAACCATTTCTTAACCAAATTTAATTAAAGTCAGCAACTATTATCAGTTTACATCCACAAATAATTCGAACCTACATTTTTCATCTAGCATAAAAATTTAAAACATAACAAGTACTTATTATGTTTTAAATTTTTATCCATGTACATCAACCCAAAAATATCACTAGTAGTCTACCAAATATTTTCTATACACACCCATACAAAAATATAACTAGTAGTGTATCCAAAAATATAACTACTAGTCTACCCTAATATTTTCCATATACATCTATACAAAAATATATAATCCTTCCCAAAATGCAAAAAGTGCCAATTTGTCCTGTACAATTTAGCTTTGTGCACGAGTTCATCCATCTGTACCAAAGAAAAAGAGAAATTATGTCAGTTAAAATTGGACAAATAATGAAAAATGTCCATGAAAAGCAAAGGTCACATTAGCAAATTAAATGACTGCCATTATCAAATTGTAAATAAAACAATAGCATTCTTATGTTTACAGAATAAATTAGATCAACCACCATTCCAGATCCAATATAGTGCCATACAGCATAAACCAAACACGGCAACTGAAATTGATCCATATTGTCAATAACTCCTATCTTCCTCAATGAACCTTTCATGTGAATTAAATTAAACTCCTATTTTGGCAACCTATATATCTAGATTGATAAATAATGAATGAATGGATGATGAATAGGTTTCATTACATGGCAATATCGGAGCAGATGCAAAGGGAGATGCTAATGCCGGAAGATCGGATAAGGGGTGTGGCACTTGACTACCCAGAGGCTATTCAATTGATTAACCCAACCAATTCACTCCTGAAAGGGGAGGTAGGTAGTCTACTTGTAAAACAGAACTTTTTATACCTGGAAAACAGTAAAGTTTGTGACTATTGGGTAGTTTTATTTCTAATTGTTTTGATTTAGAGATAAGTATTAGATAAAGAAAATACTAATATATTACTTTATATTTATCATGCATGTATTGATCAGTGATATAAAAAAATGTTTAACACAAGAAATACTATATAGCAGCTCTCTAATAAATTTCATACACCAATGATTAATAGTTTGTATTTATAGTTGACTATCACCTATAAATACAAACTATGAATTGGTGTTGATAGTCACCACCATATATAGTTGACTATTAATTTGTATTCTTTCTTCTGTAACGATGTCAAGTAACATCACCACCTGAAGATCATATTCCATCAAAATAAATACAAACACTAAAATTTTCATACAACAGAATGTATGGTGTTCTCAGTACTATATTATCTTGAATAAGGCCCACAATCCATGATGATGATTTCTGCACTTTTTTTTGGGAGAGCTTCTAATGTGTAGCATTTGAAATTTAGAAATTTCACAATATTTAAAAATCAAGAAGTTTCTCAATTTCTATACAGAAAGTGTGCACTTTTGCAGTTTCTTAAACATTGTAATTTTTTTAGCGTCTCAATTTGAGAAATTGTGAAATTCGACATTTTGTCGAACAAAAATTGTGTAAATTTCTAATTTCACAATAAATTACCACCAGTTTACTCCAAACATAGTTGTCCAGATTGATTAGGATGACCATCCAGACAGATTTGCATGCTTAACAGATCAGAAAAAAGAAAGCCAGATCTGGAGCACAGCACCAGAATTGATCTGCTGCATACCACCACAAGCATGACAGATCTGGAGCAGACCACCACAGATCTGGAGCACACCACCAGAATTGATCTGCTGCATACCACCACAAGCATCACAGATCTGGAGCAAACCACCACAGATCTGGAGCACACCACCACAAGCATCCAGACAGATCTGATGCAGACCACCATAATTGCTCCAGATCAGTCCACCTTCATGACTGATGCAATACTTCACCATGCAGACCACCAAAGGAAGAGAAAAGAAGGAAAAAGAAGAAATAGAGAGGAGCTAATTCAGAGCAGTTTTGGACCCCAAACGGCTCGGTTTTGCCTACTTTGTCACACTTTTAGGTCGTACATAACTAATCATGCGTCCTATCGAAGCGTTGCTTGCTTTTAGAAGTTTGTTTGATCTAGGCCGACCTGACCGCTACGATCTCGGGTTGTTTCCAGGCTGTTTCCAACTTATCCAACCCCAACCGGCTCGTTTTTGCCTTTTTTTTATCACATTTTGGTTTCCATGGAACAGTCAAAAATGACTCGTTTAACTATTCATCCTTGGATTAGTGGAACATTACAATGTTTGAAGTTTCTTTTCTAGTCAACATAAACTAAACTGTAAATTCCATCTTTTAAATTTTGAACTAAAATTAGTTTAAAGACAACCATTTCTCTAAGATATTCTCATCAAACGTTTATGTGTCTTTACTTTGAACATAAATATAATCAAATATGGTTTAACACACTTACCAATTACCATGACTATCTATTGTCGAGAATTTGGTGGATTGCGATTTTCCAAAACTTGCGCCAACATGCACTGAAATCCAAAAAGCTGCTGCTGCATCTCCTCACGTTGTCTTGTATTCTCTGCCTCTTTCATTTGTTGCTCCTCTTCTTTTTTTTGTTGCTCCTCACGATTTCTCTGCTGCTCCGCACGCATTATCTCCAACTCCGATGTAAGCCTTTTCAATTGCTCGTCACGTGCTTGTGATGCAGCAGAGAACCCAGCATCACAAGAAGAAGGCTTTGGTCCAACCCCAAATCCTCTCAAGTATCCCTTCTTCTTACCAAGAACCACTCTTGATATATCCTCTTGCCTCATCGGCGTTCCAGCCTCGATAGACTCATCCCGCACCCTTGTCATCTGCTCCTATAATTGTAAAATATAAATATTGTTAGTATAAGACAAACACAAAAGTTGCATGTATAAGTGTCCAAATGATTGGAATACTTGCATGTAAATCACCGCATATAGGATCAATCCACTGTTTTGTCCTCTTGTTTTGATGAGTGTCCTTGTAGAAATTACAGAGATCTGGCAACAATCCACCATTTTCCTTCACCTGTGATATGCCAAACACGAAAAAGAACACACCTTCATTAATATGGTTAATTCATGAAATAATTGTGGATAAAGTTAATAAAATCAACGAAATACATCTCACCGCAATACTCATCGCTGCCGGAAAAGATCGCGACCCACTTGTGTGATTGTAGGGTAGCTTGCTCCTATTATTTTTGCCGGCGTCGTAGCGACGCTAATCTACAATATTTGATTTATTGCTCAATAAATTTATTCCACAAGTCCATCCTTGCACACATGTATTCGACCCAACTTCACATTAAAGGTACATAAATCTTTTCGTGAAAACAAAACTCCTAATAAAAACAATAATAAAAATAAGAGACCAATACCTGGCCACAAGCATCCATAAACATGTGTGACACATATACTTTGTAAAATGAAATATTAAAAAATGGCGAACAAAAAGATCTATTATTTTAAAATTAGGTTAATTAAAAAACTATTAACATAGGTTAATTGCTTGTGGTTTTAGACAAGTTCATTTGGGGAGGGCTTATGAGTATTCCTATCAATTTAATGGAGACAGGGCCTTTATAACAAGAGAGGGGTGTTTAGTCATTTTAGAGCTTTTCATTGGATTCTTCTCATTTGCTTCTTCTTCTTGTCTTAAACTTGGCCACTAAGGTTTCTTTCCTTTCAGTCAAAAAATAAAAAACTAAGGTTTCTTTTTTCATACCTCTGTCTGATATTGTGCACTTTACGGACAAGCAACCAAATCTCTATTCGGTTCGGTGCCCTAAACTCTAAAGTAATACATCAACTCTACAGAAGTCAACACCTTTGAGTGCTAAAAAGTTATTGAACAAATTTATGTGGTGGTTCAATGAAATATTTATTTGTTTAAATAGTAAGATTTATTAATTATTTTTGTTGGTGTTTCATAAGATAACATAAAAGCATCAATTGATAAATGAATAAAAGAAGACAATTGCTCATAAATTTTTCCATCTGATTTGCTGAATAAACAAATGGCAATCCTATGTCCAAATCATTTCTTCCGCTTTATACTAGATCAACTATCCACTACACAATCATGTTAAAAATATTTATTATGCGGTACGATATAGCATTTGAGACAAGAGAATAGGACAAGATTGTGTAAAACTCTTATGTTGGCAATAGTGTGGTAAGTGTGGATGATTTAAAGTTAAGAGCTCTTGTGGGTTATAAGCAATTGTAAAAGTAGTCTTTGGGTGGCCCCAAGTGTTGGCTTAAGCTAGAGTTGGTTTATCACCAACATCATGCTTTGTCCCCCCCCCCCCTCTTTTTTTCCTTTTCATCCTTATTGATCGCCAACTCATATGTAATATACGATTTCTTCATCAACTCAAATTTTCTTTACTGATCCCAACCCAAAAAAAATTAGGAGAGATGCTCCCCTAGCATATAAACTTGGATTAAAAATTCCGCTACTTTATTTTTTTTTCATTAACCCCACATGAATCCCACTTAGGCAACATCTATAACATAATTAGGGCTTTTAGTGTAGTGGTTGTATGGTACTACTTGGTAATGTGAAGTTTGCAAGTTCAATTCTTATATAAAATAATTTCATATATCTTTTGTTTACCTTACGTAAATAGCATAGAGATGAACAATAATTGCTATTATGTTATTATTCATTCAATAGCCTGATTTATTGATATGAGTAAAAAAAACCTTCACATGCATCGCTTAAAAAAGTCTAATTATAATTTATATTCTTTTTGGACAACTTGTGGTTCACATTCCCACAACAATTATCGGCCCTCCATCCCTTCATTCTCATCATGAAAATACATATTTGGGGGTGGGAATGCATAAAATAATTGAAAATTGCTTTGAAAAGTAAGTGAAATTTAACTCTCATTTTGTAAAAATCTTGCGTTTATCATCAGCAATTTAAAAGCTAAGTAGTCCTCCTATTATCCTCATATTGGAAGGAATATCAACCTGTTTGGTCTACATCAAACAACCTCATTCTCATTGGCCTCTACATGCGGGAAATTTTATTTTTATTTTTTTAAAACAAAAAAATTTCTCTTAATGTATGCTATGTTTGCAAAATGCATCTAAGATTTGAACAAAAAAAATAAAACAACAGTTCAAGAGAAGAAAAAAAAAAGCAAACAAAACACAAACGGAAAAACAAAAACAGACAATAGGTATTTTTTCATTGTTTCTAACCTAACTTTTCTTTCTCCTTTCTCTTTCCCCCTAATAATGCTATACAGACATTCAAATCTCACAAAATGCTTTTACACACAAATGTAAAACAATTCCACATTCCAAACATAAACCACCAGTGCTGAATCTAATGAAGAGAAACGATATCCTAAACAAGATGTCCTAAACCAATTATGAAAGTACCCAACCAAAAAATTATTCTCCTTAAGTATATTTCCCAAAATAAACAGGGATACTTAAAGAAATAGGAGCGAACAAACACTACAAGAACATCACAGATTGGGGGACTTCACAAACAACATAACGAAATCTCAAATTGATCGACATATCCCAGTAGCAATCATCAACACAAACATTGACAGTGAGAGGGAGAAACAGGCAGAGACTGAGTTCATGAGAGTGATACAGAGGATTTATACCTGAAATTGTTTTTAGGGAGAGTTGAAGATGCTCCAAAAAATCGCGATGGTGAGCGCCCTGGTGGTTGAGACATTGTAAAACAAGACGATTATGACAAATCAAAGAGAAAAACGTGCGACCCAGAGATATTCTTCAGAGAGAAACTATTATAAGTAGAAACAAATACCTAGATGAATCAGAAATCCCGAAGACGAAACAGAAATGGCGAAGAGGGACGGAGGCGCAGACGGTGGAGAGGCGCTGACGGCGGACGGCAAGGTGGATGGTAAGGTGAGGTGATTGGCGCGAATAGGCTTTGATCGAATTCCACTGAGGTGTGAAAGAGGCGCGTAGGAATTTTGTATGTGTGTTTGAATTAGGAAAGTTATGCCCTACCAAACTGATGGTCGGGTAATGAATTTTGATACCAAAACGACGTCGTTTTGGTATCAGCGACCAAAAAATATTAGTCGCTAAAAAAGCAAACGCAGCTCCCTTTTAATTTCATTCTCCCGCCCATATTTTTGGCGACAATTTCTGTAATTTGGTCGCAAAAAATTAATTATTTGCGACCAAAAATTTTGGTCGGTAATAGTATCAATTTTTAGCTACGAAATTTACTTTTGGTCGGCAAATGTAATTTTTTTGCGACCAAAATTTTTTTGGTCGGCAAAAGTGGTCGGCAATTATGTAAATTCTTGTAGTGGATTCCTGTGTTTGCCACTTAAATTTTTCCCTTAACATATTAATCAGACTACGTTTGAATAAAAAATTTGGATAGAGTTATAAAGGAAAATGTGAGAGCAATGGAGAAAAATTTACATAATATCTATTTCCCTACTTTCATTTTCCGATCTTTATCTAAATTTATGATCCAAACGCAGTCAACACATAGATTATGAATTTGATTCACTGATCTTAGTTAGCTCTTTGTCAAAAGTTCTTGCATCTCAATAGGAGTATGGGGGGCATCTCATTAGGTAGTGTACGAGTATAGAATAATCTTCTCGTATAATCTTATCGATCAAGTTTACATTCTTCCAAACGTCGTCTTTGCTACTTGAAAATACAAACGTGAGCTAATCGGCGGGTGTGTGCTGGAAACCTCTTTGATGCCTAAGTCAGCAAATAGACAATATACACAAAAGGTGTGTGTATTTGAGAATAAGAATTGCTATACCTGTGCATAGATCCTGTTAGGAGTTTTTATAAAATCCGTCTGACACAATTCTAATAGGACTCTAACTTTCCTGAGCAGAGTCCTCCTAGGAGTCACATGTCTAAGGATAATGCTTATCCTCAGAACACCCCCATAACTGTAAGCCAAGTGAGATGGCTTAGACCTTTCACCTCGGTTGATGCTACGGTCAACCGAGCTTCCTTGGCTCCATGCTACTCTGGACAGAATCCTGGTAACCCTCACAGCAAGATGATCCTATACCAAGCTATACTTAGCTCGGCTCGCTCCCTTGTTAACACCATGGTCCATATCAAGACCTAGCCCTTTGCAGTGCGGTCAAGGCCTTAGAGACTCCTCTAACTGCCTTGGTGCCTGAATGGCCTACAACCGGGCTATCATAGCTCCCACCTCGGCCCACAGCTCGGCCCAATGTCTAAGAATGATGGACTTAGCTCGGCCTAATTCACTCGCATAAATTACTCTCTCAGGTAGATAGGAGTTTGACTCTTCTTAGTTACATGTAAATCATTCGCCTTATAATTGTTGTAACATTTTCTTTTCTTATATTTGTTGAGTTTGATGTATGTGAAAAAAATATCTTGTGAATATAGCATATTAAAATTTGGTAACAATTTTTGTTTTCCAAATTTGGAGGCCCTCCAAGGAAGGAATTTGACCGACATGAAAATAACCCCACTTGAGTATACTAAGGACTTTCTCTTATGTAAAGTCACAAACTTGCAGATAAGAAAATTACCGTACATTTGACAATTTCAAGTGGGGTTGAACAAAACATTCCTAGTTCAAAGGTGTAAACTAGCTGGTTCAATTATTAGGCCTACAAAACAGAAAAAGAATAAAAGCAAAATAAGTATTTTTAGGACGGTTAAATCTCAATTAAAGAACATATATCTTTTTTTGCAATAAGATTGGTTCATGAATTTGATGGGTGATTTAGAGAGAAAAATGTAAAATATAAATTAAATGTGAAATATAACTATATTTTGCCTATATTTTTGTTGGCTTATTTTTTTTGCAAAAGAAAATACTATAAACGAGAGCGTGTCAGTAAGAATTGAAAAATCTTGATAGATTAAATTCAAGCCAATTATCAAGCAATTGTGTTGATGGTTCTTTTGCTTCAATGAAGAGGACTTTAAAATTACCAAGTGTAGAGAAAAGAAAAATTAAAAAAAAAATGAGGGAGGCAGAAAAAGATAATTGAGTGAACAATCGGGGTGATTGAGTGAACGACCAAACTAACCATTAATTTATTTCTACTCCTATGTTTCGAAAAGGAAGTGCATAAAATAAAGTGCAGAAAATTTACCTCTATTCCCATGCTTCGAAAATGAAGTCACTACAAAAAATTAAGGTTTTAGAGACTAAAATTTAGGGAGAAAATTACTTTTTAGGGATCAAATATTTTTGTTGCGAAAAATGTCGTTATTATATTTTTAGCAACGAAAATTAGATATTAGCGATGAATTATTATCCTTTTGGGACCAAATTTTTTGTCTAAAAAATAAACAATTTTGAGACTAAATTATTTTGTCCATAAAAGTTTATTTATTAGTGACATTTTTAAAATTTTCTCGTTAAAAGCCTTATTTTTTACTTTTCGATGCGACTTTTTAGTGATTATCCTAATGATGATAGAAATTGATCCCTAAATATATTTTACAACAAAATTTTTACTTTTAGAGACGAAAACATTTGGTCTCTAAAACTCTTATATGTTGTAGTGAGTGTATAAAATAAAGTGCAGGAAATATAAATGACAAGAAAAATAGAAATCAATTGTCTTTTATTTGAGTTCTAGATCCTCATTTACAATGTAGCCATCAATGACTATTTATAGGCAAACATTTGTAGGAAAAAACTACCTAATAACTACTACATTCTTCTATTTCCCACACTTCACACTTCATGATCTTCCACTTCATCTGTGTGTCTCCATAACTTCCTTTAACCTCCACTTCATGCCCCATAATCCTCTACATTCTCCATCATCTTTTCACAACAATTCATAACTTCTCATAACTTCCAAATTAGTAGAAGAGTGGCATGTATCCTGCAATTTATCAATATACTAATAATAAAAAATTATTTATTTATGATGCCAACAGTTTCATACACATTTTTTTTTCCTTTTCAAATTCATCTCCAAATTCATAAACTAAACACAACCTAAAAAAATGATTCAAAAAGAAAATGATTTCCATAAAGTTCGAAACTTTCTTCGGTAGTTAGCATGACTTCTCATTCATTGTCATTTTTTTCCCTTCCCATTTCAAAGTTGTAGAAAAGACTCGCCGCTGTAGAGTTTAGGAAAGATAGTTGTATGAAATCTAATCCCTCATATGTAAAGACTGTTTTAGAAAAAAAAATAATTAAAAAGATAAAACCATCTCTATAAATTTCGAAACTTTCTTTGGATTGTTAGCATGATTACTCACTTAGTACCACTTTATTTCTTTCCATTTTAATTAAAGATATAAATAATAATTTAAAAAAAAAAAAGACTCCCAGCAGTGAGAGATTTTAAAAAAAGAGACTTACGTGTAGGTTTTAAGGTGGACTTATTGTTTAATAAGTCCTGTGATGATTAATGATATTTTTTATCAAATACTATTAAAAAACGTCACTAATTATTAATTTTGAGCGATAGTTTAAAAATTTTGTCACAAAAAATTGTCACTAATTATAAGTTTTAGCATCAGTTTAAAAAAATCGTCACAAAAAATCACTAAATTTTAATTTTCAGCAACAGTTTAAAAAATCCGTCACAAAAAAAGTCACTAATTGTAAGTTTTAGCGACAATTTATAAAAATCAAGATAAAAAAAGTCGCTAATTATCAATTTTTAATGATATGTAAAAAATCGTCACAAAAAATTATTTTTAACGACGATTTACTAAGATTTAATAGAAATTAAGTCTAACTATTAAAATCTATTAATAGTTTACTCTTAGGCCTTGTTTGGGAACAGTTTTTTTAGTAACTTTTTGGCTAAAATATGATGTAAAAAAAATTAGTATGTTTGTGATGACTTTTTGATTTTTTACGATGTGTAAAAAGTAAAGAGAAAATGAAATTTTTGACTTTTTTGTATAAATTATTGATTTTTTGATTTTTTTATTAACTTTTTGACTTTTAAATAAAAAAGTGAAGTTACCAAATGAGATCTTAAAGAAATTTAGATGTATATAATCTTACCCATCATATGGAGACACTATTTTTCTAATTTTAAATTCATGACACTCAAATTACAATGAAACATTTCAAAGATATATATACTTTATTAGATTGAGTGGGGATCAAATTTCCTCCAATTTGTTCCCCCTCAATACCTGAGTCTTCCTTTGGACAAGAACTTGCAGGTACTCTGCTAACTTTTAGTCTTCCTTGACACAAATTTGAGGGCTAGCCTCTCCCTGCTAGAATGTGTCATTCTTTATTTGGATAGTATAAATTCTGATAAGTATTGAATATTAATTATTCAACTAAATTTTAGAGTAAAAGTATTTTTGATATTTCATAATTTTGCCAAGTTGCTTTGCAGTTGAAGGTGTTTTTTCCTTTCTATATTAGATTGTAACTATTTCCTGATCATAATAAAATCGCAGTGACTATGGAGCACCACTTAATTCTTTGTAATATTGTATGTTTTATTTTGATTCTTGCTTTATTTTTGTTTGTATTTTGTTTCACAGATCTTGATAAATTCCTAACATTCTTGACAAATAAAAAATAACAAAATACACTAAATGAATCATCTACTGTCCCTCGATTATCTAACAAAATAGGCCAATATTATCCCATTCATAAATTTTTTCGTTATATTATTAATTAAGAACGCACATAAAATACTACACAATACTCTGAACTATTTATTATAATTCTGGCCCCTTGTATGGTTCATATCACATGTGAGCATCTAAGGATAAATTAAATTTCAAAGAGGACTCTTATTTTGTCCCCTCTGTTGAATCTTTTATTGGACATGGACAAATTAAATTTCAAACAGACTCTACTTTTGTTCCCTCTTCTATTGAACAGGGTTAATTGAGTAATAAATCTCACCCTTGAATGGCTGAATTTAGGACTGACTAGTTGAATCTACAGTAATTACAGTGTATTTGAATGGGGTGATTTAATAAAAAATAACAAATAAAAAAAAAAACTACATATAAATCTCATTTTGAGGAATGGTAACCCGATTAGTCCTAAGAGTTTTTTTATAGACCAATTAGTCTCATTGATTTGGAAAGATAAATTTAATATATTATTTAAAAATTAAATATGCGGTTATACCCTTATTTCTATTATTATTATTATTTTTTTGCTATTAGAAAGATAAGATACATAATCTATAATAATCAAATTTGGGATGAATTTTTATATAGTAATCTTTTTTATTTGGAATGATTTGAGATATGGAATTCTACAAACATTCCAAAAGGATGTGAGATTATTCAAATATTTCAAAAGGTTTGAGCAAATGTATAATTTCAATCTGTAATATTCCAATATAATACTCAAACGTAACACTAAAAAAAAAAAAAACTCATTATACATTTTCTAAACATAACACTCTAAAAAAAACTCCTTAGTGTAGCACTCCAATGTAACACACACAAAAAAAATTTAGTATATTGTTTTTAAACGTAATATTTTGATGTAACACTCAAAAAAAGGATGTGGAATTCTTCAAATCATTTTAACAGGGTGTGTGATTCTTCAATCTATTCCAAAAGGGTGTGAGATTCTTCAAACCATTCCAAAAGGAGTATAAAATTTTTTTAATAAGTTTTGGATAAATGTATAATTTCAAACTGTGAGTGTTATATTTGGAAAAAGTACACTAAGTGATTTTTTAATATTTTTATGTGTGTTACATTGGAGTATAACGTTTGAGATTACAATGATTGAAGTATTATGTTTGGAAAAAATACATTAAGAAATTTTTTTGTATGTTACATCGGAGTGTTACGTTTGAAAAAAGTTCGAAGTGTTACATTGTTACGTTTGGTTAAGTATATTAAAGAATTTTTTAATATGTTACATTGAAGTGTTATGTTATTAGAATGTTACATTGGAGTGTTGCGTTCTTATTTGTAATATGTGATTTGTTTCAGAATGAGGAAAAATCCAAAACCTCTATAGTGCGGATTGCCCGAATGTGTAATTTCACATTTGGAGAAATCTACTTTCATCCCTAAAAAATTAAACCCAAACGTGTAAGTGACTACCATTTTGTGTAATTTTCACTTTAATGGGACCTTTGGGTTCATAAGAAAAAAGAAAAGACTAAATAGTTCACAAAATCACATTTTAGGATTTATTGGTGTTTTACTAAAAATAAAAAAATAAAAAACCTCTCAAGTTTTAGGCCTCGTTTGGCAAGTGTCCCTTTTAGCCAAAAAGTTAAAAAGTTACTAAAAAAATAAAAAAGCCAACAACCCATACCAAAAAGTCAAAGATCCTCTGTTCTCTCTACTTTTTGCACATATTTTCGTAAAAAGTCAAAAAGTCATCCCAAACATATTAGCTTTTTGAGAAAAGCTAGGGATCATGAAAAAACTTTCATGAAAATGATCATGAAAGAATTATGACCATTAGATTACCTTAATTAGTGTGTGGTGCTTTGTTTTAAGTGTAATCCAATGGTCATAAATCTTTCATGATTATTTTCATGAAAGTTTTTTCATGATACCTAGTATTGCTCTAGTTTTTTTTACATCACATTTTAGTCAAAAAAATTAAAAAGTTACTAAAAAAATCTATTCTCAAACGAGGCCTAATTGATAAATTAGATGAAAATGATAATAAATGATAAGAAAGACAACCCTCCAAAAAAAACAAAACTTGCCCCCATTCAGAGGGTGATGGAGAGGGGGGATTTTGGGTGGGGTGGGACATTAACTGCGAGTCATGCTAAAATGACTAATGAAAGATGACTGAGAAAGGAGTAGAAGAAGATGGAAAGTTACAAAAAGAAAAAACGAAAAAAAAAAAAAATGTAAATTAATTTTGACTAGTTAAACCTACAATTCAATTACAGTGTTTGAAAGGAGTGATTTAGTAAGAAATGAAAAGAAAAAGAAATTTTTCTCAAGTTTAATTTATAATTTAGGTGAGAATTGGTAAAATACACTGAAAAATATAACTCCCTTATTTTACATATTTCATTAAAAGTAGTAAAAGTTCTATTTGCACACACCATATAATGAATTAAGTATTCAGAATATAAATGTGAATTTGATAGAATGAAACTAGACTCATTATTCAAAGTGTTCATTGTATTAGGGCACATTAAGAAATTATCATGTCAAAAATCAGATTACTAAGATATTAGTTGTCGTGCGAATTCATTTAAAAAAAAAAATGATTTATTCTAAAAATCACATTAGTCATTAATTGTTTTCATAAAAATAAATAAATGCAATCAAATTATATAATTATTAATAACTGATCAATTTAATTTTTTTACATGAATAATCTATTAGATGAACCTTACTTATTGAACTATTTATCCTATCCTATCAATGTTCTTCCAAATATTTTTTTTATTAAAATCAAATTGTATTTTACAATCAAGTCAAATAATTTTATCATCCCTAGTGGGACAACTCTCCATGCTACCTCTTATTTTTACGAGAGATAGTCCATTATACTAGGTTGTGTATTTTTAATATTTTTGATAAGATTTTATTATAAAAATCATATTTTTTTTATGATGTACAAATATACATAATAACATTTTTATGTATGAGCTCCTTTAATGTCACATAATTAAAACTCCTTTAGAGCTCTTATTTTAGAGCTATCAAATATTTTTGTTTATATATTTAAAGTAAATTATCAATAAGTTTTAATAATTTGACTTAATTTCCATCAAATCCTATTGAAAATAAGTCCTAGTAAAATCATTCTTAAAAATGATTTTTTGTAATGATTTTTTGTATATCACTAAAAATTGATAATTAGTGATTTTTTTTTAATCACGATTTTTATAGATTGTAATTAAAACTTACAATTAGTGATTTTTTTTATGACAAATTTTTCAAACTGTCAGTAAAAGTTAAAAATTAATGATGTTATTTTGTGGCTATTTTTTAAAACTATCGCTAAAATTTATAAGTAGTGATATTTTTTATGACAATTTTTAAACTGTTATTAAAAATTAATAACTACTAACATTTTTTTATTAATATTTGATAAAAAAATATTATTAATTATCATAAAATTTATTAAATAATAAATTTAATCGATACGTGAATTCCCGTTTTATTTTTTCATATAGTTTACTTTTGCATTAAAAATGTTCATGACATGGGCGGTGAATAATAAATTTGGAGGGTCCCAACACGGAACAATCCACACATATCGTGGACCCTACTCATGGAGGTTGTACCCTACACAATCAACAATTGACTCAGGTTTTTTGCCCTCATATGGACGTCGATCATAATGACTAGAAACTTCACAGAATCTCTTACCTCTTATTTTTATTTTATTTTATTTTTTATTTTCAATTTTTTACAGAACCTTTCAATTATTTCATTTTTTAAATTTTGATTGTAAAGGGTCTTTCTTTAATGCAACTTGGCTGACTTGGGGTTTTTTTTCTTTTTTTTCTTTTTTTTTTGATGATCGGAGAATCTCCAAGCTGGGTCTATTTATGAAAATTTTACAAGTCAATCTGAGAGAATATCGATAAATCTACCCCTCACTCTCCGATTTTAGCCAAGAACTATAAGAAAGTTAGTATAACTTTTAATCCCTAAATTTTAAGTCACGCAAACTATTACCTTACAAACTCATCTAAGCCTTGACATTAACTTGGGGTCTTCTCTCTCTCCAAAAATAATCACAAAAGTCCCCACCAGAAAAATCATTGGCAAATTTCCAACATCTCTTCTTCCATTGCAACTTCCCTTTTTTTCCCACATCTTTTCTCCCGTACAACTTGCCTTTCGGTTCACACTGATAGAGTATATCGACAAAATTAGTTCAAACGGGTAGAATTTACAATTTTAAATATGGTAAATATATATTTTTGTATGAACGAATTGATTATTTTAACAAAAATATTTAAGACCCTCTTTTTTTTTCCATCCCTTTTGACCCCCTCTCTCTCTCATTGGTTGGATTTTTTTTTTTTTTTTTCTTTTTCCTTATCCTCCAATCACCGCCTACCACATGTGTGTGGGGGTGGTGGGGGTGGTGATTGGAGGGGGTCTCCATCACTCCTCTTATTTTAAATCAATCACAAATTATGTTTTGTTCACATACTTTATAAGTGCATAAACAAAATCATTTTCATCTATGATGATACTTAACCTTCTCCCCAAAAGGATTTAAATTTGTTCACAGGCTCCAACACATAATCTCATTGGTCCAAAGTTGTCGGCTTCATATTTAAAAAGTGTATTAATTTCACCTAAAATTATGATTATCATTATTTTAAATCAATCAAAACTTGTGTGTTCACCCACTTTAATAGTGTGAAAAAATCAAACTCCTCCAAAAATAATCAAAAAAGTTTGAAGTAAAAATAAAATCATTAAATAATTTTAGAATATCAAGTGACATTATTTATATGGTATTCTTAATAAATAAAAAATTAAAAAATATATTAGATAAAATCAGTTTTTATCTTTCAACTACCCATAAAACTTTTCACTACACCATTAATTGAGAACCACATGATATTCGGAAACTAAATAGTTACCCTAATCATTCACAAATAACCAACCCATGTAACTATATGTAGAACTCTTCAAAAACCTGTATATAAAAGAATTGATATTCCCTTCCCATACCAAACCTAGTATCAAAACACATTATACACACAACCCTTCTAAGCTCATATCTCCCACAGCGACTTTCCTTTTGGTTCACCCAAGAAGAGAGCCAAATATGGATCAAAATGAGAAACAAAAGCTTCAAACTAGTATCCAATCCAACAAGTACCGCCAGTTCCTCATGAAGACTATGCAGTTTCTCTTATCTGTCTCTGTTTTATCGTTCCTTCTCTCTTACTCCTCGGCCATCTCTAACTTCTTCCACTACTTCAGTTTTCGCTTCTCCACATTGCTTTTCAGCCAGACACTAGAGAGAAAGTATATTTTCCTTATTTGCAATGGAATCGTTGCTGTTCTCGTGAAAAACTTGAGCTTCACCAGCTCTTCTCCTCCTGGTTCTGATCTTCGCGACGTGTTTGCAAAGACTGATCAAGAAGATGGTATGAAGCCAGTGTTAGAAATGGAAGCTCCGGTTGAAGATGAGGAAACAAATGTCGCCAGCATAGAAGAAGAAGAAGAAAACGGATCATTGAATATAAAGCAAGAAGGAGATAGTCGAGCTCTGATCACAGTCACCGATGAAGAAGAAGAAGAAGAAGAAGAAGAAGAAGAAGAAGATAGTGGGTCCTTGATTCCTCCACTATCAGCAGAAGATGAAGGAAATGAAGTGAATGTGAGTACAGAAGAGTTGAACAGGAAATTCGACGAGTTCATAAGGAAGATGAAGGAAGAAATCAGAATTGAAGCTCAGCAACAACTAATCGCTGCATAATTCGCATCTTGATACATTAACAATGAGTTTGGCATCAGTGTCTTTTTAGATGGCTAAGAACTCTAATGTAATAGTGTTTTTCAACTTTGTTAATCCTTTCTTCATGTAAATGCGACTTGTTCTCTTCCCTTCCTTCCAGTTTTTAGAATGAAATTATGAGCAAAAACTTGGCCTTCGTGTTGTTGGGAATTCAAAGCATCTAATTAGGACCAGTTCGACATGAAAAATAGAGAGAACAAATAAACAAGAATTTTAAATCATAGGTATACCCCCCCCCCCCCAAAAAAAAAAAAACACACACACACAAGATTGATGCGTTTTACTCCAAAATTAGGACTACGATTAGAAGATGTTCCAAACAAGATACAAAGATACCTATTCTCTCAACTACGTATACATTGGATTATGGCAACAAGTCGAAAGTGCAGAAATATCAAAAATACCCTTATTCCAAATTCGTGCTAAGGAACAAGCCACTTCAAGTGGTTAGTGACTAGTACGTATTAGAATCCACACTTCCTAACAATCAATACTTGTTACTTTTCATCAAATTAGTCGTGATTTTTTCGGTTTTATGAATAATCTGATGGGATTTTTGAGTCCAAGTTGGCTTAAGTTGATTTATGGTCCAAGGGTTGTAGAAAATACTAGAAAAGGAAAGAGTTAAATAATCAAAATGAACAAAACATCTATAGTATATATAAATCATATAATACTATTCTAATACATTAAAATTAAGAACCTGTAGATGCCAAATAATATAATAAGTTTGTTTAGTTGTCCAGTACTTTCTTAGATGATATGTATTGTCTCTCCTGGAATGATTAATTTTGGCTTGAGCCCACCTAAATTCATATTAGTACAGGCCCATATGAAGAGCATTATGTCATGGACAGATATTAAGAACAAGTATGCCAAAGAAGGTAATTAGGTCGTTTGGTTGTCTGTTTGTCAGATGATTATGTATTCAGCAATGCTACGGATCATTCTAGATATGACACATCACACTAAATTTAAATCTAGACTATATATTTAATTTTTGAAATTTTTATTTTTTATTATTTATTTATTTATTTATCTCTCCTTGAATGATTGTCCACCTAAATTTAATCTTAAATTTGAAGTCTGAAAAATTCTGGGATCACAAATCTTATAAATGACTAACTAGAGACCTCTCTCCCTCCATCATTTGGTTGCTTTCATTTCAGTTCTTCTCAAATCTATTAAATATTATATTTTACTAGATGTGTTTCCACAAATTTGCCATTCTTTGGCTCCATCTGTGTGGCATGTTATGATCCTATTCACCCAAATGACTTCATTTGCACCTGCAAAATTTTCTCAAGACATCAAGTAAAATTTTCTTGAGACTAATATGGCTTCACTAATATCACTCACTACTACTAGAAATATGATTTTTTACGTTTATTTTTTTGCGGCTGACTGTTTAGCGGTCGCAAAAAATCACTTTTTACAGAAAAAAATAAAAATCACCCAATCATGTTGTTAACTAAAACTTGACCAATTTCCCCTTTCACTCTTATTTCCCAAATCTATCTCCTTCGGTGGTGTATGAACTCTCTCTCTCTCTCTCTCTCTCAAAATCTCTCTCGCTTGACTCTCTTTTTTGACTCTCCACTCTCTCTCGCTCGAATCTCACTGTCCACAGTCAAAGCTATTCGTATGCATTGCCATTCTCACACTCTTCGGAGCTTCCAAAGCAAATTAATCAACCACAACACATTGCTCTGTTTCTCTTCTTCATAAATATCGTTTCTTTGTCTTTGTAGCGATCTTCTTCTTCTTCTTTATCTCTCTCTCTCTCTCTCTCTCTCTCTCGCTTCAATCACCAGAGCTTCCGTGGTTGCTTATTCCACTGTTGGATCGGCCTTCGTCGCCTTCAAATCTGTTGAAATTTCTGCTCATTCTGGCAATTTGAAACTCTCTAATTTCAACATTGCTCTCCAATTTCAAGCTGAGTCGGATCTATTCAGCTCCGACATAGCATAACTAGCATTGTGGATCCCGAAGCTCCTTTGCTTCGTCTAGTAATCATCACTCTATGTTCTGTTTAATGATATCACTGAATGAATTGAATCAAATCAGTTAATTGCATAGTCTCTCGTAATTTCTTAGGTTTCATATAATCTATCACCTCTACTTCTCTTTCTATCTGACTTAGGAAATCTAGGTTTTGAATTATTTGCAGTTCTTTCTTTTCTCATCTGAAAAGTTTCTATCTATTTTCAATTCTTCTCACATATACATGCATATTTATATGCACACGTCTGAATTCTATTATTTTTTGTTCTGCGATTATTTTGTGATCAATCTACTTTGAGCGGTTTCTTCTTTGGTTAGTAATGGAAAGCAAGTTTGCATGGCAAACACTTTTGTTCCTTATTACTAGATTTTTTTATTCTACAGAGTCACTCATTCAGCCAAGAAGGTCCAAAAATATAATAAATAGGAGTAGAGAATTCACAAAAAAAAAATAAATAAATAAAATTGAAGAAGAAGAAAAAAGAGATGTTCATTTGTCTATCTTTAAATAATATACAGGTAAAAAATGAACAAGAAAATTCAATGGAATAATTCATAGGCTTGCCGTAGAGACATCTCAATCTCGAAAGGAATAACAAGGGACCAAATTATTTGTCAAGTTTGTGTTTGTGTGTAAGAAATTGCTAGGTATAGCAAAGGTAAAAAGAGGAGGTTGAGAATAAACAAGAGACTTTGAGCTGTAGTATTGTAACCAAGCGAAACTCAAAGGTTAAAATCTAGATTTATAAAGAAAAAACATAACAAAAAATATGCATGTATATGTGTCTGCCTAAAAGCAAGTCATGTTATTTTTTTGTGTCTGCCTAAATGCTGCCTTGGGTTTTTTCAATTTGTCTTGATATTATTAATTCCCTGTTTTGAATAAGAGTTGGATTTTTTATAAATTGGTTTTTCTTTATGTTATTTTATTTTATTTTTTTGAATTATTAGAATGGTAATGGAGAATTTGTCTATTTATTATATGTCATAGTATATGTATATTCATTCAAAGATAACAACAACATAACACTAATTCTCACTTACTGTTTTCTTTCTTCTATTTTGGCTGCAGATGCCACCTCATTCTTCCTTCAGTATCCAACCCACTGGATATCCATCTACTATTCTGTAAGTCATATATAATTTACTTGAAGATTTGATGAAGATTTTTATTAATTTTCGAGATTACAGTGTTGTCATTTTGTGCATGTTGTTGAACTCATGAATCATGATTGATCTTAGTGTAGTGTTAACTACATGATTGTTTCATAACTTCGGCCCAATCAGTTTTGTCTATTTTCATTAAATTAATTAGTGTAGTGATTGTTGAACTTAAGATTGATCTTTCCATTTTTTCTTCCCAAATGCCAAATAGTTCTCCAAAGTGATGCATGATTGTCAATACCAGCAAATGAATCTATCTTCAAAATAAAAATCTTGGCAAGAATTCACCATGAAGCACCAGACCTAGAATTAAACAAAAGCACCTGCATAACATCTAGTCTCAAATTAAGAATCACAGACAGAATTCAAGCATTCTCGAAACCAAATTTATTGTTGTGTGTGTGAGAGTGAGAGTGAGAGGGAGAGGGAGAGGGAGAGGGAGAGAGAGAGAGAGATGGAAAATCCAACTAATAGATATTGAGAAAGCCTAAATGCAAAGAGGATTTTCACAAAATGGTATCACTTTGTCTCACATCTGTATCTCAACTTGTGAAATTTTTATGCCTTCTTAGCACATCTGGTAGATATACATGGTTTGGCCCTATGTAATCTTTAGCCTTAAAACCAACTTTACTATTGCCCTTAAAATCAATTTTCCTCCAATAATGCTTTCATTTTATAAAGTTCAACAAACAGAACCATATTTGTCTAGTTGTTCCAATTTGTTTTCTGCTTTTTATTTATTGTGTGTGTGTGTGTGTGTGTGTGTGTGTGTGGCTGTGGCTGTTCCCTTATAGTGCAAATTTAAGAAAAATGACTTTTTGACTTTTTGACTAAAATATGTAATTGCTAAACGATACCTCAATTTATAAAAAAAGTCTGGAATTTAGAAGGCTACTATTTACTTCTATCTTTCTTCTTAGAACTTCCATCTTTTTATTTTTTTTTAATTCCAATTTTGTCCCAACATAAAATTTCACTTTTATCCTCATCCCTAATCTTCTAATCATAATTTTCCAAACTCTTACCCTAATTCTATCCCACATCACCTCCCTTACAACCGCCATCATCATCGCCTTCTGCCACCACCGACCACCACTTTTTTCAATTCACCACCGCCCTCCTCTACCACCATTACCACCACCAAAAATGAATAAGAAGACACGACAAGAGAGAGAAGAAGCCATCCGCCCCAGCAAGAAACACTAAAACATATAAAACTTTCAGAGACCAAATTTTTTAGTCTCTAAAAGTGAAATTTTTGTTGCAAAAGACATTTATGGACCAATTTTTATCGTTGTGAGGATAGTCGCTAAAAGATCATCCCGAAAAATCAAAAACAAGGCTTTTAACAACAAATTTAGAAAATGTCACTAATAAATAGACTTTTAGGGATAAAATTATTTTTGGTCTCAAAATGGTTTATTTTTTGAGACAAAAAATTTGATTCCAAAAGGATAATAATTCACATTAATGTTTCATTTTCGTTGCTAAAAATATAATAACAACACTTTTCGCAACAAAAATATTTGCTCCCTAAAAAAAATTTGTCCCAAAATTTTAGTCTCTAAAAGTTTCAGAGACCAAATTTTTAAGTCTCTAAAAGTGAAAATTTTATTGCAAAAGGCATTTTATTAAATTAATATTTAGACTCGTGAAATTAATTGATCATGCTTTATTTGAATTGTTTCTCTTTCGCTATTTTTTTTTTTTGAACGGCAAAACGAAGACTTTATTGATGGAAAAGAAAAATTACATCAATAAAGAGGAGCTTGGAGCTAAAACAAGCTCCAACCTCCTAGTTGGTGAGAAACCAACGAGCAAACAAAACAGAGAAAAAAACAGAAAAACCAGATAGCTTAGGCACTAAAGCACCAAAACCAGAACAGACACCACAGCACTCATAATTCTGAATCTTCCTCCTCTGCACAGTCCAGCCTAGCCGAATGCAAACCAAGAACAACTGCCTTCAACACCATCCCGCAGGAGCAGAATGAAGCTGCAGCTCCAAAGTACAGTAGCATACAGATAACAGATAAGGGCAGATCCAATTGGAACCAACAGCAGCAAACAGATCCATGAATGAAGCAGAATTGCAGCCAAGAAGCAGATTACAAAACAAAAACTGCTGCCAAGAAGCATCTCCAAAACTGATTGCACCCAAGCAGATTACACTACCATGACAAAAGCTGATATGGACAGCAGCAAAGAGAATATGCACAAAACAGAACCTACAGCCAAGAAGCAGCTCCAAAAACACAGCAGAATTACCATGCCATATACTACCCAGAAAACCTCAACAACCAGAGCAAGTCAAGAGCTCTTTCGCTATAGTGCATGATTTTTTCTCTTTCTTTATCTGATAGAATAGAACATATTATAGCAATCAAATGTGAGTAAGTTGATGTAATTCAGAGAACATATTGATTTCTTTAAGAAAGTTCTCTGACATTTTAATTACAAATTTGGCCTTTTGCTTTCTTAAGTTCTGTTTTATCTATTTGAATATAGATGTGGAGTTGCAAGATACGAGGTCTGTAGCTGAAGCTCTTGCCATGTCAAAACAGGGTTAGCATAGTTCACTTTTCCTTATGCAATTCAGTTTGATATAGTGCTTTGTCTTCCCTTCAACTCTTTCTTTTTTTATTCTTTTTGTTTGAACACTAAATCGTTGAGTTTCTATGTAGTTGAGTTAGCTAATGAAGCATCTGATGGGAATGCAAACCAGGAACGCTTAGATAGCATTTCTCAGTTGGTTGAGATTGAGGATCTTCAGCCACCTCGTGACCCTCCATTGGCACCACTTTTTATTAAGGTATGCCTTTCTTCTTAAAAAAAATGGCACATGTTAGTTTTGATTGCAAATAGGTAATTTATGATTTGTTTCTTGGATCAGGATCCTCGAGACTATTTTGATTCTCAGCAAGCTAATGCACTAAAAACTTTGGGAGATACACTAGTTGAAACAAGACAAATGAAATGCAACCTGAGTACCAGTGAAGCTTATGGTTCTCTAAGGGAGTGTATATCTGAGATCAAAATTGCTGGATTAAGTGATTCCATAGTTAAGCCCGAAGTTGCTTTCAAAGTAATTGAAACTGTTGTTGCAAATCACTGATTTGCCATAGAGAGAGGTTACTGACATAGTTTTATTTTGATTATTTCAAGCTAAACTAACACATTGAAGTGCATTAAATTTTCAAGTCAAGTTTGATATATGTTTTTGCAGATTTTGTTGAGGGAATAGTTGATATGTTCGAGCAGGTGATGTTGGGAGCCAAAGTCTATGTTGCTCTTTTTGTTTTTTTGTTTTTTTTTTTTTTGAAGACTTGAATTTTTTAGTATAGTGTATTTAAGGATGGTTAATGGATAATGTCTTTTATAAATTTAATTAATTTGTTAATTTGTTATTTTTCATTAACAAAAAATTGTTTGGTGCTTGTAATTGATTTTTTTGTTGTAGCAAACCCATATATGATTTTTTTTAGTAAATAATTATTTGCGACAGTAAAACAATGGTCGCTAAAAGTATTTTTTATTTTTTTATTTTTTTGGCAACAGCAAAATAGTTGTCGTAAAAAGTAGTTTAGGTGGTCACAAATTATTTGCGACCGTTGCTTTGCCGTCGCAAAAAGTATTTTTTTTTAATAGTGTCTATACTGTTCATATATAATCTATAACATAACTAAATGACAACTAATTTCACGATTACTTCTTAAACCCATGTGCCAGCAGATCAGAAGATATGGCTTTATTGATTACACAATTTACAAAAATTTCAAACTACTGTACAAAGAATAGAGGATTATCTGGAATTTCATCTTAGGTTCACAGTGCACACTTGGTTGAATTTAAGATTTTCAAGCTCAAACACAAATATTTCTTAAGCGAAAGGAGAAACAACAACGAGTCTGTTTTAGTAATAACTAAGAGATCAAACAACCACAAGCACCAAATCAGTTTTACAACTACAATGGACTTTGATAAATCACATGATTTTGTAGGATAAAGAAAGAAAAATATCATTTAATCATTTTATTATTTTAATCATGCTGCTAACCTCATTTATGGATGAGACAAACGCAAGGCAACCCAAATGACTGACGTAACTTTTCACGTGCCTAGCCAGCTTAAGCCCTTTGATTATCAGCCACAAAAAGACATGAGTTTCATGCAAGTGATTGAACTAACAATAGAAAATCATTTACAACTTGATGCTTGGGGGGCCTATATCTCCAATCTCCAAATATATAGTTCAAGAAATCCAAGATTTAAGGGGCCGATATTTTTGTGACAATAACATGACAAGGGTTTCTCCTTTTGTCATCTATAACATTACACTATTCCATAGGCACCTAAGAACCACAAATACAAACATGAGCATAGACAAGGAAGTGGGTATGGAAAGGATACAGAAACAGTGAGGATACTACAAAATAACAAAATTTTTTATTTTCCATGTATATAAATAAAGATATAAGAGATATCAGTGTATAAATGAGTGTCAATTTTTTTATCTCACTTCCTCCCTCTTTGTTTCCATATATTTTGTTTTGACCATGAATCAACTTTAAAATTTATCAAAAAAACCCACAAATTTGACACGCCATGAGGTCTAATAAAATGTCGACCACGAATACAACACCTATTTTGAAGTATCAATGCACTTATTATAAATTTGTTTAGATTTGTTATCGGACAAATTTGTAATAGGTGAAGTATAAATAGGTGTCAATAACGCTATTTTGAAATAGGTGTATGCTTATCATTTGTACTTCAAAATGAATGGATGCAAATCATTTTGACCACGATACGTTGTTAGGCACAAACATGACACTTATTTTGAAGTATCAATGTTTTCTAGATATTTAGCCACCATTGATGAGGTCGTTAAAACTATGTGGTTAGAAAATGTGGGGCTTTCCTTTTCATTAATCTATATTGCTTCATTTAAATAATAATATAGTAGAAATATCCTAAAAGAAGCCCTCTACATGAGAGGGTCCCTCATCTGAATGCAGTTCAAAATGAACAGTAATCAGTCCTATCGAACATTCTTACCTGCAATTGCAGATACAGTTATGGAGGGAGAGATCTAGAAAGGCCTCAGAGTGGGAGGGGTTGATGTCTGATATGTCACAACCCAAACCCGATACCCAGAGGTTCGACATCGCAACAAGATAATAACTGAAGTCATCCCAGATTGATGGTGCAGCAGAGTAAAATAAAAAGATACCCAAAACTTAATTTATTCATAACAAAAATATATACATTGGAGCTTCTGTTTAATCAAATTGTCAGAATTGAAAGTATTTTGTGTCTACCCTACGCACTGGTCCTGACATATCACCTTAATGTTGATTCCATTATTTCCTTCCTATTTTTCTCCGGTCTTTCCAAGCCCCTTCTCCTTGCTTACTACATCTACTTATTTGTTATTTTGTTGAATTTGTTGCATTTGCTTGCTACTCTAACTTCCTTATATACTCTGTTCAAAAAAAAAAAAAACTTCCTTATAGACTTTTTTTTTTTTAACAGAACTTCCTTATAGACTTGAGCCAAGTAATGACTCACACCCTTATCTTGTTTTTGTAATCATTACCTTGCACATGTGGCTCAATATGGAGTCTCCAGCCAAATTGCCACCTTTCACCTAAATTTCACCTTGGCCTAACTAACTTAATATTTACATGATCATCTTTTAGTTAAACACAATGATCCCTAATTTAAATTCAATTACATTTTAACATATACATTTATAAAATTAAATATTCTTTTCCAAGTATCAATTTAACTATTTTATATTAATTTAGCTTAAAGCATTCAAAAATAGGAATGTTACATGATAAGCCTTGAAACTTAAGAAAAGTCAATTCTCTGTCTATCTGCAAGTGGAGACAGGCTAGTCAAAGTCAAAATTGTCAATAATTGTGGTACAGAACTGCCCATTCATTCACTCAATAAAAACAAGCAAAGAGATTGTGATAGTTTTAAACAAGTATAATTTTGCCACCCTTCATTTGTTTGGTTCAGGCATGCAAGTAATGGGTCCCTAGTCATCCAACTTGAGGACTCTATGCAATCAAAGTTTATAACTTCAAAAAATTAATACATCAAAGTTGAACATTTGCAATATCTTACCTCATGACCACAATAGAATTTCCATCAGAAAGGTTATCAAGCCTCAAAACTCAAAAGAACATGTATCCACTGCAAAGCAAACTTGAACTGTGTGCTATAACTGGTCCAAGAAATGAGGAAATCGCTTACTGTGAAAAAGAATTTGGCACCGACCGAGGTTTTTCAGCATGATTCAGTTTACGTTTTCTCTGACTTACACTATATAAGTTGTCTTCATTGGTCTAAGTTAACAACTTATAAGGTCTTTTACATGAAACCAAAATGATTGATCACAATTTCTATCAACAGCTCAAGAAAACTACGCAAGCATGTCTGCACACTGAAGATCGCTTCAAGAATGCATCAACAGACTTTGTGAGGATAATGCCCAAAATGTGCAGAGGGAAAAGAGTAATGCAATGTGTTTGTCTGAACTGTTGTTCCAACCCCATACATGCATATAGTGAAAGTCAATGAAGAATGACGTAAGAAGACTCACATCTCAAGAGAAGTGAGTCTGAGCTGGGCAGCTGCTCCCCCTTCCCTTCACGTTGTTGTTCCTTGTTGATTTTCACCATTTACCATTAAAGAGGGTAGAATTTTTTTTTTGGTGAGTTGGTTTGTATCCTCTCTCTCTCACTCTCTTTGTATATAAATAGAGACGGGAGGGAGAGAGTGATTTGTATCAGAAAATAGAGAGAGAGAGCTGTGAGTTGAGTAAGTATTTTATCTCCTCCTCTGTATTTGTATTTTTGCTCCATTTTAGTGAAATTCTCTTTTCTGCTCCGTGGATGTAGGCATTAGGCCGAACCACGTAAATATTGTCTTCTATGTGTGTGTGAGATAATTTTTTGGGTGTGTTTGATCCTAACAAAGTGGTATCAGAGCTGGTTGAGTCTTTTTCGGAAAAACAGAGTGCATTTTTCAGAAATGCCCAGAAATCAAAGTGGTCTAAATCCACTTTTGATCACACCAGCTTGAAGCCCTCGACGAGATGATCACAGAGGTGAAAACCACGTCGAAAAAGGAGGCCAGACGAATCTACATGCGCCGTCACGGTCTACTTGACGCCGTGACCACGCGCTTCAACGCGCTACACGCGCCTCACACGTCTTCTCCGTTCTTCAGGCGCTGACGTCAGCTTACCACCATTTGTTAACGTCACATCAACGGCAGCTGACGTCATCTGAGTCGTCAAGCCGGAGCCATCTGAGCCGTTGACCAAGCCGTCCAGCCGCTGACCAAGCCAATCGAAGCCGAGCCGTTAAGCCGAGCCGGGCCGAAGCCGAAGCCGCTGATCGGGCCGTTGACTGTTCGGCTGACGTTAGCCTGACGTCAGCCGAACCGAAGAAATAATCTGGTGCTTCTCAGCCGCACCAGATTCTGCCGATCTGAATTTAAGATCCGATTTGGGTGATCCAATAGTGCTTTCCAACTATTTAGAATATTCTGGACACCTCTGTACAGTCAGATTTTGCAAATCATCTTTCAAAAATTTGTCGTCTTTCTTTTGGCAATCTGAAGTGCTTTTCCGGCTAATTTGACCAGTCCAGACTCCACAACAAAGCCTATTTTTCAGATAGAGATCACTTTCTGCATGATGGAGGAATCAATGTCGACTTCAGGTTCCATGATAAAGCTGAATGCTTCCAATTATGCCATTTGGAAGCCCAGAATGGAGGATCTCCTATATTGCCGAGATTTGTTTGACCCCATTGAGCTTAATGGAGTTAAACTAGCAACGGAAAAAGACGAAGACTGGAAGCGGAAGAACCGAAAGACCATTAGCCAGATCAGACAATGGATCGATCACAGTGTCTTCCACCATGTCGCCCAGGAGACTGATGCCTATGCTCTCTGGACAAAGTTAGAATGCATGTACCAGTCGAAGACTGCTCGGAACAAAACCCTCCTGATGAGAAGACTTGTGAATTTGAAGTTGAAAGGCGGTATCTCTGTTATTGAACACACCAGTGAGTTTCAAAATCTGGTGAACCAACTAGCAACTGTCAAAATGGAGTTAGATGATGAGATGCAGGCCCTATTGCTGCTCAGTTCTTTGCCAGACAGTTGGGAGACGTTGGTGGTGTCCCTCAGCAACTTTGCCCCAGAAGCGAAACTGACCATGAGCATGGTTACAGATGCTTTATTTAGTGAAGAGGCAAGAAAGAAAGAAATGGATGGAGATCAATCCCATGCCCTTGTCACAGAAAATAAAGGCAGAGGCAGAGGCAGGGGTAGGGGAAGAAACAAAAGTAGAGGACGCAGCAGAGAAATATCTCAAGACAGAGGGAAATCCAGAGAAGGTACGAGCTGGCCAAGGTTCAAGTGTTACCATTGTGGCCCGGAGGGTCACATAAAGAAATATTGCTATGCCTTGAAGAGAAAACAAAAACAAGGCGATAGATAGCCAAAGACCGAAGATGGGAACACTGCAGTTACTGTCTCAGAGGATATTGCATTATTCTCTATTGAAGAAGAAGATTGTCTCCATATGTCAGACAACGACACCGAGTGGGTGGTAGATACAGCAACTTCTTACCACGCTACATCTCGGAAGGAGTTTTTCAGTACGTACCAAGCTGGAGATTTTGGTACAGTGAAGATGGGTAACTCCAGTTTTTCGAAGATTGTGGGAATCAGTGATGTTCGCATCCAAACCAAAGTTGGGTGCACGATGGTGTTGAAAGATGTCAGGCATGTTCCCGATTTACGCCTGAATCTTATCTTAGGGATAGCCTTAGATCGACAAGGCTATGAGAACTACTTCGGCAAAGGCATATGGAAGTTGAAAAAAGGATCTTTGGTGGTAGCCAGAGGACAAGCAATTGGCACACTGTACAAGACTCATGTGGAGGTGAATTCAGATAGCCTTAATGCAACAGAAGATGAGGCGTCACCAAATTTGTGGCACAAAAGGCTGGGTCACATGAATGAGAAAGGGTTGCAGATTTTGGCAAAGAAGTCTCTTATTCCCTTTGCCAAAGATGCGAAATTGAACCCTTGTGACAACTGCTTATTTGGAAAGCATCATAGAGTCGCTTTTCATTCATCATCCAGAAGACAATCAGAGTTGTTGAGCAGAGTATACTCTGTTGTTTGCGGTCCCATAGAAATGGAATCTTTGGGTGGCAGAAAATACTTCATGACGTTTATTGATGACGCATCACGGAAGGTATGGGTTTATGTGCTAAAGACCAAAGCTGAGGTGTTCTAGCATTTTCAGACATTCCATGCTATGGTGGAAAGGGAGACCGAAAAGAAGCTGAAGTGTCTCCGAACAGACAATGAAGACGAGTACATGTCAAAGGAATTTGAAGCCTACTGTGTTACTCGTGGCATCCGGCATGAGAAGACTGTTCCTGGAACCCCACAACACAATGGTGTAACCGAGAGAATGAACCGGACCATTGTGGAGAAAGTTAGATGTATGCTCAAAATGGCGAAGCTGCCAAAGCCATTTTAGGGAGAAGCTGTTCGTGTTGCTTGCTATTTGATCAACAGATTGCCATCTGTTCCACTGAATTTTCAGATTCCAAAAGAAGTATGGTCTGGAAGGGAGATCTCTTACTCTCACTTGAGAGTGTTTGGGTGCAAAGCATTTGCATATGTATCCAAGGAGCACAGGCAGAAGCTAGATGACAAAGCCATTCCATGCATCTTTATTGGCTATGGAGATGAAGAATTTGGATACAGATTGTGGGATCCGAAAAACAAGAAGGTCATTCGAAGCCGAGATGTGGTGTTTCAAGAAGGCCAGACCTTAGAAGACTTTGGGCAACCAGCCAAACCCAAAGTTGATGATGTTTCAGAAATTATCCCAAACCCTGCACCATCACAGCATGCCACTGATGAAGAAGAGTTACCGCAGCATGCAACCAATGATGTAGAGTTGCAGGATGAATTTCTAGAAGAAGAAGATCCAGAAGCAGAGGGTGTTGAGCAGGGAGAGCCACAACCCCCTCTACCAGAGACTATTTATCCACAGTTGCGAAGATCAACAAGAGAGTCTAAGCCATCGTCAAAATACCCTGCTTCTGAGTATATTTTGCTTACTGATGAGGGGGAGCCAGAAAGTTTTCAAGAAGCTCAAAATCATAAGGAGAAGAGTAGCTGGCAGCAAACTACGCAAAAAGAGATGCAATCCTTGCAGAAGAATCAGACTTATGATTTGGTGAAACTTCCCTAGGATTGAAAAGCATTGCAGAACAAATGGGTGTTCGAGTTGAAGAAAGATAGCAGCGGAAAGCTAGTCAAGTATAAGGCTCGATTGGTTGTCAAAGGTTTTGGACAGAAGAAAGGTATTGATTTTGATGAAATCTTCTCGCCAGTTGTGAAAATGACATCCATTCGAGTAGTTTTGGGACTAGCGGCTAGTTTGAATTTGGAACTTGAACAGATGGATGTAAAGACGGAATTTCTCTATGGTGATCTGAAAGAAGAAATTTACATGGAGCAGCCAGAAGGTTTTGAAGTCAAAGGGAAAGAAAACTTAGTCTGCAGATTGAAGAAGAGTCTTTACGGCCTCAAACAAGCGCTGAGATAGTGGTACAAGAAGTTTGACTCATTCATGGTGGGTCATGAGTACAAGAGAACTGCTGCAGACCAGTGTGTTTATGTCAGGAAATTTCCCGGTGGAAACTTCATCATACTCCTGCTTTATGTTGATGACATGCTGATCGTTGGACAGGATGCCACAGCAATCAGATCACTGAAGAAGAAGTTATTACAGTCCTTTGACATGAAGGACATAGGCCCTGCACAGCAAATTTTGGGCATGAAAATTATGCATGACAGAAAAGCCAAGAAGTTGTGGCTGTCACAGGAGAAGTACGTTGAACGGGTGATTGAGAAGTTCAACATGAAAGATGCCAAACCAGTCAGTTGTCCGTTGGCTAATCATTTCAAGCTGAGCAAGAGTTCTTGTCCCTTTTCTACAAAAGAAAAAGAAGAGATGGAGGCTATCCCCTACTCATCCGCCGTAGGGAGTTTGATGTATGCAATGGTGTCCACTCGACCAGATATTGCTCATGCTGTTGGAGTAGTAAGCAGATTCCTTTTCAATCCAGGGAAAGAGCATTGGGAAGTAGTCAAGTGGATTCTGAGGTACCTTAAGGGCACATCTAAAATGTGTTTGTGCTTTGGAGGAGCTAAACCAGTCTTGGAAGGCTATACTGATTCAAATATGGCGGGAGATCTTGATGGTAGAAAATCTACATCAGGATTTCTGTTCACTTTTGCAGGGGGAGCTGTGTCTTGGTAGTCCAAGCTGTAGAAGTGTGTTGCTTTATCCACAACTGAGGCAGAGTATATTGTTGTAGCGGAAGCTGGGAAAGAAATGTTGTGGTTGAAACGATTTCTCCAAGAGTTGGGATTAAAGCAAGAAAAGTTCACGGTACATTGTGACAGCCAGAGTGCCATAGACCTGAGCAAGAATTCGATGTACCATTTTCGCACAAAGCACATTGATGTTAGGTATCATTGGATACGCGAAGTGATGGACAAGCAGTTATTGGAACTGATCAAAATCCACACAGATAAGAATCCAGCTGACATGCTTACAAAGGTGGTCTCGAGAGACAAACTCGAAATCTGCAAAGACATTGCAGGGATGGACTTCAAGTGAGAAGTTAGTCATGCATGTGGGTATGGAGGGGGAGAATTGTTGTTCCAACCCCATGCATGCATATAGTGAAAGTCAAGGAAGAATGGCGCAAGAAGACTCCCATCTCAAGAGAAGTGAAAGTCTGAGCTGGGCAGCTGCTCCCCTTTCCCTTCACGTTGTTGTTCCTTGTTGATTTTCACCATTTACCATTAAAGAGGGTAGAATTTTTTTTTTTTGTGAGTTGCTTTGTCTCCTCTCTCTCTCACTCTCTTTGTGTATAAATAGAGACGGGAGGGAGAGAGTGATTTGTATCAGAAAATAGAGAGAGAGAGCTGTGAGTTGAGTGAGTATTTTATCTCCTCCTCTGTATTTGTATTTTTGCTGCATTTTAGTGAAATTCTCTTTTCTGCTCCGTCGATGTAGGCATTGGGCCAAATCACGTAAATATTGTCTTCTATGTGTGTGTAAGATAATTTTCTGGGTGTGTTTGATCCTAACATGAACTAAGTCTATAGTGAGAAATCATCTAATTCCATTGAAACTGAAGAAGCTCCATTGTATCAATTTTCTCTTTTCTCTGTCAATAAATCATCATTCTCTTGAACCACTTTCTTACCATTTTGATCAAAATTTCTGACACCCCTCTCCAAAAATGGCAATTGTACTTCTTGAATCACTTTTTCCAACAACTTAAAACTATACAATATATCAAAAACCCAGCATTGGAAAGCAAAAAGATTCGCACTTTACCATTCTCATGAATTTAGAGCTATGCTGGAACAATTCATAACTATGCACTGCACATTACTATTGTTATATATGTCCAACAAAATTCATTCAAATATAATTTGGAAAAATATTATACAAAAAAGAACATTGAAATGGGTTTTCCACAGTTCATATGTGATAAACTAAATTTCTATGATTGATTTGCTGAATTGACATATTTTGGTTGAATTTGAATTCGTACCAGTGAAGGAGAGGAGAAGAGCAGAGGAGCTTAAGCCTTATTCCATGTTTTTTTTGTTCCATAGCTTGACAGTGCCCTTGGGCCTCTGCTTCATAGACACTGTGCTTTAAGAACAAGCATAGCTAGGATGAAAATTGGGCTGAGAGTTGTCAGCTATTGGGCTTGTAAGGGGGATATTGGCTAAACCAATATGAGTTGGGCTCAGCATTGTGACCCAGTCCATAAAATGGGAAGAAAAATAAATAAATAACAAAAACATTAAAGATCTCAAATAAAATATTTTATATAATACTCATGTGAGGTGTGGGGGTACTACATGGATTTGTCCCAGTAGCACAAAATAATTTCTTTCATGGAGTGATTATTCGGTGGGGTTAAACCTCCTCTTGCTAGAGCATGTGGTGAAATTTTAGTTTTGATCCCGACGTGAATGCTGTAGGATGTTTTTGCAAATTGTTGTGTGGTACTAAGGGATAATGGTCCATGCCAGATATGTCGAGCAACCCATATAGATATTAATTTTAGTATCAAAAGATACTAATATTTAAATATGATTAGTTTATAACTAATATATATTATGCTTTATCAAAAGGAGAATTGTTATTGAAAAAAAAATAAAATTTAAAGTGTATAGAGAGAACTGAATATAGAATCTATAAATATATAAATATAAATAATTTTTATCTTACATTTATGTATTATGTGTCTTGTTTTTTCTCTATACTTAGAACAGTTCTATCAAAATTATAGATTAATATGTCTCTCTCACTTGAATTTTGTGTGCCTAAAATTTCTTTGCCATCACAAAGTATATCTTTTTTTGTATGATTACATTTGGGGCTGCTGCGCATAGTGTTGATATGCAATCATGAGCATCTCTCTTTCGGTAGCAGTTGAGGATATATACATTTCCAGGACAAACCAAGAGTGTGTAGTGACGACAATGTAACACTTAGTCATATGTTGTTTTAATTTCTGTCTTTTATATTATGATTTACATTTATTGGCCCCCTTGAATATTAGCAAGATATAATGGTTGCGCTTAAAAATTCTACTGAAATTGATTCATGTCGATTTCAAAAAATTGGGATTAGGACTCTCAACAATAATTCATTCCGATTAGGGTGGTTTAAAAGTTCAAACTTAATCATTACAAGATGAAGTGTGGGTTTGTTATTGGCTTTTTTTAATGACATTTTTAATTTTTTCTAATCATTTTAATGACTTAAATGTTTTAATTTTTTGTGCTCTTAACCCACCATTGCAACATTAAGAATGGACTATTGCAAAGCATCTTAATTTCAAAAAATTTAGATGTTTACCAATGAGGCTTTTGTGACGAGTTTCGTTAGGTACATATAATTTATCTTCAAAAATTTATTAAAAAAATAAATATATAGTTCAAATTAATTTGAAATATAAATTTCGCTATACAAGAGAGAATAAAAAACTATAATAGATTTTTAACAATATTTGAATCGCTAATAATTCGAGGGTTAGGATGATGTCATTAGATTACAAGTAATTAGCTATTATTCTTATCTTTTTTTATTCATATATGTAGAGACAAACTACTGATCTCTTACTGGGTTGAGGGAGTCTTAGGTCTTGTTTGGAGACTAAACATTTTAGTCAAAAAGTTAAAAAGTCATTATGAGTTGTCATATCACTCTTTCTATTTTTTTACATAACTTTTCATAAGAAGTGAAAAGATTATTAAA
The DNA here is from genome assembly GCA_030407325.1 of Camellia japonica. Taxonomy (NCBI): domain Eukaryota; kingdom Viridiplantae; phylum Streptophyta; class Magnoliopsida; order Ericales; family Theaceae; genus Camellia; species Camellia japonica. Next base: position 4,328,737 of record JAPPVO010000014.1, on the reverse strand, counting down.
ATAGTCTGTTTCCTAACGAGACCAAACCAACCACACGGTTGAATCTATTAAAGCATCTTCAATGACAATTGCTATAATAGCATAACTATTGCTATAATTTGATAATGAATAGTAAAAAACGGTACAATTATAGCAATAGTACTCTAATGGTTAGATGTTATTTTGGTAGAATTAAACACAGAAACTGATTTATTCGAACGACCGGCCAGTCATCCCGAACACACTAGTTTCTGTGTTTAGTTTTGCAAAAATAACAATTTTATAAAAATTTATCTATTTTGTTGGGAGTGAGAGAGGGAGGTTTTGCCTGAGTTGGCACATATGACAGCTTTCATATGTGATCATTGGAGCACCACTTTTCTTATCCAGGTACCAAATTATAGCAATAGCTCCAATGACAAATCATTGCAAATGCTCTTACTTAGGCTTAGTTTGGCAACATCACAAATTAATTGTTTATTGACTTATTTTAGTCACATCAACTCTCTATTTTTTTAAACATATTTTTATAACAAAAAAAAATAATAATAATTAATACACAATACCTAAAACAACCTTTAATTAGATCGTATGATATTGGTTTTTGTTTCATAGACCATGGACCTTCATTTAACGGCGTTTGATAAAAATGGACCCGAACATGACATCCCTACACGTATGCTTATGTGTGACATCACTTAACTTAAAGAGTGTATATCATATGTATTTTATAATTTTAAAAAAAATGATATAATTTATATTTTTTTAATTATAATTAAAAAAAAATGTCATAACTAAGCACAATATAAGTTATAACTAAAGATCTCATGAGTCACAATTCAAATAATGTCATAATTATAAAAAAATAATAATAATAACCTAACTAAGAGTGTAAATAATATACATTTTTTAAAAGTGTCCACATTAGAATTTCCCATAACAATTTTATTAGGTTGAGGTATATGTATAACCACTTTTCGATCATAGTTTACCTACTCAAACGATGATAGACACACATTTCTCATATAGCTTAGCATGATCCCATTTCACATCACTTTCATAAAACAGTGGTTAGTGGGCATTCCATTAGAGATTAAACTAGCATCATCAACAATGAAGACCCCACTTCTTAATCAATAACCACTTTGATTATATGGATCCATGTTTACAATTTTGTCGTGTTCTTTCTAATTTAAAGCCGGGTTTTCGAGGGTGTTTGTAAAATTGTGGTTGATTCTCCTTCCCTTCGTTTCTAACCCCAAAACAAATATGCTTCAAAAATGCCAAATGGCAAGTGCGTCATCAAGATGTGAAATTTTCTCTTCATATACTTGCAAGCAAAGATGTGAAGTTTTTCTCTTCTTTTTAATTTATCTTAAGTTTATATTCTACTTTTAAGCCACTTCATCAGTAATTGCCTTTCAATTACACCTCATTTTCTTAGTTTCAATCCAAACCCTGTTTGAAATAGCTCCAACTTTAGTCACTAACCATTGTTTTAGGAGAATTTAGCGGTCAAGCAATGGAATTATTCCTAAACAAGAGCTTTCTTCTATTACTTATATTCTTTTGCAATTATTATGTATGGTAAGACTATATTTATTAAGCTTACCACAGAAGGTTTTATAAATATCCAAAGTTAAAGTCTCACTTGTCACCCAAGCTACACCACAATCCTAGAAGGTTCTCAAGATTTGCACCTACTATTGAATGCTAACAACCAACATTGTCATAGAATATTTCAGATTCATCAAACTGGTATGAACATCATGTCTTTTCATTTCCATGTTTTTGATAAGTTAGTTCTTCACTCCAAGTTTGGAACGGTATGTGGATAAATATTGAACATTAATCACATTGAAATAAAGATATTTTAATATTTTTATACTTGTGACATGTACTAATTGAGAGCTTCTATTTGCACGTCACCCTTCCTTTAAGTGCACACATTTTTTTTTTTTTTTAATTTTTTATTATAATTTTGTCCCTCAAGCAAATTATCATTTTGGACAATAGCAAATACCATCTTTTGCACAAACCCTAGCTATCACAAAAAATTATTAGTTGGTCCAGGAATACCACGTGACTATGTCCCTAATCAATCACAAACAATCATGCCCTCTCGTGTTCTCTAATCACCCAACACAAAATCATAGGCCCCACTTCCTCCACCAATCACAATGCATATGAAACACCACGTGGCGCTACCCTTAGACTAACTAATAACTTCAGCTATCACACTACTTCTATCATTAGCTACCACCAGGATTGTAAAAATGGGCCGCGGCCTGTGGGTGGCCTGAAGCTCGCTCGCGGCCCTAGATGGACCAGATCCGTTTTGGTTCAAGTCCGAGCCTAGCCCAAGCCCCTGGGCCAAGGCCTAGGCCATCATTTTGAAACCCAGCCCAGCCCGTGGCCCAGCCCATTCGCCTGCTTAAGGCCTATTCAAGGCCCGGCCCGGCCCGCCTAAGGCCCAGTGTCTTTTTTAGTAAAAAATAATAAAATTTTGGTAGAAAAAAATTAAAGAAACAAAAAAAAATTGGTCAGGCCCGCCTAAACCTGGCCTAAGTCCTAGGCTAGGCCCACTGGGCCGGCCCAAGGCCCAAATACCCTTAGGCCTAGGGTTGGGCCTGGGCATAATTTTTGGCATGTGGGCCGGCCCGGCCTAGCCCAAATTTTGGCAGGAGCTTGCGAGGCCCGACATGGGCCGGGCCGGGCCGAGCCAGATTTATACCCCTAGCTACCACTACCTACTCATAAGCCCCTTACCACCATGACCCCCTCTCTCTAACCCTCCACTACAGTAATCTCCCTCTCCACCAACCCTATACCATGATTCCACGCCTTCTCGTCGTCCTTTCCCACCACTGCAACCATTGTACCCTTCCTCTAGAACCATTGCAACCCCTTTATTCCCACCTTGGGCATTGCCCCAATCTATTCCCCCATCCCAACACATAACCTTGCCCCTCTCCATTCCTTGTGAACACCATGTTCTTCTTCTTCTTCCTTTGAAAACCTTTTTGTCATGGTGGTAGAGGGGTTAGAGGGGTTGGGTCGTGATGGTAGTGTTAGGTTTGAGGAGGGGATTAGCAAGAAGGAGGAGGTGGTGGTGGCATTGGAAGAAATGGACTAAAGAAGGACAATAGGGTTAAGAAAGACCTGAGAGGAGGCGACAGGAAATGGAGTGGGTGGAAGGAGAGGAGGAAGGGTGATAGGGTTGGGGAAAGGCTTGGGAGGTGGTGACGGGAGGGGCGGCTTTATAGTAAAGGCTGGGATTAGGGTTAGGATGAAAGATTGAAGATTGAAAATAAGGATATTATGGAAACTAAATTACGAAGCTTAAGAAAAAGAAAAAATAGCAAAAAAAAAAAAAAAACATTATTATGCGTGGTGTGCAAATAAAAGCTTCTATTCTAATTTTATGTATACGTAGTTGAGGGAAGAGGCATATATATGGTTATCTTGCTTATAACATTCTTAATCACAGTGAAACCACAACAATCATGAATGTAATTCTAAATTTTACAATTCTAGTTTGTTAGTCCTAGCTGTAGCCATACATTTATTTCCATCCCCCCACCCCACCCCACCCCACACCACAAAGCGCTGGACACCCTTGTGACAGAAAATAAAAAATTGAACGCTATAACCACACAAGTGGATTTCTTGCACAATCTTCCTCATTATGCAACATTTAAACCAATATAATTATATGTTTCAGATATAAATCGTTACATTAGCTTAAAAACACAGCATTTAACTGAAGTTATACCCAAAAGTAAAAATGTTAAACCAAATAAAAAGAAAAAAAAAAAAAAAAAGAATTTCACTTATAAGATGAATCAGGGTCTATGAATTACAATCTAGAAAAACATTTGAAATTAAGATTAAGGAGACACTATTTTATCAGGCGTGACGCTTGAATTCGAGTTTATTATTATGAATACAGTTTCTCTTCCTGCTTTTGATAAAAAAAATAAATAAATAAATAAACAAGAAAGTTGAAATGAAGAATGTGTTTTGAAAATTATAAGAGACAAATGATGATTTTTATTTGTTAATTATATTATATTTATATAATAAAGTAGGATAAAGAGATAATTAAAAAAGTAACGGCTGGAGGGAGGGGGGTGAGAAGCCGGCTGGTGTGATTTGTTACTTTCAAATTTTGCTTCATAGCAAGGGAAGTCCATCATCCCTCTCTTTGCGGTCAATTCCTTAAAGATTGGACTCTCTCTCTCTCTCTCTCTCTCTCTCTCTCTCTCTCTCTCTCTCTCACATCCACCCTCTTCTTATTTAAACCCATAAACCTTGATTTGGTTGCCATTATTGGGTTTGTGTACTTTGCATTTGCAAAATCACCAAAAGAGAACCAGCCAAAAACAAAGAAAGAGAGCAAAAAAAAGAAATGTTGGGAATGGTGGAAATTGGTGGAGAAGAGCTTCCTGTTCCTCTTGCTCACCCTGACCCTGTTGTCTTAGAGCTCAATAGATTGCACAACCAACTCAAAGGTCTCTCCCTCTCTCTCTCTCTCTCTCTCTCTCTCTCTGTGTTTGTGTTAGGAACTGAGGAATTGAGGATGTTTTAGTTATTCACTTATTTGGATTGCTATATTTGGTGACCAGATAGTTGTTTCAACACTAAACCACAAAGGATACAGACTTATGATTGAGAGCCAATTAACATATTATACTTCGTTTACTTTGGTGAAAAATATTTTTCATAATTTTTTTTTTTTTTAATTTAGCGTTTAATTGTGATTTTAATGTGCTAGTGATTCTGGCAGTAATGTTATTAATGTCTTGTTGGTGGCAATAGAGGCCTAAAGTTTTTTAAGGTTTCAAGTTAAATATCAAAATAAAATTTATCTAACTGAATTTTTGAAAATTTAGAACCTCTGACAATAATAATTTTTTAAAATTTTCTTGTTGGCCCTAGGCGACTGTCTTACTGACTGAGTCACTTTTGCATGGTGGTGGTGGAGGCAATGGGGCCCATAAATTGTGTAAAATGGGGCCACAGCAAAATTCTTTAATTTTGAAAAGGTCAAAGTAAAAAATTAGGTTAATTACAACCAAAAAAAAAAAAAAAAAAACTCCAAGGTTTCATGCATTTTTCATCTTAAATCCAAATGTTTTTCACTTTAAACTCTCTCCATTACCTTACACAAGCGGAGATGGACGAAGGGGGCAAATTGAAACATGAATGGAACTCCAGAGTTTAATTTGTCGAAATTGAAATACTAGGGTTTAAAGTGAAAAATGAGTAAAATCTTGGGGTTTTTTGTGTAATTAACAATTTTTTTAAAATTAAAATCAGTAAAAACAAAAAAAATAAAATAAAAGGGTTAATTACAAAATAAACCCCAAGGTTTCTTGTGTTTTTCATTTTAAATTCTAGTGTTTTTCACTTTAAACCCCTTCCGTTACCTTACATAGACGGAGGTGGACGAATGGGGTAAATTGAAATACTGATGGAACTCCAGCATTTAATTTGTTGAAATTGAAACATTGGAGTTTAAAGTAAAAAACGGTGAAACCTTGGGCATTTTTTTTATAATTAACCCAAAAAATTATATACAATTTTTGGGGCCAAAATGTTGTTTTTTTAATCAATACTAAAAAATTACATGAGACTATTGAGGTTTTTGTGAAATTTGAGAGGGTTGAAGTAAAAGTATATACATTATGAAAGGTCAAAATACTAATTTGTCTTATAAATATTTAATATTGTATGGGACTAATGAGAATTTTATAAATTTTGGTGGGACTGGAGGTGAGGGTGATAGTAGTTTTCATCTAGAAAAAAAAAAAAATCACTTTTAAAAAGTAAAACAAAGTGTTTGCTCAAATATAATTTTTGGTTGATCACAAAATATTTTTCATATACTTTGATTTCCATCATACCAAATGTCATGCAAACATCAATTTTTTAGAAAACACCAAAGAAATGGACAAAAATGATAAACTATTTTTTTAATCCATAATGCACTGAAATAAGCTATTGACATGTTTGTTTGGGTGGACATGAGCTTGGGATTGAACTAATAGTCCAATAAAATTATTAATCCGATATTTGGTTAAACAATTAAAGTACGGACTAATTATTTTAAACTTGACTATTAGTTAAGATAGGATACGTAATCCAACGAATTCATAGTCCTAGGACTATTAGTCATGGGAATGCTAATCCAGTCCGCCCAAACAAACATGGTCTATATGTTATCCCATCCCAACTGTGTTGAGTAAACATTATTGAGGGAGACTCTTAAAGGTGTACACTGTACATATTTGCTCTTAATTGAGTCTTCCCACCTTCCAATTGCCCATTTCCATGGACATCATGCACAGTTCACTGGTCTTTTAGTGATAGTTGAAGTGGTCCTAGGACTTCTGATAGTGACACAGAATCTATATTGGCATTTAGGTAGGCCTACATGTCAAGAGATGGCGTGGCCACATAATTGATTGCTATTTATCTAGTTAAAATGTAATTTGGAGTTGTGGTATTTTTAATCATGACATGTATCCATTTTAAGAAGGAGATTTAGTGCACGAGACTTCCGTTAAAGAAGGATTTGGGAAGGTCAATGTACTCCGCTAAAGCAGGATCTAGGGAGGGCAATGATGTTGATTGCAAAGGGAAGAAATACATTTTTGGCCTGTTATTTTGGACAGAACTAAATGTGTTTAGCAGCTTAAAGGGGATAATCTGTACCAGATTTAGAGATATTATATTGAAAAGTGATAAAAAGCAATGCTCGTTTTGCTTCAGAGAGAAAGATTAAGATTCTCATTCTCTTCTGTCGAATGAAGTGACTTTGTTTCATGAGATGGAGCTATTAGGAACTCCTGGTTTTGAGCAGATGAATTGAAAAACTAAGATGAAGTTGCTAAAAAACACTTTTGGAAAACAATAGTTGGCCTTGGCTTCCTGAGACTCTAGTGAAAAACAACATTAGACTTGCAAAGTAGAGGGAGTTTTAAAAATAGGAAGAAATAATTTCTTCTCTTTTCTTTATTTTTTCTTCTCAGTATATCTCATTATAATCATTTTTCACCCATATTTCAGAGAAGGATAGGGAGTTGGGAGATTCTCAAAGCGAAATCAAAGCGTTAAGAGCAACTGAAGTCCTGAAGGACAAAGCTATAGAAGAGGTACTGAGTGGAATTTAAGTATATATAATTACAAATTTTGATCACAGATACGATACAAATTTCTAGTCTGGAGAGTGAATTAAAAGCTTGAAATTTTGCGGTTTCCATTTAAACCATTACATGTGTTTTTCCAGCTTACAAATGAATTTAATAAATTGGACCAGAAGCTGAGTTTCGCTGAAAAGCTTCTTGATCAAAAGGTATGTCATTGTCTTAAAGCCATAGCTTTATCTGCTAGGCTTCTATGCTCATTTTTGTCAAAATCTGATAAATGCAGAACCTTGAAATCAAGAAACTAACAAATGAGAAAAAAGAAGCATTGGCTGCGCAGTACGCTGCAGAAGCAACTCTTAGAAGGGTGCATGCAAATCAAAAGGATGACGATTCTATCCCTATTGAGTCTGTCATCGCTCCTCTTGAGGCCGACATTAAAATGTTCAAAAATCAGGTACAAAAATGAAGATCAACAACATATTTAGTATTCACCCAAAAAAAACAACATATTTAGTTGTTCTTGCTATTTCTTTTTGTTTTTGTTTTTGTTTTTGTTTTTTTTTTCCATTTTCTGTATTGTTTCCTTTGGCTTTCTCAGATTGCAGCACTGCAAGAAGATAAAAAGGCCTTGGAACGACTCTCTAAGTCTAAAGAAGCAGCTCTGCTTGAAGCAGAAAAGATTTTGAGAAGTGCACTTGAAAGAGCTTTAATAGTTGAGGAGGTTCAAAACCACAACTTTGAGCTGAAGAGACAGATCGAAATTTGCCAGGTACGGTTTTCAACAAAAAAATTCTTTCCTTGAAGTAATTACTAAATTTCGAGTAATTTTCTCAATTTAAGTGAATTAATATGCAGGAGGAGAACAGGATCCTTGATAAAACCAATCGTCAAAAGGTTTTAGAGGTCGAAAAGCTTACCCAAACCATCAAAGAACTTGAGGAGTCTATTCTAGCCGGTGGTGCAGCTGCCAATGCTATTCGCGACTACCAGCGACAGATTTCTGAATTACATGTAAGATTAGGTGTTTTAGCATTGGATTACTGATATATACTGATTTAAATGCTGATTGTGCTTGTGCACGTTGTTCTAGGAGGAGAAGCGGATACAGGAAAGAGAGCTAGCGAGGGTTAAAGTTTCAGCAAACCGAGTTGCGACTGTGGTGGCTAATGAGTGGAAGGATGAGAACGACAAAGTTATGCCTGTCAAGCAATGGCTCGAAGAGAGAAGGTTGATGCAGGTATGTATCCCGACAAATATTTGTGCGAACACAATTTTTCGCTCAAATTCCCACTTCAAAAAATCTCATAAACGCAAGGAAATATTCATTTTAAACATGTATTTCTAACATTTTTTTGGTTTAAAATCTTTATTTCAGCATAATGAATTTTGTGAGTTTTGCAGGCAGAGATGCAACGGCTAAGAGACAAGTTAGTAATATCGGAGAGGACAGCTAATGCAGAAGCACAAATCAAGGTAAATTAGTTTTTAGTATTTTCAAAAACAGGTACCAAAAACGAAACCAAATCATAAAATTGTCCCCATTGATGTGAATTTGCTCGACAGGACAAACTTAAGTTGAGGCTAAAGACCTTGGAAGAAGGATTAAAGCACGTGTCAAGTTTCTCGGCCAATCCTAATGCATTTTGCGGGTCTCCAAAACCTGGAAAATCAAATCACATCTTTGCGTTCTTATCGAGCAACAATGCTTTAAAGAAGCTATCTACATCACAGCCAAGAGCTTCCACCATTAGGAAAAGCTCTCCTCTGAGGCAGCCAAATATAGAAAATGAAGTGACTAATGATGCTAACGGAGAACTGAAACAAGTTAATAGCTTGAAAAAGAAACATGGCTCGGGAGAAAATTTGCTGAGGAAAAGTATATGGGCGTCTAGAAGTAAGGTTGTTGACAGTGGTGAAAAAGAAAACAAGGAGATCAATGAAAACACCCTTGTGAATGTTGGTAAGTTTAAGGGCAATGAAATTGCGGTTTCAGGGGACCTCAAAATGAAAAATGGAGGCAATGGAGAGTCACATACTAAAGGATGTAATAGTGATGATGTGGTTTCGGGGTTTTTGTATGATAGGCTTCAGAAAGAGGTCATCTCCTTAAGGAAGTCTTGCGAGGCAAAAGATGGTACTTTGAATGCTAAAGATGAAGAACTCAAGGTGAAGTATCTCTCCATACAGTTCTGCTAAGAAAACAGAAACCGATCACAAAATACACATGAATAGACAAGATTTTACACAATCTGTTCTGTGACCGGTTTCTATGTTCGTAAACTTATTCCTCTCAATATTGAATCTATGTGCTACTTTGATTTCTAGATGCTCATGAAGAAGGTTGACACATTGACAAAAGCGATTGAAGTAGAGTCTAAGAAAATGAAAAGAGAAGCAGCCACGAGAGAGAAGGAATCAGTGTTGGTTAAGATGGAAGATAACAAAAAGATTAGAAACACAGACTCCTTGAAAAGGTCAGTAAAATTTTCCCTGCACCGATGTGATTGTTTCTGTTAGCTTGGTTTTGATTTTCTAACCTGCCAAACTGAATTTATGATTTTGGGAATGCTGTTCAAATGTCATTATTAACTGCTTTGGTTGGTTTCAACTGTACTAGGGTTACGAAATCATCTTGAAGATACCATTGGTGAGACGAAGTTGAAGTTGAAGTTGAAGTTGAAGTTGTAGGGACTGCAAATCAGTAGTGCTTTATCAACCGCGTATGAATAACATTTGAGTGATGCTAAAGAGTTGAAATAATGTTCCGATTTGGTTTGAAAATAGGGAAGGTGACTTTGTAATATCCTGGGTATGATGTTTATTGGAGCCATTCTCTGCTTGAGATTTACACGAATGATATATTCAAAACAATGTTTGATTGATTGTATTTGTGAATTGCCATGGCTAACTGTTTGGTGTGTTAGATCGCAAAACAACGTGGGATATGGAAACAGTTCTTGCTATGAACACAAAAACCAATCACATAATCAAATACAGAATACAAATGAATGGATAAGATATGGGGAAAACAGAGAAACACCTAATTGGGCGCTATGTAGAAATGGAAAACACTGGGAAAAGTTATTGGTCAAAAATTGAAATGTTTTTTCTTTTTCTTTTCACAGATGAAACTAGAACATTTTTGCTATGGAAGAATATTTAAAATGTTTTTATTGAATTCCTCTCATTACTGATCCACGCCAGCCATGTTTATGTCTTTATATACTATGGTACAGAATCATTTACAGAGGAGAATTGAGCTCATGAAACTGTTTCTTATGATATTATTCTAAACCTTTTCTCTTGAGCACCAAAACCAAAATTAATCACATTATGAAATACAAAAAACAAAAACAACTCTCCATCTCCCATTTTTATGAAGTATATATACACAACCACTCCATGGAAAATGGGGTTGAATGTAGTAAAGGAAAAGTAACAAAAAAAGATTCTTTCCCATCTTTCAAACAATTCTACTACTTGGGAATGATGGCTAAAGATGGCCACCATTTCTGACACTCTTTTCTTCCCAATAAAGATTGAATTGCAACATTTCGCGATTGGAACTCTACGCTTCTCATCATCAACTCCAACTGCTCCTTTGTCACTACAATCTTCACTTTCCGGCCTCTGCAACTATTGCCAACAACCACTTTCCTCAAAAATGGAGGGCTACGTGGACGTCCCAAGTGTGGCACGAGATAGTTAACCTCCCCAGATTTGAGCTTGGCTTTGGTTGGCAATGGTGAGTCGGACTGAGCACGATGTACAAGCTTATAGCCTTTGTAGGGGCCAGAGGTGCTTTTTTCAACCAGAGTCGATGCCTTGAACTCTCTTCAACTCCATCAATGATGAGAACTTTGCTCTTCTTCTGTGGTGAAGACAGCAAACATGTATGCAGTTACCCATTGTGCATGAATCTAAGGACTAAGTATCAAATATATACAGTGTTACTTGTGTCGATGTCATGTCTCCGGCAGCTTAACGTGCAGGTCATCTTATAGCTGTTATATATATATATATATATGACTTGTTTTGTTGTACATTGTAACTGTATGGTTGAGCTACTTGGGGGAGGGTGGATTCAAATTTTAAATAAGATTTGACTCACATTTTCTTATTATTGAAACCATTGCAGGGTCAGAGAGCTAAGCAGAGCATCATTCTATAATGAACCCCCCCATAAGGGCACGTGAGATGCCAAAGGTCAACCCCTTTAGAGGGATTTAAAGCCATGAAGTCAAACATTTTACTATTTTTTTTAGGTTTTCTTTTTTTAGGCCAGTGATTTATTAGCCAAAAAAGGGAGGAAAATGCAACATATTTTACTTCTTTTTTCTTTTATATTGTTTTCAGGTTATCATGTTTTTTGGGGGGTTTGAGTTGTGTTGAGGATGAGTGGAGGGATGCAAAGTTAAGACGGTTGCTGACTGTCCCTCCCATCCAAAGCGAGAAATATGGAAAAAGCTCAAATTGATGATTCTCTAGTCCAAGACACAACATGAAATAAAAAGCAACAGCATAAATTATAAAGGGCAATTCTAGTGCACGAGGCTCCTGTTCGCGCAGGGTCTTTGGGGAAGGTAATATTTCTGCATAATATGCACGACAGAAAATCAATAGAAAGGGGTTGAAGCCATTTTCTCTACTAATTGAATGGAAATCACGTAAGGCATCAAATACGTGCTCTATGTGCTTGTTACCATTCCTTGTGTTTCACAAGAAGCAAACTACTCCAAATAGACAAATACCATGTTAACATCTGAGCTACCACTAAGCTAATAGTAGGATGTCAAATGAGAATAGATTTGTGAAACAATATTCATAACACCCATTGATGATAAAGAACTTGCCTTCAAGTCACTGATGATTCATTAACTCTATCGACACATTCAAGTAAAATAAGCAACAAATCAGCCTAGTGTGAATGGACTGTTTGCATGTAGTAGTAGTAGTAGTAGTACAAAAATTTTCTCTACCATGAGAGTTAGATTAGGCAAACAGACAGGAAAGGAGAATTTTGGATACACCTTTTACTGTTTCTAGAGATCTTATAACAATAAAAGCTACTTTTGGAAGATGAAACCCTTACGAGGGCAGTATCTATGCAGCAACTAGCTCAGGGGAGCATCTACACTCCAACCATGACTTGGCTGCAACCTTTGTCGTCAAAAACCAGCCAACCTGGTCAGGGGCCTCATGGAATGGAGCATTTAGTTCCTTCAGATGTGATTCAAACACTGCTGCCAAACCTTTGTCCGAATATTTGTGTTTCCCATGCCCTGTATTGATTCCAAGCAATGATGGAAACTCCTCTCCATTTTCCAATGCCTTGGACAAGTCATTCATCCAAACATGTAATGCAGTCAGAGCTGCCCCAAGAGAGAGGCTCTTCAAGTGTAAAGACCATTGTGTCGGAGACTTTGACTGTATATCCATATATATCTCTAGTGTAACCCCTAGGTCTAACAACTCAGAAGCTCTCTCTAACATGTTGAGATTAACACAGAGATCAATTAAGCAATTGCAGTAAGCTTTTTTAACATCAGCAGAAATCGAATTAAAGAGTTGATGAGCTTCCCTCCTAAAAATCTCCCTTTCTACGTTTTCATCCTCCACGATGAGTTTCACCACGTAACCAAGCTTTGAATTAGCCTTCTTGATGCAGCTGGTCATCTTACTGAGTCCTTCCTTCGGTGTTTGGGTCATCACATTCAGAAGACAACCGCAGAACCGATCATCAGGTGTAATGCCTAGCTCTAAAACACGATTAAATGTCCGAATAACATCATCTGTTCGGTTTGCTTTTCCATAGCATTGAATGAGTGAGGTCAGGACAAAAATATTAGGCTCAAAACCCGCATCCAACATCTCGTTCAACATGGCCTCTGCCTCCAAGACTTTCCCACTGCAGGAGTATATAGTAATCAAGGATGAGAAAGTCCAACTGTCAGGCTTGCAAGTCTCGGATCTCTTCATATCCTCAAAAATCTCAACAGCTTCATCAATATACCCTACATCGGCACACATGGCTAAAATGGTATTGTAAAGGGTAACATTCAATTCCATTCCCTTCCCCTTCATCTCTCTATACACATTGATGCCATCTTCACCATAGCGAACTTTTCCATAGGCCCGAAGTAGTGCAGCATAGGTTGCCCAATTCGGTGTAAACCCATTCTTTATCAACTCATTGTAAACAGATTTGGCTTGCCAAGGTCTCTTGGCTCTTCCCATCGCATCCAACAACGTGTTATATACAACCAAGTTCGGTTTAATGCGCAGTGCTTTCATTTCCTCATATACATTCAAGCACCCATCAAAATTCCCCGACATCCCATAAATTTTTATCAAAGTTGAGAATGTCACAGCATCAATCTTCCACTTTTCCGCTCTGGCACGGTCATACAAGCTCAAAGCCATGTCAATATTACCAGCCCGTCCATAGGCATCGATCATCACTGCGTGATTAACATCATCGGGTTTGCAACCATACAGAGACATCTTCTCATACCACTCCACAGCCTTTTTTGGCAAAGATGACAACCTAGCGCAACTAATTATTGTCGAAAATGTAACATTGTCTGGTTTGACTCCTCTCTGGAGCATTTCATCGAACAGCTTCTCTGCTCTATCTAAATCCCTACATTTCTTGAACACCTTCAATGTCACATTATAAAGAATCACTTCTTTACTCAATTTAAGTTTCCCTTGAAAGTATTTTAGCACAATTGGTGCTGTTTCAGGGTTGGACATGTTATTAAGAACAACAACACCGTCTTGCTCTACAATTTTCTCGCCCAAACCAACCAATATACCGAAAACATCATCCTCAGTAGGGTTACATGAATTCAGAGACTCAGCGATTCTAACAAGAGAAGAATACCTGGAATCGTACGATTGCCGACGAAACTGCGAAGCTCTGGGGCTTCTGGGATTGACCCATATGTAGCTTTTGGACGAAGAACTGATCTTTTCATCAGAATTTGGAAATTCAGAGGAATTTGAGTTCTGGGTATCTTCTGAAATTGGGTCTTGAACAGACACTCGACCGATTTGGAGAGAGGTTCTTGAATGGAGAGAGAAAGGGTGAATGGAGTGTTTTAGAGTGAGAGAAGGACGAAAAGGTGTGGGTTTGAGCAAGAATGGAGGAGAGAGAGAGTTGCAGAAGAGAGGGTGGTCGTGAGGGGGCCGAGAAGATGGGGAAGAGCAGAGATGATAAGCCATTTGCCTCTCAAGCTTGTGTGAGAGTGAGGGTTGGGGTGTTTTTTGAAAGCTCTGAAATAGTAGGAGACCTTATCAAGTGAAACAGTGTTTTTCGTTTTACCATAATAACCTCAGAAATATTCTTAGCCCCCTTTTGAGAAGTTGATTATTTTTATAGGTTATTTTAATTTTTGATTATTTTAATAATTATTTTTGAAAAGTTAGTTGATATTTTTATAATTAAATATGATATTTATGGGAGAAAAAAATAAAATAATTATAAATTTTGTAGGGACATAAATTTTGAATGACGACACGTAGCCGAGGTGTCACCGAAGTGCCAGCCGAGGTGCCACGTGTCCTGGTCATGACGCCGAGGTAATCTCAACTAGGCCGAAGTTATCTGCGAGAATATCAGAATCCGAGATAAGCGGACAAGGGACAAGAGTTCTAGAATGGGAGAAGACTTCAGTTTGGGTTAAAATGAGACTCTTAAAGAGTTTATCCTAACTTTACTGGGAGTCCAAGATTAACAATAATTCTAAATATTTTTAAATTACAGATAAATAAATTTTATTTGTACTCTTTTTTTTAAACCTCAAATTAAATGCAATTTAAATATGTTAATTTTCTTATTTTTCATCTAGAAATTTTTACTTTAAATTTTGACAAAAAAAAAAAGATTAGATATATTGACCAATAATTTTATACCATGTATATTTTATGCCAGACATTTTTATTTTTTATTTTTTAAATAGAAGACTTAGCTATGGTTAAAATATACAGATAAAGATGACACCCGTATTTTTTGATGTGACATAAAAAATTACACCATACATGTATTTTTTTAATTTATGTTTACATGTGTCATGCGATATTTCTTTTTTAATTAATAAATGTGATATAAATATTTTGACACCTAAAAAATTCTTACACCACATGTATTGTTTAGTTTCAAAAACTAAAATATAAAATTTTGAAGTAAATATTTTTAAAATTTGAAATTATATAAGACTAAAATTATATTTGAAATTTTATTTCAAAGATTTTTAAATTTCAAAGTAGGTATGAGTTAGATATGACTTTTTTTTAAACTTTCTATATTAAGATTTTTAAATTTTAAAATCATAAATATGATTAGATGGACTAATATTTCCGTGCCATTTGTATTTCTTAATGTTTACACATTTTTAAAAAAATTAAGAAATTTAGATTAATGCTTTGAAACTAATAATAAATCCCTTTTGCTTAATATATGCTATAAATATAGATAGTGATGAAGCTCTTCCTTTCAGCGAAGGATGGGTTAGACTGATCCACACTTCCAACGGATCTGCTGGCCCTGAAAGACAAGGGGGTGTGCCTGCAAAACGGTCCAAATGGAGTGGTAGTCCCGCGATGGACACTCCAATGATCAAGTTAGGTTGGGGTAGATTGAGAGAGAGAGAAAAGAAGAGTAAGGGGTAGAAAAACTTAACCATTAACGTGTCCCGAAAGCTTCCTTATACCCTTTGCTCATCATTTCCTTCTCCACTCCAAGTTGTCTTGTTGGCTGAAAGTCTATAGCCTAGTTGACATCGTTTATGGTGATTCTGTCACTCTGGCGTGAGGGGTCTTGCTGCATTTAATGCTATGGTGGCCGCATTAAATAACTGATGCGGATGCAATAACTTTGCAGGATCTTTGTCTACTTATGTGGCTAACTCCATGCTTGCCGGGTGCTTGAATGCCGATGGTCCTGGCCCAGCACTTGCTTCTCAGAGTTACTGGGCCTTTAACACCTAGGCTGTGGGTTGAACCTCGCTATGAGTTGGGCCTTCTTGGGTGCCCATTAGTAAGAAGGGTGCCCATTAATATCAATAGTCCCCCATTCTCGAGTGCAATTTTAATCCAACGAAAGGAATAAGAAAGAAAAGAGTAGTCCCCTAAGACGCCAAAGAGATCTAGTGGCCGAATGAGGGAAAGAGTCGACTAGTGTGGTGGTCGACCCAGCATCTGGGCCTACCGTGGAGAAACGTGCCCGATTGACTAGCAAAGTTGGTCGATTGAGGAGAAAGGTGACCGACTGAGGTGGTAGTCGACTGTTGGGGAGGGTGGCCGACCGATGAGGAGGGTGATTAGCCAAGGAGGAAGGTGGTTGACCAGTGAAGAGGGTGACAGACCTAGGAGGAAGGTGGTTGACCAACGAGGAGGGTGACCGACCGAGGAGGAAGGTGGCCGACCGAGATGGTGGCCGATTGCGAAAGGAGGTAGCCGACCGATGTCATAGTCGACCGCTGAGGAAGCTGGTTGACCGACCGAGGTGGTAGCCGACCGCAAAGGAAGGTGACCGATCGAGGTTATGGCTGACTATTGAGGGGGGTGGCCTATCGATGTGGTGGTCAATCGCTGAGAAATGTGGCCGACCGACAGGAGTGGTAGCCGACCGTGAAGGAAGGTGACCGACCGAGGTGGTAGCCGACCGCTGGGGAGGGTGGCCGACCGGCGAGGAGGGTGACCGGCCGAAGAGGAAGATGGCCGACCGAGGAGGAGGTAGGTGGCCGACTGCGAAGGGAGGTGGCCAACCGACGAAGAGGGTGGTCGACTGATGTTGTGGTCGACCGCTGAGGAAGATGGCCAACCAACCGACCAAGGTGGTAGCCGATCGCGGAAAAAGGTGGCCGACTGCTGAGGGGGGTGGCTGATCAACAAGGAGGGTGACCGACCGATGTGGTGGCCAACCGTTGAGGAAGGGAACCAACTGGCGAAGGCATTAATGGCGCATAGGGCTCGAGGTACAAGAAAGTACGTGATGATGTGAAGTGGAATAGACGAGGGAAGGAAGAAGAGATCGTGGTAGTACGCATAGGATAATCTGGACGGGTAAAAGTGAAGGAGCTGTAAACAAAGGGGGCGGGGTTTGGGAAGGCGGAGGATTTTAACTTGGGGAATTTTTGAACTGGCGAATTTTAATCGCGACCCTTGGAATACAGGAAAACCTTGGGCCTTGGGACTTGTGCAATTTGCATACGTTATTACGAGAAACCAACATATTCTAGACTTTACTTCGTTTGTCTCATTTGATTCTCCAATTCACCATATTGCGAACTTCCTCGCCCCTGTAATTGAAGCAATATACAGAAATATAAGGGAGATGGCACAAAACAAGGCGCCAACCATGGTATCTGATGTATTAGGGGAGGATGATAGGGCTGCATTGGCAGAACAGTATAGGGTGGAGAGACTAGTGAAAAGGGGGGCGACGCAAACGGGGCGACCTATCCCAGTGACGATGATTTCGGCCGCCTAACCGATTAGCCAAATGGCACCGAACCATTGGCATACCAAGGCGGACAAGTCCACCTTGACGGAGAAGGACTTTGAGGAATTTCATAGCAGGTACCAGATTTCGGTGAATGTAGGGTTGAGATTGCCAATGGCGAAGGAGAGGATGTTAGACGCGCGGCCGACGAAGTTTATGCTATACGAAGAGGCGCTACGTAGGGGCATGAGGCTGTCTCTCCCGCAGTTGGTGGTTGACATGCTAAATCGCCTGGAGGTGGCCCTAAGATAACTGAACCGAATGCATGGAAGATTCTATTTGCTTGTGTGGTCGCATGGCCAAGGGCGACCGGAGGGGAGACGATGACAATGGACAAATTTTTTTCATGTTACAAGGCCTCAGGGCAATAAGAGAGATGGGTGACCTAGCAGGCAATAGCTGGGAGGGGGTTGGTGGCGGGATTACCCTCATTGGTAAAGGGGTGGAGGCCAAAATGGTTCTTCGTGTCGACAGACGGCGGAAGGGGAGTTCATACGACTTGGAAAGTCCCAACCAAGTAGGTTGAACCAAAGTTGGATGTTGCTGCGGAGAAGAGGGTCAAACAGGTGAAGGAGTGGAGGGAGAAAGAGGGGCTAAAATGGGATGACCTAGTCCAACCCTCAGCTTTGTTTGCTCTGAAGTTGGGGCTTGGGCCAACCGAGGGAGATCCTGCTCCAGAGGAGGTGGAGGCGAAGTGTAGGAGGCAGAGGACGCACGAGGTTTTGCCATGGCAGACCAATATAAGGAGAAAACAGTTAGGTTCTCTTGTCTTTGGGTTGTGAAGGTTTAGGTGTAGAGTCTTAACCGGCTGCTAAAGAGTCTTCGGTGTTCATGTATTTCTGGGCTTTGGCAAGGAGGGTGGCCATGGTCGTTGGAGGGTTTTTTAAGGGAGAGAAGAGGAAATCTGACTGGTGCAGACTGGCCATGAAGGCTGTTAAGATGACCTTATCATCATTCTCCTCAACCTGGAGGGCTTCTGAATTAAAGCGAGTGACAAAGCTGCACAACGATTCCCCATCAGCTTGTCGAATATTCAACAGTTGGGTTAGGAAGAAGTCACTTAGCTGCTGGAAAGTGGTGACAGAGTCCGGCGGTAATTGACTGAACCATAGTCGTGCCGACCCCTTGAGCGTTACGGGAAAGTATGACACATGATTTTGTCAGGGAAAGCATGGAGGATCATAAGGGTCCTGTAAGCTTCCAGATGATCGACCGGATCGGTTATGCCATCGAAGGTGTCGATTGACAGCATTTTGAACTTTGGAGAGTATGGGTTGTCCCTGATGGACGCGGGAAAGGGGGAGTTGGCTGTTGTGGAAAGTTTGTTCTGCATGTTTTGCATGACCCCCTGAAGTTGGAGCTTTATGACTCACAGTTCCGCGTCCCAGATAGGAACATTGTTTTCGCGGAAAGAAATGGGGGTTGAACACTGTTAGCCTCACCTTCAGGGACGAGAGTATGGTGAAATGGATGCGAACCCTGAGGTGGGAGGTATAGGTCCTGAGGCGGGGGCCGTAGACCTTCCAAATTTGGTAGGTGAGCTTGTGGGATGAAAGGCGGAGGAAGAGGTCCTCGAGGAGCATGTGGTTTGAGTGGGTGGCTTAGAGTTTTTCTCGGTTTGGAGGAATGTCTGGTGGCTGTGGAGGAGGAACAGGGAGATCCTGTTGGAGTAAGGCATTGATCAAGGCCTGGTTTTGCTCGGTCAAACAGTTGATACTATTGGTGAGTTCTGCGAAATATGGAGGTGGGTTATTTGGGTTAGAGGACTCAGCTTCAAGGTTACCAGCATTGTGTTGGGAAGCCATGGACCTGGTCGTGACTATCCACCCTAATGTAAGAGGTAGGTGATAGCAGCGTTCTTTCCGGTGACAATGAACACAACTGTCTTTTCGGAATAGAGTTCCCACAGACGGTGCCAACTAATGAAGCTCTTCCTTTCAGCGGAGGATGAGTCAGACTGATCCACACTTCCAACGGATCTACTGGCCCTAAAAGACAAGGGGGTGTGCCTGCAAAACGGTCCAAAAGGGAGGAGGTTGTCCCCCGACGGACATTCCGACGGTCAAGTTAGGTTGGGGCAGATTAAGAGAGAGAGAAAAGAAGACTAAGGGGTGGAAAAACTTAACCTTTAACGTGTCCTGAAAGCTTCCTTATATCCTTTGCTCATCATTTCTTTGTCCACTCTAAGCTGTCTTGTTGGTCGAAAGTTTATAGCCTAGTTGACATCGTTTATGGTGATTCTGTCATTTCGGCGTGAGGGATCTTGCGGTATTTAATGCTACGGTGGCCTCATTAAATGACTATTGCGGGTACAATAATTTTGCAAGATCTTTGTCTGCTTACGTGGCTAACTCCCTGCCTACCAGGTGCTTGAATGCCAGTGGTCCTGGCCTAGCACTGGCTTCTCAGAGTTACTGGGCCTTTAACACCTGGGCTGTGGGTTGGACCCTGTTATGAGTTGGGCCTTCTTAGGTGCCCATCAATAAGAAGGGTGCCCATTAGTATCAGATAGATTAGTCAATCTTACATAAAGTAAGGTTTATCGTATACATCGTCGTATGCAAACTATAATATTTATGGAGTTAATTATTACAAATGTAATAATTCAATTCTATAGGAATCATAATTAAAAAAAAGAAAGAGAGAGAGAGAGAGAGAGAGAGAGTTATAACCAAATACCACATAAAGTATAACTAAAGAGTTCTAGATTCAAAACCAAAATAATCATAATTAATATCACAATGAATCATAACTAATATCATTATATATATATATATAACCAAGTTACAATCAAGTCATAAATAATAGGGAAAATTTCAAAGCAGGGTAGGGTGTTAAAAAAAATTACAAATAAGTGGTAAACTTTATAAGTATTAATAATTAAAGACATAAATTTTTTCATCTATTTATAAAACATTTTTTAAAAATGCACTAATTAGTAATTTTTCCTAACCAATACATCAATATGTTATAACTAAAAATTACAAAAATCAAATAGAATTTCCCATTTTTGTTACTTTTCTTACTCCATTGAAATGAGTTGTTCTTATTTAATCACACAAATGGTTAATTATATATAATAAAAAATGATGAATATGAAATTGAAAACTATTCTCCCCTTAGAACTTTTTCAAAATCTCAATATATGGAATGATAGGGGGAAAAATAAAAAAAATATGAAAATGGACTTCCGTTTGGGTAAATTACTAAAGTGTCCTTCATTTCTTTCCCTCATTCTCTTTCTTTTTCTCTTTCCCTCAATAAATGATCTCATTTTTCCCATCTCTATACTTCACCATTGTAACTCATTTGTTGCCAACACTAAGCCATTCTCTACCTTTTCACGCTACTCTAAGTCCCTTCTCCACTATTCTCGTCATCGTCAACGTTATTCCACTTATCCATTTCTTCCTTTTTGCTTCCTCACCACTCTCAGCCTCTTTGCTTCCCACTCAGAATCCCTCTACCAAACCTTTGCCACTATAGCCACCCTGGCTCCTTTTCCCTTGTGAATCTTGCAACCCCCATATCGTAAGCATAAAATTTATTAAGGTGCAAGTACAAATCATGCCTAATGCAATGTGTTGATTTTTACTGTTTTTATTTGTACATAACACATTTTTCTCTTCCATCGAATACAATTCACACTTATAGGTTGGTGTTTGAGGCCACAAATGGGAGTAGCTGGAGGAATTGGATGGCTATAATGGCTAAGGGTGAGGGAATTATTGGATAGATAGTGAAAGGGTAATTTGTGAACAAATTGGGTTGAGCTAGGACGAGTCTTCTTTGGAGCATAGGCCGTGCTATAAGGCCAAGAAGACATTTTCGTATTTCAGATTTGGGCTAAACTACGGGCTGAAGTAATTATTTATGTAGCACGGTCCTAGACCATCTGCGTCAAACTGGTCAAAGGTGGGCTACCAACGGCATGACCTGGCTATCTTGGACCAAGGTATCAGTGGAACGTGGACTAAGCTAAAGGATAGCTCTGCAGGGCGTGATCTCAAAGTCAAGACTGACAGTGTTGACTAAAGTAGCACCGAGCTGTGCTAGCACAGTTAAGTCTTGTGCCAGCTGAGGTATGAGTTGTAACTATCTCACTTGATTAGCAGTGAGTAGGATGTTATCAGGATAAGCATTATCCTTTGGAGTGTGATTCCTAGGAGGACTCTTATAAGGAGAGTTGGAGTCCTACTAGGATTGTGCCAAGTGGAATCTATAAAAGCTCATGACAGAACCTATGTACAGGTATCACAATTCTTACTCTCAAATACATAGAGCTTTTGTGTCTATTGTCTATTTGCTGACTTAGGCATCAGAGGGGTTTTCGGTACACACCTGCCGGCTAGCTCACGCTTGTGTTTTCATGTGGCAAGAAGCGCAACTTAATCAACAAGATTATACGAGATAGATTATTTCGTGCTCGTATAATTGGCCCCGTCTGTGGGAAAGACTCAGAGAACAAACCTTTTGATTGAGTTTCCTATTCAATTAAATTCAATGGCGCACAATGAAGACTTTCTGTATTCTGTTATTGATGGGCAAACCCCGAAGGGGGGCGGGAGGCGCGGAGGTTTACCTTTTGTCCTGCCTATGGCAGAATTAGATCTCCAGCGACGGAACCCATGGAGAGACACACGAGAAAGACGGGGCTCAAGTCCTTGTCGCTCCCAAAGCCCTGACAAGCAGAGGCGGAGGATAGATCCTTAGGTTTTGGAAAATCGTGTAAGGGAGCAAGACGAGTTAATATGGAGGATGGCGGTAGACATGGAGACGATGAAGCATCAGATAAAAGGTAAAGGGGTGGCAGAAGAAGAGATACGCAAAAGCAGGGTGTACTCTTGCCACTCAGAAGATCGTAACAGGCAAGTCACACCGTCACAAGCTAAAAGTAGAAACCTCAGGGCAGGTGACACATAATCAATGACTTTTAGGACTTGTTTCTCCAAGTTTGAGAGAACGAGGAATGAAAGGTCTTGTATCGAGGGAAGCAATTATCGGCCCTCGCACACGCACCAAATGACATGTAGGCACATGGAGTTGCCTAGGTTGGCAGACCTGCTTACAGTGCTAGAGGAAAGGACTCAAAAGAGAGAAGACACTCAGGCTTACAACCCCCACAGAGTCTCTGCGCTACAACGGTTGGCTCATAAGACACATGGGAGTGTCGAGGTTAAAATGCCAGTACCATGCCTTGTCTACGAACTAGCTGACAAAGCATTAGCAAGGTTACAGAGCTCGCCGTTCGTTCTGGTTATAGAGAGCGCACCATTACCCTCAGGCTTCCACCAGTCCAAATTCACTACTTATGAGGCGAAGTCAGACCCCTACATGCACTTGAGCCACTTGAGCCAGGTTATGGCCATGTATCGGCAAAATGAGGCTCTAATATGTGTCCTGCCTTTTTCTAGCCTTGGTGACCTGGGTTTAACATGGTTTGAAAGGTTTCCAGAAGCTAGGATAGCTTCATGGACACAACTAGCGGAGGCATTTGTGACCAGATTCAAATAAACACCAAGACATCAGTGGAGATTGACTAGCATCTCTCCATAGACATAGGCGAGAAGGAAATATTGAGGTCTTACAACAACCGATATTGGGAGACTTTTAATCAGATTAGAGATTGCCCCATAAACCTAGCCATCGCACAGTACAAATGAGGTTTGCCGGTTGACAATAAATTGAGGGATTCAATGACGATGTCGCCACCCCTCACAATGGAGGCCCTAATGAAAAGAGTGCACCAGCACATTCGAGTAGAAGAAGATGTTACTCGCACCAAAGCAAAAGCTGGCACAACAGCAATGTCAGACAAAAAACCTGCGGCAAAGGTTAACACGGTCGGGCGGGAAGAACAACCGAGCAAAAATAAGCGAGGTAAATGAGCCAACAGAGAGGACCCCCAAGCAAGAAAGTTAAGAGTCCGCACTGCCATCACCACGATATTCAATAAACCTATCTACCGGATTCTTAGCGAGATACGTGATGAACCCTTCGCTCAGCGACCAGCCAAGTTAGGAGAAGTGTAAAAGGGCTACGATGATAGGTACTGTTGCACATTCCATGATAAAAAGGGGCATTGAACTGAAAATTGTACGTCGTTGAGGCAACATCTAGAGGAGTTAGTGGCCGCAGGCCACCTAGACCAATACATTAAAGGGGGAGCGCAGCCAGCCCCCTAGGACCGCAACAGACTAGATGGGACGCCAGTTGACGGTCCGCTCCAAGGTGTAATCAATGTGATACATAGGATCATCGAGCCTGAACGAGTATGTGAACTCTGAGGGATGATCAAGAAGGCTGAGTATATGAGAGAGGTACTAAGTGCACAACCTACCGTAAAGAAGGAAAAAATGGAGGCTACAAACGTCATCACCTTTTCTGACAAAGACTTAGTAAGGTTACAAAGCCCTCACAACGACACACTGGTGGTTACTCTGCGCATCAAGAATTTTGACATCAAGTGGATCCTAATTAACCAAGAGAGCTCATGTGAGATAATGTATTACGAGACCTTCAAGCAATTAAAATTAGAGGACAAAGACATAGCACCCGTAACATCTCCCTTAGTCAGCTTCAATTCAATGCCAGAATGGCCGGTCGGCAAGATAATTCTACCAGTCAAGGCAAGAACAATGACAAAGCAAGTAGAATTCTGGGTATTGAAAGTCCCGTCCACTTAAAATGTAATATTGGGAAGAGCATGGTTGCACGTCATGTGAGCGGTAGCATCAACCTACCACTAGGTGTTACGATTCCTTAATGAAGCCGAAATGATTGAAGAAGTCTTAGGAGACCAAATCATGTCTAAATAATGCTTCATAATAGTAAATGGCAGCCAGGCTGCAAAAAGGTTTGTACAAATGGTAGAAGAGCCAGAAAGCAATGAGCTGTTCGCAGACGTCGGCAAAGCAGCCGAACAAAAGGCAGTGGAAGACTTGGTAGAGGTAAGGATAGATGAGAAAAACCCAAAGTGGTTCTTTTTGCTTGGCTCGTCTCTGTTCAGCACCAAGAAAATAGAGATCATGAAAATTTTAAAATCCAACATCGAAGTGTTCGCCTGGACGCTGTATGACATGCCTAACATTGACACCCCAACTTCATCTGCCATCAACACAATGTCCACCTAACCACCAGACCAATTATACAGCAAACTCACCTATCGACACTCCACCATGCAGAGATAGTGGCAGAAGAAGTAGGAAACCTGCTGGAAGCAGGGGCAATCAGAAAAGTACATTTTTCCAGGTGAATTTTCAACACGGTAGTAGTACAAAAAAAGAACGGCAAATGAAGCGTTTACGTGGACTACAAGACGGTCAATAAAACATGTCTGAAAGACAGCTTCCCTTTACCACGAATAGACCAACTGGTGGATCTAACTGCAGGACATAACGGACTTAGCTTTTTTGATGCGTATCGCGGTTACCATCAGATCACTATTTATGAACCAGATTAGGAGGTCACGTTGTTTACAACACCCAGGGGGTTATATTTGCTACAAGGTCATGCTTTTTGGCCTAAAAAATGCGGGGGCAACATTCCAATGGATGATTACCAAAATGTTTGAGCCATTGTTAGGCAGAACGATGGAAGCTTATATAGATGATATGGTGGTCAAAAATAAGAATGAGGGGGACAATCTCAACGACTTAGATAAGATGTTTCAAATTTTGAAATCCCACAAATTGCGACTGAACGCATCCAAGTGCGCGTTTGGCGTGGGGTCAGGAAAATTCCTAGGCTTTCTAGTGACCAATCAGGGCATAGAAGCTGATCCGTCTCAGATCAAAGCCATCCAAAATCTTGAGAGGCCCAACATAGTCAAGGAGGTACAATATCTCACTGGTCTGGCAACTGTGCTAAACTAATTCATAAGTCGGTCGTCAGATAGGTGTCGACCGTTTTTCTAGGCACTAAAGGCCAAGTTTGAGTGGGATGACGAGTGCGACCGTGCTTTGGAAATTTTAAAAGACTACATGACCTCTCTTCCGTTGTTAGTAACCCCAATACCAGGAGAAGAACTCTTTTTATACTTAGCAGTTTCCCAGCATGTAGTTAGCGTAGTGTTGGTAAACGCGGAGGGAATACAACACATGCCTATCTTTTATGTTAGCAAAACATTGCTGGACGTCGAAACAAGGTACCTGCCATTGGAAAAGTTGGCCTTAGCTTTGATGATTGCCTCAAGAAAATTATCGCCCTACTTCCATGCCCACACCGTGATTGTCTTAATGACCTTCCCCTTAAAAGCATTGTTTGAAAGGGTAGACTTTTCTAGGCAAATTTTGAAATGGGCTGTGGAGTTAAGGCAGTTTGACAGTTCGACATCAAGTTTTAACCAAGAACCACAATAAAGGCCCAAGCTTTGGCAGACTTCATGGCCGAGTTTACACCAGACAATCATCATGTTTGCCTAGTTGACTTGACTGAGGCAACGAAAGAAGAGGAGAAAGTACCGCAGGGATGGCGCAGCCCCCAAAGCAAGACACTCAACTGCGTAGCGAGCCATTCAGCCCTACAAAAAGGGAAGACAAAACAAACCGCAGTGCTACCAGTAAGGACTCATTCAAAAGTAAAGTCCTAAGACAGTCAATCGATGAAGATTAAATCTCAACGACAAACAATAACTTAGAATAAGGCATCATCAATGCCCCTGATCCCAAGACATCATTTGATCCCTCCACTTGCTGGAAACTATTCGTAGAAGAGATGTGGAAGCTCTTCTCTTCGTGGATGGAGCATCCAATAGGCATGGTGCAGGACTTGGCATAGTCTTCATCTCGCCAGATGGCCTAACGATTGAACATGTAATCAACCTTGGCTTTCCAGCATCCAACAACGAGGCGGAGAATAAAGCATTATTAGCGGGTTTGAAGTTAGCATCTAGCATGAAGGCCACCGAGCTAATGGTATATAGTGACTCCCAACTGGTAGTCAACCAAATTTCAGGCGATTACGAAGCAAAGTATGATAGAATGGCCAAGTACTAAGAGTTGGTCAGAAATGAGATCATGAAATTTGAAGTGTGTCGAATAGAGCAAATCGGTTGAGAGTAAAATAGTAAAGTAGATGAGCTGGCCGGTTTTGCATCAATGGCAGATACGTCTATCCCACACCCATTGTTAATTGACTTCCTACCCAAACCAAGTATTGAAGAGCCGGAAGCAGCTGAAGCATGTTGCGCCGATCTAGGCCCTTCTTGGATAGATCCCATCATAGTGTTTTTGAAAGATGGCATCTTACTTGAAGAAAAGAAAGAAGCCAACAAGATTAGAGCAAAGTCACAGCGATTTTGGCTCTCTCATCACTAGCATTGTACAAAAAATCATTCACAGGACCATACTTGAAGTGTGTCCATCCCAGCAAGGTTGAGGCATTCTTGTTCGAAATACAGGAGGTGTTTGCGGAAGCCACCAAGGGGGAAGATTGTTGGTTTATCAAGCAATTTCACAAGGGTATTAGTGGCTGTACATGCAAGCAGATGCAGAGAAGTATGTCAAGAAGTGTGAGAAATGTCAGAAGTTCGCACATCAAATACATCAACCGGCCAGTGAGCTCCTACCTTTGACCAACTATTGGCCCTTTGCAATGTGGGGCCTGGATATAGTGGGACCACTCCCAACCGTGCCAGACAATAGAAAGTTCTTTCTCACAGCAACGGACTACTTTACGAAGTGGGTGGAGGCAGAAGCACTCGCATCCATAAAAGAAAAAGACGTCAAGAAGTTCGTCTGACAGAACATCATAACTCGGTTTGGCATACCCAAGGCTTTAATATCCGACAACGGCACTCAGTTTGATGGCAAAATCTTTAAAGGCTTTTGCGGAGAATACAAGATAGAATTCTACAACTCTACACCGGCGTACCCCCAAGCTAATGGCCAGGCTGAGGCTTTCAACAAAGTAATCTTAGACGGTCTGAAAAAAGGCTAGAAAAAGTAAAAGGCAAGTGGGCTGTGGAGCTTCTCTATGTTTTATGGGCCTACCATACCATGCCTCACTGTTAACTGGTGAAACATCTTTTTCTTTGGCCTATGGCATAGAGGCAGTAATCCCACTGAAAGTGGGCCTCCCCACTATTAGAAGTGAAAATTTTGATCCAAACTTAAATGGTGAGGCCATAGCCCTAAAACTCGACCTTACAGAAGAAAGAAGAGAAAGGGCCTTGGTGTACATTGCCTCTTATAAAAAAGAGTTGTCTGGGAAATACAACAAAACAGTGCACCCAAGGCAATTCAAGATTGGAGATTGGGTACTGCGCAAAGTAATGGACAACACTTTGGTACCTAGAGATAGCAAGTTAGGCCCTAATTGGGAAGGATCATACAAAGTGATTGGTTTGGCTAGAAAGGGGGCATATCACTTAGAAGATGTGGATGACAGAGCTATTCCAAGGTCATAGAACACGGCCAATCT
Organism: Camellia japonica; assembly: GCA_030407325.1. Classification (NCBI taxonomy): domain Eukaryota; kingdom Viridiplantae; phylum Streptophyta; class Magnoliopsida; order Ericales; family Theaceae; genus Camellia; species Camellia japonica. The sequence goes on along the minus strand of JAPPVO010000014.1, from coordinate 4,300,675 downwards.
CAGAGTATTTTATTTTTAGCTTTTTCTTAAAACACTTGTAATTTTTCTTTTTCAATAAAACAAGTAGACATTTTTTTTCTATAAAAACTCTTTTCTCTGTTTACAAAAATTGATAGCCCAACTGGGGGCAACCAAGAAGGTTGGCAAGTTTGACCAACACTTTTTGATTCCTAAAGTCGAGATAAGGATCTAGGTTTAAGAAGGTTGGCAGGTTTAACCAACACCTTTTTCTTGTTCAGTCTTTATCTCGGTTCAAGAAGGTTGGCATGTTTGACCAACACCTTTTTCTTGTTTAGCCGAGATAAAGATCTAGGCTCAAAAAGGTTGGTAGGTTTGACCAACACTTTTTTTTTCTTCTTCAGCCGAGATAAGGATCTAGGCTGAAATAAATTAGCAGATTTCATCAACACCTTTTTCTTTTAGCCAAGATAAGGATCAAGGCAAAAATCTCAGTTACAAAGGTTTTGTAGTTTCCCAAGTTATTTTTCAGCCAAGATTAGTATCTCGGTCGAAAGAGGTGGGCAGGTTAAAGAAAGGCCGAGCTAAACTAGGCCGGCTAGGCTTGTAGTAAAGATGATACACTAAAGCAGAGTTTTACTATAACCGAACAAAAAGATGGCAAAAAAGAAAACATACTTTCATTCATTAGAAATTTAGTACAAGAGGAAGGGCTTGTAGCCCGGTTACATTTTCATTGCGAAAATAAAATAAAATAAAAAAATATAAAAAATCAGGTAAAGAGGTCATCCTACTCGGCATCCAAATCAACCCGGACTTCTCCAATTTCGCCTTCTTGCATTTGATCAATCGCGGTCGCTTCATTAAGATTCAACACGACTTGGTTGGGTAGTTCTGCCTGAGCTGGCAATGAAGGTTGGTGACCGAAGTCATTGTTGGCGAAGGGAACACCGGTTGGGTTTGGGACCTCTTCCCCCTCCTCCGCTTCCACTTGAAGGAATTTTTGCTGGACAGCATGTTCGTAATCTTTCATGTAAACCGGAATGAAGTGTGCAAGAGGATTTAAGAACACCTCGGAGTCGTGCGACTGACCGAGATTTTCAGCTGCAGCCTTCTAGCCGCACTTGAAGAATATTTCTTTTGCAGCTTCATATTGCTGGACATATGTTTCTTCACCCTTTTTGAAGCCACGGTCCTCCGCATCCTCCATTTTCTTCTGCAGCTCTTTTATTTTGGCGTCCTTCTCCTTCTCCAGCTTGGTGAGTTCGCGCAAATACCTATCTTTTTTCTCGGCTAAGGCTTTTTGTTTATCAGCCTCAGCCGCGATAATCTACTCGGTGAGTTTTTCATTCTTGGCGCTTAACTCAACCAGAGAACCCTTCAGGACCTTTAGCTCGGCTTCTTTTGTCTTGACCTCGGCGACGGCCGCCTTAGCCATTTTTCGCAATTCGATCACACGTTGGTGAGTAGTGTGATTTTTTTGGATGGCCTGCACAGTGTACGAAAAGGTAAGTTTAAACCGCTTGTTGAGAATTCCAAAGCTTACCAGAACCATCGACTTTGTGACAGACCGAATCGCCTTCAGCTCGGTCAAGTTCTCGTGCATTTCCATATCAGCTGGAAGACACAAACTTTTGGATAAACCAAATGCCAACAGGTGATCTTTTTCGGTGGTAACGAAGTCAGCCTTGGTCACAGCACGGCCTTTGAAAGTCACAGTCGGCGCCTACGCCGAAGAAGAGCTAGCACGGTCGAGGGGGGCCTCCCTCTTACCGTGGTTGGCTTACGGGCGGCTCGGTCTCTGGAGGCTCAACATCTTCTTCGTCCAACAACCGCTGTGGTTAAGAGACCGAGGTACGCGGCCTCTTGCTGGGCCGAGATGAAGTAGCCTAGGAGGAAGGCAAGGCAACAACGGTTTCCGTGGTCTGACTGATCGCAGTTTGCTCGGTCTGGCCCTCAACGTTCAAGTTGGATACCTGTTCGGTGATCAAAGCCTGGATTGCTCTCCTCTTCGCCATCTCTTGCTCTTTAGTAAGGGGAATCAGGTTGATCTGCGGCAAGTTGGGGTTCGGTTCGGGCGATGATTCAAGAAGGAAGTCAGTAACCTTTGTTTTTCTATTTCCTCTATACCAGTTGGTCGGCTCGAAGTTTAGGAGTTCAGTCTAATCTTTGTGGCGGAATCGAAGTGCAGCTCGAAGTGTGGCCTAATTGGCATAGGCGTAGTTGGATTTAAGCTAGTTCAAATCTGCACAAAAGACAATCACAAGGGTTAGCACGATGGTTGTTGAAATAACAAAGAAAATTAAACCGGTTTGCTCTTACCAGTTGTCCTTTTATTCCAGTTTATGTTATAACCCGGTATTTGGGCTTCTTGATCTTCAAAATTTCCTGACACCCAGAGAAAGTCGTCATCGTTCAAGTATTTGTCTGGCGTTCTTTTGACAATTTTCTCTCGGTCTCTCTTGACTATAAGATAATAAACCCAGCCATCGTCATTCTGGCCAAGCAAATATTGATGGAATAGCTCGGCCAAACCGAGGTTAAGACCAAGGCGACGATTTAGCTTGGCAATCCCGTTAATGATCCTATAAGTGTTGGTTGACAATTGAGTGGGGCATATCCTGGTTTGTCTAAAGAATTCACAGATCAAGGGTTGAACGGGGAACTGAAGTCCCCCCACTACAATGGACACCACGGTGAAGGGAACAAAGCTTGATTTGCCCCATAGTGTGGTGTCTAGTTCAGCTAAGGAAAGGTGGACATTGTTTGGAATGTGGTAATCTCTTCGAAATTCGGGCATGGCTCTAGGGGAGTCCACCAGAAATCTGTATTTACCCATTAAACTTAAAAAATTGCTATGTTAAAAATTATACATGGCGGCCTAGCTCGACGCTGATGTGGCCTTGGTTGGTTCGATTGAGCAAAAACCGCCCAGGGCAAAGTGCAAGGGTGTGCCTGGCCAACCTAGTCAAAGTCTGCAAAGTGGAAATAAAAAGTGTTATGCCCAGCTAATGAACCGAGCAAAGTAAATAGTCAATGCAAAATAAGCCTAGCTCGGCTACAAGTGGGCTACAAGCTATTCCTAGTTCGGCCCAAGAATAGGACCGGCTCAAGGATTATAGCTTGGTTGTTGGTCAGAGCATTTTTAGTTCGGTCAGGTGCAAACCTAATGGTCATAAACAGGTTCCTATTTTGGTCACAGAACGATTTTGGATCTAAAATCATGTTCTAGACTGGTTTAAAATCTAGCCAGTATGTTTTTAGGCTTGAGCATGTGGTTTTGGCTTTATGATATTTGCTCAAACTCTAGTAAATTTAACAAGCATATATGGTGTTGAAGTGCTAGTCCTTAGAAGTAAATAAACAGAGAACATCAACAAAAAAGAGAAAGAGGCATAAGGGACTTACGGATTTTGAGCGCAAAAACGAAATCCAATCAACAAGAGCACCAGTAAAAAGGCGAACAGAGCAGGTGATGTAGTTACTTGGGTTGGGACTGTAGCACAGGAGATACATGTGTGGAACTCAAAAAGCAAGGGAGGGAAGATGAACAGTAGTGGCCTTTCGAAAAAGTGAGGCTTTAAAGTCTAAAGCAAAATGGGCGGGACTGTTCAAATTTCAAACAGTACGAAACGGCTGTAACAGGGGTACTTAACCAATGAGGGCATGCCACATGTCCAAAGGAATAAATAACGTTTCAGACGTGCTAGAATAGTGGAGCGACGTGCAGAGCAACTGACAAGACATTTCCTGATCGAACTAATCGTAAAACCGAGCAATATTGAGCTCGGTTGAATTTTAGACATTTAGCTCGGCTTTGAAACAATAATCTCAATCATGCTACGCAGATAGAATTAAGGGGCAATTGAGAGGGTAATTTGTGAACAAATTGGGCCAAGGTAGGACGAGTCTTCTTTGGAGGATGGGCCGCGCTATAAGGCCAATAAGACATTTTCATATTTCATATTTCAGATTTGGGCCGAACTACGGGCCGAAGTAATTATTTATGTAGTACGGTCCTAGACCATCTGCATCAAATCGGTCAAAGGTAGGCTCCCAGCGGTATGACCTGACTATCTTGGATTGAGATATTAGTGGAAGGCGGACCGAGCTAAAGGATAGCTCTGTAGGGCGTCATCTCAAAGTCAAGACTGACAGTATTGACTAAAGTAGCACTGAGTTGTGCGAGCACTGTTAAGTCTTGTGCCAACTGAGGTAAGAGTTGCAACTATCTCACTTGGTTAGTAGTGAGTAGGGTGTTATCAGGATAGTTATTATCCTTGGAAGTGTGATTCCTGGAAGGACAATTATAAGGAGAGTTAGAGTCGTACTAGAATTGTGTCAGGTGGAATCTATAAAAGCTCATGATAGGACCTATGTACAGGTATCACAATTCTTATTCTCAAATACACAGAGTTTTTATATCTATTGTCTATTTACTAACTTAGGCATCGGAGGGGTTTCCGGCACACACCTGCCATGTCACGACCCAAACCCGCCCCTAAAAGTTTGGCATCGTAACCGGCCAGTAATTCTAGATTACTACAGGCCTTACTGTACAAAACATAATTATTCGAGGCTCGCGGAAGCGAAAATAGAAACTACAATAGTCCAAAGAGCTGTGCATATATATGAGCAAATATTTACGTGCCAAAATGTTAATTTACCCACTACTGTGCGAAACATGTATCAAGAATTCATATACAAAATACATAGGCGCATGCCACCAAACAACTGAAACAAAACTCATACGGCCTTCCAGGCCTAGCCCTGGCTCGGGGGCACCAAAACTCGGGTAGGCTTTCAAAACGGCGGCTCGGTGCAAGACTCCGCCTAGGCTTGATTCCCCGACTGCTGACCTATAAATACATATATACAGGGGTGAGCTAAAGCCCAGTAAGTAACATTAACGTAAAGGGGTGGTGAACGAACTCCAACATAACATGTATCCGTAAAACAAATCATCATAAACATAATCAATTCATATCAGAACATAATAATGGCATACTCCACAGAACATAAACATTACAGAACGTCTTCCGACTAGAGTAATCAGTTCCGGATACTGATTAAACACATATCGTCACAATGAAGTGACTCACGAGATCTCGCAAACTAGTCATGGACCCGCATTTTCATGCCGTCCCCCATGACTTGGGACTCTCTATGGATGCCATACTAGTTTCGCAATTAGGACATTCGTTCACGGAAAACATTAACGTTTCAGAAAACATAACGTAACGTAGCATTTTCAGAACATACTTTATAAGAACATAACTTTACAGAAATGTTACTTACAGTGGTTTTCCAGGACCGGTTGTACGGTTTTCACGTTTTGACCTGCAAATATCCACAGTATCGCATGATCCTTTAACACATATCATTATTAAATCAAGTCCACGTATTCGCTTAATGGTGTTTCAATCCCATAACCTCATTATCATAACGTAATTAAGCCTCAAGATTGCTAAAAATGCAATGAGAATACCAAAATCACGCATTAAAACACTTTTTAAAATTCTTCTGAAAACAGGTCCTCGCTCGAGCGGCAAAACCCCCGCTCGAGCGGACTGAAAACTGTGGCAAAATACTGGAAGTGCGAAATCTCCGCTCGAGCGGCCAAACCTCCGCTCGAGCGGACTGTGAAAATCTGGGTAGAAAAACCGGTCCATTTTTCTGTCAAACCGTGGCCTCCATTTTTGCAAAAATCAACGTCCAAAATCATAAAATTCAAGGCCAAACTTACTTGAAACAACTTGCTTTAAGTTTTAAAACCAAACTCACATGAATCTACTCAAAGATGAAACCATAAATCAAGTTGGAAAATCATGCAAAGAACACATGTTTTAAAGCATAAATTCATGAGGTAATGCCATATATACTCATAGATGCTCAAAGATACCTTTTTGATGAAAATGCAACATAATACCATCAATTACATATGCTTTCCCTTTAAATCCACTTACTAACCATGAAAACATGGATGATCTACCTTACTTCATGAATTTAAGGAAACATCCTTACCGTGATTACTTAATTGGAGAAGATTTAGGCTTAATTTCCTCCCTTTCTCTTCTTTGCTTTTCTTTCCTCTTGGTTTCTCCTCTTTCTCCCGAATTCTCTCTCTCTCTCTTCCTTCCAGATTTTTCTTCCTTTATTCTTGAGTCAAAATGGTCAACAATACTTATCTTAAGCCATATATATCAAATATAAACAATTGTGCCAAATACTTGAGCCAAACATGGCCTAGCGAATCAGACGAAATTCAGTCTCAAATTAAATTGTCCAAATAGTTCCAAAAATTCCCGGTATCACGTAGGCATGTTCAATTCCGTTTTCCGAACCCGTTACGGTCGTCAATTTCAGTCCCGAAGTTGTAGTTCCAACATATATTTTTTTCTAATTCAAACAGAAAATTCCCAATTAATTCATATTAATGCATAATTAATTACCAGTAATTGCGGCGTATATTTCGGGGTCATTACATGCCAGCTAGCTCACTTTTGTATTTTTAGGTGGTAAGACGACGACGTTTGGAAGAGCGCAACTTAAACAACAAGATTATACGAGATAAATTATTTCATACTCGTATAGATAGCAAAAGAACTAAGGTCGGTAAGGGCAATGGGTAAGATGGGAAAGATTGACAATGGCAATGGTACTGGCAAAGAAGAATGAAAGAAGAGCTAGGGTGATGAGGGAGAATGGGACCACAATGGCTATTGGTGAAGGATTTGTAAATGAGAAAGGAAAGATATAGGGTGCTTTTTTACTCACAAAACTAAGGCCATGCTTGGTTTCATTCCCTAGAATTTTTTTTCTATTTTTTTTTTTGTTGGAAAAAATAGAAACTAGTTTAACAAAATAAACATAAAAATATATTTTGAATTTTAAAAAATTAATTTTTTTCAATCCAAAAGAATAAAACTAGATAAAAATAATAGTGTTTTTGATATTTTCATTATTTTCACGAAACTAAATTTTGGTTTTTTTAAAAAAAAATTTGAATCAAGTTTTTGAAATTCGGACCAAACATGGCCTAAGATTCTTTATCATTGATATTATTTCTTCCCCTTCTATTTGCAGGGAAATTTAGAAAAATTCTCACTTAATTGAAGTTTGCTCATTTACCAATTCATTGATATATTTTCCAACAAAAAAAAACTTAGGTAACTCTTTTTTTTTGGCTACTCTTCTTTGGTTTTTTTTTCTTTTTTCTTTTTCTTTTTCTTTTTAAATAGAAAGAGAAATAAATTAATTATATACAAATTTGTAAGTAACTCTTTTTTTTTATTTTTTCCTAGGTGTTTCGCATCAAAATCACACAATGCTAGGAATCAGACATGTCACTTGTTCATCTAAGTTGCTGTTTGACAATAGACTTTTTTTTAATTAATTTTTTAATTTTTTAGTTATTTTAATTTGAGTTGTTTAGGGTGTCCTAAATAAGTGTATTTTTTGTCTTTTTAGATTAAAAAGTTGAAGAAAAAAATATAAATGTTTAGGTTAACTTTTTAACTTTTTATGAAAAAATGTGTATTAAAAAATTGTATAAATAAGTGTGTAGGAGAAGATAGGATAGGAGCCGTACGGAATGGCAGTAGTGACTGGCTGGGTGAGTAGATGAAAAAATATTGTCTACTTCTCGGGCTTTGATTGAATGGTATTGTTTGGCCCGTGGGGCCCACCACGGGTCCCTTTTTTCTAATCGGTACCGTTCAATGTGTAGAACTCATCGAGTACTACATGTTTATAAAAAATCACGTTGATTGGATATCGATAACTATCTGATCGTGTTAGTTTTCTTTGTCAAGTGTTAACTATAATACCATCCAATTTTTATATAAAACTAATTTGATCATATAGTTAGCGATATCCGATAGACGTGATTGTTTTTAAGCATATAGTACTAGACGAGTTCTACATATTCAACGGTTCGGATTATCAAAACGAGACCCATAGTAGGCCCTCCACAGGCCCAACTTTACCATGCAAATAAGTGAATGTACCCATGTTATTATTTTTTGTTTTTCTTTTCATTGCATGTGGCTGACATGTTCGTACGTTGATGGGTTGGTCGGATTGAACTTTTATATTAATTTACCATTTAAATTAATATTTGTATATTATTTTTTTAATATTTTTTTTTTTGTGAATAGTGATAATTTTTTAACTCTTTTGGTAACTTTTTAACCTTTTAACTTTTTCAAGAGTTGCCAAACCAGCCCTAAAAGTTTGTTTGGTTTGACTTTTTTAGTTTTTTTGACTTTTGTAAAAGAAAAAGTAAAGTGATTATGATTTAGATGTGACATTTTGTCTTATTAACTTATTTAGTAGTTGTTTGGGATGTGTTATATAAGTGTACTTTTTGACTAAAAAAGTAGAGAAAAAAAAATATATATTTAGGATAATTTTTTTATTTTTTTACGAAAAGATGTGTAATAAAACATTATAGTAAAAACAAAATGGCCATTCTACTCTTTTAACTTTTTGACTTTTTGACTTGACTTTAAATTGTTGAATTCAAAAGGCAAAATAATAATTTTACCTTCTAAACTTCTCCCCGTATGAACTTTTAATTTTTTTAGTACTATTTGTTAACTTTTTGACTTTTATAATTTATGTCAAACCAATCCTAATTTATTTTGTCTTTTGTTCTTTTTTTAAGTCAAAAAGTTGAAGCCAAACTGAGTGTTGAGTTGGGCTTGTAATGCCCACTATGAATTTAACTGTAGTGAATTAAATGTTTATTTTGTGAGGCTAATCATTTACAAAAATAAATAAATAAATAAATTTAATTGCTATGATAATTGTAGTAGACACATAAATTTCTTATATTATTCTTTTAAAAAATGAACGAAAAATAAGTTTTTATCTATTTTTTAAAAATAAATATGATAAAATAATATATTTATAACTATCATATGAATTTTTTATTTTATTTTATTTTTTACAAAAACCTAAAAGATAAATGATTTAAAACACCAAAATAAAACCTATAGTTAACTTCATGAGGAAATTTCATTTTGCCTCTCAAATTTTCACGCGTTTTTCAATTTCACCCCAAAACTTCGATTAAAATCAATTTTACACCTAAACTTTTGAAATTTTAATCAATTTGGCCCTTGTCGTTACATTCTGTCTACAATTGGACGAAATGTGCTAACGTGGTATCAAAATTCATTTGAAATTTCATTTTACCCCCTAAACTATAACTTAAAAATCAATTTTGCCCCCAAAATTAAAAATCAATTTGCCCTCCAAATTATAACTTAAAAATCAATTTGTCTTCCAAACTATACCTTAAAAATCAATTTGCCCCCAATATCAGCACATTCCGTCTAATTGTAAACAGAATATGACAACAAGGGCTAAATTGATTAAAATTTTGAAAGTTTAAATGTAAAATTAATATTAATCAAAATCTAAAAATCAAATTAAAAAATACATGAAAATTTGAGTGGCAAACGTTTTCTCTAACTTCACAGGCCAACTACTTCACCATGAAGTCAATGGCAACAGCCTGATTCCTTAGTAAAAGTCTTATCTTATCTTTTCTTTGATTTTATTAGTAAAAGTCTTATCTTATCTTTTCTTTGATTAATAAAAGTCTATCGGTGGGAGTAGCCTGATTCCTTAGAAGAAGTCTTATCTTGTCTTTTCTTTGATTAATAAAAGTCTATCATTCTTTGGCAAGTAATGATTTTTTATGTGGAATTATTGGCATATATTATCCTAATTATAGGTCCACTTTGCCGTGGTGGAAGACTTTTTTTGGGTGGGTAACCTTGGTGGAAGACTTATTAATGAGTAATCCATACATTATATTATCCAGTTTCATGGTTTTTTCTTCTCTCTTTTTTAAATCTCCCATCCCTTGGAGAAAAATCATAATAGCACAACCAAAACAATTCATGCCTTCTCTAAAATTTCTGTAAGTTTTTTTTTTTCTTTTTTCTTTTTCTTGCAATTATTTCTATGTTTGTTGTGTAATCTTTTGTGATTATTGATATTGAAACAATTGAATGTAGTTCTAATTTTGGAATAATCATGTAAAATTTATATTAATGACTAAATTACCAAATATTATAAGTCTAAATTATAGATCTCACCAAACAGCGATTTATGTCCATCTCCAGCCATGCTGGTGTACTATATTCATGTAGTCTAGCAGCACTCGATTAATTTCAACACATGTATGTATTTCTTCTATATCTCCCCTTCATCTGAAAATCCAAGAATTTTGGTTTTGTGTATGTTTAGTTTACTTCTTTAATTAATTTTTATTTTTCTTTATGTTCTTTTTTGTGATGGTGCCGTTCCTTTTGTGTTGTTTGCTATTTTAATGAAGTGTCAGTATCAGGCCAAGTTTGTTCAATTAAACCTGCAAATTTGATACTAGCACGTTTGGCTAGTCAATGCATATGTTATATGGAGGTCAATTGGACAACCCATAAAATTATAAGCCTAATTTTTCATGAATGCCTTTGAATCAGGATAGAACATATACAATTATAATAAAATTTTGTTTGTAAATCATTACTAGTATAATATTAGTGTGCCATGTACAACATGCATCATTTGGGCCAAATGATGATCTGATCCTATCTCGATGGGATCCGGAATCCCGCCCAAGATAGCCAGAATACACTTTCAAACACAAATCAACCCATACACAAAAAAGAAACCCAACAAATGGTATACAGATAAAAAATTTGAACAGAATTTTCATACAAAAACACGTGATCAATTATCCTCCTTCCATTTCTAACTAAAACGTGTTTCATTAAGGTTTATAATTTAAACATTCCCAATATACATACTTCCAATTTTGTATCATCCACACTCACTACTGAGCTAACTGATTTATTGTTTGCAGATGTAATGGAGGTTGAAGTCATTTCCAGAGAGAGAATAAAACCACCTTCTCCAACCCTTGCTCACTTAAAAACCTACAAGATTTCCCTTTTAGATCAGCTCTTTCCTTGTGCTTATGTTCCCCTGGTTTTCTTCTATCTCAACCCCCAAACCACAACTAGCCTCACTGATCTCATCTCTGAAAGATCACATACTCTGAAGCAGTCACTAGCACAGACCCTAACCAGCTTTTACCCATTTGCTGGAAAGATCAAAGATGATCTTTACGTCGACTGTAATGACAATGGAGTCTATTATGTTGAAGCTCGAGTGAACTGTCATTTGTTGGAAATTCTCAGTCAACCAGATACACGGTCGACGCATCGGCTTCTTCCTCAAGATCCAACTCTCGCAACTACAAGAATGAATGTGGTAATGTTGACATTGCAAAATAATAACCAGTAGCTTATTAGAGTTTGAAAGTCGCGTTGTTATTATTCTAAAATTATTTTTACTTCTCTTGTAAATTTGTTAATTGGATCCAAGTAGTCACGAGGGACACTTGACTGCGAGTGAAATAAGGTTTTAAGTTCAAGTCAAAATAATGGTGTTGGCCTATTATAGTAATTCAAATTTATTAACTTATTAACATCTTTCCATCCTAGTGACAAAAAGTGAGGAAACAAAATCGATGACTATTACGAAATAAAACACTAAGTATAAATATTATCGGGTAAATTACAAATACACCCTTTGAAATTTAATTAAAATACAAATCGTCCTCTATGGTTTTGAAAATTACATTCCAACCCCTAAGGTTTCTAATTTTATAACAAATTGTTCATTTTATTAACAAATCATCAAGTCAATTAACAGTTTTTAATTATGTTAAAATATATTTCAATTAATAATTTAGGTAATTTTATTATTATATAGGGGAACAATTATAAATTTCATTTTTTTAGTTAATTCTGTTAAATAAAAAATTCTAATAAGAGAATATTTGTAATTTTTCAAATCACAGAGAGCAATCTGTATTTTAAACAAATTTCAAGAAGTGTATTTGTAATTTACTCAATATTATCATATAAACATAATTTAAATTAGAATTTAAAATAATAATTTGTCAGAATCTGAAAGTCATGTCATTATTATCTAAAAATTGATTTTACCCATTTTTAATGAAGTTCTTAATGGGACCAAGCCTTAAGTGATGGTGAGGGTACTTAAGTACTTGGGAAGTGAGGTGACTAGCTCGAGTCAATGGATTAGTATAGGCCTACATTAGTTATTTAACTCTATCAATCAAAAGTTCAAATCAATGGAATTGCTGCAATTATCTAACTCTATCAACCAATTACCATCTTATCGTGTGATCCAAAAAAAAAAAAAAAGAGTATTAATAGAGAGCAATAAGATAAAACTCAGTTTATTTACCTCGTCTAGAGGAAGTGGCAATTTTTATTTATTTTTTATCTTTGAAGAAATTAAAAGAACAAAATAATAATTTACTTTTTTTTTAAAAAAAATTGACAGGTAATGATTCAAGTTAATTTCTTTGAATGTGGTGGAATTGCCCTGAGCATCTGCAGTTCGCACAAGATCATTGATGGCCACACGTGCACCACATTCATGAAAGCTTGGGCAAGAACTGCCCAAGGATCTTCACTAGCACATCCCAGTTTCATTGCCTCTTCACTATTCCCTCAAAACTGTTCATTACCCAAAAATTCAACATTGATTCTATGGCCCAAAATGTTCAATCAAATCAAATACATCACAAAAAGGTTTGTATTCGATGCCTCGGCTTTAGCTAGGATCAAGGCCAAAGCAACTAGCTCGTCATTTGTGAAAAACCCATCTCGAATTGAGGCTTTGTTGGGACTTATTTGGAAGTCTGCTATGGCTGCTTCAAAGGTAAGGCATGGGTTGCAAAGGCATTCTGTTTTCTCACTTGCTGTGAATTTGAGAAGAAAAAGTTTGTTACCTCTGTCAGAATTTTCTGTGGGAAATCTCATTTGGAGTGCGGTTGCGCAACGCACGCCCGATGTTGATGCCGCAGAGGAGGAGGAGTTGTGTTGTTTGGTGGGGCGTTTGAGGGATGCTGTGAAGAAGATCAACGGTAATTTCGTGCAAGAGCTACAAGGTAATGAAGGGTTTGATGGAAACAATAATTTGTTTCATCTGGAAATTTATTTACTTTGAACTTATCATTAGGCTATGAAGCATGGATATAAATAGGGGCAATAACATCAGATTACTAAAAATCAATAAATATTATAAATATTAATAATTAAAATTATAAAATTTGTCATTGATGTGTAATTATTCTAATGTAACACACCTGCATTGTAATTGTCCCATATAAATACGAAATATGTATGTGATATTTAGAAATATGACAATATGAAAAAAATCAAAGCACAGGATATGGGTATGATTAGAATACTTTGAAAGCTAGGTTATTTTAATTTTTATTTTTCTAGTGAATAAGTTAATTTGATAGTCATTTTAATTTCTCTCTCTCTCTCTCTCTCTCTCTCTATATATATATATATTTTTTTGGGGGGGGGTTAAAAAATTGAAAAATCTTGAAAAACTATTTATCAATTTATTCTAATATTTTAATAATATGCAAATATTATTGCAATTTTAATTTCATAATAATTTAGATACGTGACTTCGAATGTTATACTTTTCAAAATAACAATGTTATATATAATCTTATTTCTTATATTATTTCCTTACTTTTAGATACAAAGTAATGTGGCCCACATTCATAAATGCTAATGCCCACTCACTTGTATCTTGGAGTGATAAAATAGGATAAGAAAAAGTAGCCGCTCAACAATTTTTGAGATCTCGGGCTAAAGAAATAATTTAAACATTAAAATGAAGCTTACTTATATCGATCTTTTAAAGCAATGAGGCCTTTGGCAATAAGGATATTTTTCAAATTTTCTTTATGGGCCTTGGGCGACGAGCTGAGTGACATAATTATATGTAGCATTTTTCTTTTCAAAATTAAAATAAAATATCAATATGTAAGAAATATCGATATATATGAATATCTAATACGAATACCATAACAATACGATTTTGTTTTAAAATTACCCGTGTTTCATGAGTCTTGTGAGTTACTTTGATACATGATTTGAACCTTTCAATGTATCTAGTTTATTTACTAAACTCTGAATTAATTTTAACAGAGTTTCACAAGGTTACAAAATGCCTCAAAGAGTTGGGTGAAGTGTACTCAAATGAAGGAGTTGATTACTTTTCATGTACAAGTATGTGCAATGGGGGCATGTATGAAGCTGATTTCGGGTGGGGAAGGCCCGTTTGGGTGAGCCTAGGAGGTGCAGAGGATCCACTGGTAATGAATCTCATTTTTTTGATGGATACCAAGTCGGGTGGTGGAATTGAAGCTTGGGTTAGCCTAAGTGAGGAAGAAATGGATGTGTTTGAGCGCGATCCAGAGCTACTTGAGTTTGCTTTGTTGCATCCGAGTCCTCTTGAACTTGAAAATTCTACCAACTGTCATGCTCGTATGTAGATGTTTAGAATCTTTATCTGATCATGCAAAAAAATTTCAATATCATTCGTAGGACTTATAGAAATTAGGATAAATTATAGGAAAATTTATCATAAGTCCCATATAGAGAAATATTAAAGTTGTATGAGTTTTTTTATGAACTAATTAGTCTTTTCTGTTTTGAAAAGTTGTATTTATTGAAACTCCTTATGCTGTGTTTGGTTGAGAGATTTGAGAAGGGATTTGGAAAGAGAAATAAAAAAGGTAGGTTAAATATGAATAAAATATACCTACATTTCACCTAATTTCTCATGTTTTTTCCCTTTCCCTCTCCAAATCTCCCAACAAAACACAGCGTCAGTGATTTTTTCCCAAACATAACACTCTAATGTAACACTCTAACGTAATATTCTACAAAAACTTATTCGTGTACTTTTCTCAAACGTAACAACATAACATTCTAAAAAAATTACTTAATATAGTTTTTTCCAAACATAACACTTCAATCAATATAACATTTTAAAAAAATTGCTTAGTGTGCTTTTCACAAACACAACACTCCAATGTAGCACATTAAAAAACTTCTTAGTGTATTTTTCTCAAACATAACAATGTAACATTTTAAAAAAAACTCCTTAGTGTATTTTTTTTTCCAAACGTAACACTCCAATCAATGTAACACACAAAAACTCCTTAGTGCACTTTTCCAAATGTAGCACTTTAATGTAATACTCCAATGTAACACTAGAAAATCATACTAACAGAAATGTAAATTTCTATGCTCGACAACCAACACTTCAGCCACCAATCCCCCTAAAAAGAATCTTTCATACCTCACATTTCCATTCTTATCCCAAAAACGAATAAGAAAATTAAAAAATGAATCACAAAAGAGCATTCAGTTAAACTCAAATGGCACCAAATCAAATAAATGCAACTTTTCAAAACAAAAAGGACTAATTGCTTCACAAGAAAACTCTCAGGACTAAATGGATCAACATTCCCCCATATGAGATTTATGAATAAATTTTTCATTAATCTATTAATTTATTTTTTCTTAATCCAACCACAACGTACTTATATTAAATTTTTAAAATAAATTTGATATAATTTCCATTTCGACATATTTTTATTTCCAAATAAATAAAAAAATAAAAAAATTCGAATCATTTTTAATTTTATGTTATTAATTTTTTTTTTCAAATTCAACTATTATTATTAATGTCAAAATAAGTATTTATTTCATTATTTTATAATTTAATATCATATAAAATCATTATATATATTTATTTAATTTATATAGGGCAATAGGGTTAAGGTTATTAAAATATATATAAATAACTACAATAAAATTATATATATATATATATATATATTTAAGTAACACTTTTACAGAATAATATGGGATAAATTACACTTCACACCCCTACACTTTGCACAAATCCCACTTTAGCCTTTATACATGAAATCATAACAATCAATCCACTATATTTCTACTCAAATCTCACTTTGATCCTTACATATGAAATTGTGATAGTCAACTCTCTGTACTTTT
Source organism: Camellia japonica (assembly GCA_030407325.1). Taxonomy (NCBI): domain Eukaryota; kingdom Viridiplantae; phylum Streptophyta; class Magnoliopsida; order Ericales; family Theaceae; genus Camellia; species Camellia japonica. Next base: position 4,284,770 of record JAPPVO010000014.1, on the reverse strand, counting down.
GGTCAAATCTCACTTTAGTCTTTGCACAAGTGTCAATGTCCATTTTCTGTTACTCAATTGTTTAAATTTTTAATAGAATCTAGTCATATGACAAGAATGTGACTACGACATGAAAATAAGAGAGGAAAATTGTAACAACCTCTACTTGTGATTAACCTATAATCCATAATTAATGATGTTTAATAAGTAATTGAGATGAAATTTTGAGTTACTTGTATGTGCTATGTGTTAATTATGGTTATATATGTCGGTCGTAGAAATATCTGTTTGTGTTTCTGTTTCATTATGTGAATTGAAAGCCTTATCGACGTCCAAACATGAAATTGACTTCGTTTATGTGTTATTCAGAATTTTATGGTAAGTTTAATCAGAATTTGATTTGGAATCAAATAATTAGAATAAAATAATCTCAATTGATTACCCTTAAATCAAGTTAATTAAGCTCCACTAATTGAGCCTATATAAGGCCAATTGATTCTAGAAGCCTTAAATACACTTCATTGTCATCATCTTCTCAACAAAAACGCAGAGAGAGAGAGAGAGAGAGAGAGAGAACTTTGAGATCAAAGCTTATGGAGAAAACTTTGTTGGAAAATTGAAGGAAATTAGAAGAATTGTGTAAGAAATTCCTAGAATTCAAAGAATTGAGAACTCTAGATAAGAATCATGTCCTTAAATTTTGTATTCAAGACATTAGTATAAGAATTCAAGAGTGGTTAAACATGATAATTAAGCTTCAATTAAGGAATTTGGGATTAGTTCATGCATGCATATAATTCATGAAGTTTTGTTTCAATTTCCGAACATTCACAGATGCATGAAGCTTTACTTGCATACCTTGAAGAATCCAACTTGGTTTCACTTGTATTCCTTCAATTATTCATGTTTTAGAAGCTTTGAATTTACATCATTACATGCATGTTATATACATATACATTTCAAGTTTGGTTTTGCACAATTAGCATACTTTTGGGCTTGATTTTGGCGAAATGGCTTTCAATTCATGAAGTCCTATAAGTTTGCAAATGTTTTCTCAAGTTTTGGCCTAAAAGGATGTGTTTTGGTGTTTTGAAATCAAGTTTTGAAGCTAGGAGTGCAATCTAAAAATTTCAGAATTCATAGGCTTCGCTTGAGCGGTGGAATTTATGCTTGAGTGAAGAATGCAAGCTCCCAGAAGTTGTGCAGAGTTTGGGGGTTGGCTCGAGCGAAATAAGTTGCGCTCGAGCGACCACCCTTATTTTTTAACTTTGGCTCGAGCGAAGAAAGTTGAGCTCGAGCATATAAATCAAGCAATCAGTATTTTTGTAAAGTTTTGTAGACCGCTTAAACAACCGAAGTTTAGCTTAAGCGAAGACCCTGTTTTCAGCAAATTTGCCTAAGTGTTTCAAATTACATTTGGGCATCCTCATTGCATCTTAGGCATTCTTAAGCCTTAATTAAGACATAATAATAAGGATAAGAATTAGAAATACACCAAGATAGGAAAGAAGTAAGCTAAGTGTTTTCCGAAAGTATGTTTCAATGTGTATCCGTTATGTGTTTGTGTAGGTCACGCGCCATAAACAGTCTAATCCGTCTATTCTGGTTGTTCTGCTACTAGAGCTATTTATGAGTAATAACTCTGTAAACTTATGTTCAACTTTAAGTATTTTTTGACTGATATGATATGATTTGTTTTCTGAAATGCTATTTTATGATTAAATGAATGATTGTCTAACTTTCTTAAATGTATTTGTGACATCCTTAGCATCATGTGATATCTATTATCTGCTCTGTATACGTCTCATGTAATCACGAGTCAATTGAACGTCTCATGTAATCATAAGTCAACTGTACGTCACATGTGATCATAGGTCAATTGTTATGGATCCTTATGAACGTCTCTGTACACATGATTCAACTGTTTACGTCCTATATAAATGGGTCAACTGTTCTGTTAGCACTAATGGATGTAAGTAGGATTATCTGTGAACTCTGAATATGAATATGAATATGAATCTGTTTCTGACTTTGAACTCTGATTTCTGAATCTGCTATGGACATTATTTATTAAAACATTTTCTCTGTTTCTAACTTTGAACTCTGATTTCTGATTAGGCGCGTGACCAGGATTAGTGATGATTGCATAGGGATCTGTTTTGTCAGCCAGCCGATGTGCCTCCCGAGGAGGTTCCTGTTTGAGAAGTGGTCAAGTTTTTGTAAACAATGTTTAAGACTTTTTGTGTTTCTTTTGTTGAAATCTAAATATATATTTTTGTTTATCTGTATATATGGTGATGCGAGAATGACGTCATAACTATGTAAATTAAGTTTTAATTTTTTTTGTCTCATATATGTCTGCACAGCTCTATGGACATTATGTGTTTGTATCATTGCTTCCACTAGCCCCTTATTTTGTTAATCTGTTCAGAGGCCTTCTGTAATCCCAAGATTACTTGTCGGTTACGATGCTAAACCTATAGGGACAGGTTTGGGTCGTGACAAAAATCATCTATATTTTTTACCAATACACACTTTGTTCTAAAATTTACATCAAATTATGACTGTATTAGGCAAAAAAAAAAAACACATTTTATGAACGATTAAGAAGATGGTTTTGCATAAATTGGAATTACGAAACTCTATTTTTCACGGTAACACAATTTTTTTTCTATTCATCTTACTTTCTCTTTAATTTCTTTGTCATATTTTTTTTTTCATTTCAAAATTCTATTTTTGTTGCCTATTTGTCCCAATTTTTTGCATACGAATATATATTGTATTATATAACTTTAAATGCTTATCACATAAGACAACGTGTATTGGTGGAAAACATGGATGATTTTCTTCTCTTACCCTCATTTCGTAGCCACATTTTTGTCACATGACTGAATTTTATTAAAGATTTAAAAATGATGTTATAGAAGAGGGACATTGACACTTGTGTAGAGACCAAGTGGGATTTGAGCAACAGTACAGGGAGTTGATTGTCACAATTTCATGTGTAAGGACCAATGTGAGATTTGATCAGAAGTGTAGGGGGTTGACTGTCATGATTTCATGTATATGGGTTACAGTGGGATTTGATGCAAAGTGCAAGGGTGCAAAGTGTAATTTACCCAATAATATGGCTAAAATTATCAGAATAAATAATTAAAATCATTCTTTAATTTTAAATGAATTTTTTCTCTAATTGAATTAATATTTTTAATATCAAAATTAATACTTGTTTTAAAGAAAAAATTACTGATAAATCCCAAATCAGGGAATGTTGTTTCATTTAGTCTTATATTTTTTCTTATGAGCCGCTTGGTCCTATTTAGTTGGGACGGAATCATTTTATTTGATTTGATATTGTTGGAGTTTACATATTTACCCCTTTCGTGGGACTGAGCAGATTCTGGTTGCTGATGTTGTTTTCGTTCGTTTAGGGTAACATATTTTTACGTTTCCGTTTTTATATAGATTTGATTCAGTGATTTATGATGGAATTGGTTCAATTGTTGATGTGGTTTTATTGGTTGTGAGATTTGATTTTGCTACTCTGGAAAGTTTGTCGTGGTGTTGTGGGTTTCCGGTGCCTACGGTGATCTGATCTTCTTTTTCGTAAGGTAAGTGTGTGTGGTGGATGGGGGGGAGGTAGAGTGTGTAATGGTCTATTTCGTTTTTGGGTGGGTTTTGTTTCGATGTTTCTGTCGGATTTATTTGTTGTTGTGGGTACTCTGTGTGTGCGTGTGTGTGTGTGTTTTTTTTTTGGCAAATTACACAAATAGTCCCTATAATTTGGGGCTTGTGTCACTTTGATCCCTGACTTTTCAATTGTGACATATTTGACCATGAATTTTGAATCTTGTTCCAAATAAGGACAATTGAATATATAATTAGATTTTTCAAGGGTAAAATTGTCAATTTGATAAAATATAAACTAATTTGATAAAAATAAATGTCAAACAAATATTTTTTAATTTTTAAAAATTATTTCTACCTACTAAAAATAAAATTATGTAAAATTGATAAATCTTTTAGACATTTATTTATTTTTTTTACCAAATTAATTTTTATTATGTGTTTGGATGATAATCATGTAATTTTTATTAATTTTACATAATTTTATCATTGGTGAATAAAAATAATTTTAAAAAAATTAAAAATATTTTTTTGACATTTATTTTTGTAAAATTAGTTTATGTTTTATCAAATTGACGATTTTACCCTTGAAAAATCTAATAATATTTTCAATTGTCCTTATTTGGAACAAGATTCAAAATTCAGGATCAAATGTGTCACAATTAAAAAGTCAAAGACCAAAGTGACACAAGTCACAAACTATAGGGACTATTAGTGTAATTAACCCTTCTTCTTCTTCTTCTTCTTTTTTTTTTTTTTTTTTTTTTTTTTTTCGGTCGGATGTGTGGGGTTTTCGGTAACGTGGAGTTAGGGGTTTTACTAATTTTTTTTTGGTTCACAGGTATGGAGGTCACTCTTTTTTTATGTTGTGTACATACGGGCAAATGAATGCTGTCGTTTACCTTCATCAAGTTTCATTGTCATCGTCAGCAACTCCGGTAATGGCTGAATCGGCGTACGGGACACTGAACACTGACGTCCGTCAATGTTAATCGAATCACCGGAGAAGACTATGCTAAGCTTTGTCCGGCAGAGTCCACGATGTTCCTACTTGATATGCGTAGTGTACTGGCAAAGAAGAATGAGAGAAGAGCTAGGGTGATGAGGGAGAATGGGACCACAATAGCTATTGGTGAGGGATTTGTAAATGGGAAAGGAAAGATATGGGGTGTTTTTTTACTCACAAAACTAAGGCCGTGCTTGGTTTCATTCCCTAGAATATTTTTCTATTTTTTTTTTTTTCGGAAAAAATAGAAACTAGTTTGACAAAATAAACATAAAAATATATTTTGAATTTTAAAAAGTTAATTTTTTTCTCTCCAAAAGGATAAAACTAGATAAAAATAATAAGTGTTTTTGAAATTTTCATTATTTTCACGAAACTAAATTTTGGTTTTTTTAAGAAAAATTCTGAATCAAGTTTCTGAAATTCAGACCAAACATGCCCTAAGATTCCTTATCATTGATATTATTTCTTCCCCTTCTATTTGCTGGGAAATTTAGAAAAATTCTCACTTAATTGAAATAAGTTTTCTCATTTACCAATTCATTGATATATTTTCCAACAAAAAAAAACTTTGGTGACTCTTTATTTTTAGGTAACTCTTTTTTTGAAAAAAAAAAAAGAGAAAGAGAAATAAATTAATTATATACAAATTTGTAAGTAACTCTTTTTTTTTTTTTATCTAAGTTGTCGTTTGGCAATAGGCTTTTTTAGTTGGCTTTTTAATTTTTTGACTATTTTAGTTTGAGATTAAAAGTTTGTTTGCTTTGACTTTTTTAACTTTTTTGACTTTTGTAAAAGAAAAAAATAAAATGATTATGGTTTAAATGTGACATTTTGTCTTATTGACTTATTTAGTTTGTTTTGTCTTTTGTACATTTTTAGCCAAAAAGTTGCCAAACACCTCGTTTGGGAACATATTAATTTAGTAACTTTTTGGCTACTTAGTTAAAATATGAACTAAAAAAAACTAGTATGTTTAAGATGATTTTTTAACTTTTTACGAAAAAGATGTACAAAAAATAGAAAAAAAGAGAATATTTGATTTTTTGATATAGATTGTTGGCTTTTTTATTTTTTTAGTGAATTTTTGACTTTTTAATTAAAAAAATCACTTAGCAAATGAGGAGTGTTGGGTTGGGCTTGTAATGCCCACTATCAATTTCACTGTAGCGATTCAAATGTTTATTTTGTGAGGCTAATCATTTACAAAAATAAATAAATTTGATTGCTATGGCCCAAAATGTTCAATCAGATCAAATACATCACAAAAAGGTTTGCATTCGATGCATCGGCTTTAGCTAGGATCAAGGCCAAAGCAACTAGCTTGTCATTTGTGAAAAACCCATCTCGAATTCAGGCTTTGTTGGGACTTACTTGGGAGTCTGCTATGGCTGCTTCAAGGCCAAAGCAACTTGCTTGTCGAAGGCATTCTGTTTTCTCACTTGCTGTGAATTTGAGAAGAAAAAGTTTGTTACCTCTGTCAGAATTTTCTGTGGGAAATCTCATTTGGAGTGCGATTGCGCAATGCACGCCCGATGTTGATGCCGCAGGGGAGGAGTTGTGTTGTTTGGTGGGGCGTTTGAGGGATGCTATGACGAAGATCAACGGTGATTTCGTGCAAGAGCTACAAGGTAATGAAGGGTTTGATGGAAACAATAATTTGTTTCATCTGGAAATTTATTTTTGAACTTACCATTGGGCTACGAAGCATGGATACAAATAGGGGAAATAACATCAGGTTACTAAAAATCAATAAATATGATAAACGATCATGCTACGTAGCTCGAATTCGAGGCTCGAATCGCGGCTCGACACCAAAACGATGTCGTTTTGGTGTCGAGTTCTGTTTTTTTTTTTTTTTTTTTTTTTTCTTTCTTCCTGGTTTTGCAGAAGAAGAAGAAGAAGGGAGAAGAAGAGGAGGAGGAGAGGAGGAGGAGGAGAGGAGGAGGAGGAGGAGGGAGGGGAGGGGAGGGGGCCATAAAAACCGGTTTGAGGAGGAGGGGAGGCTGGGCGGTGGTGCTGCGACATCGGCGGAGCTGCGACGGAGGAGAAGCAGAGCGGCGGCGGGAGCAACGATCGACGGCGGGAGCTACGACGACGGCCGCCGACCTTCTTCCTCTCCCTCCCTTCTCTCCCTCCCTTCTCTTTCTCCTCTCCCTCTCTTTCGAGCCGTTTCGAGCTCGACGAATTCGAGCTCTGAGGCATTTCCGTATGACGAATATTAATAATTAAAATTATAAAATTTGTCATTGATGTGTAATTATTTTTATGTAACACACCTGCATTGTAATTGTCCCATATAAATACGAAATATGCTTATGATATTTAGAAATATGACAATATGAAAAAAAATCAAAGCACGGGATATGGGTATGATTAGAATACTTTGAAAGTTAGGTTATTTTAATTTCTGTTTTTCTAGTGAATAAGTTAATTTGATAGTCATTTTAATCTCTCTGTCTATATATATATATATATATTTTTTTTGGGGGGGGAGGAGGGGTGGGTAAAAAATTGAAAAATCTTGAAAAACTATTTATCAATTTATTCTAATATTTTAATAATATGCAAATATTATTACAATTTTAATTTCATAATAATTTGGATGCGTGACTTTGAATGTCATACTTTTCAAAAGAACAATACTATATATAATCTTGTTTCTTAGAACAATGCTATATATAATCTTCAATTTTAAATGACTTTTTTTTTTCTCTAATTTAATCATTATTTTTAATATTAATGCATACATTGTAACCTATTTCGACAAATAATTTATATATAGACATATATAAATTATTTAATTTAATTTTATAAAATATTATTTAAAAATAAAAAAATTAACCAGAGTCAACTACCATTATATATATAAAAGTAGTGTTTACTTTCAAAATTTTTCTCTCTCCTATGTGGTGCATCTCTCCTTTCTTCTTCTTTTTTTTAAAAAAAAAAAAAAAATGCCATGTAACATACACTTATACTAATTATTTCTAAAATTTAATATTTAAAAGATTTCTAATTAATCTAAACTACCCATAAATAAAAGTTAATAGAATTATATGTACAAAAAATATTTTAAGAATTAATTTTCTTCTATTTTTCTTACTTTTATTCAAGTATTCAAGTTTTATATTAAAATTAAATATATTTCTTATTTCTTAATATTTATATTTAAAGATCTATATTTAATTTAAATTTTATATAACTATATATATGATTATATACAATATGTAGAAGCAGTATAAAAATAATATTAAAGAAAAATCAATGCTCAACATAATTAATTAATTAATTTTTTTTAATTCAACTACAACGTACTTATGTTTAATTTTTTAAAATAAATTTGATATAATTTCTGTTTCGACATATTTTTATTTCCAAATTAATAAAAAAAAATTAAAAAAATTAGAATCACTTTTCATTTTATGTTATTAATTTTTCTTCCAATAATGTCAAAATGAGTGTTTATTTTATTATGTTATAATTTAATATCATATAAACTCATTATATATATTTATTGCAATTATATAGCACAATAGGGTTAAGATTATTAACATACATATAAATAATTAAAATAAAATTATATATATTTAAGTAATACTTTTATAGAACGACATGGTTTAAATTATCAAAATAAATAGTTAAAATCATTCTTTAATTTTAAATGACTTTTTTCTCTAATTCAATTACTATTTTAATGTTAAAATTAATACTCATTTTATTATCATATTTAAATACACTTTCATAATTTAACAGGTGAAAATTACACAATATTTCGTAATATATTTTTTAAATAATTTTATACATATGTACACATAGATATACATACATAAATAATTCAAGTAAAATTATTTTATATATTTATTATTGTTATATTTTATATTATGATAAAATTAATATTATTCTTTTGAAATATATAGATTGTAAAATATTTTTAAAAATAATTTATATATAGACATATATAAATAATTTAACTTAATTTTATAAAATATTATTTTAAAAAAATTAATCCGACTATCGAAACTGTCAATTGCTATTTATAAAAGTATATAATAAAACTAATAAAAGTTAAAAGTACTATCCTACTTACTCGTCAATAATTAACTTTTTTTTTTCTTTTTTTTTTTTCATAGTGAAATTACACCAAATACTATAATACAAACTTCTAAAATAAAAAGGAAAATTTATCCATAAATTCTATATGAGAAAATATTGATCTATTTAGTTTTAAGAGTTTTCATATAAATCAATTAGTTTTTTTTATTTTAAAATTTTGAATTTATTTGATTTGGTATTATTTGAGTTTAAGTGAATGTTTTTTTGTGATTCTTTTTTTAATTTTCTGATGCGTTTTTGGGATGGAAATGAAAAGATGAGCTTGAAAGATTCTTTTTGGGGTGATTGGTAGCTAAAGTGTTGATTGTTTAACGTTGAAATCTATATTTCTGTTACTGTGATTTTCTGATGTTACATTGGAGTGTTACATTACAGAGCTACATTTGGAAAAAAAAATATACTAAAGAGTTTTTGTGTGTTACATTGATAGGAATATTACGTTTAGAAAAAAAATACACTAAGGAGTTCTTTTAAAATATTATATTGTTACATTTGAGAAAAATACACTAAAGAGTTTTTTAGTATGTTACATTGAAGTGTTACGTTTAGGAAAAGTATATTAAGGATTTTTTTGAAATGTTACATTATTACATTTGAGAAAAACACACTAAAAAGTTTTTTAGTATGTTATATCAAAGTGTTACGTTTGAAAAAAATATAATAAGGAGTTTTTATGTGTTATATTGATTGGAATGTTACGTTTGAGAAAAGTACATTAAGGAGTTTTTTTTTTTTTGGAATGTTACATTATTACGTTTGAAAACAAATACACTAAATTTTTTTTGTGTGTGTTACATTGGAGTATTATGTTTTTTGAGTGTTATATTGGAATATTACATTTAGGAAAAGTATATTAAGGAGTTTTTTCAAAGTGTTACGTTTAGTAATTTCAATATTATGAAAAAATTCATATTTATACCTCAACACATAACACACATTTATTAGCCTTTATGTAATTCATACTAAAATAAGACTTTTAAATTTATAAAAAAAAAATTAATAATAATAAATTAATTAATTAATTAATAAAAAGTATCAAACAATTTATAAAATTCACTATTTAAAATTATTGATGTTTCACCCAAATAAAAATTAATATAAGCAGCTCTTATAAGCTTCGCCATTATTGAAAGAAGAATCATAATTACTTAGGGAAATCATAACAAAGTTTGGTGATATTAACCGGGTCTTCTTAAGCCTCTGATTCCTCCTGGTATATATCAAACAAAAGTTCTAATCAACTTGGGCCTTTAAAAAGTATTTTATGGGCCCACTTTTCACTTACAAGCCCCAGGTTTGTTACACAACAAGAACATGGCCAGTCAAACAAAGCCTTTTTTAAGGAGGGAAAGAAAATTCCATTCAATATTTCTTATATATTAATTAATATCATGAAATCTATTTCAAAAAACTTGTTCACCTCTTATAATTTATCATGTGAATCAATTTAGGAGTTGAAAACAAAAATACATAAGAGACAAGCATTACTTTTCTTTTTTTTAAGACAAGTTTAATTGCCTGCATAAATACAAAAATTGGACTACGAGTGAAATGGATTTCACTTCTAGCATATTTGGTTAAAAAAGTTGTAAGGGGATTAACATTTCAATTGGAATAGTGGTCCCCCACTACGGGTGGATTAGCAAAGATGGGTGAGAGATGGGATTGATGGTAAATGATTATTTTGTCCCTTAATTTCAATAACTCTACAATTATATAATTTCACAAGTTTAATTCCAATCAATTAATACTATCACACTACTATACAAGCAAATACATTTTACCTTATATTTTTAACTTAATATTATTATATTATTAATTTTCTCACTCAATCTCATCATATTAATCGCATTCAATTTAATCCGTCAAACAAACGTAATTTCATTGCATTATTCTCTCTTATGGACGACAGCTAAGGTTGCTAGGTCCAAAAGATGAAAGTGAAAGTGACCCTATGAATGAAAAAAATAAAAAGAAATAACATATCAAACTGAATAATTAACGTGTAACCGACACTAAAACTAATAAGTAACCATTGAGTTAGTAGGCCCTTCTCTCTCTATAATGAGACCTTCTCTCTCTTCAATGGGAGTTTCTGCCCTATGGGCTCTTTCTCTCTGGTCCATCCAGCGCTCTTGCTTTCCTATATACTAGTTGTGTCTTTCTTGGTTACCACTTCGACTCCTCTCTGTCACCTTTCCTCCTCTCTTTTTTTCAGTTTCTTCCCCTCTCTCAGCTCTCATGGCCTCTACCCATCCACCGACTCCACCGACCCCACCTCCCTTTTCTTCACATGTTGCCCAAGGGTTGTCCTTGGAAGAAGGCAGTAGGGAAAGTGAAGACATCTCAAATCTGTGCCTCATTGGAAAACTTTTAGCCCCAAAAACTCCTAACAAAGCAGCCATGGCAAACATTGTTCGAGTAGCTTGACGTACTCGAGGCGAGCTCTCTATCTCACCTTGGACCAATAATATATTCTTATTTCAGTTTAGTGACGAGGAAGACCGACACCGAGTTCTCCGTGACAGCCCATGGTCAGTAATGGGGTGGCTCCTAGCCCTTCAACCCCTCTCGCTAGGTTGCTCAGTGGAGGAACTAGATTTCAAATGGTGTCCATTTTGGGTGCAAGTCCACGAACTTCCTATTCAAAAATTAACCAAACAAAATGGCGAGATTCTGGGCAATACAATTGGGAGATTGGTTCGAGTGGAAGCCCACACAGAAGGTCTGTTACTGTATCAGAGTTTCTTAGGGCTCCGGGTGGAGATTAACACACAACAGCCACTACCCAGGGAAATATGGCTTCAACGGGGTGCGGGATTCCTGATACATGGCTCTCCTTTAAATATGAAAAGTTATCGAACTTCTACTATGACTGTGGCAGATTGGGGCATGAGAATAATACCTGCAAATTCGTCTCTAAAGAACAAGGCACCTCCTCTGGTTATGGTCCTAAGTTGAGAACGAGCATGGCTGGAAGCACGGGGCTCCCTATTGAGCACAATCACCAGAAAATGGATGCACTAGAAGCAAGTTTGGCACCACTCTTTTCAGGTCAGAAAATCTCTCGGGCATTAGAACCCTCACTTCCACCGGAGTGTGAGGATCACGGAACAGAGCAACTTGGTTTGTTGGTACAATTACAACCACCATCACAAAAGCGTACTGCGACAGAGACGTGTACCATCGTATCCCAGGATAAGAATCAGACTACCACTACCCCTGGAAAGCCACGTGGAGGCTCTGATCCCACTACCCTGCAGAAAGATGGTAGATAGACGCATATTTTTACCAACACTTCCGTTGGCCTCACGTCCCCTCTTCTAGAGCCTTTGGGCTAGGAAAGGCATTTAAATCCTGGGACCCTTCACATAGAAAGTGGGCCAAGTTTTGGATTGGGCTCTCCTCAAATCCCTGGTGTTACTCCGAATATAATTGTGGGCTCTGTTAAGGCCTCAACTTATTTTGTTATAGAACCCCTTGACAGCCCAAACTACTCTGGGCCCTCTCTAGCTTTGGATATGGAGCCTGGACAGGAGCCCTCTCTTTCTATAGGGCACAGACCACTCCTCCAAACCCTGTTATCACCTAACCCATCCACCGAAACACCACTTTTATGCATTACCCAAGTCCCAAAAAGGGAGCTACCAGAGGCACTCCAACACTTGTCCCTCAAAAGAAAGATTTCTGGCGATGAAGACCAAGCTCTGTTGCGCAGCAAAATCCAGAAGGTGGGAACTTCTTTATCGCTACTGGCAGCTCCAGATCAGAACCTATTCCAGCCAACACTCAGTTCCACACATACTTCCCCAGCTGGTGTGAGTAGCAAGAAGGTCAAGAGGGGTCAATCCAGAGGTCGGCGGGGGAATATTTCGAAGGGCTCAGCTCTGGTGGAGGTGACCATCCATGACGTGGTAAGCCAGACCAGTTTGTTTTCACCTTCTTCCTTTAATGTTGTCGAGGAGGATTGCTTCTCACAAATTGCTAGTACTCTCCCTGATAATGATTCTAAACCCTCTGAATAGGCTATAGTGGCGAGCCCTAAATCGCCACATGACCGATATTAATCATCAACTAGAACTGTCAGGGGCTTGGGCGACCTTTGACAGTCCAGATCCTCCGAGGGTTATGTCAAACCCATCGCCCCGCAATAATGTTTCTAATGGAAACCAAGAATAAACAATCTTTACTTGAAAAGATCAAGAGACGTCTCCACTTCTCATATTCCTACTATGTGGATCCTATGGGTCTATCGGGAGGATTAACACTATGGTGGACTGATGAGGTCAACCTCCAGGTTAGGGAGAAGAATCAGAATCTATTTCGATGTGTCCTCACGGCAACGGGAATTGCTACGGCTTGGTTGGTTACGTTTGTATATGCACCTCCCCGCTGGAATCATAGAAAAATTTTCTGGAACAACCTTCAGTATATGGCAGTGACAAATGGATATCCCTGGCTCTGTCTGGGGGATTTCAATGAAATTGGATGGTCATGGGAAAAGCAAGGCTTGAGGGGAGGTAATCGAGTCCGGATGCAATTTTTCCAAGACTTCGTGGCAAACTGTGAACTAATGAACCTTGAAATCAAAGGAGCCCCATACACTTGGACCAATAACCAAGGAGGGGACGCCAACATCAGGGAGCAGCTAGATAAAGCAATGGCTACTATGGAATGGCGACAATTGTTTCCTTTTGCTCAGGCTTTCCATGAAGCTCTTATAGGTTCCGACCACTGCCCTTTGCTACTACACTGTCATATTCCTTCTAAAAAAATTCTGCGTATCTTCAAGTTCGAATCTATGTGGACAACGCACGGTGAGTGTGCCAAGATTATAAATTCTTCTTGGGTTGAAGGTCTTTCGGGACCATTTATGGTGCGTCTATCTCAGAATCTGGAAAGATGCAGCTGGGCACTTTTTTCTTGGGGCAAGACACAATTCAGGGATAATTGGGTTAAGATTAAGAATTTGAAAATAGAAATTCAGGCTCTCCAAGCATGCCCATATTCAGATGACAGAATAGCAAAAATCTGGGAGTTGCAGCAAGATCTTGAAGCTGCTCTAGAACACGAGGAAATGTACCAACACCAGCGGTCCAGAGTTAATTGGCTCAAATATGGAGATAGGAACACTTTTTTCTTCCATGCGACAGTGATTCAAAGACGCCAAATGAACCAACTAACCACACTCAAGACGGAGGCCGAGATAGTTTTGGAAATAGAGGAAGAGATTAATGAACATCTTGCCACATATTTCCAAACTCTTTTCAAAGCCGCTGCTGATCGGGACTTTAATAACATTTTGTCCTCTATCACAATAGTTGTCTCTGCTGAAATGAATTCGAATCTTGTTAAACCGGTCACCGATGCGGAGATCAAAGCACCTGCTTTTCACCTCGGCTCGCTAAAGGCCCTTGGACCTGATGGGTTTCAAGGTATCTTTTATCAAAAATACTGGGAAATTGTGGGCCCAGAAGTGTATTTGGCCATCAAAAGTTTTTTCCTTGGGGGATATGTCCGCCGAGAGTGGAACTATACCAACTTGGTGTTGATCCCAAAAATAGCTGCACCAGAGAAGCTATCCCAGTACAGACCTATCAGCCTCTGCAACTTCAAAATGAAGATCATAATAGGCTCAAGGTTTCTCTCACCAAGCTTATTTCACCACAACAGGCGGCCTTTATACCCGATAGGCTCATTCAAGACAGCATCCTGGTGGCATATGAGGGGTTTCATTTTTTGAGGCAGAAAAAAGGTGGTAGGCATTGTAACAACCCTCGTATTGATTACCGATAAATTACTGAATTACGTACTGATTACTGCCAAACTGAACTGATAATGACTGATAATTGAATTAACTGAAGTACTGAATGAACCGATTGAAATCGAAACTGAAATTGAATAAGTTTATTTGCTGAATTGCATATTGCATCTGTTTGATTGATTGATTGTCTGTTTGAATTCATATGTTTAAATTGCTAATTGAAGGCCTTATCGGCGGCCGAATTAGGAACCGTTTAGAGTTTTGGGATCAGTAGAATATTTGTGATTTAATGGTATATTTATCTGAAAATTGTTTAGGAATGATTGAATTAGATTAACTTAAGCCAATTAAAGAGTTTGACGTAATTACGAAATTGCCATTAGGAGTGGGCCTTTGTTTATTCACATATTTGAGCCTTATATCCTTAGGCAACATTTGATCAGCCCTACTTCTTGCTTCAACCGAATTTAGAGAGAGAGAGAAGGGAGAGAGAGTTGATTTCATCACATTTTGCTTGATTGTGCTTGGAACTTGAGAGGATTGAAGTGTTGACTCCATTATTGACCTCCTAGGCTCTCAATTGAAGACTTAGACAAGGTAAATCAATCCCTCATTGTTGCATTTAAGGTTGTCTTGCATGAATCAAGTAAGTTGTAGAGTTTAAGTCATGAATTAGTTCATATATGTTGAAATAGAGCTTAGTTCATACATGCATGTTTATATTGGTGCATTTTGAAGTTGAATTCATGGTAGATTGTACATGCATGCTCATGTTTATATCAAAGTCCATGTTTTCATTTTGTTTTCCAACTATTGAGCTCATTAGAGCAAGATTTGAAGCTTGATTTTGGTTTAAAGTTCATGCATTTCATGTTTTGAAATTGTTCTTAAAATGGGTTTGAAACATGGCTTTAATTGACCAACTCTTGGCCCTTGCATGTGTAAATTGGCTTTTGAAACTTGTTGTATATTGAATGTAGATGTATTTTCCAGAATTTGGGCCCAAGAGGTTGAGTTTTGGGTTGTTGAATGCTTGGTTCGAACTTGGGAGACAAATCTGGAAATTCCAGATTGGCTTCTCGCTCGAGCGAGCACCTTTATTCAGGGCTCCGCTCGAGCGAGCATCGAGCGTGGTATCGCGCGTAAAAATCGAGCAACCAGTACTTTTACTGTTCATCAGACCGCTCGAGCGAAGGATTGTTCGCTCGAGCGAAGCCTTTGATTTTGGAAGCTCGCTCGAGCGAAGGAAGGCTCGCTCGAGCGAAGCGCCTATTTTCAGCAACTTTTGAAAAATGCCTTCCAACTGTATTTTTGCATCCTCATCTCATCCTAGGCATTCTTAGGCCTAGTTTAAAACATCTTAATGAGGATTTAGACATAGAACCACACCGAGGAAATTTAGGGATTTAATTATCATCCTTCCCGACTGTGAAACTTAGTGTGTGTTCTATTTGTTAACTGTTTAGGGTTGGCTCTCGGGGACGCGCTCTAGCTGCTATTAGCCCAATCACTGTGAGTAACAATTGTGTAAAGATATGTTCAAAATGACTATCTTTTGAATACTGAACCGAACTGTTTACTGAACTGGAATTATTTACTGAATGAATGTATGTCCTTTATTTCTGAACTGTACTGTGGCATCCTTAGCACTACTGTTACTGACTGTTACTGTTACAGAGATCTCTGTCGGTTCCCTTGTGGAACCATACTGTTTACTGAATGACTGGCCATCATTATTGTTCGGTCTTTTTGACCTACTGTTACTGTTAGGCTAATGGATGTACCACATATGATTGTTTATTGTACTGAACGACTGTAATACTGATTGAAATGAACTGTTTTCATTACTGTAAGGACATTCATTCTAAACCTCTTTACGCTTTATGTTATTCACTGGGCTTTAGCTCACTGTTTATATATATGTAGGTTCTCAGCAGCCAGACCAGAGCTAGGAGCGTGGGTTGGTCCCCAGTTTTGTCAAGCCAGCCTGTGTGCCTCACTGTGAGGTTCTGAGCCTGTTATGCTAAGGCTTAGGGTGTTTTAGTACTTCCCCTTTTTGTACTGTCTACTGTTTCGTATTGACCGAACGGATTGTATAGACTGAATGTTTACTGTACTGTTATCGAGGGATTAGGTCCCCGTACTGAATGTTGTATATGATTGTACAGACCGTACTGTTTTGAACCGTATGAATGCATGAAAAATATTTTTGGCATACAGATTTTCACAGCTCAATGGACACTAGTTATTTACTGTATTGGCTTCCGCCAGGCCCTGAACTCTGTTATACTGTATTATGTTAAGCAGGCCTTCGGTAATCACGGATTACTGGCTGGTTACGGTGCTAAACCCATAGGGCCGGGTTTGGGTCGTGACAGAGTGGTATCAGAGCGATACTTAACCACGAGTTATACCGCACACACGTGTCCAATGAGCTGTAGGGTGTCCTAGAAAGGCAATTAGGGCATCTCATGAATTTGAAAAGTGTGTGCTTATGACTGACTGAATATATGTTAAAATATTAAACTGTTTAATTATATAACCGCTTATCATGATAACTGTTATGACTGCTTATAGTGAAATGGATAACACAAACGCTGCAAATGAAACTGAACCATCATCCTCTGAGGCTAGAATGGCCAGACTTGAACTAATGATGGGACTGATAATTGAAAGACTAGATCAACAATCGAACCAACCGCCCCCACCTCCTCCTCCTCCGGTGCAACCGGAACAGAATGTACAGAATGTGAATGCTAATGAGGTGGACATTATCGCACTGACTCATAAGTTCAGCAAGTTGAAACCGCCATCCTTTCAGGGAGGCCTTGAACCACTGAAGGTTGAAGCATGGGTTTTGGAGACTGAGAAATTGTTTGAAGTGTTTCCGTGTTCGGAGGCAAACAAAGTACTGTTAGCTACCTTCACCTTACAAGAAGAGGCGAGAAGGTGGATGCTTACTCGTGATGATAATACAGTTATGACTTGGGCTCAGTTTAAAGTAGCCTTCTTCGAAAAGTACTTCCCTCAGTGTTAGGGACAGGAAGGTCACTGAATTTGAACAGTTAAAACAGGGCACAATGTCAGTTGCTGAGTATGAAACAAAGTTTACTGGACTTGCTCGATATGCACCACATATGGTGGATACTGAATACAAGAAGGCCAGGTGATTTGAAGGCGGCCTGAATGTTGCTATCCTTGACCGAGTCAACATGTTGAAATTGCCAACTTATGTGGGTGTTCTTGACAGGGCCTTGATGGCCGAATCAAATATTGAAACACTGAAAACTGAAACACCAACAACTGAATGGCATGGTAAAAGGCATGGGTTCAAGTTTAAGAAAGGCAAGCATAACTCTGCAAACAAGAAACAGAATACGGGGTCGACAACTAGCCCCAGCCAAGGGAGTAGATTTATTCCACCTTGCTCCATATGTGGCAACAAGCACAAAGGGGTTTGCTATCAGATTTCTGGAGCTTGTTTCAGGTGTGGCAAGGTGGGCCACAGAATTAAAGACTGCCCTTCTGCTCCACCAGTTAGTAGTAAAGCTGCCCCAAGCGCAGCAGCATCAAATGTAGCACCGAAGCCTAACCCCAAAGCTACCGGGAAGAGCCTATGAGGCAGGGCCGAGTGTTTTCCTAGTACCGGGAGACGTGCAAAACACTGAGACTGTCGTGTCAGGTATCCTCTCTATCTGTGCTCAAAATGCATATGTGTTGATTGATTCGGGGTCTACACACTCGTATGTATCGTATGCTTTTTCGCATAAATTGAATAGACCCTTAGAACCCATGAACTATCTGCTAGCTGTATCATCACCTGTTGGGGGATCCATGACATGTGCATATATGTATCCTGCTTGTGAGATTATTGTTGGGGATATGCATCTGTTTATTGATTTACTGCCATTGAATATCGATCATTTTGATGTAATATTGGGGATGGATTGGTTACAAAAATATCATGCTACTATCGATTGTGTGACCAACAAGTTGTTTTCCGTCCACCGGGCTTACCGGAATTTGTGTTTAATGGGATTGAGTAGTACCCCCACCGTATCTGATTTCTTCTGTAAAAGCTGTTAAACTGATTAGAAAGGGGTGTAAAGGATATCTGTGTTCTGTACTGACTGTGTCTACTGATGATAGTGTTAAAACTGATGTGAATTGTATTCCTATAGTCAGAGAATTCCCAGATGTGTTTCCAAATGATCTACCAGGGGATTTAATTGACAGGGAGATTGAATTTACCGTTAATGTAGTTCCGGGTACACAACCAATGTCTAAAGCTCCTTACAGAATGGCTCCAACTGAACTGAAGGAATTGAAAGTGCAATTGCAGGAACTGTTAGACAAAAATTTTATCAGACCCAGTACTTCACCGTGGGGTGCACCTGTTTTGTTTGTGAAGAAGAAAGATGGCTCACTGAGACTGTGCATCGATTACCGCGAACTGAACAAGGTAACTGTAAAGAATAAATATCCGTTACCGCGTATTGATGATCTATTTGACCAGTTACAGGGTGCACAAGTGTTTTCCAAGATTGATCTTAGATCGGGGTACCATCAACTGAAGGTTAAACCGGGAGATATTGATAAGACTGCTTTTAGAACGAGGTATGGCCATTATGAATTTTTAGTTATGCCGTTCGGAGTCACGAATGCCCCTGCTGCATTTATGGACCTTATGAACAGAATTTTTAAACCATACCTTGATGATTTCGTTGTGGTCTTTATTGATGACATACTGATTTATTCTAAGACTGTTGAAGAACATGAACACCATCTAAGACTTGCCCTACAAACCTTAAGAGAACAGAAACTGTATGCTAAACTGTCTAAATGTGAATTTTGGCTTGATCATGTGATGTTTTTGGGGCATGTTTATAGCAAGGATGGAATTTCTGTTGATCCGCAGAAAATTGAAGCTGTAGTGAACTGGCCTAGACCAACGAATGTAACCGAAGTCCGAAGCTTTTTGGGATTGGCTGGATATTACAGGAGATTTGTCAAAGATTTCTCCAAGATTGCCTTACCACTGACTCAGTTGACACAGAAGGGGATATCATTTGACTGGACTGACCAGAGGGAAACAGCGTTCCAAGAGTTGAAAACTCGACTTGTAACTGCACCGGTCCTTACTCTACCTTCAGGTACAGATGGTTACACTGTTTTTAGTGATGCTTCTCATAAGGGTTTGGGATGTGTTTTAATGCAGAATGGGAGAGTTATTGCTTATGCTTCCCGACAGTTAAGACCGCATGAAAAGAATTACCCAACCCATGATCTTGAACTTGCTGCAGTGGTTTTTGCATTGAAAATTTGGCGCCACTATTTGTATGGGGCGACATGTGAAGTATACACCGACCACAAGAGCTTGAAGTATTTCTTCACCCAGAAAGAACTGAATATGAGACAGCGGAGATGGCTTGAATTGATCAAAGATTATGACCTACAGATTCTGTACCATCCGGGAAAAGCCAATACCGTTGCCGATGCTTTGAGCCGAAAATCGATTGGGAACTTAGCCTGTTTGCTGACTGGACAAAAGGAGTTGCTTTGTGACCTTGAAAAGTCTGAGATTGAAATTGTTTCGAAGGAACAAGGTGGAACCTTAGCTGCCATTACTGCTCAACCAGCATTGATTGAAGAGATTAAGGAGAAACAGCAATTGGATGATTACTTGAAGAAAATCATCAAAGAGAGAGATTCAAAACCGAGACCGGGGTTCAAATTTGACAACAATGTACTGAAATTTCAAGATAGACTGTGTGTACCAAATGTCACTGAATTGAAAAGAAGAGTTCTCCAAGAAGGCCACAGTTCGAAGTTTTCGATTCATCCGGGGAATACGAAAATGTATCAAGACCTGAAACAGAATTTCTGGTGGCCGGGAATAAAGAAAGAAATTGCCGATTTTGTGTCCAAGTGTCTTCATTGCCAACAAGTCAAAGCTGAACATCAACGACCTGCCGGATTATTGCAACCCTTGCCCATACCAGAGTGGAAATGGGAGCACATCACGATGGATTTTATCGTTGGATTACCTCGCTCCAGGAAGGGTATGGATTCTATTTGGGTTATTGTTGATAGACTGACCAAATCTGCTCACTTTTTACCTGTCAAGACAATTTATAATGCGGACAAACTGGCTGTTATCTATATTGATGAAATTGTTAGATTGCACGGAGTGCCTGTGTCTATTGTTTCTGACAGGGATTCGAAGTTTACATCGAGGTTTTGGCAAAGCCTACAGACTGCATTGGGTACTGAATTGAGGCTGAGTAGTGCCTATCATCCTCAGACAGATGGACAGTTTGAAAGGACCATCCAAACTTTAGAGGATCTACTGAGAATGTGTGTCCTTGATTTCCAAGGAAACTGGGAAAGTCATTTGCCATTGGCTGAATTCGCCTACAACAACAGCTACCATTCGAGTATTGGTATGGCGCCTTTCGAGGCATTGTATGGCAGAAAGTGTAGATCTCCAATTTGCTGGGCAGAAGTTGGAGATGGGCCTTTGCTTGGGCCCGAGATTGTATATGAGACGACTGAAAAGGTCAAACTGATACAGCAAAGATTGAAAACTGCACAGAGTAGACAGAAAAGTTATGCAGATGTTAGAAGACGGGACAGAGAGTATGAAGTGGGTGATCACGTGTTTGTGAAAGTAACACCAATGAAAGGCCAGACTCGTTTTGGAGTCAAAGGCAAGTTAGCACCAAGATATGTCGGGCCGTATGAGGTGATTGAGAAAATCAATCCGGTGGCGTATCAAGTTGCACTTCCTCCTGAAATGGAGCATATGCATAACGTCTTCCACATTTCGATGTTGAGAGACTATCTCCGGGATCCGTTCCACGTGATTGAGCCTACTCGTATCGTGTTGAGTGATGACTACACTTACGAGGAACGGCCTATACAGATTGTAAACCGGCGGATCAAGAAACTGAGAAACAAGGAAATTCCGCTAGTGAAAGTTGACTGGCAGAACCATGGTGGTGTGTATGCCACTTGGGAAAGGGAAGATGACATAGCTAAAAGATACCCAGAACTGTTCCCACTGAACCCTGTTTTCTTCCAAACTGAGGTAACTCGAGTTTAGAGGACTAAACTCCTTATAAGGAGGGGAGACTGTAACAACCCTCGTATTGATTACCGATAAATTACTGAATTACGTACTGATTACTGCCAAACTGAACTGATAATGACTGATAATTGAATTAACTGAAGTACTGAATGAACCGATTGAAATCGAAACTGAAATTGAATACGTTTATTTGCTGAATTGCATATTGCATCTGTTTGATTGATTGATTGTCTGTTTGAATTCATATGTTTAAATTGCTAATTGAAGGCCTTATCGGCGGCCGAATTAGGAACCGTTTAGAGTTTTGGGATCAGTAGAATATTTGTGATTTAATGGTATATTTATCTGAAAATTGTTTAGGAATGATTGAATTAGATTAACTTCAGCCAATTAAAGAGTTTGACGTAATTACGAAATTGCCATTAGGAGTGGGCCTTTGTTTATTCACATATTTGAGCCTTATATCCTTAGGCAACATTTGATCAGCCCTACTTCTTGCTTCAACCGAATTTAGAGAGAGAGAGAGAAGGGAGAGAGAGTTGATTTCATCACATTTTGCTTGATTGTGCTTGGAACTTGAGAGGATTGAAGTGTTGACTCCATTATTGACCTCCTAGTCTCTCAATTGAAGACTTAGACAAGGTAAATCAATCCCTCATTGTTGCATTTAAGGTTGTCTTACATGAATCAAGTAAGTTGTAGAGTTTAAGTCATGAATTAGTTCATATATGTTGAAATAGAGCTTAGTTCATACATGCATGTTTATATTGGTGCATTTTGAAGTTGAATTCATGGTAGATTGTACATGCATGCTCATGTTTATATCAAAGTCCATGTTTTCATTTTGTTTTCCAACTATTGAGCTCATTAGAGCAAGATTTGAAGCTTGATTTTGGTTTAAAGTTCATGCATTTCATGTTTGAAATTGTTCTTAAAATGGGTTTGAAACATGGCTTTAATTGACCAACTCTTGGCCCTTGCATGTGTAAATTGGCTTTTGAAACTTGTTGTATATTGAATGTAGATGTATTTTCCAGAATTTGGGCCCAAGAGGTTGAGTTTTGGGTTGTTGAATGCTTGGTTCGAACTTGGGAGACAAATCTGGAAATTCCAGATTTGGCTTCCTCGCTCGAGCGAGCACCTTTATTCAGGGCTCCGCTCGAGCGAGCATCGAGCGTGGTATCGCGCGTAAAAATCGAGCAACCAGTACTTTTACTGTTCATCAGACCGCTCGAGCGAAGGATTGTTCGCTCGAGCGAAGCCTTTGATTTTGGAAGCTCGCTCGAGCGAAGGAAGGCTCGCTCGAGCGAAGCGCCTATTTT
The DNA here is from genome assembly GCA_030407325.1 of Camellia japonica. NCBI lineage: Eukaryota > Viridiplantae > Streptophyta > Magnoliopsida > Ericales > Theaceae > Camellia > Camellia japonica. The sequence goes on along the minus strand of JAPPVO010000014.1, from coordinate 4,261,866 downwards.
CAGCAACTTTTGAAAAATGCCTTCCAACTGTATTTTTGCATCCTCATCTCATCCTAGGCATTCTTAGGCCTAGTTTAAAACATCTTAATGAGGATTTAGACATAGAACCACACCGAGGAAATTTAGGGATTTAATTATCATCCTTCCCGACTGTGAAACTTAGTGTGTGTTCTATTTGTTAACTGTTTAGGGTTGGCTCTCGGGGACGCGCTCTAGCTGCTATTAGCCCAATCACTGTGAGTAACAATTGTGTAAAGATATGTTCAAAATGACTATCTTTTGAATACTGAACCGAACTGTTTACTGAACTGGAATTATTTAATGAACTGGAATTATTTAATGAATGAATGTATGTCCTTTATTTCTGAACTGTACTGTGGCATCCTTAGCACTACTGTTACTGACTGTTACTGTTACAGAGATCTCTGTCGGTTCCCTTGTGGAACCATACTGTTTACTGAATGACTGGCCATCATTACTGTTCGGTCTTTTTGACCTACTGTTACTGTTAGGCTAATGGATGTACCACATATGATTGTTTATTGTACTGAACGACTGTAATACTGATTGAAATGAACTGTTTTCATTACTGTAAGGACATTCATTCTAAACCTCTTTACGCTTTATGTTATTCACTGGGCTTTAGCTCACTGTTTATATATATGTAGGTTCTCAGCAGCCAGACCAGAGCTAGGAGCGTGGGTTGGTCCCCAGTTTTGTCAAGCCAGCCTGTGTGTCTCACTGTGAGGTTCCGAGCCTGTTATGCTAAGGCTTAGGGGTGTTTTAGTACTTCCCCTTTTTGTACTGTCTTACTGTTTCGTATTGACCGAACGGATTGTATAGACTGAATGTTTACTGTACTGTTATCGAGGGATTAGGTCCCCGTACTGAATGTTGTATATGATTGTACAGACCGTACTGTTTTGAACCGTATGAATGCATGAAAAATGTTTTTGGCATACAGATTTTCACAGCTCAATGGACACTAGTTATTTACTGTATTGGCTTCCGCCAGGCCCTGAACTCTGTTATACTGTATTATTGTTAAGCAGGCCTTCGGTAATCACGGATTACTGGCCGGTTACGGTGCTAAACCCATAGGGCCGGGTTTGGGTCGTGACAGGCATGCTCATCTAGCCTTGAAATTAGACTTAATAAGGCTTATGATCGCATTCAATGGGATTTCCTCAAGGCAGTGCTCGAAAGGTTGGGCTTTCATGGTACTTAGACCCGCTGGGTGATGGACTGTGTCACTACGGTTCAATTCTCCGTTGTTGCGAATGCTGAGAATAGAGCTTCCTTCACTCCCTCATGTGGTCTTCGTCAAGGCGACCCCTTATCTCCTTACCTTTTCATTCTTGTAGCTGACACTCTTTCTAAACTAATCACTGGGGGTATTCAGAACAAGGTTATATCAGGCCTTCAAATGAAAAGGACGTGCCCTATTCTGTCCCAAATTTTCTTTGCGGATGATGTTCTTCTATTCCTCAAGGCCAGCAGCTTGGAATGCTCCCAAATGATGCATTTTCTACGACTTTACAGCGAGGCTTAGGGCCAAATCATAAACCTCGAAAAATCAGAGGCATTCTTCTCAACCAATGCTCCTACTGAGTTAAAAGACCAGCTCTGTAGGGAGTTGGGTATTCCTTTGGCTAGACAGAATGCGAAATATCTGGGGCTTCTAACTTGGTGGGGTAGATCAAAATCCGAAGCTTATGGTTTTTTGGTAGACGGAGTGTCCTCAAAGCTGCAGGGATGGAAAAATAAACTCCTTTCCCATGCAGGGAGAAGTTTTAATCAAGGCGGTGGTTCAAGCAATCCTAGCCTATGCTATGGCTTGCTTCACATTTCCGAAAGCTCTTTGTAACAAACTTAATACGGTCATTCAGAATTTTTGGTGGAAAGACGATCCAACGAACAAAGGCATTCCGTGGGTTTCTTGGGAGTCTATGTGTTCATCAAAGTTCCATGGAGGCATGGGGTTCCGGGATTTTTCGGCTTTCAATCAAGCAATGCTTGCAAAGCAAGGATGGAGATTGCTTTCTAATCATCTATCCTACTGGGCCCAAATGTACAAGGGTTTATACTTTCCACATTCTACCTTCCTAACCGCCTTTCGAGAAGCACGCGACTCTTGGGCTTGGCATAGTGTGGTTCATGGAAGGGACCTCCTCCACAAGGGGACCCGATGACAGGTGCACAATGGCCAATCTATTCGCTTTTAAGAGGACAAATGGATCCCAGATGCAAGATCTTTCCAACTCTCTTCGCCAAAACCTTCGAGTTGCAATGTGGTGCATGTTGCGGATGCCATTGATCCCGCTCTTAAACAATGGAGGCTTGGACATCTACTTCAGTTTCTTTCGAAGAAGGAATGTCAAGCAATCCAATCTATTCCTATCTCTGTGGAGGACAGAGCAGACATACTGGTTTGGCATCCAACTAGATCAGGGGTGTATTCTGTAAAATCTGGTTATTGGCTCGCTAAGTCCTCTAGGCAGGAAGGGTCTCGGAACCAACCATCAAGCTCTTTCTAAGTCCCTGCTGGTTTTTGGAAGTCTATTGGGCAAGTGGCAGCTCCCCCAAAAATCAAACACTTTTGGTGGCGAGCGTGTAAGAATCTTGTGGCTACAAAAGTCAATCTCCACAAACGTCACTGCTCCCAATCTCGGATTTGCCCCATCTACTTGAAGGATGATGAATTAGTGGAGCATATGCTCTTTGATTGCCCATGGACCAAAGCTGTGTGGTTTGGTAGCATGCTTAACCTCATAATAGAGAAAGGAGCTGTACTCAACATAGAGCAGTGGACGACTCAATGGTTGAAGGAAGACAAAAGAGTTGGGAAAGTAAGTGATTTATTGAGCATAATTTTCTTCACAGGGTGGTACATTTGGAAGGCCCGAAACGAATTCATATTCAACAACCTCCCAATCAGCCCACTAGCTATTACCTCAAGAATAACTCAGGCATGGATAGAAGACCAACACTAACACTCTGGCGATATTTCCCCCATCGCTGAGTGCCTCCCCCCCTCCCCTTCCTGGGGAGCAAGGTTGGCATCCACCTCCAATTGGGGAGTTCAAAATTAATTGTGACGCAAGTTTCTACACTAACCAAAATATAGCCTTAGCTGCTGCGATCCTCTGTGACTCCGAAGGACGACTTGTGGATGGACTAGTCTCCTCCTTTAGTTCCTCCTCTGCCTTTGCTGCAGAAGCCCATGCAGTGCGCATGGCAGCCCTCCTGGCGCAAGCCTGCAACCTCACTTCAGCCACTGTCGAAAGTGATAACCAAGAAGTCATAAAGCTGGGGGTCTCAGAGACAGTTCCGCCTTGGGAGATTCTTGCCTACGTGCTAGATATTCGTCAGCTTAGGCTCCGAGGAAATCTGCAGTTGCAATGGACACCTAGAGAAAACAACCGTGCTGCTCACTGGTTGACAAAGGCTCATGCTTGTAATGGCTTGGCTCTGGATTGGGTTGCCAATCCTCCTCAAGCCCTTAATGCTCTTCTTAGAAATGATGTATCTTCCTCTTTGCCTTAATGGCTTTCTATAGACTTTGGTTGTTCAAAATAATAATAATAATAATAATAATAAGTAACCCAACAACTTTAACAATTTCAATAGCGGTGAAAAAATAAATATCACAAATAATATTAAATTCATTTTTATAGAAGTTGAACTTATATTCTTACACCACAAAATAGTGTTACATAATTGAAGTTGAAGGCCTTAATTGAAGAAACTAACAAAAAAAAATATTTAAAAAAAAAAAAACTTATATGATGTACATAAAAGTTTTGAGAAATAAAAAATTAATATAAAAGAACGTATTTGGTGAATTGTTATTGAAAATGATATTTAGCAGTAAAGGGTGGAAAACGGCCGACGGTAAGAGTAGCCGCTAAAATTGCTGACCAGGAGTGTCATCAATGTTAAAAGGTCACGATAATAGGCCTCCACCAAAAGGTGAATAGAGGTCATAGAAGGTAACTATCCAATCGATAGAGCTTGCATGGGCTAGAAGATGATTAGAGATCATCAGAGGGTCGTTGACTGTGGGTGGTGGAGAAGGGAGAGGAAAGAGAAACTTTGTTTTGAAAATAAGTAAAAATACTTTCTTTCTTTTTTTCCAAAAAATTTTAAATTTTTAAAATTTTATAATCAACTACTTTTTTAAACAAAAATAAGATACAAATGTTACCAAAAGAGGCCTTAAAAGTTCAATATGCAGGTGCTACTAGCAATGCTCCATACATGATTCAGAGTATACCTCTCCATACTTATTAGTTTGACCTTATTTATTTTTAGTTGTATGTGTTAACTTATAATTTGATAGAACATAAAGGCTCAAGAGTTATGTTTAAATCTTAAATTTAAAAATAAATTTGCAGAGCTAAAGAAAATGAGAAGATGAAAGTATCAAAATTTTAACTTAGGCCAAGTTTGGCATGTCCAAAAAAAATCAAAAAGTCAAAAAATTACTCAAAAAATTCAAAATTTATCACTATTCACCAAAAAAAATATTAAAAAATTAATTTTATACACAAAATTACAAATCATCAATCTGACGACCATCAGATCTGTGCTGCGTTTTTAAGAAAAATTGCACAATTTGGATGCAATTTTAACACACTGTTGTTCGGCTCATGGGGGCCCATCACGAGTCCCATTTTGATAATCTGAACCGTTCAATGTGCAGAACTCGTCGATTACTATATACTTGTAAAAAATCATATTGATCAGATATCGATAACTACATGATCAAATCAGTTTTGTATAAAAAAAATGGATGGTGTTATAATTAACGATTGAAACAAACATATCTGATCAGATAGCTATCGATATCCGATTAATGTAATTTTTTACAAGCATATAGTACTCGACGAGTTGTACATATTGAACGGTTCAGATTATCAAAACACGACTCGTGATGACCCCTACGAGCCGAACAGCACCGTTCAGTGTAATGCCCAAAAAGTAGACAATTACTTCTTACCATCCATTCAACCTGCAGATAGGACAGCCGTACAACTCTTATCATTAATCTTCTCCTACACACTAATTTATACAATTTTTTAATACACATTTTTCCATAAAAAGTCAAAAAGTTAACCCAAACAACCATATTTTTTTTCCACAACTTTTTAGGCCAAAAAATCAAAAAGTACACTTATTAAAGACACCCTAAACAACCCCTTATTGTAAATTGTGATCATGTTGATCACTGCATTGGTTACCAGAGGCTGCTAATAGTATGTTTCCCTTTATGTTAAGCAATCCCAAGTGCTCTACTTTCTCAAGTATTGGAACAATCTTCTGTGTAAATAAAATAACTTAAAATAATTCAAACAAAATAAAATAAAACTTACATAATTTATTTTGTTGAACCGAATAAATAATTTAAAGACCAAGTCGAGTGTGTGACACTCTATCCTTAAGACAGATTCGCCCCGCTACGGTGCTTACGGTTATGTGGCGTCTATCTCCCAGGATACAATGATCTTCACAAATTTGTAGTAACACTTCAAACAAATTTGTCCGGCGAACTAGAACCTTGTGTTCTATAACTCTCTGAAATTTTCCCTAAAATAATGTGAAGAATAAATGACGCAAAAGAGCAAAATGAAGGCAAGGAAAATGAATTTTCGGAATCAATCAAAATTGGAATGGGGCTGCCTTTATATAGGTTTTGTTGGCACCTATTCAATTTGAATAGAAAATGTATGAAGAAGGGACATAACCCTTCCTTTAAAATAAAGAGACACCATGAAAGGTTTGCACCATTTCATTCAAATTTTTGAATAGAAAAGGTATGAAGAAGGGACATAACATTTCCTTTAAAATAAAAAGATACCATGAAAGGTTTGCACCCTTTCATTCAAATTGGAGTCTATTTCAATTCACAACTACCTCTTTATAAATTTTCCAACAATCCCCCATATGAATGAAATTGATAGAGAGAAAATGCAACAACATGATGTAAATACAGAGAGTACAGAAATGGTAATATTCTGCAAAGGATAGGTAGCTTTTGGCTTTGAACCTTCCCTTGTGAGACACTATCGGATTTACTAGCTAACCAGTGAACATGATGTCTTGAACTGTTCAGCCGTTTGTGTAAACCAAGACAATAGAACTCACACAGTATATTCCCAGACACAATTTAGTTCTCACTATTGTGTTCATTTTGGCTCTGAACAACCTGGCCTTTCATGAGTGCTCTAGAGAATTGTAGCCCTTCACAAATCTCATAGAACCGGCCCAGTTCACACTCACATAGGTGATTATTATGAAGAGTATCCTGCTATACTCCACTAGGTTAACCTAGATATCAGAATCATTAAAAGTCTTACTTAACCTAAAACGCAGCAGACATCACTATTTCATCATAGAAATGGGTAGGAGTTAGACTCCCCAGTGATCCTTCTGAGTCATTCACAACTCGGTTGTCCCTTTGAACCTAGATCTTGGGATCTCCACTCAACTAGGTTGGGTTGCCGTTGTGGTAACTCTTATTAATAGGCTTAAATCCCATTCCCCTCGATGAATTCTCAACTAACTCTCTTACTAACCCTTTGGTTAGTGGATCCGCTATGTTGTCTTTAGATTTAACATATTCTATGGTAATAATTCCATTAGAGAGTAGTTGTCTCACGGTGTTATGTCGATGACAAATGTGTCGTGACTTACCGTTATACATATGACTCTGTGCTCTACCTATAGCTGATTGACTATCACAATGTATGCATATAGCAGGCACCGGTTTTGGCCATATTAGAATATCTTCAAGGAAGTGACGAAGCCATTCTGCCTCTTCCCCTACTTTGTCTAAAGCTATGAATTATGATTCCAATGCAAGTCTGTTTGGAAGATTTCCAAGATACAGCCGCCCCACCAAAAGTAAAGACATACCCACTGGTGGACTTTGAGTCTCTAGCATCTGATATCCAATTTGCATCACAGTATCCTTCAAGTACTGCTGGATATCTAGTAAAATTCAGCTCAATGTTACGAGTAAATCGAAGATATCTTAGAACCCTTATAATTGTTTTCCAGTGTTCTACTCCTGGGTTACTCGTATATCTACTTAATTTACTTACTGCATAAGCTATATCTGGGCGAGTGCAGTTCATCAAGTACATTAAGCTTCCAATAATTTGGGCATACTCTAATTGAGAAATACTTTTCTGTACATTCTTAGAAAGATACAAATTAACATCTACAGGTGTTCTAACAAGATGATCATTATCTTTGCTAAATTTGTCAAGTATTTTCTCAATGTAATGAGATTGTGACAAAGCATATCCTTCTGATGTTTTGGTAATTTTCATACCAAGAATTACATCAGCAATGCCCATGTCCTTCATGTCAAAATGTTTATTCAACATTTTCTTAGTAGTTTTAATCATGTCATTATTACTACCTATGATGAGCATATCATCTACATAAAGACATACAATGACATAACCTTTGTCTTTGTTTTTAATATAAACACATTTGTCACACTCATTAATTTTAAATCCATTTGACATCATTGCCTTGTTAAATTTCTCATGCCATTGCTTTGGCGCTTGTTTTAAACCATATAATGATTTAACTAATTTACACACTTTCATTTCTTTCCCTGGAACAGAAAACCCTTCTGGTTGTTCCATGTAAATTTCTTCCTCTAACTCACCATTTAAGAAAGCAGTTTTAACATCCATTGATGAATTTCTAGATTGTATAGAGATGCAATGGCAATTAGCATTCTAATGGATGTTATTTTAGTAACCGGTGAGTATGTGTCAAAGTAATCAAGACCTTTTTTTTGTCTAAAACCTTTAACCACAAGTCTAGCCTTGTATTTGTCAATTGATCCATCTGCTTTCATTTTCCTTTTGAAAATCCACTTGTACCCAAGAGGTTTACAACTTGGTGGCAAGTCCACTAATTCCCAAGTGTGATTTTGCCAGATGGATTCAACTTCACTGTTAACAGCTTCTTTCCATAAAAGAGCTTCAAGACTGGACATAGCCTCTTTAAAAGTTAAAAGCTCATTTTCTAACAAATATGTTAGAAAATCTGGACCAAAAGATTTTGAGGTTCTAACACGTTTACTACGCCTAAGTTGCTCTTCCTCATTTTGATCTAACTCTTGTTCTTGATCTTGTTCTTGATCCTGACTAGTAATAGCATTATGAGATCTTTTATTGTTACTAGTCTCTTGTCCAGTCTTATTTGGAAATACATGTTCAAAGAAAGATGCATTCCGAGATTCAATAATAGTATTTACATGCATTTCAGAATGTTCTGATTTATTAATCAAAAACCGATATGCACTACTATTCTTGGCATAACCAATGAAAATGCAATCAATGGTCTTAGGACCTATCTTAGTCTTTTTAGGACTAGGAATAGCCACTTTAGCCAAACACCCCCACACTTTTAAGTATTTGTAGGATGGTACTCTACCATGCCACATTTCATAAGGTGTTTGATTCACTTTCTTTCGGGGTACTTATTTAAAATATAATTAGCATAAAGCATTGCTTCCACCCACAAGTTCTGAGGTAATCCAGAACTTATTAACATGGCATTCATCATTTCTTTTAAAGTCCTATTTTTCCTTTCAGCAATTCCATTTTGCTGAGGTGAGTAAGGAGCGGTGGTTTGATGAATTATTTCATATTCTTTACAAAACTCACCAAAAGGTGATTTATATTCACCACCTCTATCACTTCTAAGTTTCTTGATTTTCTTACCAAGTTGATTTTCAACTTCATTCTTATATTGAATGAAAGTTTCTAAAGTTTCATCCTTGGTTCGAATTAAATAAACATAACTATATCTAGTATAGTCATCTATAAAAGTGATAAAATACTTTTTCCCACCTCTAGTTTGAAATGATTTAAAATCACAAATGTCACTATGAATTAATTCAAGTGGTTCTGTACTTCTTTCAATCGAATGAAAATGAGTTTTAGATAATTTTGCCTCAACGCAAATTTCACATTTATGATTTGAATCAATGTCAAATTTAGGTAAACATTCCATATTAATTAATCTACGCAAAGATCCATAATTAACATGTCCTACTCTACCATGCCATAAATTTGAAGACTCAAGCAAGTAAGAAAAAGATGTATTATTATTAATAACTGAGGGTACAACGGTCATTACATTTAACTTGAAAAGGCCATCAAACATGTAACATTTTCCTACATACATCCCATTTTTGGTAAGTACAAACCTGTCACTTTCAAAAACTAGCCTAAACCCATTATTACTCAACAAAGATCCGGAAACTAAATTCTTGCGAATGTCCGGTATATGTAGCACATTGTTGAGAGTGAGTTCCTTTCCTGATGTCATCTTTAGTATAATCTTTCCTTGTCCTTCAACTTTGGAAGTTGAGGAGTTGCCCATAAAAAGTTGTTCACCGTTGTCCACTGTAGAATAAGATGTGAACATCTTTTTGTCAGCACAGATATGGCGAGTAGCACCAGTGTCCACCCACAATTCTTTAGGATTTCCGACAAGATTTGCCTCGGAAACAACTGCAGAAAGATTTATGACATCTACACCATTGGAAATTTCATCCATTTCAGTCATTTTGGCTTTAGCAACCTTCTTACTTGATCTTCCTTTGCATTTACGTTTGTAACGGCGATATTTGGCTCGATGTCCCTCTTTGTTACAAATGTAACACATGCCATTAAACTTGTATTTCTTAGTTTCCCCTCCTTTAGATAGCATTATCTTCTGCTATCTTTCAAAAACAATTCCTAAGAACTTTTCTGGTTTTTCACCATGATTCACTGGCACAGTCCCAACATTAAGAGAGGTTGGCGTAATGGCAATCACCATACCAGTACTGGTTTGAACATTAGTTTGACCAGTTTTGGTAGCCATAAATTCTAAATTATAAAATAAAATTATAATTAGAATTTTATATTACATAGAAAATATAAACCAAAAAACACATAATTTTAAATTCTGTAAAAAATAAAAGAAACAAGAATTGTAACTTTTATTTCAATTAATTTGAAAATAAAATAAAATTAAATTAAATTTTATTTAACCAAGTTAATTCCACAAAGAAAATTAATTTCTGAAACACTTCAATAATTAAAATAAAAACTCAGAAAATAATTTCTAAAAACCAAAATTAATTTCTGAAAAAAATTTCACAAAAATATATTCTGAATTATTAATGACACCAGTATATTACTACTAGTTGTCAAAGAAAATAGACAGTATATTACTACTATCTGTCAAATAGCATATAATCACTATTTGTTTTTCTAACCAGAATATTATTTTGTAAATCCACAGAAAATAATTTTCTTAAAAGAAGAAAGCGAAACGGAAACAAACGAAAAATTCTGTAAACAGAATAATTCGAATCTGTCTTAAGATTGTTGGAACAATCTTCTGTGTAAATAAAATAACTTAAAATAATTCAAACAAAATAAAATAAAACTTACATAATTTATTTTGTTGAACCAAATAAATAATTCAAAGACCAAGTCGAGTGTTTGACACTCTGTCCTTAAGATAGATTTGCCTCGCTACGGTGCTTACGGTTATGTGACGTCTATCTCCCAAGATACAATGATCTTCACAAATTTGTAATAGCACTTCAAATAAATTTGTCCGGCGAACTAGAACCTTGTGTTCTATAACTCTCTGAAATTTTTCCTAAAATAATATGAAGAATAAAGGACGCAAGAGAGCAAAATGAAGGCAAAGAAAATGAATTTTTGGAATCAATCAAAATTGGAATGGAGCTGCCTTTATATAGGCTTTGTTGGCACCTATTCAATTTGAATAGAAAATGTATAAAGAAGGGACATAACCCTTCCTTTAAAATAAAGAGACACCATGAAAGGTTGCATCTTTTCATTCAAATTTTTGAATAGAAAATGTATGAAGAAGGGACATAACTCTTCCTTTAAAATAAAAAGACACCATGAAAGGTTTGCACCATTTCATTCAAATTGGAGTCTATTTCAATTCACAACTACCTCTTTATAAATTTTCCAACATCAAGTTCCTTTCACCCTCCCAAATAATTTGTGTGGTATAGCTTTTCACCTTTGTCTAGAAAGTGTATGAAAAAAAAATGTCACAAAATGTCACTAAAAGATAAAATAAACTAAAATAGTTAATAAGATAAAATGTTACATCAAACTCATAATCATTTCACTTTTTCTCTCACAAACATCATATCTAACTATAAAAAAATCCAATCATCTTCACAAACACAAAAATTTTAACCTACTAAAATAACTAAAAATTAAAATAATCTACTAACATAACAACTTCCCAAACATCCCCAAAATATTAAAAGCAAAACAAAACAAAGACACAGTAAACTTATAGTTGGAAATGATTAATGAAGACTTTCTTATTATAATGACAAATCATACAACATCTTATGTGACCTCAATGTCAATAACCATTTGGCCACAAACATTAGACTACCAACCTCATTATTGATCTTTTTTGTACATATATATATATATATATGTTAAAATCTTTATATAAAAAACCCACATACACCCAAAACTAATTGAACATTTTTCAAACAAGGGAATCAAAAATCTTGGACATGACAAAGTACTAGCATTACATGATTGTGCATCCTGAGGGGTTTTCCTCACTAAAGTAATCACACTGACAACCCCTATTCCCACTATAACTAGAAGGCCCATATCCATAATTATAATAGTATGGCACTGGCCTTCCGTGCCCATGATAACATGGCCCATCAGTACGGCCCTCATAGCATTGCCCACAACATATCCCAACTGGATATATCGGTGGGTAGCAAACTGGTACAAAAGCAGAGGGAGCTGGTGGATTTGGAGGCTTCTCGGATGGCTTGGGCTTGTCGGGCTTCTCCTCAAGGAGTTTGGGCTTTGGAGGCTCTTTGATCTCAATGCTCTTGATTGTCTTCCTACCCTTACAACACAATTTGTCACGAACCTTCTCAGGGCTGCAGCATACTACGATGATCGTCACCGTATTTTTCTTTTCATCATAAATCTGGTCTCGTATTTCTAATTATCCCCAAATGTTCACACATAAAAAATCAAAATTAAACAATATTATGTATAATAATTTCATAGTAATGAAAATAGTATTTTAAAAATACGGTGCGAGCACGTTGTCATTTCTAATTCTCGCTTTAGCGAAAATTCATTCATGAAGTCATCTTTTGTTATATAAAGGAAAGGAATTGTCTCCTGTTTGTGGACTCCATTGGATGATCTAATTTAGCCCATTAAGGTGGTATTTGCTTTGAAAGATTGAGGGGTGGGATTGGACTATTAGTCTATTGTTTAGTTCAAAATTTTGGCCAAATCCATTGGACTATTATGTCTCATGAGAGGAGGGGTGAGACACAAATGGAAGGATAAGGAGAAATATGGAATTAGGTGTGAAATGATCATTTTAACCCTCTGCTATTTAATTATGTATTATATTTAGTAAAATTCAATAAAATTTAAATGTCTCAATTTAAAAATAAAATAATTTAATTTGATTTTTATTGATGTTTTATTTATTTAATTTTTTATAGATGTTTTATTGATGTTTTATTTTAAAATTTTGTTTATATTTTATTTAATTTCATTATTTAAATTTTAATAGATGTTTTATTTAATTTCATTATTTCATTGTTATTATTTTTTAAAATAAATTTATTTAAAATTTTAATTAAAAAATAACATATATTTTTATTGATATGTTATTTGTTTAATTTATTTAATTTTTAAAAAATAAATTTATTTAATTGTGTAAAAAATAAAATAAAATAAATTGTATTTAATTCAGTTAAAAATAATTAAAATATTAAAGATGTGTTTAATATTGCTATTACTTAGTAAATAATTGAAAATGGTAAAATAGTTATTTGAACATTTACCCTTCTCCATAATATCTCAAATAAGCATAGGATTCATATCTTATCCAACCAAATAGTCATTTCCTGATATCTAATTCCATGATTAAACAAAAATGGGATACAAATCTAATTCAACCAAATAGTCCGGTGACAATATATCCTACGACTAACAGTCTGGTAAATTCCAATCCGCCCTTATCCAATCCATCTAAACAAATACACTGTAAGTTCACTATGTCTATGTTTAATGATTTACTATGTTTAATGTTCAGTAGATTCCAATCCTCCCTTATCCTAGTATGTAAATTATTTTTTAAAAAAATTTAATTGACTCGAGAATCGTAACTTCTTGATTTTAATATTTTAATATCCAAAAATAAATGATACTTTATTTTTTAAAAATATATTTACTGTCTATTTTTTCAAAGATAAAATTGATAAAATTATGTATGGGGAAGTTCTAATATATATACTATTGAAAAGAGTATACCATATGTATCCCTAATTATGTTTTTTTTTTTTTTTTTTTTTGTTATGATATTATTTTAGTTATAATTAACGATTCTTTAGTTATGTATTATGTTGTGTTTAGTTATGGTAATTTTTTTTTTTTAATTATGACTAAAAAAATATGAAATTATAACTTCTTCTTTTTTTTATAATTATAAAGTATATATGGTACACACATTTTGATAGTGGTTCCTTATATATGTTGCAACATTTATGAGATCAATTGGATATTTTTATTACCTGTTTAAAAAAAAAAAAAATTAGATATTTTTATTATCACCCAACTGAAAAATGAACAAAAACATATTATGGAAACGTGACCTAAAAAGCTCAATAGGTCCAATTGAATTGTCTGCTCAAGAGAATCCAATCCCCTAATTATATTTTAGGTCGTGCTTCTCTGTTCGATTATCTAGTCTACTGAAAAAATGGCAAATTCGTATATATGTATATATATTGAATCCGTACGTACATGAAATATATGTGCATATATATGTTAAGTATAGGTGAAAATGTTTAATAATGAATAGATAAAGGTTAGGGGGGACTCACGAGGAAATTTGCAAAGAATTTTCTTGATCTTCTTGTAGCAGCTAGAGCACTGAAGATCAACATTCAACACCATTGTTGTGACCTGTTCACAAGATGACAGAAGGCTACAATTGTTAAGGAATCAAGAAAGTACAAGAACAATCGATACAATATATTAGAGTTTTAGAAATCAAATATTTTGATCTCTACAAGTAAAAATTTTGCTATAAAAGACATGTAAAACAACTCGCTAAAAGGTCGTACTAAAAAGTCAAAAACAAAAATTTTTAGTGACAAAATTTTAAAAATGTCACTTTTGTCACTAATAAATAGACTTTTAGTGACAAAATTAATATCAAAATAATTTATTTTTTGACACAAAAAATTTGAACTAAAAGGATAAAAATTTATCACTCATGTCTAATTTTTATTGCAAAAAATATAAATAACGACGCTTCTCACAACAAAATTATTTGATCTCTAAAAATTAATTTTATTCCTAAATTGTACTATCTAAAACCTGAATTTCTTTTGTAGTCAACCCAGTTTGGGAGATGAGAAAATTTGGTGTTGAATTTAGAGAGAGACAAAGAAAGAAGTAGAATTGGGTTCTGCCATGGGAGATTTGGTGGTGTAGATGATGATGAAAATAAAATCCAAATCCACAAGATATCAATGTTAAAGAAAACAAATCTCAACCACAACAACACAAAAAAGGGGTAAAAATTAAATGGGTATTTTGAGATAGTGGAAGATGATCATAATTCACAAACCTTCTCAGCCATAGTGGAGAGACTTGGGAGTGATCAAATCTGAACCCAGTGATGAATGAATTGTTGTGATGTATTGATAACAATATTGAGAGACTGAAATAAAGAGAGAGAGGCAAAGAAAGAGAAAGAGAAAGAGAAAGGTGGTCAGAGAGAGAGAGAGTAAAAGGCCTTATGTATGTTAATCGAATTGGGTTGAGAAGTCCAACTTATGAGGCATGTGACGCAAGGTGGGTGACGCATGGTGTGTCTGTTTAATAATACGCGTTCAAGTGTTTATTAGTTGAAAAATGAGTTGGACGCTCCTCTCTTTTTGATTGGTCAATTTTTTATTTTATTTTATTTTTTTTCTTTCTCCTCCAATCACCACTTGTCACGTATGTGTGGGTGGTGGGGGTGGTGATTATAGGGGATCTCAATTACTTTCCTTATTTGTTTTATTATTTTGAAAATGACTAGCTTGTTTTTTTATGTAATTTATATTGGGGTGCTTTGGTAACCTAATAAAAAGTCAGTTTTTAGCTTTTTACCTATTTTGGGTCACATCATTTCTTATATTTTTTACTTATAAAAAGAAAAAATAGATTAAAAAAGTCAAAAAAATTAATTTTTTACCAACTTCCCAAAACAACACATTGTGGATTGGATTGTCTAGTTAAGTCTCATCTAATAATTTGATCCTCTCAATTTTTAAGTCTATATATATAACAATTTTAGGTATGTTATATTATTACATTTGTTTTAAAAATATTAATAAATTTTTTTTTGAATTATTCTTAGTTAAGATTATCAAATTTATCTAATTTTTTTTCATAAACAATCTATACATAGAGGCCTACCTAAATAAATTGAATTAGTAAAATGAGGCGTGTGATGAGCTTGTAGGCCAATTAAAATAGTTCAATCCATCTTTGTGGCCAAAAACTTTGCTCATTATAAGGGTGATTTGGAAAATTGGTTAAAAATTAATTTTTTAGTTTATTTTTTATTTTTTTGTCTTTTTGTGTGTAAAAAATATGAAAGATAATCATCATGCTTGGTTATCATTTTTCAAAAACACTTTTCAGAAAATTTTACTTTCTTATTTTTCGTGTTTTTTTATTTTTACTGAATTTTTTTAATATTTTGAGCTATTTTTTTAATTTTTAGACAAACCTAACATAAATATACCTAAAAAGTAAAAAAAAATTGAAAAAAACCTTTTAAAATTCACTAAATACAAAAAATACAAAAAAAATACGAGAATTCAGTACATTTTTTATATTTTTATGTATTTATTAATTTTTTTTTAAAAAAAATCAAATTTTTTTTTACTTTTTAGATACATCTAAGTAAGGTGCATCTAAAAACGTAAAAAAATTATTTAAAATTTTAAAAATATTCACTAGAAACAAAAAAAAAACGAAAACCAAAAAATTCAGTTTTCAAAAAACTTAATTCAAAAAACTCAAACCAAACACACTGAATATGACTCAAAATGGGTTAAAAGTCAACTTTCCAAATTATCCCAAAATATAAACTTCTTTTTTTTTTATGAATAATGTTACACAGTATGAAAAAATATTATAAAATTAATTTAGGGGTGGTTTGGAATGTTCTAAATAAGTGCACTTTTTAACTTTTTATAAAAAGATGTGTTAAAAAATAGAGAGGAGATATTAATTGATGTGACCCAAAAAGATAAAAATATGAAAAGATTGACTAAAATAGGATACCCCAAACAAGGCCTTAAGAGTGATTACATAATATATAATAAAACAATATAAATTAATTCAAAATGAAGAATCTTCATAAAAAAATTTATGTTATCTCTTTCATTATAACTAAGATTATTGTTTTACTTGGTATTATGTTATTATTATTATGGTATCATGAGACAACTTTTACTTAAAGAAGAAAAGGAGTTTTAAGGCTTCGTTTGAGTAGTGGGTTGATTTTTTGACTTTTTAATTTTTGGTTATTTTAGGGATTGTTTGGGGTGTTTAAATAAGTGTACTTTTTGTCTTTTTAGATTAAAAAGTTGAGGGAAAAATATGGATATTTAGGTTAACTTTTTGACTTTTTATGGAAAAATGTGTATTAAGATATTATATAAATTAGTGTGTAGGGAAAGATTAGGATTAGGAGTTGTGCAGTTGTACTTTCTGGGCAGTTCAATTGAGGCTAAAAAATGATTTGGCTACTTTTTGGGCATTGCACTGGATGGTTTTGTTCAGCCCGTGGGGGCCATTACGAGTCCTATTTTGATAATCTGAACCGTTAAATGTGTAAAACTCGTCCAGTACTATATGCCTATAAAAAATCATGTTAATCAGATATCGATAGCAATCTGATCAGATTTGTTTTTTTTCAATCGTTAATTATAATACCATCTATTTTTTTTATACAAAACTGATTTGATCATGTAATTATCAATATCCGATCAATGTGAGTTTTTATAGACATATAGTACTCGACGAGCTCTACACAAACGGTTCAGATTATCAAAACGGGACCCGTGATGGGCCCCCACGGGCCGAACAGTAGTGTGTGAAAATTGCACACAAACTGCAATTGTTCTTAACAAACGCTGCACAGCGCCAGTTTTGTCATGATAGCTGAGTTGTATAGATGTGTGGAAAATTAATTTTTTAATATTTTTTTTTGTGAATAGTGATAACTTTTTAACTTTTTGAGTAATTTTTTAACTTTTTGGAAGGATGCCAAACTTGACTTAAGTTTAAGGCTAAAAAATCTTGTTTGGGATAGACTTTTTTTTTTTATTTTTTTAAATTTTATGAGAGAAAAAATAAAATAATTATAAATTGAATGTGATATTTTATTTCATTAAACTAAAAAATTTATTTTATCTTTTTGTGATTAAAGTAACTTAAAACGTAACTCAACTCAGCCCTTTTTTCCAAACGAGTACTTAATACACAGTGCCATTTTGGGAACATGATAAAAATGTCCAAAAACGTGGCTGTCAAAAACGCCAGAAAAGTCATTTGGCAAGTGCCAAAAACGCAGCCCTAAAATTACAAATTAGGGCCTATGAAAAATAAGTAAAAAAATAACTCTCTTATGTTGGGTAAGGGTATTTTGGTCATTTTAATTTGACTTGACACCATAAATAAATATTAAACTAAAAAGTAAAAAGTCAATTTTTTACCAACTTTCCAAATCACTTCCAAAAAAACTAAAAAACTTAGTAAAAAATCAAAAATTAACTTTTTACCAACTTTTCAAAACAACCCACAATAAATCTAATAAACTGAGAATACGGGAGGTGGGTGTTGAAATTCATGAGGGTGTTGAAATTTATGAGATCATCAAGGCTGTCATCTTCTGACAGCTCATATTGTATTTTGATTGAACTCCCTTATTAGGGGTAGTTGATGAGTTTTATTGGTGTTTTAATGATTTTTTTTCTTGCAGTACGAGTACATGTACGAGAGGTGCATTTGAATATTTTTTTAGGTTATCTTCTTTGTGTTTTTTGTAAAAATTTTATTTTATTTGGTGTAAGTTTTGGTTTGAATGGATTCTTATAAGTGTCGCTTTGACTTTCATTAATGAAATTTTCTACTGATCAAAAAAAATAAATGATGAGTTTTTTTCTTTTGCGTTAGGTTGAATTAGATTGACAATCAATTATCTTAAAATTTGGATTTACAAAACATTCTTTTTCTAAAAATATAAAAAAATAATAATAATAAAAAAGTCAAGGTTGTATTCATGGCTTTGTTTAAGAAGTGGGTTAACTTTTTAACTTTTTGACTTTTTTAACTATTTTAGTCTGGGCTTAGGGCTGATTTGGGGTAACCTGAATCAGCCAAAAAGTCAAAAAGTTATTCCAAAATTCAAAAAGATATCACTATTCATCCAAAAAAAAATAATTAAAAAATTAATTTTCTACCAAAAAAAGTACACACCGAAGTCAACAATTTGCAGCTGTTGTGCTGCGGCAGTGACCAATGTTGAAATGATTGGGTGTGATTTGCACACACACCGCTGTTTGGCTTGTGGGGGCTATCACGGGTCCCGTTTTGATAATCTGAACAATTAAATATGTAGAACTCGTTGAGTACTATATGTCTGCAACAAATCACATTGATCGGATATCGATAAGTATATGATCAAATCAGTTATATATAACAAATGGATGGTGTTATAATTAATGATTGAAAAATAAATAAATCTGATCAGATAGCTATCAATATCCGATTAACTTGATTTTCTATAGGTACATAGTGTTCGACGAGTTATACACATTGAACGGTTCAGATTATTAAAATGGGACCCGTGATGACCCCCACGGGCCAAACAAAACCGTCCAGTGCTTTGTACAAAAATTAGCCAATAGTTTCCAATTCCAATACACTCCTTCCGATTTGTACGGCTGGGGCCCACCTCTCACTAATCATCTCTTCCCCACTTTTTTTATACAATTTTTTAATACACATTTTTTCATAAAAATCCAAAAAGTTAACCCAAACCTCCATATTTTTTTCTCAACTTTTTTAGTCCAAAAAGACAAAAATTGCACTTTTTTAAGACACCTTGGGAAGAATTTTTTGACTTTTTGACTTTTTTTATGAGAGAATAGTGTAATGATTATGGATTGGATGTGATGTTTTATTTTTTATAACTAAAATAACTTATTTTATTTTTTATGACTAAAATAACCCAAAAAAAATCCCAAATCCAACCACCCAAACGGAGCTTATAGTAGTAGTTAGTGGTGGCCTCTGATTGCTGACTCTTTACTCTCTCTCTCTCTCTCTCTCTCTTTTGCAATTTGTATTTGCATGTGCTGCCTTTGATTGACAGATTCATCTGAACTTCCCATTTCTGATGTAAATTTTTTGAGCAAATTTATCTTTCGCCTGATTTGAGAAGTTAGTTATTTTAAAAGATTATTTTAATTTTTAATTATTTTAGTAGGTTAAAATTTTTATATTTAAAAAAATAATTAATTTTTTTTATAATTAAATGTGATATTTATAAAAAAAAAAAATAATTATACATTTAATATGATATTTTATTTTATTAATTATTTTAACATATTTTATTTTTTTTATAAATTTTAACCAAAACAAAAAAAAATCGAAAAGCCTCTGGCTAAGCAGGACCTTAGTTTGGGTGGAGGTTCAATAATGGCTCATGCACCACCACATGATCAGGCGACACGTGTCCCAAGATTGAAGGGTAAGCCTCCTTGAATTGGGGTGTTTGGGAGGTTTGGTTTTTGGTTTTTTTTTTTTGTTTTTTTTCATTAAAAGACAAATTAGTTACAAAATAAAAAAAAAATAAATCTAAACAAAATATCATATCAAATCTCATAATCATTTAACTTTTTATCTCACAAATATCACATCCAACCACAAAAAAACACAACTATCTTCCCAAACACAAAAAAAAATTTCTTCAATAATATCCTATAACTAAAAAAACTCACTTCCCAAACACCCACAAAGTACCTTGGTCAAGGTTTGGTTAAAATAATGTTATACGACTTAAATTTTTTATTAAATAAATAATTAAATATTTTATATGGATATAAGATTTATAAAATTGTGAATCTCAAATCTATGTAAAATATTTAATCATTTATTTAATAAAAAATTTGATATCCTTAACATTATCCGATTAGATTAAATGGGATCCCCCAACATGTAAAACCATCTTATGCTCTCTATTTAACAAATTGAACCCAGTTTGCCTCTAATTTAACAAACTTCAACTTCAAAGGTCTATATTCTGTGATGTGTATTCATTTTGAACTATTTTGATGATTTAAATTAAATAGTATCATTTTAATATTTTTTTAAAGGGAGTTTTTTTGATAAATCCACTTTCTAAGAGGTTTATTCCATCCAACCCGTATTCTTTTTGACTATTCCATTAGGTCCTATTTGAGATAAGAAGACCAAAATACCCTTTTCATCTACTTATGTTCCATTTAGTTCACATTATTTTCTTATGTTTCAATAAGTCCTATGGGTGACATAATTACCAAAATACCCCTAATGTGAATGTTCACACCGTCAATGTGAATGTTCATATCGTCAATGTGTAGGGGCCCGGCCCATGTCGATCCTCGTGGGTGCCCGGAAAAATGCGAGTCGGGCCGGAGCGGGCTCGACCCGTTGACAATGTGAATATTCACATTGACATGTTAACATTCACATTAATAGGAGTGTAAAATTGGCCCGCGTCCCGTGGCGGCGCGAAACCCGCCCGCAGCCCATTGGCGGCCCGGGGCTGGCCCGGTCCGGCCCGTTGACATTGTGAATATTCACATTGACATATTAACATTCACATTGATAAGAGTATAAAATTGGCCCGCGGCCCGGGATGGGCCCGGCCCGGCCCGTTGACAATGTGAATATTCACATTGACATGTTAACATTCGCATTGATAGGAGTGTAAAATTAGCCCGCGCCTCGTGGCTGCCCGAAACCCGCCCACGGCCCGTGGGCGGGCCCGGCCCGGCCTGTTGACAATGTGAATATTCACATTGACATGTTAACATTCACATTGATAAGAGTATAAAATTGGCCAGCGGCCTAGGGCGGGCCCGACCCGGCTCGTTGACAATGTGAATATTCACATTGACATGTTAACATTCACATTGATAAGAGTATAAAATTGGCTCGCGGCCCATGGGCGGCCAAAAGCCCGCCCGGCCCGTTGACAATGTGAATATTCACATTGATAGGAGTGTAAAATTAGCCCGCGCCTCGTGGCTGCCCGAAACCCGCCGACGGCCCGTGGGCGGCCCGGGGCGGGCCTGACCATTTTTTTTTAATTCTTTTTAATTTTTTCTACCAAAATTTTATTATTTTTCACAAAAAAAGACACTAGGCCTCGGCGCGGGCCGGGCCTCGAACCGAGCCTTGAATGGGCCTTAACTGGGCCGATGGGCCAGGCCTAGCTTCAAAGTAATGGCCTAGGCCCTAACCTAGGGTCTCGGACTAGGCTCGAGCCTAGGCCTAAACGAGCCTTTCTCGGGCCGGCCCACGGGCCAAAAAATTAGGCCCAGGCCCTAGCCTTGGCACAAGGGTATTCGGGCTTTGGACGGGCCGATTGATCGAGCCTCGGGTCGGGCCGGTGGGCCTGGGCCTAGCCTCGAGCTTAGGTCAGGCTTGGGCGGGCCTGGCCATTTTTTTTAATTCTTTTTAATTTTTTCTACCAAAATTTTATTATTTTCCACAAAAAAAATATATTGCGCCTCGGGCGGGCTAGGCCTCGGACCGAGCCTTGAATGGGCCTTAAGCGGGCCGATGGGCCAGGCCGAGCTTCAAAGTGATGGACTAGGCCCTAACCTAGGGTCTCGGACATGCTCGAGCCCGGACCCAAACGAGCCTGCCCCGGGCCGTGGGCGGGCTTCGGGCAGCCCACGGGCCGCGGGCCAATTCTATATTCCTATCAATGTGCATGTTAACATGTCAATGTAAATATTCACATTGTCAACGGGCCGGGCCGGGCCTACCCCGGGCTGGGGGTAAGCTTCGGGCAGCGGGCAAATTTTACACTCCTATCAATGGTAATGTTAACATGTCAACGTGAATATTCACATTGTCACGGGTCGGGCCAAGCCCGCCTCGGGCTGCGGTCGGGCTTCGGACCGCCCACGGGCTACGGGCCAATTTTACACTCTTATCAATGTGAATATTCACATTATCAACGGGCCGGGTCGGGCCCGCCCTGGGCCGTAAGCCAATTTTATACTCTTATCAATATGAATGTTAACATGTCAATGTGAATATTCACATTGTCAACAGGTCAGGCCGGGCCCGCCCCGGGCCGCCCACGGGCCGTGGGCAGGTTTCGGGCAGCCACGAGGCGCGGGCTAATTTTACACTCCTATCAATGTGAATGTTAACATGTCAATGTGAATATCCACATTGTCAACAGGTCGGGCCGGGCCCGTCCCGGGCCGCGGGCGGACTTTTGGCCGCCCATGGGCCGCAGGCCAATTTTATACTCTTATCAATGTGAATGTTAACATGCTAATGTGAATATTCACATTGTCAACAGGCCGAACCGGGCCCGCCCCGGGCCGCCCATGGGCCGCTGGCGGGTTTCGCGCCGCCACGGGACGCGGGCCAATTTTACACTCCTATTAATGTGAATGTTAACATGTCAATGTGAATATTCACATTGTCAACGGGCTGGGCTCGCCCCGGCTCGCGAGCGGGTTTCGGGCAGCCCACGGGCCAATTTTACATTCCTACTAATGTGAATTTTAAAATATGAATGTTCACATCATAAAATTGCTAACCGTTCAAAAAATATTTATAAGGGTATCAAAATTAAATATAAGGACATAAGTGTCCAAGAAAATAGTGTAAATCAAGAAAAAGGACTTTATGGAATAAAACTATACATACATGGGACTAAATGGATTAAAAAATTCCTTCATGGACTTCTTGAGTTAAAACACTTCTAAATGGGATTTATCAATAAAAATCTCTTTTTTAAAAGTTGATTTATGTAAAATATCAAATTAATTTGGTATTAATAATCTCATAATATATTTTATATTATCTCTGACTTCTTATTTGTTTTCATGATCTCGTAAAGTAGCTATAAGTATTTGATCAATCAAATTTTTTATATAAATAATCTACTTAATAGAATTTACAAGTCAAATGATTCGAATCACTAAAATGCCTTTCGATGGACCTATATACATGAAATTGGGTCTTAGATTGTAGAGTAGTTGGATTCTTACAAATTGATCAAAGAAATTGAAAATAGACCAAGAAACTATTTTCATTTAAAATGAAGCTATAGTTCTCTAAATTTGAAAAAAAGATGTGTTTTACTTGTTTTGAAAATAATTTTTTATTTTTTCCTCACTTTCTTACCTCTCAGACCACTCCCATACTCTGATTATTCCTCCGACAACTCATCAAACGTGTTTTATTATTTGTTATTATATACTTTTAGTGATTTGAACATCATATATGAGTTCAATTCGTGCTAAAATCTCCCGATCTTAACTGTTATATGTAATTTGCAAACAATTACAAGTATTTGGTATTTACTTTGTAAGGGTAGGTCCTGACACGGGTAAGCCCACAAAGGATACAGCCCACCGTTTAGGGCCCAATACATAACTCAAATATTAAAGCCCAGCGTTGCTGGAACTCAACATGGCATCAAGAACTAATGACATCTGAACACGTGGCAAGAGAAGGACAAGCCACATAAGCAGACAAAGATCCTACAAAGTTATTGCACTGCACATCAGCCATTAATGAAGGCCCTTACAGCATTTATTGCGATAAGTCCTCCCCGTCGAGACCGAACGGCCTTACCATGAACAAGGCAAGCTAGAGCATAGACTTTCGGCCATGGCGACAGGTCGGAAGGGACAACGAAATGATTACCAGAGGATATAAGCAGACGTCGAAGACAAGAAGAAGGTTAAGCTTTCTATCTCTAATCTATCTCTACATTCCACCTCTTCTTCTAACTTGCTTGTCGGAGGGTTTGCTGGGGGACTCCCTGTTCCCCGTTGAACTCTTGTGCAGGTCTTCTGGTGGGCTTGGTCATTCGGACACAGGTTTGAGGAGCGTGGATCAGTCCTATCCGTTCTATCTGGAACGAACTGCTTCATCAATTGGCGCCGTCTGTGGGAGTCCTCTTTGTTCCGTGCGCCAGTTGTGCTCATTGTCGCCGGAGACCCCTTCCCAATAACCTCTTCCTGCCATCCACCAAGGTGGATGGTCACGACTAGATCCATGGCTTCTCACCACAATGTTGCCGACCACCAAGCTGACCCTCCCAATCCAAACAACCCCCCACAGTATTTCACCGAGCTCACCAACAGCATCAACCGCCTAGCCGAGCAAAACCAAGCCCTGATTAATGCTCTACTCCAAAGAAACCTTCCTATGCCTCCATCACCACCTCCAGATATTCCACCCAACCAAGAACGAGCCCCGAGCCATACTATCCAGCAGCCCTATCCACCCAACTTGGAAGGCTTGCGACCCCCTCCCGCAGATGTGAACCCTCCACTTCGAGCCCCGTATCCATCGGTCCCGGCACCAACCCTCGAAGGAGAGGCCAGTAGCGTCCAACATCCGCTGCCTTCAAGTGGTGACAACATACCTCTCTGGGATGCAGAACTCCGAGCCATGAAGCTCCAACTCCAAGGAGTCATGCAGAACATACCGAATAAACCATCCACCACAGCCGACTCACCGTTCGTTGCCTCCAACCGGGACAAACCTCTACCGCCTAAGTTCAAAATGCCCTCCATCGACTCTTTTGATGGTGTAATGGACCCAGTCGATCATTTGGAGACCTACAAAACCCTCATGATTCTCCATGCATTCCCTGATGAAATCATGTATCGGGCTTTCCCCGTAACACTCAAGGGGTCGGCTCGACTCTGGTTCAGTCGACTGCCAGCAGACTCTGTTTCCACTTTCCAGCACCTCAGTGACTCATTTCTCAGCCACTTTATTGGAGGCCAGCGCCAACGGCGTCCGGCAACCCAACTCCTCAACATCCATCAGACCGAGGGGGAGTCGCTGCGCAGCTTTGTCACCCGCTTCAACATCGAAGCCCTGCAGGTAGCGGAAAACGATGACAAGGTCATCCTCACGGCGTTCATGGCCGGCCTACGATCATCTAATTTCCTTTTCTCCCCCTCCAAAAATCCCCCAACCTCCATGGCAACCCTACTCTCCAAAGCCCAAAAATACATGAACGCCGAAGATTCCCTAGTCGCCCGCCAAGAGCCTACAGCCAAAAACCCGACCCCCAGAGAGAAGAGAAAGGACTCAGAAACCAGAAACACCCAATACAATAACCAAACACCTCAGTATACCGACCGACCACCCCGAGCCAACCGGACGACACCAACCCGACCGCCCGACCGGTTCGAACGATACACACCACTCAACTCCCCCATGGAACAAGTCTTGAACCAGATTCAACGAGATTACCCCCTAAAATGGCCCCAACCATCACGGTCTCCTTCTAACCGGCGAGACCAATCCAAATACTACTGCTTTCATCAGGACCATGGCCACAACACGGAGGAGTGTGTTAACCTCAAAGACCAAGTCGAGGGCTTGATACGCCAGGGACGTCTCAGTTGATTCACGGAAGCCAGCCCTCAGCAGAGGCAAAGGACTGAACCTATTAGAAACAACCGCCGGGGCACCCCTCCCCAGCAACCCGCACAACCTAATCAAGGTCACGATCGTCCTCCACAGCAACCTCGGGCACAAGGGAACCCCGCCCCCCTTGTTGGAGAGATCAGAGTTATTGCAGGCGGGCTTGCTTGTGGAGGACCATCCTGCTCGACTCAGCGGGCAGAACTCAGAAAAATAAGGCAGGGCTTAGACAAAGAAGTTGTCACATTGGACCGACCCTCCAAACAGCCCAAGCAGTGGACGGAGCCCATCACCTTTACGGACGCCGACTACACAGGCATCCGTTACCCCCATGACGACCCCCTTGTCATTTCTGCCCTCCTCTCCAATTACAAAGTCAGACGGGTTCTCGTCGACAACAGCAGTTCTTCAGACATCATCTTCCTAAATGCCTTCCGCCAGCTCAAGATCGGGGAAGAAAGTCTGCCCCCTCTCCAAACCCCATTGGTCAGTTTTACTAGAGATCGGGTGACCTCCATCGGCTCCATCGATCTTTCTATCACAATCGGAGAATACCCACGGCAGACCACCAAGTTGCTCACCTTCCTGGTCGTCGACTGTCCCTCTGCTTACAACATCATCCTCGGCTGCACCGCCCTAAATGCTTTCCAAGCTATCACATCCACTTTCCATCTTGCCGTCAAATTCCCCACCGACCTTGGGGTCGGCACAGTGAGGGACGAGCAGACGATGGCCAGGGAATGTTACGTCGCTTCGCTTAAAGAGGTCAAGCTAAAGGAGGCTATGATCATTGAAGGGCTCGATGTTAGGGACGAGGATGAGCTGGTCAGAGGGGAACCAGTGGAAGAGCTTGTCGAGGTCCCCATCGATCCCACTAGCCCGACAAAAACTGCCAAGATCGGCAGCCAACTATCCTCCCAAGCCAAGGCCGACCTTACTGCCTTCCTGATTGAGCACAACGACGTATTTGCTTGGACCCACTCCGACATGCCGGGTATCGACCCTTCCTTCATCACCCATCGTCTGAGCATTGAGCCCCATTTCTGACCCTTCTGCCAGAAGCAGCGCATCTTTCACCTGGAGCGCAACACCTTCATCGCTACTGAAGTAGATAAGCTCCTTGAGGCACAGTTTATCAAAAATGTGGACTACCCCAGGTGGCTGTCAAATATGGTCCTGGTCCGTAAAAACAACAGTAAATGGCGACTCTCTGTCGACTACTCAGACCTTAACCGAGCTAGCCCCAAAGATAGTTATCTCTTTCCTCGCATAGATCTGCTTGTCGACGCCACGGCCGGCCATCAAATGCTCAGCTTCATGGATGCCTTCTCTGGGTATAACCAAATTCTAATGCACCCGTCCGATCGTGACCACACCTCCTTCATCACCGACTGGGGAACCTACCATTATTGTGTCATGCCGTTTGGGTTGAAAAATGCCAGGGCCACTTATCAACGGTTGGTCAATGCCGTCTTTCACAATCAGATAGGCCGGAACATGGAGGTATACGTTGATGACATGCTAGTCAAGAGTAAACTCTCCACTGATCATCTAGCCGACCTCCGAGAGACCTTCGGCACCCTACAAAAGTATCAAATGAAGCTTAATCCGGAGAAATGCGCCTTCGGCATAGGATCTGGGAAGTTCTTGGGTTTTATGGTTAGCCAGCGAGGCATCGAAGCTAACCCCGAAAAGATCAAGGCCTTGATAGAAATGCAGTCACCCAGAATGGTTAAGGAAGTTCAAAGGCTTACCAGCAGAGTCACCGCCCTCAACCGCTTCATTTCCCGCGCAACGGACAAATGCCTCCCCTTCTTCAAAGTTCTTCGGCAGACTTTCGAGTGGACGACCGAATCCGAAGAAGCCTTCCAACAGTTGGAGCAGTGCATGGCCAACCCCCCTTACTCTCCCAAGCACTCACGGGCGAGCCTTTTTTTCTTTATCTAGCCGTCTCGAACACCGCAGTCAGTGCAGCCCTCATTAGGGGGGACCGTTCAGTACAGCGCCCGGTTTACTACATTAGCCGGGCTCTCAGAGGAGCCGAACAGAACTACCCATTGCTAGAAAAAATGTCCTTGGCCCTGGTCACTACCTCAAGACGACTCCGTCCTTACTTCCAAACCCACTCCATAGTGGTCCTCACTGATCAACCTTTAAAAAAGATAATGCAACAGCCCAAGCTGTCCGATAGACTCATGCAATGATCGGTCGAGCTCAGCCAATTAGACATCTCCTACCGACCTCGAACGGCGATCAAAGGGCAGGCTGTTGCCGATTTCATCCTGGAATTCACTAATCCCACGCCCACTACGGCCCCAACGCCCCCGCAACCCCTGATTGAGGCAGAAGACCCCCATTCTTGGACCCTCAACATCGACGGATCATCCCGCAAAGAAGGCAGTGGGGCTGGTCTCATCCTCACCGCTCCCGAGGGTGGTTATTTCAAGTGTGCTCTCCGTTTCTTGTTCGACGCAAGCAATAATGAGGCCGAATATAAGGCATTGATAGCAGGTCTCCGCTTAGCCAGAGACATTGGTGTCAGCCATATTCGGGTGTTCAGCGATTCCCAGCTTATTATCGGACAAATTACGAGGGAATTCGATGCCAAGGAAGACACAATGCAGGCTTACAGGGATATTGCACTCTCTCTTGCTCGCCTTTTCAATACTTTCCACATCAAGCATATCCCTCGGGCGGAAAACTCCAAGGCAGATGAGATAGCTCAATTAGCTTCTGCAGACTAGTCAGACCTCAGCCACGGTGTCCGCCTTGAGTACCTGGCCCACCCTGCCATTTCCCCAAACCAGCAGCAAGTCCACTTCCTCCAAAATGAACCCATTCCATGGGCGACTGACATCTTCCTATTTTTGACAACGGCGGAACTGCCGGACGACAAATAGCAGGCTGCCAAAGTCATGGCCCGGTCGTCCAACTACATTCTCATCAGCGGCCTCTTGTACAAACGTGGCTTTTTACGTCCATACCTACGATGTCTCAACCCAGCTCAAGCGACCTACGTGATGAGGGAAGTCCATGAGGGTATATATGGTAATCATTCGGGGGCCAGGTCACTAGTCCACAAAATACTTCGCACTGGTTATTTCTGGCCTACTCTCAACCAAGATGCGGTTGACTTCGTGCTTAAATGTGATAAATGTCAACGTTTTGCTAACATCACCCATGCTCCTCCTACAGAATTGATCACACTTTGCAGTCGTTACCCATTCGCCAAATGGGGGATCGACCTAGTTGGCCCATTGCCCACTGGCCGAGGCCAAACCAAATTCGCAATCGTCGCCATTGATTACTTCATTAAATGGGTGGAGACGGAACCCCTTGCCACAATTACCGAGCGAAACACAACCAGATTCATCTGGAAGTCGATCGTGTGTCGATTTGGCATCCCTCAAGCCATCGTCTCCGACAACGGCAAACAATTCGACAATGCCACGTTCAGGAAATTATGTGCAGAACTCCAAATCCAGCCATGTTTCTCCTCCCCAGGTCATCCCCAAGCCAATGGCCAAGTTGAGGTTACTAACCGTTCTCTTCTGAAGATCATCAAAACTAAGCTGGAAGCTGCTAAGGGACTCTAGGCTGAGGAATTACCAAATGTACTCTGGGCCTATCGCACTGCCACTCAAACCCCCACTGGGGAGACCCCCTTTCGCTTAATATACGGCGCTGAGGCGGTCATCCTAGTGGAAATCGGTCTGCCTAGCCCGAGGGTTCTACACCCGAATCCAGAACTAACTGAAGAGCTGCGTTGGGCAGACTTAGACCTAATTGAAGAGCTCCAAGAGACCACTGTTGTCAGGCGGGCCTCATACCAACAGAAAATGAGAACACACTACAACCGCAAAGTCCGACCGAGGGAGTTCGCTGTGGGGGACCTTAT
Organism: Camellia japonica; assembly: GCA_030407325.1. Classification (NCBI taxonomy): domain Eukaryota; kingdom Viridiplantae; phylum Streptophyta; class Magnoliopsida; order Ericales; family Theaceae; genus Camellia; species Camellia japonica. The sequence continues at coordinate 4,232,133 of JAPPVO010000014.1, read as the reverse complement.
TTTGCGCGAAGCAACTCTTGCCACCAAAAATCCAGCTGAGGGCAAGCTGGCAGCCAAGTAGGAGAGACCTTACGTTGTTAAAGCCAGACCTCATCCGGGTACTTACCGACTTCAGGACATGGAGGGCCGAGACCTCCCCCATCCTTGGAACGCCGAGCACTTGAAGCGTTATTTTCAATAAAAGCCCTATTTTTGTATCGATCCTTTGCTGTATTTTCTTTTTGACAATCTACACACTTGACTATTTTTGTCCTTTTCTTACATGGTGTAAATTTGTGATCAATGGGCTCCGCTTTAAATGACAACAAATCTTCATATCTCAGTTACCTGCGTGGAATTTCAATAACACCTTGCTTGCAGCCTCAGCCAGACTGAGCACGAAGGGCTCAGCTAGACTGAGTTACTTAAAGCCTCAGCGAGACTAAGCACGAAGGGCTCAGCTAGACTGAGCACGAAACGCTTAGCCAGACTGAGTCATTTAAAGCCTCAGCCAAACTGAGCACGAAGGGCTCAGCCAGACTGAGTTACTTAAAGCCTCAGCCAGAGTGAGCACGAAGAGTTCAGCCAGACTGAGTTACTCAAAGCCTCAGCCAGACTGAGCACGAAGGGCTCAACAAGACTGAGTAACTCAAAGCCTCAGCCAGACTGAGCACGAAGGGCTCAGCCAGATTGAGTTACTCAAAGTCTCAGCCAGCCTGAGCCCGAAGGGCCCAGCCAGACTGAATTAGTTATGACTCAAGTATTCTTACAACAAAATGTCTTTAACATAATTGCCATACTTAGTCAAATTCCAAGTCTATACTTTTACGTTTATTAACATTCTTTACCTTTTTAACTATTCATTTCCAACCGCTTAACATTTCAACACTGTCACATTTGAGATCTTTTCACTCTCACATTTTCTCAACACTGGATCGTGTGATTAGCATTTCAAGGCTCTCACATTTTAAAGACCTTTTACATTTCAACGTATTTAGTATTAACTTTTTTGCCTCACAGTTTTCTCAAAAGCTAGATTGGCACCCTACTTCTTAATTTCCACTACCATTTATATACAAGCCTTATTTGAATACCCATTCCCATTCTTTACAGATTTACAAAAATAAAGGCAACAGTGTGACAAACACAATTCATAATTTTATTTGTTCACAAACTTATACATAAGTTTACTACAGCAATTACACAAAAAAAAAAAAACAAAACAAAACAAAACAAAGAAACAACAACAAAAACCAAAATTTTATTTACAAATTTTGTTCACACCAGTCACTCATCTTCACTCGAGACAAGCTCCTCTTCGTCTACGCCCTCGTCTAGGGGGGTCTGGGCCACGTTGTCCTCGTCTATCTTTACATTGCTGAAGTCCAAGTCTGGGAACAACTTTTTTGCTTTACGCTTAAACATCTTCCAGCCGCTGTCCCAAAACTCAGCCATCTTATATTTGTAGAAGTCCGACCGCTAGAAGCTCTAGATCACTTCTTCTTCACTCCTGCTCCCAGCGGTCGCTCCCGACGGGCAAGCCCCCCCAGACCCCTCTCTTGCCAAGTTGCTGGCGATCGCGGCATCCATAGCCATCTGGAAGTCAGCAAATCCCTTGAACTGCTCTACTGCTGCGACACATAAGTCGGGGTACGCTGCCCTCTCAGAGGCTAACTTGGTCTTTTTTTCCTCCAAAGCCTTCTCCAACCCCGCCTTCTCCTCCATTGACTTGGCTCGTTCGTCTGCCAACGTCCTCTCTAGCTCAGCAATCTTCAGATCCGCTTCTTTTTTTTCTTTGATCGACTGAGCACGAAGATCTTCATTGCAGGTTATGGCCTCATCCCACCGTTTGTTGGCTACGGTGCAGGCTTTTTGGGCCTCTTCCAGCTTCTTTTGCTCGCCAACCAGCTGGAACTCGAGCGACACCACCTTGCGGCGTTCTGTCTCTAACTCCAACTCCAACTTGGTCGCGAGCAGCTCAGCATGGGCACGGTTGGCAACATTCCTCTGCACCATCGCCAGCACCTCCATTTTCTTCACCTTCTGGGCCTCTTCCAGCCCCCTGGCACACGCACCCCGCGCGGCCTTCCTCCAGCCTACGCTCTCCCTCTTCAAATTTTCAAGTTGGGCCTCCACCTCCCCCTCCCCCAACTTTGCCTTCAGTGGCCTCACTTCGCCTCTTGCAGCCGCCGCCTTGTTTAGTAGGGCCCTTGCTAAGGCGGTCGCCTCCATTTGGGCAGAGCACAACCCCCTTAGCAGCTCAACCTCAGTGAAACTGGCCATCGTGCGCACGACTGTGTCTTCCACTACTCCCAAAAGTCGATCTGCAGTTGTCCTAGCTGGGCCTCCTTCTCCCTCTAGTCGCCCAGACACTACTGGAGCATGGTAGATGGCAGTCTTCAACTTGACCCCCTCTCCCACTCCTTGGGGCGTAGGACCCCCCTTGGGCTGCCGCTCCGCCTCTTCCTCAGGGCCAGTCGACCCACTTTCCACTTGCATCTTGGGGCCCATGGCACTCATGTGTTCTTTTTCCACTTGGGCCCCTTGACCTTCGTCCCCTTGTGCCTCTGGGACAACCACCCCTTCTGGAGTAGCCCCCACCCCCCTCTCCTCTGCTTTCTCCGCCATGGGGGTGTCCTCTCCACCAACCCTTATCTTCTTTAAAGCGGGCGCATCTTTTGCCCCCTCAGTGGCGACCCTTCTCTTTTTCAACTTTTTCAGCCCTGCCTCCACCTCTCGTCTGCCCCTCTCCTTCAGTGGGTGTACGGGTTGTGGTAAGGGGGAAAACTCAGTCAGGTTCTTGTCCCCCAAAGGTTTAGGACGAGGTCGAATCCTCTCCTTCGGCACTAGCTTCGGAGCAGGCCCCAGTTGTGTCTCCATATATTTGTTCGCCGGGCGAACAATCTCCTTTATTCCTCCTCCTCTGCTTTCCGTTGCCTCTCCAACTCCTCTCTTGCCGGATCCTCCCCCAACGGTTGCGGCCCCAAGTTCAGGGCAAACAACGTTGACGGAAGAACTAGCTCGTTCCATCTTACTCCCTTCTCCTCCCTCTATTCCCTCACCTTCTTCACTCGGTCTTCGGCCGCCCCGTCTAACTTGGGCTTGACCGATTTGGTGGGGACCTTCCACGTTGTACGAACTCCTGCCCAACCGTTCGCCGTCACAAAGAACCACCTCGGCCTCCATCCCTTCACCGAAGATGGAAGACCCGCCACCAGCCCTCGCCCCGCCACCGCTTGCAGAGTGACCCAAGTCTCCTGCTGACCGGAGGCCTTGTAGCAAGAGAAGAACTCCTCTACTGTCATTGCTGCCCCTCCGATCGCCTGCAGCCAGGCACTCGCGCAGGCCATTACTATCTTCCACGCGTTCGGCATCAGCTGCCCTGGCGCCGCCTCTAATTTGTTCAACACATCCACCACCATTTGGGGGAGAGGTAGCCTCAAACCCCCTCGCAACACCTCCTCGTACAAGCTGAACACGCCCGGCCACACATCCGACGCCCTTTCCTTGGATGTGGGCAATCTTAACCCTATCTCCGAGGAAATCTGGTACTTCCTCCTTATTCCCTCAAACTCCTCCTCCGTCAGCGTAGATATGTCCGGCTTGGTGTGCCAATGGTCCGACTCGACCTGGCTAATAGGTTTTGCGGCTGCAATCATCATCCTTGGACGAGCCCGCACCGCCTCACCGACTACCCCTCCTTCCCTACGCTCCGTATGATACTGCTCTGCCAAATCCACTGCATTGTCATCGCCTAATGGATTAACCCTTACAGTTGTTGCTTCCTCTTGAGCCATCTCTCTTGTGTGTCTGGGAATGGCTTCGGATGTGGGCACAAGAAAGTTCACGAAGTGTTGCAGGGGTGTATCACTGGCAACGAATGAGTTCACTTCTGGGATGTTTTGGTTTTTTGCAAAGAGATAGGTAAAATGGATAATACCAAACGCCCAACGCTTGACTATATTCCAAGGGTCACAATTAAATTTTGCCAGTTTGAAAATTTTCAAAAATCCGCTAAAACTGTCTTTTCAACACCCTATATTGACCTATCGCTTCGTATCTTGCTCAACGTCTAACCTTCCCCATTACGGGATTCCGCCACGTGTACGACCATGATCCACTTCCCCTTTCCCCTTCCCTGTCTATTCCACTTCACTTCAACACGTGCCCCGCCGCCTCTCGAGCCCCGCGCCACACCACCCACCCTTCGCAGTCGGCCCTCCTCATGGTCGGTCCCTCCACTCGGCCACCCTTCGCGGTCGGCCCTTCCCGTGGTCGGTCCCACCACTCGGTCACCTTCGCGGTCGACCCTCCTCATGGTCGGTCCCTCCACTCGGCCACCCTTCGCGGTTGGCCCTCCCCGTGATCGGTCCCACCACTCGGTCACCTTCGCGGTCGGCCCTCCTTATGGTCGGTCCCTCCACTCGGCCACCCTTCGCGGTTGGCCTCCCCGTTGTCGGTCCCACCACTCGGTCACCTTTGCAGTCGGCCCTCTTCCTGGTCGGTCCCTCCACTCGGCCACCCTTTGCGGTCGGCCCTCCCCGTGGTCGGTCCCACCACTCGGTCACCTTCGCGGACGGCCCTCCTCATGGTCGGTCCCTCCACTCGGTCACCCTTCATGCTTGGCCCTTCTCATGGTCGGCCCCCTCACCCAGTCGCCCTTCGCGGCCACCCTTTGCAGTCAGCCCCACCCCTCGGTCGGCCTTCGCCTCGATAGTCTCTCATAACCATCGTTTCCTTCATTATTCCTTTCATTGGGCTAAAGCTGCACTCGGGAATGGGGGACTACTGACACGGGTAAGCCCACAAAGGATACAGCCCACCGTTTAGGGCCCAATACATAACTCAAATATTAAAGCCCAGCGTTGCTGGAACTCAACATGGCATTAAGAACCAATGACATCTGAACACGTGGCAAGATAAGGACAAGCCACATAAGCAGACAAAGATCCTACAAAGTTATTGCACTGCACATCAGCCATTAATGAAGGCCCTTACAGCATTTATTACGATAAGCCCTCCCCGTTGAGACAGAACGGCCTCAACATGAACAAGGCAAGCTAGAGCATAGACTTTCGGCCATGGCGACAGGTCGGAAGGGACAACGAAATGATTACCAGAGGATATAAGCAAACGTCGAAGACAAGAAGAAGGTTAAGCTTTCTATCTCTAATCTATCTCTACATTCCACCTCTTCTTCTAACTTGCTCGTCGGAGGGTTCGCTGGGGGACTCCCCGTTCCCCGTTGAACTCTTGTGCAGGTCTTCTGGCGGGCTTGGTCATTCGGACACAGGTTTGAGGAACGTGGATCAGTCCGACCCGTTCTATCTGGAATGAACTGCTTCATCAGGTCCAATGTGACTCTCTTGGGAAGATTTTTCTCATCACAAAACAATAAAAATAAAAAATATTTCAAAGCGTGTCAAATGCCACCTTATTTTCATGTGTCAAATATATTACTACAAAATGTTCATAATTAATAATTATCTTTGTGACAAAATGCTTTAAGTTGGCAGGACTTTCAATTAAGTTACATCATTAAATTCGTAATTTTTGTATATTATGTTTTTTTTTAATAGCATTACTCTTTTAATGGAAATACCAGCTACTAAACCATGTAGAGGCTACCTTTAGTAATAAAATCCAATCTAAAATAAAATGGTAGAGACGTTAACATCTTTGATTTCTCACACCTTCAACAAAATTGACCTCAACACCTTCACATTCAATTCTATTGCATCATACTATCACTCAAAAAGTCTTCATGCAGTCCAGCTTTCCTGTTGCACAAAATCAAAGAATAGGATTAAAACCCTTATTTATCACAAATTTCACTACTAGTAATATTTCTTCCATCTCATTTTATTTGTCCATTATTCCATTTTTAGTTCTCCTAAAAAAAATACATGTTTACTTTGAGAATTCAAATTTTAAATTTAAAAATTTTCAAAATTGTTCCTTGTAAGTAATTATAAATATATTTAAAAATGATAATATAAATGCATTTTTTGAATTAATGCTTTAAAATTTAAATTCAAGTAATTATATATCTCCTTAAAATGTTGGACTTTTTAAAAAGAACTATAAAGATGGGACAGAGGGAGTATAATTTCAGTATTGAGTTTGTTTAAGTTTTATAATATAGGGCCGTTTGGGAAGAATTTTTTTTTTTATTTTTTGAGCTAAAAGACAAAACAAGCTAAAATAGTCTATGCTCTAGCTTGCCTTGTTCATGGTGAGGCCGTTCTGTCTCGACGGGGAGGGCTTATCGCAATAAATGCTGTAAGGGCCTTCATTAATGGCTGATGTGCAGTGCAATGACTTTGCAGGATCTTTGTCTGCTTATGTGGCTTGTCCTTCTCTTGCCATGTGTTCAGATGTCATTGGTTCTTGATGCCATGTTAAGTTTCAGCAACGCTAGGCTTTAATATTTGAGTTATGTATTGGGTCCTAAACGGTGGGTTATATCCTTTGTGGGCTTACCTGTGTCAGTAGTCCCCTATTCCCGAGTGCAGCTTTAGCCCAACGAAGGGAATAATGAAGGAAACGACGGTTGTGAGAGACTGTTGAGGCGAAGGCCGACCGAAGGGTGGGGCTGACTGCGAAGGGTGGCCACGAAGGACGACCGGGTGGGGGGCCAACCGTAAGGAGGGCCAAGCATGAAGGGTGACCGAGTGGAGGGACCGACCATGAGGAGGGCCGTTCGTGAAGGTGACCGAGTGGTGGGACCGACCACGGGGAGGGCCGACCGCGAAAGGTGGCCGAGTAGAGGGACCAACCAGGAGGAGGGCCGACCGCGAAGGTGACCGAGTGGTGGGACTGACCATGGGGAGAGCCGACCGCGAAGGGTGGCCGAGTGGAGGGACCGATCAGGAAGAGGCCGACCGCGAAGGTGACCGAGTGGTGGGACCGACCACGGGGTGGGCCGATTGCAAAGGGTGGCCGAGTGGAGGGACCGACCATGAAGAGGGCCGATCGCGAAGGTGACCGAGTGGTGGGACCGACCACGGGGAGGGCCGACCGCGAAGGGTGGCCGGGTGGAGGGACCGACCATGAGGAGGGCCGACCGCGAAGGTAACCGAGTGGTAGGACCGACCACGGGGAGGGCCGACCGCGAAGGGTGGCCGAGTGAAAGAACCGACCATGAGGAGGGCCGACCGTGAAGGGTGGGTGGTGTGGAGTGGGGCTCGAGAGGCAGCGGGGCACATGTTGAAGTGAAGTGGAATAGACAGGAAAGGGAAAAAGGGCAGTGGATCGTGGTCTTACACGTGGCGGAATCCCGTAATGGGGAAGGTTAGGCGTTGAGCAATAAATGAAGCGATAGGTCAATATAGGGTGTTGAAAAGACAGTTTTGGCAGATTTTTGAAAATTTTCAAACTGGCGAAATTTAATTGTGACCCTTGGAATATAGTCAAGCCTTGGGCGTTTGGTATTATCCATTTTACCTATCTCTTTGCAAAAAACCAAAACATCCCAGAGGTGAACTCATTCGTTGCCAGTGATACACCCCTGCAACACTTCGTGAACTTTCTTGTGCCCGCATCCGAAGCCATTCGCAGACACACAAGAGAGATGGCTCAAGAGGAAGCAACAACCGCAAGGGTTGATCCATTAGGCGACGACGATGCAGTAGATTTGGCGGAGCAGTATCGTACAGAGCGTAGGGAAGGAGAGGTAGTCGGTGAGGCGGTGCGGGCTCGTCCAAGGACGATGATTGCAGCCGCGAAACCTATTAGCCAGGTGGAGCCGGACCACTGGCACACCAAGTCGGACAGATCTACGCTGACGGAGGAGGAGTTTGAGGGAATAAGGAGGAACTACCAGATTCCCTCGGAGATAGGGTTAAGATTGCCCACATCCAAGGAAAGGGCGTCAGATGTGCGGCCGGGCGAGTTCAGCTTGTACGAGGAGGCGTTGCGAGGGGGTTTGAGGCTACCTCTCCCCCAAGTGGTGGGGGATGTGTTGAACAAGTTAGAGGCGGCGCCGGAGCAGCTGATGCCGAACGCGTGGAAGATAGTAATGGCCTGCGCGAGTGCCTGGCTACAGGCGATCGGAGGGGCGGCAATGACAGTAAAGGAGTTCTTCTCCTGCTACAAGGCCTCCGGTCAGCAGGAGACTTGGGTCACTCTGCAAGCGGTGGCAGGGCGAGGGCTGGTGGTGGGTCTTCCATCTTCGGTGAAGGGGTGGAGGCCGAGGTGGTTCTTTGTGACGGCGAACGGTGGGGCAGGAGTTCGCACAATGTGGAAGGTCCCCACCAAATCGGTCTAGCCCAAATTAGACGGGGCGGCCGAAGACCGAGTGAAGAAGGTGAGGGAATGGAGGAAGGAGAAGGAAATAAGATGGGACGAGCTGGTCCTTCTGTCAACGTTGTTTGCCCTGAACTTGGGGCCGCAACCGTTGGGGGAGGATCTGGCAAGGGAGGAGTTGGAGAGGCAGCGGAAAGCGGAGGAGGAGGAGGAGGAGGAGGAGGAGGAAAAGAGATTGTTCGCCCGAGCGAACAAATATAAGGAGACACAACTGGGGCCTGCTCTGAAGTTGGTGCCAAAGGAGAGGATTCGACCTCATCCTAAACCTTTAGGGGACAAGAACCTGACTGAGTTTGCCCCTTTGCCACAACCGGTAGACCCACTGAAGGAGAGGGGCAGACGAGAGGTGGAGGCAGGGCTGAGGAAGTTGAAAAAGAGAAGGGTCGCCACTGAGGGGGCAAAAGATGCGCCCGCTTTGAAGAAGATGAGGGTTGGTGGAGAGGACACCCCCATGGCGGAGAAGGCAGAGGAGAGGGGGGTGGGGGCTACTCTAGAAGGGGTGGTTGTCCTAGAGGTACAAGGGGACGATGGTCAAGGGACCCAAGTGGAAAAAGAACACATGAGTGCCATGAGCCCCAAGATGCAAGTGGAAAGTGGGTCGGCTGGCCTTGAGGAAGGGGCGGAGCGGCAGCCCAAGGGGGGTCCTGCGCCCCAAGGAGTGGGAGAGGGGGTCAAGTTGAAGACTGCCATCTACCATGCTCCAGCAGTGTCTGGGCGACTAGAGGGAGAAGGAGGCCCAGCCAGGACAATTGCAGATCGCCTTTTGGGAGTAGTGGAAGACGCAGCCGTGCGCTCGATGGCCAATTTCACTGAGGCTGAGCTGCTAAGGGGGTTGTGCTTTGCCCAAATGGAGGCGACCGCCTTAGCAGGGGCCCTACTGAACAAGGCGGTAGCTGCAAGAGGCGAAGTGAGGCCATTGATGGCAAAGTTAGGGGAGGTGGAGGCCCAACTTGAAAATTTGAAGAGGGAGAGCGTAGGCTGGAGGAAGGCCGCACGGGGTGCATGTGTCAGGGGGTTGGAAGAAGCCCAGAAGGCGAAGAAAATGGAGGTGCTGGCAATGGTGCAGAGGAATGTTACCGACCGTGCCCATGCTGAGCTGCTCGCGACCAAGTTGAAATTTGAGACGGAACGCCGCAAGGTGGTGTCGCTCGAGTTCCAGCTGGTTGGCGAGCAGAAGAAGCTGGAAGAGGCCCAAAAAGCCTGCACTGTCGCCAACAAACGGTGAGATGAGGCCATGACCTGCAACGAAGATCTTCGTGCTCAGTCGATCAAAGAAAAAGAAGAAGCGGATCTAAAGATCGCTGAGCTGGAGAGGACGTTGGCAGACGAGCGGGCCAAGTCAATGGAGGAGAAGGCGGGGTTGGAGAAAGTTTTGGAGGAAGAAAAGACCAAGTTAGCCTCTGAGAGGGCAGCGTACCCCGACTTATGTGTCATAGCAGTAGAGCAGTTGTAATAACCCCGACCTTCTGATTAATGCTAAACCATGATTATTTATGCCTAACAGTAATTTAGAAGGAATCTGGAATTAAATTGCATATGTATTGCATTATCTTTGTGTTTTTATCTGTTTGCCATAAAACGATATGTTCATGTTTTGACTTTGAACTGCGAATTGAAAGCCTTATCGGTGACCGATTCAGAAATTGATTAATGTTTTATGCTAATTAGAATTTATGTGATTTTATGGTAAATTTAAGTGAAATTTGATTTGGTATGATTAAATTAGATTATATAATGCTAAATTACATTAGTTCAAGTTAATTACCTTATTGCCATTAGTGGGCCACTTCATGAAACCTTTGAAGACTTGATTCTATAACATATTGGGTGCATCTTTTGCTCCTCTTCTGGTGACCAAACCGTGAGAAAGAGGGAGAGTGAGAGAAACTTGATTTCATCAAGAATTTGGCTTGGAACTTAGGAGAATTGAAGAGGCTTTACAAATTTGAGCTCCTAGACTTGGAATTCAAGGTTTAAGGTAGGAGATTCCCCTTTCAATTATGAATTTAAGATTAACTCTTGCATGGTTCATGTAAGAGTAGAGTTTAAAGTCATGGCTTAAAATGTTGAATTGAAGTCTATATCATGCATGCATGTCTACATTCTTGAATTGTGAGGTTGTTCTCATTGAATCCTCACGTGCATGTCCATATTTTTGTTATAGTCCATGAATTTAACCTATTCTTGAGCTTAATCTTGCTTTGGATCATGTTTTGGAGCATTAGAAGTCATGAGAATTCATGCATGTTACATTTAAGTTCTGTTCTTGAAGTTTTATTTGAAATTGTGTTTAATTGACTCACCTTTGGGCTTTGATTTTACAAATTGATCTTTGAAACATCTTATACTATGAGTTTACAAGTGTTTTCCAGAAAATGGGCCCAAATGGTTGAGATTTGAGGTGTTGAATGCTTGGTTTGAGCTTGGGAGGCAAATTTGGAAATTTCAGAATTTGGCTTCCTCGCTCGAGCGAAGGATTCCACGCTCGAGCGACCATCGTTTGTTCAGAGCTTTGCTCGAGCGAAGGAATGGTGGCTCGAGCGTAAATTGCAAGCTCTCAAGTTTTTGGTGCACGCAGACGCGCGCTCGAGCGACGAGACCTACACTCGAGCTCGAGCTGTGTCTCACGCTCGAGCGAGCATCGAGCGTAAAATTTCAACAACCAATACTTTTGCATTTTTACAGACCGCTCGAGCGAAGAAGTCTACGCTCGAGTGACCCCTCTGTTTTGACAAGCTCGCTCGAGCGAGACCCCTGTTTTCAGCAAGTTTTGAAAAATGTTTTCCAAGACATCTTTGCATCCTCATTCCATCCTAGGCATTCCTAGGCCATGTTTAAGACTCTATAGTGAGGATTTAAGGTTAGAAACACACTAAGAACTAACGACGTAAGTTTTGTGCAATTAGAATGTGTGTTTCAAGTGTGTGTGTCCGTTATGTGTTATGTAGGTCACGTGCCGCGTATCGTGTGATCAATCTGCTCCATCTGTCTGTTTCAAGGCCAACTGTGAGTAATAACTTAGTAAAGCTATGTTCAACTGTATTTATTTTCCATGTGACAAAATGAGATCTGTTTTCTGAAATGATATGTTATGTACAACGAATGATTGTCCAATTTCTGATATCTATTCGTGACATCCTTAACATCATGTGATATCTGTTAGCTGTTACTTGGTGTCGGAGGTTCCTTTATAGAACTTATTTCTGTCTGCACTCTGTTACCGTACCGGAGGCCCTGTCACGGGGGCTCAGCTTCTGTTCTGTTACCCGGATCCGGAGGTTCCTTTATGGAACTGGTTATTCGTAACCTCACGTGTATACGTTTTATTCTGTTCTGTTCTGTTAATGCTAATGGATGTATCACGTAAACTTAATCATGACTTATGATTTCTGTCTGTATATGATCTGGACAAATGATGAATTTGATACAAATCTGAATTATGATTTCTGAATCTGTACGAACTCATTCATTGAAACCCTTTACTCTATTATTATTCACTGGGCTTTCGCTCACAGTTTATATTATGTATGTAGGTGAGCCGGTACATGACCAGGGCCAGAGTTGACGGCCTTCTGTTCTGTTTTTGTCAGCCAACTGTTGTGCCTCCCGAGGAGGTTCCGAACGAAGCCTAATGCCATAGCTGTTTTTGTATTCATGCTAGTCTTTGTGTAGGCTCTGTAAAGTCAGGTCTTGGGAAGTACATTCTGTAAATACCTTGTAAATATTATGTATCTGGACTGGCATGTTTAAGTATATATATATAAGTTTTGAAATGTTCTGTCCCATGTACGTTATCACAGCTCATTGAACCTTGTCTATTTTGTATTATTGCTTCCGCAGCCCCTTATTATTTGCTAATTTGTTCAGAGGCCTTTGGTAATCCACAAATTACTGGCCAGTTACGGTGCTAAACCTACAGGGACGGGTTTGGGTTGTGACAGCAGTTCAAGGGGTTTGCTGACTTCCAGATGGCTATCGATGCTGTGATCGCCAGCAACTTGAAAAGAGAGGGGTCTGGAGGGGCTGACCCGTCGGGAGCGATCGCTGGGAGCATGAGTGAAAAAGAAGTGATCCAGAGCTTCTAGTGGTCGGACTTCTACAAACATAAGATGGCTGAGTTCTGGGACAGCGGTTGGAAGATGTTTAAGCGTAAAGCAGAAGAGCTGTTCCCAGACTTGGACGTCAGCAATGTAAAGACAGACGAGGACGATGTGGCCCAGACCTCCCTAGACAAGGGCGTGGACGAAGAGGAGCTTGTCTCGAGTGAAGATGAGTGACTGGTGTGAACAAAATTTGTAAATAAAATTTTGGTTTTTGTTGTTGTTTGTTTGTTTGTTTGTTTTTTTTGTGTGTAATTGCTGTAGTAAACTTATGTATAAGTTTGTGAATAAATAAAATTATGAGTTGTGTTTGTCACACTGTTGCCTTTATTTTTGTAAATCTGAAAAGAATGGGAATGGGTATTCAAATAAGGCTTGTGTATAAATGATAGTGGAAATTGAGAAGCAGGGTGCCAATCTAGCTTTTGAGAAAACTGTGAGGCAAAAAAGTTAATACTAAACATGTTGAAATGTAAAAGGTCTTTAAAATGTGAGAGCCTTGAAATGCTAAATTACACGATCCAAGTGTTGAGAAAAATGTGAGAGTGAAAAGATCTCAAAATGTGACAGTGTTGAAATGTTAAGCGGTTGGGAAATGAATAGTTAAAAAAGGTAAAGAATGTTAATAGGCGTAAAAGCATGGACCTGGAATTTGACTAAGTATGGCAATTATGTTAAAGACATTTCGTTGTAAGAATACTTGAGTCATAACTAACTCAGTCTGGCTGGGCCCTTCGGGCTCAAGCTGGCTGAGGCTTTGAGTAACTCAATCTAGCTGAGCCCTTCGTGCTCAGTCTGGCTGAGCTATTTGTGCTCAGTCTGGCTGAGGCTTTAAGTAACTCAGTCTGGCTGAGCCTTTCGTACTCAGTCTGGCTGAGGCTTTAAGTGACTCAGTCTGGCTGAGCTCTTCGTGCTCAGTCTGGCTGAGGCTTTAAGTAACTCAGTCTGGCTGAGGCTGCAAGCAAGGTGTTATTGAAATTCCACGCAGGTAACTGAGATATAAAGATTTGTTGTCATTTAAAGCGGAGCCCATTGATCACAAATTTACACCATGTAAGAAAAGGACAAAAACAGCCAAGTGTGTAGATTGTCAAAAAGAAAATATAGCAAAGGATCGATACAACAATAAGGCTTTTATTGAAAATAACGCTTCAAGTGCTCGGTGTTCCAAGGATGGGGGAGGTCTCGGCCCTCCATGTCCTCAAGTCGGTAAGTACCCGGACGAGGTCTGGCTTTAACAACGTAAGGTCCCTCCCACTTGGCTACCAGCTTGCCCTCAGCCGGATTTTTGGTGGCAAGAGTTGCTTCGCGCAAAACAAGGTCCCCCACAGCGAACTCCCTCGATCGGACTTTGCGGTTGTAGTGTGTTCTCATTTTCTGTTGGTATGAGGCCCGCCTGACAGCAGTGGTCTGTCGGAGCTCTTCAATTAGATCTAGGTCTGCTCGACGCAGTTCTTCAGTTAGTTCTGGATTCGGGTGTAGAACCCTTGGGGTAGGCAGACCGATTTCCACTGGGATGACCGCCTCAGCACCGTATGTTAAGCGAAAAGGGGTCTCCCCAGTGGGGGTTCGAGCGGCAGTGCGGTAGGCCCATAGTACATTTGGTAATTCCTCAGCCCAGAGTCCCTTAGTAGCTTCTAGCTTAGTTTTGATGATCTTTAGAAGAGAACGGTTGGTAACCTCAACTTGGCCATTGGCTTGGGGATGACCTGGGGAGGAGAAACATGGCTGGATTTGGAGTTCTGCACAGAATTTCCTGAACTTGGCATTGTCGAATTGTTTGCCGTTGTCGGAGACGATGGCTTGAGGGATGCCAAATCAGCACACGATCGACTGCAGATGAATCTGGTTATGTTTCGCTCAGTAATTGTGGCAAGGGGTTCCGCCTCCACCCATTTAGTGAAGTAATCAATGGCGACGATTGCGAATTTGGTTTGGCCTCGGCCAGTGGGTAATGGGCCAACTAGGTCGATCCCTCATTTGGCGAATGGGTAAGGACTGCAAAGTGTGATCAATTCTTAGGAGGAGCATGGGGGATGTTGGCAAAACATTGACATTTATCATATTTAAGCATGAAGTCAGCCGCATCTTGGTTGAGAGTAGGCCAGAAATAACCAATGCGAAGTATTTTGTGGGCTAGTGACCTGGCCCCCTAATGATTACCACATATACCCTCATGGACTTCCCTCATCACGTAGGTCACTTGAGCTGGGTTGAGACATTGTAGGTATGGGTGTGAAAAGCCACGTTTGTACAAGAGGCCGCTGATGAGAATGTAATTGGACAACCGGGCCCTGACTTTAGCGGCCTGCTGTTTGTCGTCCGGTAGTTCCCCCGTTGTCAAAAATAGGAAGATGTCGGCCACCCATGGAATAGGTTCATTTTGGAGGAAGTGGACTTGCTGCTGGTTTGAAGAAATGGCAGGGTGGGCCAGGTACTCGAGGCGGACACCGTGGCTGAGGTCTAACTGATCTGCAGAAGCTAATTGAGCCATCTCATCTGCCTTGGAGTTTTCCGCCCGAGGGATATGCTTGATGTGGAAAGTATTGAAGAGGCGAGCAAGGGGGAGTGCAATATCCCTGTAAGCCCGCATTGTGTCTTCCTTGGCATCGAATTCCCCCGTAATTTGTTCGACAATAAGCTGGGAATCGCTGAACACCTGGATATGGCTGACACCAATGTCTCTGGCTAGGCGGAGACCTGCTATCAATGCCTCATATTCGACCTCATTATTACTTACGTCGAACAAGAAACAGAAAGCACACTTGAAATAACCACCCTCGGGGGCGGTGAGGATGAGATCAACCCCACTGCCTTTTTTGTGGGATGATCCGTCGATGTTGAGGGTCCAAGAATGGGGGTCTTCTGCCTCAGTCAGGGGTTGCGGGGGCGGTGGGGCCGTGGTTGGAGTGGGATTAGTGAATTCCAGGATGAAATCAGCAACAGCCTACCCTTTGATCGCCGTTCCAGGTCGGTAGGAGATGTCAAATTGGCTGAGCTCGACCGGCCATTGCATGAGTCTGCCGGACAGCTCGGGCTGTTGCATTATCTTCTTCAAAGGTTGATCAGTGAGGACCACTATTGAGTGGGCTTGGAAGTAAGGACGGAGTCGTCTTGAGGCGGTGACCAGGGCCAAGGGCATTTTTTCTAGCAATGGGTAGTTCTGTTCGGTGCCTCTGAGAGCCCGGCTAATGTAGTAAACCGGGCGCTGTACTGAACCGTCCTCCCTGATGAGGGCTACACTAACTGCGGTGTTCGAGACGGCTAGATAAAGAAAAAGAGGCTCGCCCGTGAATGCCTGGGAGAGTAAGGTGGGGTTGGCCATGCACTGCTTCAACTGTTGGAAGGCTTATTCGGATTCGGTCGTCCACTCAAAAGTCTGCCGAAGAACTTTGAAGAAGGGGAGGCACTTGTCCGTTGCGTGGGAAATGAAGCGGTTGATGGGGCGACTCTGCCGGTAAGCCTTTGAACTTCCTTAACCGTTCTGGGTGACTGCATTTCTATTAAGGCCTTGATCTTTTCGGGGTTAGCTTCGATGCCTCGCTAGCTGACCATAAAACCCAAGAACTTCCCAGATCCTACGCGGAAGGCGCATTTCTCCGGATTGAGCTTCATTTGATACTTTCATAGGGTGTCGAAGGTCTCTCGGAGGTCGGCTAGATGATCAGTGGAGAGTTTGCTCTTGCTAGCATGTCATCAACATATACCTCTATGTTCCGGCCTATCTGATCGTGAAAGATTGCGTTGACCAACCGTTGATAAGTTGCCCCGGCATTTTTCAACCCAAACGGCATGACACAATAATGGTAGGTTCCCCAGTCGGTGATGAAGGAGGTGTGGTCACGGTCGGACGGGTGCATTAGAATTTGGTTATACCCAGAGAAGGCATCCATGAAGCTGAGCATTTGATGGCCGGCCATGGCGTCGACAAGCAAATCTATGCGAGGAAGGAGATAACTGTCTTTGGGGCAAGCTCGGTTAAGGTCTGAGTAGTCGACACAGAGTCGCCATTTACCGTTGCTTTTACAGACCAGGACCATATTTGACAGCCACCTGGGGTAGTCCACATTTTTGATAAACTGTGCCTCAAGGAGCTTATCTACTTCAGTAGCGATGAAGGTTTTGCGCTTCGGGTGAAAGATGCGCTGCTTCTGGCAGAAGGGTCAGAAATGGGGCTCAATGCTCAGACGATGGGTGATGAAGGAATGGTCGATACCCGGTATGTCGGAGTGGGTCCAGGCAAATACATCGTTGTGCTCAATCAGGAGGGTAGTAATGTGACAACCCTCACCACTGATTACTGCTAAACTGTGACTGAACATGATAAGTAACTGAGGATGAAATCCTAAACTAATTGCATGAATGTGTTATGTTAAATGCATTTCTATCTGTTTGTCATTGATTTATCTGTTATGTTTTAAGTTCCGAACTGTAAATTGAAGGCCTTATCGGCGGCCGAATCCGGAACTGATTAGTGTTTTGTGTTAATTAGAATTAATGTGATTTTATGGTAAATTTAGTTAAAATTTGATTTGGTATGATTAAATCAGATTAAATAAGGTTAAATTACCTTAGTTTGGTTTTATTACCAATTGCCATTAGTGGGCCACTTTAGAACCATTGTTTGGAGTGTGATGTATACACATCTCATATCATTCATTCAGCCATTTTGTTAAGGCCAACCGTGAGAGAGAGTAGGATAGGAGAGGATTGATCTCAACAAAGTTTAGCTTGGAGACTTAAGAGATTTTGAAGGATAATTGCATAATTGAGCTTCCATTCTTGAAATTGAGGACCTAAGGTAGGAGAATCATCTTCTTGAACTTGTAATTAAGTTGTATCTTGCATGTTTCATGGAAGTTTGGTGGTTAGAGTCTAGAATTGGTTCGAAATGTTGAATTGAAGCTTAAATCATGCATGCATGTACATATTCTAGCATTTTGAGGTTGTTTCCATGGAAATTGTTACGTGCATGTTCACATCTTGATTATAGTTCATGAACTCATCATGTTTTTGAAAGAATTGACTCATTTGATCATGTATTGGAAGTTTTAGTTTCAATTGAACACATGCATGTTACATACACTTTATGTTCTTGAAGTTTATTTGAAAACGGTGTTCAATTGACTCATCTTTGGGCTTTAATTTCTCAAATTGATCTTCAAAACATGTTATACTATGACTTTACAAGAGTTTTCCAGAAAATTAGCCCAAGAGGATCGAAATTGATGCTTTAAATGTTGAGTTTGAGCTTGGAGGTTCAATTTGGAAATTCCAGAATTTGGACCCACGCTCGAGCGTAGGACTTCACGCTCGAGCGTAAACTCTGGGTTCATGCGGTCCGCTCGAGCGGGAAAAGTAACGCTCGAGCGTGGAATGCGTGTATCCAGTACTTTTGCCATGTTTACAGTATGCTCGAGCGAGGGAATGCATGCTCGAGCGAGGACTTGTGTCTCACGCTCGAGCGGGGGTCGAGCGCCCGTCGAGCGTGAATTGCATGCATCCAGTACTTTTGTCTATGTTTGCAGTCCACTCGAGCGAGGAAAGTGACGCTTAAGCGGGGATCCTTTGTCTGCATGTCCGCTCGAGCGTAGAAAGCCACGCTCGAGCGAGACCGCTGTTTCAGCAAAAATTTGAAAAGTGTTTTAAAGTGTATTTTTGCATCCCCATTCCATCCTAGGCATTCCTAGGCCTAGTTTAAGGCATCTTAATGAGGATAATGCTATAGAACCACACCAAGTCAAGATAGGAACTAAGTCATTAATTCCCAAGTGTGTAACTTAGTGTGTGTTCATTCTGTAACTGTAGGGTTGGCATCCGAGGACGCTCTAGCCTATCTGTAGCCCAGTGCTCTGTGAGTAACAATGTTGTAAAGATATATTCAATCATGAATATTCTCTGAATGATCAACTGTACTACTTTCTGAAATGATATTTCTTACTGAATGAATGCTTGTCCTATTTGCGAACTGTATTCGTGGCATCCATAGCAAATTACTGTTACTGTACTGTACTGCTATTGTCACAGAGATCTCTGTCGGTTCCCATGTTTGGAACCACTACTGTTTACTGATATGATGGCCATCAACTGACTGTTCGGTCTGTTAAGACCTACTGTACTGTTTGCTATTGGATGTACCACTTATGACTGCTATGATCGAATAACTGATATACTGCTCAAATGACTGTTTTAAATACTGAAAGGACATTCATTCCTAACATCTTTACACATATGTTATTCACTGGGCTTTAGCTCACTGTTTATATATATATATGTAGGTGTCCAAGCGCCGGATCGGAGCTAGGAGTGTTGGGTTTAACTCCCTTTTTGTCAAGCCAACCAACGTGCCTCACTGCGAAGTTCCAAGTGTGTTCAAGCTAAGGCTGCCTGGGGGTGTTTTAGATTCCCCCTTTCTGTTTCTGTTTTGTATATACTGTATAGACTTGTACTGTACGGTTATGGTAGGGATTTGGTCCCTAACCTGATGTCTGTATATGATGTATGTACATACTACTTTTGTTCCGATTGTGAATATGTTATGAAAAGTCTTTTTGCATATAGACTGTCACAGCTCATTGGACATCTTTCATTTACTGTTTTGGCTTCCGCCAGCCCCTGTACTTTGTATTACTGTTATTACTATTAAGCAGGCCTTCGGTAATCACGGATTACTGGCCGGTTACGGTTCTAAACGCATAGGGGCAGGTTTGGGTCGTGACAGAGTGGTATCAAAGCGATGTTTAAACCACGAGTTATACCGCACACACGTGTCCAAATGAGCTATAGGATGTCCTAGAAAAGTAATTAGGGCATTGCATGAGCATTGAAAAAGTGTGTGTGGCCATAACAAGAATATATGTGCTAATGTGTTAATATGTTTAAGTATTTATAATTGCCATAATTGTCTATAGTGAAATGGATAACGCAAGAAATGCTGATGAACCTGAATCATCTGAGGCCAGAATGGCAAGGCTAGAAAGAACAGTTGAACTGCTAACTGAGGCCTTAAGGCAACAACAGAATCAACAGCCCCCACCTCCTCCGGTACAGCCGGAACCGAATATGAATGATGATATAATTGTTCTAACGCAGAAGTTCAGTAAAATGAAACCACCGTCATTCCAAAGAGGCCTCGAACCATTAAAGGCCGAAGCCTGGGTTCTTGAAACAGAGAAATTATTTGAAGTCTTTCCTTGTTCTGAAGCACACAAAGTGCTACTAGCTACCTTCACCTTACAAGAAGAGGCTAGAAGGTGGTGGATGCTGGTCCGCGACACCAATACTGCCATGAATTGGGCTCAGTTTAAGGGAGCCTTCTTTGAGAAATACTTTCCACAGTGTGTCAGGGACCGAAAAGTGACTGAATTTGAACAACTGAAACAAGGCACTATGTCCGTAGCTGAGTACAAATCAAAATTCACTGAACTCGCCAGATATGCACCACACATGGTGGATACCGATTACAAAAAGGCCAGGAAGTTTAAAGGCGGCTTTAATGTTGAAATCCTTGACAGAATCAATGTTCTGAAACTACTGAAATATGTAGATGTCCTTGACCGAGCAATAATGGCTGAGTCGAACATCAAGGCACTAAAACAGACTGAAACACCAGTGACCGAGTGGCGTGGTAAGAGACGAGGCTTCAAGTTTAAGAAAGGCCGAAACAGTTCATTGAATAAAAAGCAAAATACAGGGTCGACAACCAGTTCCAGTCAGGGAAGTGGTTCCATACCGCCCTGTTCTGAATGTGATAAGAAACATAAAGGGGTTTGTTATAAAATTTCAAGTGTTTGTTACAGGTGTGGCAAGGTGGGCCGCATGGTCAAAGATTGTCGTTCTGCTCCTCAGGGCAATAGTAAAGCTGTAGCCAGCGCCGCAACATCAACTGTTGCACCAAAACCTAATCCCAAAGCTACCGGAAAAGAGCCTATGAGGCAAGGCCGAGTGTTCGCACTCGTACCGGGAGATGTACAGAATACCGAGACCGTTGTGTCAGGTATACTCTTAATCTGTACTCAAAATGCTTATGTTCTGATTGATTCGGGGTCTACACATTCATATGTATCGCATGCTTTTTCGCGAAAATTAAATAGACCACTGGAACCTATGAACTATCTGTTAGCTGTATCTTCACCTGTTGGAGGATCTATGACTTGTGCTTATATGTACCCTACATGTGAAATTATTGTTGGGGATGTTCATTTGTATATTGCTTTATTGCCTCTGAATATTGACCACTTTGATGTGATATTGGGAATGGACTGGTTAACAAAATATCATGCTACCATAGACTGTGTAACGAAACAAGTTGTTTTCCGTCCACCTGGTTTACCTAAATTTGTGTTTAACGGAGTTGGAGTAGTACCTCCCCCATATCTGATTTCATCCATGAAAGCTTTTAAACTGATTAAAAAGGGGTGTAAAGGGTATCTGTGTTGTGTATTGACTGTACGTACTGATGCTAAAACTGATGTGAACAGTATTCCTATAGTCAGAGAATTCCCAGATGTTTTTCCAGATGATTTTCCAGGGGATTTGATTGATAGGGAGATTGAATTTACCATTGATGTGATTCCGGATACACAGCCAGTATCTAAAGCTCCTTACAGAATGGCACCGACTGAATTGAAAGAGTTGAAAATTCAGCTGCAAGAACTGTTAGATAAGAAGTTCATCAGGCCCAGTACGTCGCCATGGGGCGCTCCAGTCTTATTTGTTAAAAAGAAAGACGGGTCATTGAGACTCTGCATCGACTACTGTGAACTGAACAAGGTAACAGTGAAAAATAAATATCCATTGCCTCGTATTGATGATTTATTTGACCAGTTACAGGGTGCCCAAGTGTTCTCCAAAATTGACCTTAGATCTGGATACCACCAGTTGAAAGTCAAGACAGGGGACATTGAAAAGACTACCTTTCGAACGAGGTACGGACATTATGAATTCTTAGTTATGCCTTTCGGAGTTACCAATGCACCTGCTGCATTTATGGATCTTATGAACATAATTTTCAAACCATTCCTAGATGAATTTGTAGTTGTGTCCATAGATGACATTCTGATTTATTCCAAAGGTAGAGAAGAACATGAACATCATTTGAGAATTGCTTTGCAGACCCTAAGAGAACAGAAACTGTATGCGAAACTGACTAAATGTGAATTTTGGCTTCATAACGTGATTTTTTGGGACATGTGATTAGTAAAGATGGCATTTCAGTTGATCCGCAGAAAATTGAAGCAGTAGTGAATTGGCCTAGACCGACAAATGTTACCGATGTTCGAAGTTTTCTGGGCTTAGCTGGGTATTACAGAAGGTTTGTCAAAGACTTCTCCAAAATTGCCCTGTCACTGACTCAATTGACTCAAAAGGGGATATCATTTGACTGGACCGATCAGAGAGAATCAGCCTTTCAAGAGTTAAAAACTCGACTTGTGACTGCACCGATTCTTACCCTACCCTCAGGTATGGATGGTTATACTATATTCAGTGATGCTTCTTATAAGGGTTTGGGATGTGTTTTAATGCATAATGGTAAAGTGATTGCGTATGCTTCCCGACAACTGAGACCGCACGAAAAGAACTATCCGACCCATGACTTGGAACTTGCTACAGTAGTGTTTGCACTGAAAATCTGGCGTCACTACCTTTATGGGGCAACATGTGAGGTGTATACAGACCACAAGAGTTTGAAGTACTTCTTCACACAGAAAGAACTGAACATGAGACAGCGGAGATGATTAGAACTGATAAAAGACTATGACTTGCAAATTTTGTACCATCCAGGAAAAGCTAACACCGTTGCCGATGCACTGAGTCGGAAGTCGATTGGAAATTTAGCCTGTTTACTCACCGGGCAGAAAGAATTGCTATGTGACCTTGAAAGATTTGAAGTTGAGATCGTGTTGCGTGAACAAGGTGGAACAGTAGCTGCTATTTCTGCTCAACCGGCACTTATTGAAGAGATTAAAGAGAAACAGCAACAAGATGACTTTCTGAGAAAAGTCATTGATGAACGGGAGTCCAAACCGAGGCCGGACTTTAAATTTGAGAACAATGTATTGAAATTTCAGGGAAGGTTGTGTGTACCGAGTGATTCTGAACTGAAAAGAAGAATTCTGCAAGAGGGCCACAATTCAAAACTGTCTATCCATCCAGGAAATACGAAAATGTACCACGACTTGAAACTGAATTTTTGGTGGCCGGAAATGAAGAAAGAGATCGCTGACTTTGTATCGAAATGTCTTCATTGCCAACAAGTTAAAGCCGAACATCAACGACCCGCAGGCTTACTGCAACCCTTACCGATACCGGAGTGGAAATGGGAACATATCACTATGGATTTTATTGTTGGTTTACTTCGCTCCAGTAAAGGTATGGATTCAATTTGGGTTATTGTTGATAGACTGACTAAATCTGCTCACGTCTTACCTGTCAAAACAATTTATAATGTGGACAAATTGGCTATACTCTATATCGACGAGATTTTTAGATTGCATGGAGTGCCTGTGTCCATTGTTTCTGATAGGGACTCGAAGTTTACATCGAGATTCTGGCAAAGCTTACAGACAGCATTGGGTACTGAACTGAGACTGAGTAGTGCGTACCATCCTCAGACAGATGGCCAGTCAGAAAAAACCATCCAGACTCTGGAGGATTTACTGAGAATGTGTGTCCTTGATTTTCAGGGAAATTGGGAAAGCCACTTACCGTTGGCTGAATTCGCCTACAACAACAGTTTTCATTCAAGCATTGGTATGGCGCCTTTCGAGGCTTTATATGGTAGGAAATGTTGATCTCCTATCTGCTGGGTAGAAGTTGGAGATGGGCCTTTACTTGGGCCCGAGATTGTACAGGAAACTACAGAAAAAGGTGAAACTGATTCAGCAAGATTGAAAAACTGCACAGAGCGCGACAAAAAGTTATGCGGATGTCCGAAGGCGAGACAGAGAATACAAGTAGGTGATCACGTCTTTTGTTAAAGTGACACCGATGAAAGGCAGACCCATTTTGGGGTTAAAGGCAAGCTTAGCGCCGAGATATGTCGGACTGTATGAAGATTTTGAGAAAGATTAATCCGGTGGCGTATCAAGTAACGCTTCCTCTAAATGGAGCATATGCATAACGTGTTCTATATTTCTATGTTGAGGGATTATCTCCGGGATCCCTTTCCATGTGATTGAGCCTACCCGTGTAGTACTAAGTGATGACTTACACTTATGAAGAACGGCCTATCCAGATTGTAAACAATGATCAAGAAGTTAAGGAACAAGAAATTCCGTTAGTGAAAGTTGATTTGGCAAACCTATAGTGGCGTATATGCCACTTGGAAAGGAAGACGATACGATCAAGAGATATCCTGAACTATCCCTTGGATCCAGTGTTTCTTCCAAAATGAAGGTAATTCGAGTTTTGGAGGACCAACCTCTTTGTAAGGAGGGGAGACTGTGACAACCCCTCACCACTGATTACTGCTAAACTGTGACTGAACATGATAATAACTAATTTGATGACATCTGAAACTGATTGATGAGTGTTATGTTAATGCATTTCTATCTGTTTGCCATTGATTTATCTGTTCATGTTTAAGTTTCGAACTATAAAATTGAAGGCCTTATCGGCGGCCGAATCCGAACTGATTAGTGTTTTGTGTTAATTAGAATTAATGTGATTTTATGGTAAATTTAGTTGAAATTTGATTTGGTATGATTAAATCAGATTAAATAAGGTTAAATTACCTTAGTTTGGTTTTATTACCAATTGCCATTAGTGGGCCACTTTAGAACCATTGTTTGGAGTGTGATGTATACACATCTCATATCATTCATTCAGCCATTTTGTTAAGGCCAACCGTGAGAGAGAGTAGGATAGGAGAGGATTGATCTCAACAAAGTTTAGCTTGGAGACTTAAGAGATTTTGAAGGATAATTGCATAATTGAGCTTCTATTCTTGAAATTGAGGACCTAAGGTAGGAGAATCATCTTCTTGAACTTGTAATTAAGTTGTATCTTGCATGTTTCATGGAAGTTTGGTGGTTAGAGTCTAGAATTGGTTCGAAATGTTGAATTGAAGCTTAAATCATGTATGCATGTACATATTCTAGCATTTTGAGGTTGTTTCCATGGAAATTGTTACATGCATGTTCACATCTTGATTATAGTTCATGAACTCATCATGTTTTTGAAAGAATTGACTCATTTGATCATGTATTGGAAGTTTTAGTTTCAATTGAACACATGCATGTTACATACACTTTATGTTCTTGAAGTTTATTTGAAAACGGTGTTCAATTGACTCATCTTTGGGCTTTAATTTCTCAAATTGATCTTCAAAACATGTTATACTATGACTTTACAAGAGTTTTCCAGAAAATTAGCCCAAGAGGATCGAAATTGATGCTTTAAATGTTGAGTTTGAGCTTGGAGGTTCAATCTGGAAATTCCAGAATTTGGACCTACGTTCGAGCATAGGATTTCACGCTCGAGCGTACACTCTGGGTTCATGCGGTCCGCTCGAACAGGAAAAGTAATGCTTGAGTGTGGAATGCGTGTATCCAGTACTTTTGCCATGTTTACAGTATGCTCGAGCGAGGAAATGCACGCTTGAGCGTGGGAATGCACGCTTGAGCGTGGACTTGTGTCTCACGCTCGAGCGGGGGTCGAGCGTGAATTGCATGCATCCAGTACTTTTGCCTATGTTTGCAATCCGCTCGAGCGAGGAAAGTGACGCTCTAGTGGAGATCCTTTTTCTGCATGTCCGCTCGAGCGTAGAAAGCCACGCTCGAGCGGGACCCCTGTTTCAGTAAAAATTTGAAAAGTGTTTTAAAGTGCATTTTTGCATCCCCATTCCATCCTAGGCATTCCTAGGCCTAGTTTAAAGCATCTTAATGGGGATAATGCTATAGAACCACACCAAGTCAAGATAGGAACTAAGTCATTGATTCCCAAGTGTGTAACTTAGTGTGTGTTCATTCTGTAACTGTAGGGTTGGCATCCGAGGACGCTCTAGCCTATCTGTAGCCCAGTGCTCTGTGAGTAGCAATGTTGTAAAGATATATTCAATCATGAATATTCTCTAAATGATCAACTGTACTGCTTTCTGAAATGATGTTTCTTACTAAATGAATGCTTGTCCTATTTGCGAACTATATTCGTGGCATCCATAGCAAATTACTATTACTGTACTGTACTGCTACTGTCACAGAGATCTCTGTCGGTTCCCATGTTTGGAACCACTACTGTTTACTGATATGATGGCCATCAACTGACTGTTCGGTCTGTTAAGACCTACTGTGCTGTTTGCTATTGGATGTACCACTTATGACTGCTATGATCGAATAACTGATATACTGCTCAAATGACTGTTTTAAATACTGAAAGAACATTCATTCCTAACCTCTTTACGCATATCTTATTCATTGGGCTTTAGCTCACTGTTTATATATATATGTAGGTGTCCAAGCCCCGGATCGGAGCTAGGAGCGTTGGGTTTAACTCCCTTTTTGTCAAGCCAACCAACGTGCCTCACTGCGAGGTTCCAAGTGTGTTCAAGCAAAGGCTGCCTAGGGGTGTTTTAAATTCCCTCTTTCTGTTTCTGTTTTGTATATACTGTATAGACTTGTACTATACGGTTATGGTAGCGATTCGGTCCCTAACCTAATGTCTGTATATGATGTATGTACATACTGCTCTTGTTCCGATTGTGAATATGTTATGAAAAGTTTTTTTGCATACAGACTGTCACAGCTCATTGGACATCTTTCATTTACTGTTTTGGCTTCCGCCAGTCCCTGTACTCTGTATTACTGTTATTACTGTTACGGTAATCACGGATTACTGGCTGGTTACGGTGCTAAACCCATAGGGGCGGGTTTGGGTCGTGACAAGTAAGGTCGGCCTTGGCTTGGGAGGATAGTTGGCTGTCGATCTTGGCAGTTATTGTCGGGTTAGTCGGATCGATGGGGACCTCGACAAGCTCTTCCACTGGTTCCCCTCTGATCAGCTCATTCTCGTCCCTAACGTCAAGCCCTTCAATGATCATAGCCTTCTTTAGCTTGACATCTTTAAGCGAAGCGACGTAATATTCCTTGGCCGTGGTCTGCTCGCCCCTCACTGTGCTGACCCGAAGGTCGGTAGGGAATTTGACGGCAAGATGGAAAGTGGATGTGATAGCTTGGAAAGCATTTAGGGCGGTGCGGCCGAGGATGATGTTGTAAGCAGAGGGTCAGTCGACGACCAGGAAGGTGAGCAACTTGGTGGTCTGCCGTGGGTATTCTCCGATTGTGATGGGAAGATCAATGGAGCTAATGGAGGTCACCCAATCTCCAGTAAAATCGACCAATGGGGTTTGGAGAGGGGACAGACTTTTTTTCCCGATCTTGAGCTAGTAGAAGGCATTTAGGAAGATGATGTCTGAAGAACTGTCGTTGTCGACGAGAACCCGTCTGACTTTGTAATTGGAGAGGAGGGCAGAAATGACGAGAGGGTCGTCATGGGGGTAACGGATGCCTGTGCAGTCGGCGTCCGTAAAGGTGATGGGCTCCGTCCATTGCTTGGGCTGTTTGGAGGGTCGGTCCAATGTGGCAACTTCTTGGTCTAAGCCCTGCCTTATTTTTCTGAGTTCTGCCCGCTGAGCCGAGCGGGATGGTCCTCTACAAGCAAGCCCACCTGCAATAACTCTGATCTCTCCAACAGGGGGGCGGGGTTCCTTTGTGCCCGGGGTTGCTGTGGAGGACGATCATGACCTTGATTAGGTTGTGCGGGTTGCCGAGG
Organism: Camellia japonica; assembly: GCA_030407325.1. Classification (NCBI taxonomy): domain Eukaryota; kingdom Viridiplantae; phylum Streptophyta; class Magnoliopsida; order Ericales; family Theaceae; genus Camellia; species Camellia japonica. The sequence goes on along the minus strand of JAPPVO010000014.1, from coordinate 4,204,978 downwards.
AGGGGTGCGCCGGCGGTTGTTTCTAATAGGTTCAATCATTTGCCTCTGCTGAGGACGGGCTTCCGTGAATCGACTGAGACGTCCCTGGCGTATCAAGCCCTCGACTTGATCTTTGAGGTTAACACACTCCTCCGTGTTGTGGCCATGGTCCTGATGAAAGCGGCAGTATTTGGACTGGTCTCGTCGGTTGGAAGGAGACCGTGATGGTTAGGGCCATTTTAGGGGGTAATCTCGTTGAATCTGGTTCAAGACTTGTTCCATGGGGGAGTTGAGTGGTGTGTATCGTTCGAACCAGCCGGGCGGTCGGGTTGATGCTGTCCGGTCGGCTCGGGGTGGTCGGTCGGTATACTGAGGCGTTTGGTTATTGTACTGGGTGTTTCTAGTTTCTGAGTCCTTTCTCTTCTCTCTGGGGGTTGGATTTTTGGCTGTAGGCTCTTGGCGGGCGGCTAGGGAATCTTCGGCGTTCATGTATTTTTGGGCTTTGGAGAGTAGGGTTGCCATGGAGGTCGGGAGGTTTTTGGAGAGGGAGAAAAGGAAATCAGATGATTGTAGGCCGGCCATGAACGTCGTGAGGATGACCTTGTCATCGTTTTCGCTACCTGCAGGGCTTCGGTGTTGAAACGGGTGACAAAGCTGTGCAGCGACTCCCCCTCGGTCTGACGGATGTTGAGGAGTTGGGTTGTCGGACGCCGCTAGCGCTGGGCTCCAATGAAGCGGCTGAAAAAGGAGTCACTGAGGTGCTGGAAAGTGGAAACAGAGTCTGCTGGCAGTTGACTGAACCATAGTCGAGCCGACCCCTTGAATGTTACGGGGAAAGCCCGACACATGATTTCATCAAGGAATGCATGGAGGATCATGAGGGTTCTGTAGGTCTCCAAATGATCGACTGGGTCCGTTGCACCGTCAAAAGAGTCGATGGAGGGCATTTTGAACTTAGGCAGTAGAGGTTTGTCCCGGATGGAGGCAACGAACGGTGAGTCGGTTATGGTAGATGGTTTATTCGGTATGTTCTGCATGACTCCTTGGAGCTGGAGCTTCATGGCTCGGAGTTCTGCATCCCAGAGAGGTATGTTGTCACCACCGGAAGGCAGTGGAGGTTGGACGCTACTGGCCTCTCCTTCGGGGGTTGGTGCCGGGACCGATGGATGCGGGGCTCGAGGTAGAGGGTTCACATCTGGGGGAGGGGGTCACAAGCCTTCCAAGTTGGGTGGATGGGGCTGCTATCTAGAGGTGGTGGTGGAGGCATAGGAAGGTTTCTTTGGAGTAAAGCATTAATCAGGGCTTGGTTTTGCTCGGCTAGGCGGTTGATGCTGTTGGTGAGCTCGGTGAAATACTGTGGGGGGTTGTTTGGATTGGGAGGGTCGGCTTGGTGGTCGGCAACATTGTGGTGAGAAGCCATGGATCTAGTCGTGACCATCCACCTTGGTGGGTGGCAGGAAGAGGTTATTGGGAAGGGGTCTCCGGCGGCAATGAGCACAACTGGCGCGCGGAACAGAGAGGATTCCCACAGACGGCGCCAACTGATGAAGCAGTTCGTTCCAGATAGAACGGGTCGGACTGATCCACGCTCCTCAAACCTGTGTCCGAATGACCAAGCCCGCCAGAAGACCTGCACAAGAATTCAACGGGGAACGGGGAGTCCCCCAGCGAACCCTCCAACGAGCAAGTTAGAAGAAGAGGTGGAATGTAGAGATAGATTAGAGATAGAAAGCTTAACCTTCTTCTTGTCTTCAACGTCTGCTTATATCATCTGGTAATCATTTCGTTGTCCCTTCCGACTTGTCGCCATGGCCGAAAGTCTATACTCTAGCTTGCCTTGTTCATAGTGAGGCCGTTCTGGGGGACTACTGACACGGGTAAGCCCACAAAGGATACAGCCCACCGTTTAGGGCCCAATACATAACTCAAATATTAAAGCCCAGCGTTGCTGGAACTCAACATAGCATTAAGAACCAATGACATCTGAACACGTGGCAAGAGAAGGACAAGCCACATAAGCAGACAAAGATCCTGCAAAGTTATTGCACTGTACATCAGCCATTAATGAAGGCCCTTACAGCATTTATTGCGATATTCCCTCCCCGTCGATACAGAATGGCCTCACCATGAACAAGGCAAGCTAGAGCATAGACTTTCGGCCATGGCGACAAGTCGGAAGGGACAACGAAATGATTACCAGAGGATATAAGCAGACGTCGAAAACAAGAAGAATGTTAAGCTTTCTATCTCTAATCTATCTCTACATTCCACCTCTTCTTCTAACTTGCTCGTCGAAGGGTTCCCTGGGAGACTCCCCATTCCCCGTTGAACTCTTGTGCAGGTCTTCTGATGGGCTTGGTCATTCGGACACAGGTTTGAGGAGCGTGGATCAGTCCGACCCGTTCTATTTGGAACGAACTGCTTCATCAAAAAATATTAATAATTTATTTTTAAAATTTTTCTCAGTTAAAATTATCAAATTTACCTAAATTTTTTTCATAAACAACCTATACATAGAGGCCTACCTAAATAAATTAAATTAGTAAAATGAGGCATGTGATGAGCTTGTATGCCAACTAAATAGTTCAATCCATCCTTGTGGCCAAAAACTTTGCTCATTATAAGGGTGATTTGGAAAGTTGGTTAAAAATTAATTTTTTAGCCTTTTTTTTTTTACTTTGTTATCCTTTTGTATGTAAAAAATATGAGAGATAATATGACTCAAAATGGACTAAAAGTTAACTTTTAACCAGCTTTCCAAATTATCCCAAAATATAAACTTTTTTTTTTTTTATGAATAATGTTACACATTATGAAAAAATATTATAAAATTAAGAGTTAATTACCAAAAAGTCCTGTTTACATATTTGGTGGTAGCTTAGGTCCTGTCAAAAAGTTTTTGAACCAATAAGTCCCATTTATAGGTAAAAAGACGTTTTGCCCTTTAATCCCAAAACTGAGAATGTTCTCAATTTCAAAACTGAGAATATTCTCAATTTTCAAACAGAGAATGATTTCAGTATATAATTATCAAAATTAAAAAATTTCTGTTTGGCTTCTGAGAAAAGTATGGGATAGAAAAGAAAGATAATTCTGCGAATATTCTAAGAAATTTATAATTATCAATTTTGAGAAATTTCTCAATTTTTTCATGATTAAAATTGAGAATATTATAAACTGAGAAGGTTCTCAATTTTAAAAAACTCTCCCTCTCTCTCTCTCTCTCTCTGCAAAAATAGGCTTGCCTTAAAAATGGGTTCATATTGTGGCCTTTGATGGTGTACCTATAAGTTGTAGTTCCAATCAAGAATATAAGCAGTGCAACCACCATGGAAATGCATGGGATTCCAAACCCAAGACCCCAATTAAGGTTGTCCTGGATGTAGTTCAAGAACAATAATGCTGCTGTAGGACCTACACACGAACCAAAGTACCACCAATTGAAGAATGAGATAAAATCTACCAATCACTCCTTCAAACAGAGAGCTAATAGACAGAAACAGAGCACACGAAAAACCTAGTTACAGAGCTCACGAGCAATCCCCAATCGAGAATTCACAGTATCAAATAGGATGCTAAGGTTCTGCTACTGCAAATTTGCAATCACATTCAACACCGAGTTTACATTGCTCGGTGCAGCCGCCATTGCCAAGCACGCCAACTCGGGATAAATTGTCCTACCCGAGACAAAATAATGCCACATATCAGGGATGAAAGGTTCCCGAAGATAAGTTACTGGGTTACAAAATGTGAACAAAACACAAAACATTTATTCTGGAGCTGACGACGCACTAGACAGAGGGGAAGTGATCGGAGGTGAGAGGAGAGGGACTGAGGCAGATGAGGCGATGGTTGGAAGAGGACCATCTGATTCCCAAATTCAGGTTTGGAAGGGTAAATTGGTCTATTAAAAATTAATGGGACTTGAATGAGCAAATAATTTTATCTAGGACCTAATGGATTATAAGTTCACAAAATGGGACTTGTATGTAAATGCCCCTAAAATTAATTTAAGAGTGATTACATAATATATAATAAAACACTATAAATTAATTCAAAATGAAGAATCTTCATAAAAAAAATTTTATGTTATCTCTTTCATAATACCTAAGATTATTGTTTTACTTGGTATTATGTTATTATCATTATGGTATCGTGGGACAACTTTCACTTAAAGAAGAAAAAGAGTTTTAATTTTTTAGTTATTTTAACTTAGGGCTAAAAAGTCTTGTTTAGAATAGGTTTTTTTGACTTTTGTAAGAGAAAAAATGAAATGATTATGGATTGGATGTGATGTTTTATTTTATTAGACTAAAAAGTCTATTTTATCTTTTTATCACTAAAATAGCCCTAAATCTAACCCAATCTTTCTTCCCAAACGAGTGTTTAATACATAATGGATCCAATGAAGTGAGAACACGCGAAGTGGGTGTTGAAATTCATGAGATCATCAAGGTAGTCATCTTCTGAGAGCTCATACTGTATTTTGATTGAACTTAGGGGTTGTTTGGGATGTTTTAAAAAAGTGTATTTTTTTACTTTTTAGATTAAAAAGTAGAGGGAAAAAATATGGTTGTTTGGGATAATTTTTTGATTTTTTACGAAAAAATGTGCATTAAAATATCCATAAAATAACAAAATTACCATTTTACCCCTACTATAATGAATTGCCTACTGACTTGGATTGTCTAGGAAGCCAGACGGTGGGCAGGAAACAAGTATAGGAGCAGATTACCTACAGTTCGAGATCGAACTGGATGGTGTTGTTCGGCTCGTGGGGGTCACCAAGGGTCTCGTTTTGATAATCGGAACCGATCAATGTGTAGAACTCATCGAGTATTGTATACCTGTAAAAAATCATGTTAGTCGAATATCAATAGCTATCTGATTATATTAGTTTTTTGTCAACCGTTAATTTCTTCACCGTCTATTTTTGTTTACAAAGCTAGTTTGATTATATAGTTATCGATATTCGATCAACGTGATTTTTTACAGACATATAATACTCGATTAGTTTTATACATTTAATGGTTTAGATTATCAAAACGGGAGCCGTATGGCCCCATGGGCCGAACAACACTATTCTGTGCAAATTTTTTTGTGCACTCACGTGACCATCACTTACCATCACTTCAATACTGACAGTGGCTTGTACTTGGCATGAGTAAACGATTTTTTTTTTATATTTTTTTTAATAAATAATAATAACTTTTGCTTTTTTTTTTAATGATTTTTTGACTTTTTATATTTTTTAATATATATCAAATTAGACCTTAATAATTTATTTAATAACAAATTTAAGACGTATAGGCCGTTTGGTAACACTTACGTTTTCAGTTTATATTTACAAAAATTTAAAAAACTCAAATAAAAATTTGTTTGGTAAATTTTTGATTTATAAATAAATGGTTTTAGTTTATAAATTTGGCCAAAAAATGTAAACTCAAAAAATGAGTTTACGTTTTGAGTTTTGAGTTTTTTTTTTTTTTACCACCCAACACTAGCCACCACCCGCTACCATTTTCCACCACCGTCTTCTGCCACCACCACCCACCACTAATCACCACCTACCTGCCACCACACCCGCTTGCCACCCACCACCACTCACTACCCACCAGCCACCCATTTGCTACCACCACCCATCCTTCGCTGCTGCCGCCGCCACCACCACCACCACTCACCTGCCACACCCACCGACCACCCACTACCCGCCACTACCATCCACCGCCCGCCACCACCACTTACCAGCCACCTGCCACCATCATCCACCACCCGCCACCACCCACTACTACCACGATTACCACCCACCGCCATCCACCTGTCACCACCACCAACCACCCGCCACACTACCACCACCACCACACCACCAGCTACACACCACCCGCCACCGTCACAACCCATCCACCACCACCACCGCTAACCACCCACCTGCACCACCACCACCACCCGCCACCACCACCACCCCACCACCACCCACTCGCTACCACCACCACCAGCTACCGTCACTCACCACCACACCACCACCCACCCGCCACCACTACCCATCGCCACCACCTGCCATCGCCACCCACCTACCACCACCCCACCACCCGCCACCACCACCCACTCGCTACCACCTACTACCTGCCCGTCACCACCATCACCACCACCCCACGACTCCCACTCGCTACCACCACCACCGCCACCCCACCTCACCATCCACCCCTACCACACCCGTCACCTACTCCGTCACCACCACCACCACCACCCGCCATCCGCCACCCACCTGCCACCACCACCTGCCACTACCACACCACCCACTCGCTACCACCCACCACCCAGCCACCTCACCCACCACCACTACCACTACCACCACCACCACCCACTCGCTACCATTTTTCACCACCGTCTTCCGCCACCACCACCCGCTATCATTTTTCACTACCGTCTTCCACCGTCACCACTCGTCTCCACCTACCACCCGCCACCATATGTCATTTCTCACTCTTTTTTATATTTTTAAATTTTTTTAAATATTTTGTCTAAACCAAACGCATTTGTAATTTATACTTTTTTAAAAATAAACAAAAAAATAAATAAAAATTAATTTATAAAATTTTTATAAATATAAACTACAAACGTAAACGTTATTAAATATGGCCGTAATATTTTTTAACCGAACCTAGACCAGGGCACTTTTTCAAGGATGCTTGCTTACCCTTCAACCTTGGGACACGTGTTGCCTGATCATGTGGTGGTGCATGAGCCATTTAATGTGCCTCCACCCAACTCAGGTGCTGCTTAGCCAGAGGCCTTTTGATTTTTTGTTTTTGGTTAAAATTTATAAAAAAATAAAATATGTCAAAATAATTAATAAAATAAAAAATTATATTAAATTTATAATTATTTTATATTTTTTCTTCTAAATATCACATTTAATTATAAAAAAAGTTTAATTATTTTTTTAAATATCAAATTCTAACTTATTAAAATAATTAAAAATTAAAATAATATATTAAAATAACCAACTTCTCAACTAGGCCAAAGTAGCTTACATCATAATTTTGCTCAAAAAAATTAGATCAGAAATTGGAAGTTGAGATGAATCTGTCAATCAAAGGCAGCACATGCAAATACAAATTGCAAACGAGAGAGAGAGAGAGAGAGAGAGGAGAAAGAGAGTAAAGAGTCAGCAATCAGAGGCCACCACTACTACTATAATGAAGACAGCCTTTATTTTATTTATTTTTTATATATTTTTAGAAAAAGAATGTTCTGTAAATCCAAATTTTAAGATAATTGGTTGTTAATTTGATTTAATCTAACTTAAAAAAAAAAAAATTCACCATTAAAACACCAATAAAACTCATCAACTACCCCTAATAAGGCTAAGGCCTGGTTTGGCATACCAGGAAAAATTTAAAAGATCAAAAAATTATTAAAAAGTTAAAAAGTTATCACTATTCACAAATTAAAAATATAAAAAAATTAATTTACACAATATTTTAATACAAACCAACGACTGGACAGCACTGGTACTGAATTGATGGTTAAGTACGTATTGGTCTGTTAAATGAAAAAAAAAAAAATAAGATGTATATATTCATTAAGTTGGAGGATAATGTTGGGTCCGTGGAGGCTCACCACGGGTTCCATTTTGATAATCTGAATCATTGAATGTGTAGAACTCATCGAGTACTATATGCCTGTAAAAAATCACGTTGATCGAATATGGATAGCTATGTGATCAAATCAGATTTTTTTCAGCCATTTATTTTTCACCGTTCGTTAATTTCATACAAAACTATTTTGATCACATAGCTATCGATATTCAATTAAAGTGATTTTTCATAATCACATAGTACTCAACGAGTTCTACACATTAAACGGTTCGGATTATCGAAATAGGACCCATGGTGGGCCCCCACAACCCAACAGTACCTGCGAAGCCTCATGCATCATTTCAACCAAGCCGTACTATTCTCTGTCGCCTGTCACAGATGAGTCTACCATGTAGGGGTAAAAAATTAATTTTGTCATTTTATATAATATTTTAATACGTATTTTTTCTTAAAAAAATAAAAAGTTATCCCAAACAATCATCTTTTTTTCCTCAATTTTTTAGTCAAAAAAGTCAAAAAGTACACTTATTTAAGATACTCCAAACAACCCTTTAAATAATGATTATAATTCAGAAATTTAAAAAACAAAAAAAATACTACATATAGATACCCAGACAACAATAACGAGTATTGAAGTAGGAATCTATATAATAAGGGAGAGTGGTTTTTGAAATCTGATGGGACTGTTGTCCCTTTGTCAAAATGTGAACCCTTGGATTGATTCAATCCAACAGCTAAAAAATGTTCAAGAAACAAATTATATTTCAATGGTGGATTTACAATGGTGATTCAATCTACGGTGAGTTTACAATGGGGTTTCTTCTTCCCTTCCATCAATCTCTCTCTCTCTCTCTTCAAAATTCAATCCTACGGTGAGTTTTCTCCATCATCTCTCACTCTCAGAGCTCACTCTTAATACATAGCAGATAGCAGATCGGCGACAAACCAGCAAATCGGACCAGCAGATCGGCGACATACATAGCAAATCGGTGAGGTTCTTCAAAATCTTGACTATATTTGTTCATTCATTTGTTTTCACATACCAGCCCTTTGTATATTATAGATTTTTTTTGTTTTTTTTCTTTGAAGCCACAGAGATCATCAATTGATCATCAATTGATCAATTGAAGCCACAGAGATCATCAAAAGAACGATTCGCAAAATCATTCATCTTCATACCAGCCCTGTGAGTATTGTTGATTTTTCTTATACAGATAATATACAAGAATTTGATTTTTCTTACACTTTTATGAAGAGTTGGTTGGGTTTCACGAATTTGATTTTAATTTTGGGTTTGGGTTTTGCAAAATCAACCCATTTACTATCATTTGGTTGTTACCAAAATGTTCGATAACCATTCTATATTCATTGCTTATTAAGTGTTTGATAAAATGTTTCAATGGAATTAGTAGGCACACAACTGGAATTATTCTCTAAATCCAGTTGATGGTATCCTCTAAATTAATATTCCTCTAAAATGTTTCTTGGATGATTCCCATTATCCTCTAAATTCCATCAACTGGAATTATTGGGATAAAATGTTTGATAACCATTCAATTTACACATAAGAAATCTCAAAAGATGTCAGTATTGTTGGGTGGGTCTAAAGATGTGAAGTTGATAACCATTCAATGGATGGGTCTGGAGATGTAACTATTCAATTTGATAACCATTCAATGTTTGATAATTTACTCAATTTTTATGGCTGGTGGGTTATTGCTATGGAATCAATATAATCAATACTGTTATTCTATTGGTGGGTTATTGTTTAACCTAAATTTTTTAAAATGGAATTATTCAACAAATTCGATGCTGTAAATACTAAAAGGATAATGGGAATCATCCTCTAAATCCAGTTGATGGTATCCTCTAAATCCAGTTGATGGAATTTACAGACAACAAATCCAGTTGATGGAATTTAGTAGGCACTTTTTGTTTTCAGTTTGATTTTGTGGAGAATTGGGAATCATCCCAATAATTTTTAACTTGCTTTTTAATGGGAGGAACCATCCAACTATATATTATTCTTCTCTTGATTTTTTATGTGGTTATTTTTCTATGTGGGTTTTCTGAGTTTAGGCTTAAGTTGCAATGATGTTGTGTATATTTTTTCTTTGTTAGGAATAGACATAATTTCTTTACTTGCATTTAACTGAACCTTTCAGATTCACTTTTCTAAATTCTATACCTTTCAGATTCACTTTTCTAACACCTATAAAATTTTCATGACACATAAGCATTCAATTTTGCTATAGAATTGTTGGTTATCTTCTTCAACATTACCTTTGGTCAGGTAACTAATTGCAAATTTGCTAGAAAGTTGTGGCGGTTGTTTTTGATGGTCAAATTTTGGATGTTCTGTAAAATGCCTCAATTAAAATAGTTTACTTTCTTATATAATTATACTTTTTTGTTGTTCAAATAGTGAGTAAATCTATCAAGCCAAGTAAATGGCTAAACAACCTTTCCTACAGAGAGTTTGATTAACCATGCTTGAATGCACTTAGTGCTGGTTATGTGAATGTCCTAATTGATCAAAGTTATCTTATAGTTTATTCTACATTCCCCCCCCCTCCCCCTCCCCACACAAAAAAAAAAAAAAAAAAAAAAAAAATAGTGAGTGAATCCATCATAGTTTATTCTACATTCCCCCTAAACAGTGAATGATACATACCTTGGATATTTGTAAGATTAACAAAAATATAGGTACATTCAAATTGGTGAATCAATCAATGGGAGTTGGATCTTATTTTTAATAATAAACAGTGGGCAATTTTTAGGGAGTTGATTTTAGATAATGGATAATGGAGATTGCTTGCTTATATTTTTTATTCTTCCTTTTGCTCCAGTTACATATGCCTTGGCTTGAAGGTGTGTTTGATTAGCTCATAGAAAGTTGTTATGGCTTTGTTTGTTACAATGGTTGATTAGGTAATTAGTCTGCTTCCATTGATGGATTTGTCAATAATTTGTTGCTATTCTATTGTTTAACTTGGCTTCATTTTACATGTTGTGAAAATTAAGAATCTTAAATCTAGCTAGGCTTTCATTTTATATGTTGGCTATCTTCTGGATATTTAGCTAGATGCAGTTTATGTTTTTGTTCAGAGATGGTAGAGAAACAAGAACCAAGAAAAATGAATACTTGATTTTTTATGCTAATAATTTTGGTCTTCTATTTTAATTTTTGAATTTATACTATTTTGATGATAATCATTGTGATAATTTTTATTGTAATTTTAAAATTAGCATTGTTTAGAATGCCTTTATGTGATTTTATTGTTTTCAAAAACAGATGTTAGTTAGTTTTTTGATTAGACTTGAGAATTTCAAGTTAGATAATGAATGGAAGTGTTGTGTGGGTCTATTAGTGAATGTGCCAAGAAATGGAGAGCAATGACACAACGGCCCATTTAACAAGTGAGCCTTTTTTTTTTCTTCACAATTTTAGAAGTTTATTTATTGAGTTTCTTTTTATTAGAATTTTTCTTCTTGATAGGTGATTTTGGGGGTGGAAGAGAAATTTAGATTATATTGATTCAATAGAATAACTTTGCCTATTACTTTTTTCACATCCTATAACTCTACCAGTGCTTATAATCAATTAAAATTTTAATTTTAAAACTTAGACACTGTAGGCACAACTGTATATTCATTTTAAAATAGATGTGACAAAAAAATGTGGTTATAATAAATTAAATTTTTTATTGGATGGGTTAGAGTCAATTTTTTTTCTTCTTCTTCCCTTTACTCCTGTGACTCTTAACTCAATATATTTTTGTTTCATTGGTTGAAAACCGTCTGTTATTTTTTACAGGAGCTAAGCCTATTATTTCCTTTTTTTTTTTTTCCTCTCATTTTTTATTTTACTTTCAGAGTGAGGATTGTAAGTTCTGATCAAAAATAAAACAAATTATGCTTTCAGCTTTACCAGTTAAACAATGCTGAGATTGGCTCAATGAGGTCTAGAAAGAATTTGTAAAAAAAAAAAACAATAAAGAGGTCTAGAGTAACAAAAGTTAGTTTTAAGCTAATTGGCCGTTTTGATTTTTCTTCAAATATTTGGTTTTGGAACTACATTAATTCAGTAGACTATCTATGTTATTAGTTAGTCATCTTGGAGTAATGAGTGATGGCATAAACTTACTTTATGCTTGAAGTAGTTTAAACCTGCTTTATACTTTTAATTGGATGATTATTCATAATGGTACCTCATAAGTAAAGAAGAAGGTGGTTTCACTATCAACCCTTAATGTTTGTTTCAGCTATTCAAAAATAGGCACTTAAATAGCTTACAAAAGCCTAGGCCCAATTCAAACCAAGGTTTTTTAAATAGGCACTTAATATGGAAAGAAGGTTTTTGAATTTGTCTCACGTGGCAAGAAATTGTCTTAGTTAACAAGTGAAAGAATTAACTGATAGAATTTTTATGCCCTTTTGAGGAGCCTTCTATTACCACTAGAATTAGAAAGTGGAAAAAATGACACAAACTATATAAAATTTCAATATATATATATTTTTAGTATCTTTATCAAAAAAAGACATAAATTTTACAAATTTCAACATGATACATATAAATTACAATTATGTTTTGATCTTAACATTAGGCACGGGCATACATTAATATATTGATATAGCTTACTCTCTTCTCTTTCCTCATTTCAATACACAGCTACACTACAGCATCAGCAAATGGCTCTGTTTCTCTCTCTATGCTCTGTTTTGTTCATCTTTTCTCTCTACAACATCTATGCTTCCGCAACTCTTCCTCCTCTTCAACCACATCTTGATGGTAAGCACTGTCTCACTCCCTTTTACTTGCTTTATATACATCTCACATTACATCTCTGTTTCTCTTTTTGGAAGAAATTGCTTGAATGTGATGTGGTTTAGTTCTGATTTGGTTTGTAAATCAACAAAGTTTTTTACTTTTTAGAGTAACTCTAACACTGCATTTTAAAAATTATAATGTAGTTATCCAAAAGGTGTGAGGCAACTTTAATTTTACTTTTTATTTTATATATCAAAAGTATATATAAAATAATTTTACTTTTTAATTTTATCTCACAACTTTACCTAATATGTGTACTCCAACAACAATTGCTACTCATGAAATTAGTTTGCCTAGCTTTTAGAACTCTCTAAATGTAGTTATCCAAAAGGTGTGAGGCAAAATGTAGATCCATTCTTGGTGAGTTTGGGACTAGCAAAAAAAAAAAAGAGTTTTTCCTTTTAGTATTTTTTTTTTTAAAAAAATTTGTGTAGAAAAAATTTACTTTTCAAGTCAATCTACTAGATCTAAAAAAAAAAAAAAAAACAAACAAACAAAACAAAACAAAAAATTGAAAAAAATCTTCTAAAAGGTTCATTAAAAATAAAAAAAGTCTTTCTTTTTTTTTTTTTTTTTTCCGTCTTAGTTGAATATAAAAATGTAATATTTTCTAAAAGGCTACCTATAATTTTTCCTTTTTTATTTTGAAAATTTATGCTAGACTCGAGAGTATTTTGTTGCAATTTCTACTTATAAAACATAAATAAATTAAATAAGTTTAAAAAAATTGAACATAAAAATTGAAAGTTGAGAAATAAGTGCATTTACCTTTAGTGCCCATTTCGCAAAGTAGGCACATTTCTCTTTCATCTTTATCCTAAATAGCATCCAAGTGGTAAACTCACATGAATATTATAAAATTTTATGTTCCACAATTATCTTAGTAGTTTACATGGATTTTAATGTGTACTATTTGGGCGTTGTTTTTATATATTTTTGAAGGGTGACACTTTTGCCAAGTAAATTTTAAATTTTCTACTTTTTTCCACGATATGTACCATGAAAATATGTTATGTTCCTAAATACTCCTATCTAGACTTTATGTCCCTAAATAATTTTTTGAAATATGTCATGTTCCTAAAGTAATCTTTCTTTTTTAATTTTTTTCCTTATTTATTCTAAATACTCTACCACTGTTGGTTGGATATGAATCTATAGGAATATGTTAGTTTTGATACTCATTTTCTTTGGAAAAATTCACAATAGTTTAAAGTTTGTAATATTTTATTTACCAGTGTGAGCACTTCCAAATTGAGGCATGAGTTATAGTTATAAAGGTAAATTCATGATTTAATTGTTAAGCTTCGTTGGAGGGTTTATTTAATATGATTTGAATTTTCTGGTTAGAGGATCATGTATATTTTTGGATCTCAATTAAAATATTATATTGTCCTTCGTCTCTCTTTTATTTTTATTTTGTATTTTTTAACCTTTATAATTAATATTGTTTCCAACTGGTTTGTTTTCTTGATGGGAACTCAAAGCAACATATTCATCCAAAAATGAATATTAAACACAAGGTAAACTTTAATTGCTTTTTGATTTTTTTTTCATACTCATTTTATAAATTTGAATTTAATTATTTGTCGGTTTACAATCTTAAAAAATTCTTATCCATTGTTTAGTCATGATGTGTAGGCATAAAAATAAATAAGGTAAAATTATAACTTTTTTTTTAAATATTTGGTCAGTCATATAACTTTTCTTTTCTATGAAATACATGTCTCACATTCCTTTTTTGGGTTTCCATTGAACAATACTCTCAATGAGTTAGAAGAGTGTAGGAATAGCCTAGACTCTTGCATTGGGAAAAAATACACAGATTAGTAGGTACTTGGATTATTTTTCTCTTACAAGGTTGTCTTCCACTATCAACTGAATTTTGTTTTATATCATGGTTTTAGTATTGAATTTTGCTTTTCTTTGGTTGTTTCTTTTTCTTATTGTATCAAACATGATGTTTTCACTACAATAGGTTTTTAGGTAGCTATAGTTTGGAGGTTTGTATGATTTGTTGTCATTCTCAATTTCACTCTCTATGTTATTGTTTTCTTTCTATTCATTTATCTACTTTAATAGTGCAGACGCATGTCTATTCACTTGAACATGGAATGACAGGTTTCAATTGACCATAATAGCTGCATTGCTTTAAACAATGATGTTGGCATTTGCAAGAGAGTTTGAAGTTATTATATTGCGTTGTAGATATCTCAACATTGAATCATGTATCATATCAATTCTCTTTTATGTAGCATGCTACTTTCTGTCTACCAAGTTACTAACCTAACTTTCACAATTTGAATTAATTTCTCACAGGCCAGTGGAAGCAAGAGCAAGAAGGTGATAATCATGATCATGTTGCTCAAAGCTTTAGAGCCTTGAATAGATAACCATAAGTGATGATGTACTTGGATGAAGAATATAACTCTGTTTTGTCATCACTTGAATTGTGAAGCTTTGTGAATTTCGGAAATTTAGGAATCATTGTTATTACATTGTTCTGTACTTTATATCATTGTCCAAGTAGAGAGATTGGACAGTTGTCTCATGTATCATTTTAGATGGTCAAGATCAATTTTAAACATTTTGTCGGATCTCATACAGCTAAGATCAAGAAGGCAGCTTTTTTAAAGTATCTTGAATATTTTGGTAAGACTGATTATTTCTTTCTAAGATCAAATGGTGAGAGATTGTTTTTTCACCTTTAAATTCCCTCTCAAATGTGTCATGTTTGTTGATAAATTCCACCTTTAAAGATCTCTCAATTTTTTGTATCTTGCTTCACTTCAAAGCTCACTCCACAAACCTTTATCCATCTCTCCTCTCTTTAACCATCTGCATTTTATCCCATTCATTTTCTCTTGACATGTGGGTATGATCTATGTTTGATCTTGATGGTTCATTTCTTTGGGATTGTGTAGTTTTTTTTATTATAGGTATGTGTAGCTCATTTATTGTTTCAGGACTCAATTTATGGGCATGTGATTATTTGTGACTTTTGGTGCATATATATTGACAGTTTTGTAAAATAATTGATTTCAATGTTTTCTTTGGTGTGTTTTAAAGGTAGAATGAAAGAAAAGCTTAACACTATGACAGATTTTTGACCTAAACAAAAAGAGTGACTTTAATTTTTTTTGTTCATATTTTTTAATTCATAGTTATTTATTTTATTTTTTAGAGGTCTGTAGTTATTTTTTTTTTGTTTGTTTTCTTATTATTATGCTATCTACTTTAACCAAGAGGAGTTTGGCTGATGGAATTGCCTAATTTTAATTTTGGTGTCATTTTGAAAGGAAAAATGAGTAATATTGAATTTTCAAATTACTTTCCAATTAACTTTTTAGTTTTCTTCTAATCTCATTTTCTATCGGCTTTTATTTGTTGAGCAGATTTTTATCTATTTTGTGTTTGAGTGATCTAATGAAAATTACTGTTTTTGCTTAGGACCGCTTAATTGAGCATAGTCTATTGATTGCCTTTTTTTAGCAATTATAGTATTAATTTTTAATCATAATTGTTTTCGAACTCATAACCCATTTGATATATTTATTTGAGATCATACAAATAATTCATGAGATACGGTATGCAATAATTGATAGAAAGCATGCTTAGATATATTTTTTTCCTTTTCTTTTGGAATGTTTTTAGGCACAAGTCATTCGCTAATTGTCTTATATGAAAATGAATTAAAATAGCGAATGACCCGTGCTTGATTGGGGATAAAAAGATCTTAGTATCTTTGTAGAATTTTCACCAAAATTGCTTACGAAAATTGCAGGGTAAGTCATTTTTTTTTATATTTTTATTTCTTTGCATCTTGATTGTAACCCATTAAGTATTTTCTATCCGTGACACTTAAGAAAAAATTGATAAGCTTTTCTATTAAATTGATATTTTTAATTTAGGAAAAATTGCAAATCAGTGATAAGACCAAAAAAAATTACAAAATCATGGGAAACTTTATCACTTAAATTATTAAAGTTGATAAGCTTTACTATTGATTTGCAATTTTCCTATTAATTTTTAGATTTTATTATCGATTTTGCTATCAATGGTTTTATTTCGAAAAGTGGAGAGACGAGTTGACTTTTTGCTATTCGTTTTAAATTCTCAAAAGATGTACAAGTGATTTAGAAAAAAAACATTTGACTGCTATGTATGGTTGCTACTTTTTGTAAGGTTGTTATTTTTTGTACAAGTGATTTAATATTTTTCATGGATGTACAAGTGATTTAGTATTTTCATGGATGTACAAGTGATTTAGTATTGCTCAAAAAATATACAAGTCATTTAGTATTAATAAAAAAATATTGTTAATTGCTCAATGACCCAATGTCTAGCTTTATATTAAACTGCCTAGGTATATTAGTTGTTTCTCAACTTAATTAGTTATATCTGAAAGTTTTCATAACATTTGTAGGTTTTTGATTGATGTCAGGTTGTGTTGGGAGTACATTTTTCTCATTTCACATTGTTTGTAGGCAAGTTAAATTATTATTATTTTTCCTAGATTTTTCTCACGTAGTTTCAGGTTTATAATTTGCAAAGAACTATTACAATGTGATTTGCAACAGTAGCACCAGCAGGTGTGTCACGACCCAAACCCGCCCCTATGGTTTAGCACCGTAACCGGCCAGTAATCCGAGATTACCGAAGGCCTGCTTAACAGTAGGACAGTAATACAGAGTACAGGGGCATGGCGGAAGCCAATACAGTAATTAAACAATGTCCAATGAGCTGTGACAGTCTGTATGCAAAAAAGATTTTCTTATATTTATACTTTCGGTACAGAACCGTATGCATAACATTTACAAACACTCAGTACAGGGACCTAATCCCTATTAACATTACAGTAAAACAGTGCAATACAGTGTTATCGGTCCATACAGTACAGTAACAGTATATACAGTACAATGACAGTTGGGTGAAGCTATGACACCCAAAAGCAGTCTACGCTTGATTACGCTCGGAACCTCGCAGTGAGGCACATGGTTGGCTTGACAAAACTAAAGCTTGCTGACGCTCCTAGCTGCAGTCTGGTGCTGTACACCTACATATATATATGAGCAGTGAGCTAAAGCCCAGTGAATAATATAATGCGTAAAGGGGGTTAAGAATAAATGTCCTTTCAGTATTAAAACCAGTCATTTCAGTCAGTTCATCAGTCATTCAGTCATATGTCAGCCAGAACAGTCATTCAGTTAAAATAGTGATATGGTCATCCCTTGGCGTAACAGTACAGTAAACGGTAGGTCTTAAAAGACCGGGTCTTAACAGACCGAACAGTAAATGATGGCCATCAGTAGCAGTACAGTAACAGTAGCAGTAACAGTACCAATTCAGAGAATAGTACAGTACTTGTGGATTCAAGAGGTGGCTCCCACTGTAGCACTTAGCTCCGTAGATTCTAGAGGTGGCTCCCAGTGTAGCACTTTGCTCCATATCGGTAATACCGAGTGGCCATCACAACAGTAAACAGTAGTGGTTCCAAACTTGGGAACCGACAGAGATCTCTCTGTCACAGTATGTGGATTCAAGAGGTGGCTCCCACTGTAGCACTTAGCTCCGTAGATTCTAGAGGTGGCTCCCAGTGTAGCACTTTGCTCCATATCGGTAAACAGTAGGTGCCAAGGATGCCATAGTACAGTTCCAAATATAACTCATACGTTCATTTAGTATACAGTATCAGTTCAGTGGACAGTTCAATTCAGTAAGCGGTGTCAATTCAGTAAACAGTTCAGTTCAGTGAACAGTATCAATTCAGTATACGGTGTCAATTCAGTAACCAGTTCAGTAAACAGTTCGATAAGATAGACAGTTCAATAAGGTAAGCAATTCAATAAAGAACAGTTCAGAAGATGATCATTTTTGGACATATCTTTACACAATTGTTACTCACAGTGATTGGGCTAATAGCAGCTAGAGCGCGTCCCCGAGGGCCAACCCTAAACAATTAAACAATTGAACACACACTAAGGTTAACAGTTGGGGAAGTACAATAATTATCTTCCTAATATGCCTCGGTGTGTTCTATGTCTAAATCCTCATTAAGATGTCTTAAACTAGGCCTAAGAATGCCTAGAATGGAATGAGGATGCAAAAATACACTTTGAAGGCATTTTTCGAAAGTTGCTGGAGATAGGCCCCTCGCTCGAGCGAGCCTCCCTTCGCTCGAGCGAGCTCCCAAAATCAAAGGCTTCGCTCGAGCGAGCCTCCCTTCGCTCGAGCGGTCTGTGCTCAGAAAAAGTACTGGATGCTCAATTTTTACGCGCGATACCACGCTCGATTCTCGCTCGAGCGAGCTTGCAAAACCAAAGGGCTCGCTCGAGCGAGGAATCCTTCGCTCGAGCGAGGAAGCCAAATCTGGAATTTCCAGATTGTCTCCCAAGTTCGAACCAAGCATTCAACCATCCAAAACTCACCTCTTGGCCCAAATTCTGGGAAAACATTTAAACTCAATGTATTACAAGTTTCAATCAAAAGCTAATTTGCACATGCAAGGCCCAAGAGTTGATCATCAAAGCCATTTTCAACCCATTTTCAAGAACACTTTGCAAACATGCAATGCATGATCTTTAAATCAATTTCAGCTTCAATCTTGTTCAATCGAGCTTAATAGCTGGAAAACAACTGGAAACATGGACCTTAAGCTTAAACATGAGCATGCATGTACAATTCTACTCATGATCCAACACAAATCAACATCAAACTCATTAATTCAAACATGCCATGCATGATATATGCTATAACCCAACATATTTGAACTCGATCAAGTCTTAGCTCTTCAATTAAACATGAACCATGCAAGAACAAGGTTAAACTCAACAATGAGAAGGTCAATGGCCTACCTCAAGTCTTGTATTCAAAGCCTATGGGCTCAATTAGCAACCACACTCCAATTTCTTCAAGATTTCAAGCCAAAACTACAAGAACAATTCTCTCTCTCTCTAACTCTCTTCTAAATTCGGCTAGAGCAAGCAAATGGCTGAGGAATATGTTTGATTCAATGCAATAGGCTTTACAAGACTCTTAAACAAAGGTCCCACTAGGGGTGGCAAAAGTGTAATTAAGTCAAACTTGACAATTAATTCGTTTAAATCT
Organism: Camellia japonica; assembly: GCA_030407325.1. Lineage (NCBI taxonomy): Eukaryota > Viridiplantae > Streptophyta > Magnoliopsida > Ericales > Theaceae > Camellia > Camellia japonica. Next base: position 4,185,463 of record JAPPVO010000014.1, on the reverse strand, counting down.
AATTTAATCATTCCTAACCACATTTTAAAGAATTATACCATAAAATCAGATAAATTCTACTGATCATGAAACACTAAACGGTTTCCAGTTCGGCCGCTGATAAGGCCTTCAATTAACAGTTTAAACATAAAACATGAACAGATCGATAAACGATTAACAGATGGACAAATGCATTCAAGCAGTTACAGTCAGTCGATTCAGTCTCGGATCTCAGTCAATCAGTTCAGTACTTAATCGATTCAATTATCAATCAGATTCAGTCAGTTTAACAGTAATCAGTACTTAAGCAGTAATCAGTGATGAGGGTTGTTACAGTCTCCCCTCCTTATAAAGAGTTTAGTCCTCTAAACTCGAATTAACATAAGACAACAGAGATGATGCCTATCTTAAAAGGAAATTTTTCACTCTAAACAGGAGCATACTCATATTCATAAACAGTTTCATAATAAAACAGAATCTTATGCACTTTCAGTTTTCAGTCCAGGACAGGTTTGGATACATGTCCATCTTCTTTAGCACTACCAGAGCAGATACAGAACAGAGTAGAACAGATACAGTGCAGAAGCTGAGCCCCCATGACGAGGCCTCCGGTACGGGTAACAGAGTGCAGACAGATATAAGCTCCATGAAGGAACTCCCGATACCGGGCAGCTAACATATTACATAATACCAAGAGTCACGAATATATAACAGAAATTGAACAACCATTCAGTATACAATATATAGCACTTCAGAAACAAAATTTATTTCGTGACATAAACATGAATACAGTTGCACAGTAATTCGTAACAGTGTCGGAACAGTAACGGTAACAATACAGTAACGGTACAGTAACAGTATAGTAGTATTCACACTACTTATAACGAGTACTTATCGGGTTATAGGTTGCACCAGTCTCGGTTTCATAAGTTATTTTTCCCCCATTAAGTTACAGAGTTTCAATTCGTTCTCTCCGAGTTGTTCACTCGGTCTCAGTTTCATTTGGTTCTCAATTCGGTAATCCATCACAGACAGTCCAGTTCGTTCGGGAGTTATCGGAATATAAAGCGGATTGTACATTACTCCCGTAGCAGTAGGCAGAGTTCTGAAGTAAGTATTCATTTACTATTCATCAGTTCCCGTCCTCACAGATCCAATCATAGCACATGTCAATACGAAAGCAGTCATACAGATTATATACTTCCAGACAGTCAGAGTTTATGATCAAAACCAGTCTGTGGTTAACAGATCCCATCAGTTCTGAAGTACAGTAATCACCAAAACAGTCATTTCCTAGTCAAACAAGTTCTTAGTCATACGGTAATACCGGATAAGTAATCACATGCCACATACCCGGTTTTTCCCACATTGTAACAATTCAGATAATAACTCTCAACAAGAGTTTTCTCGGATCAATTCGATGAGAGTTCGACCAGGTCATGTCAGATGCAAGTTCTGCCCAATCATTTCAAGTAAAAGTTCAAAGCACAAGCATCTAACAGAAATTCTATCAGTTACACAAAGGGTTTCATCAACCCACGGTTCTATTAGCTCAGTTTAGGTAACAGTTTCATTCTTATCATCTCCAGATGAAGTACATTAGTTCACACTCCATTCGTTGAGGTACATAGTCAGTAGTTTCACAATTTGTCAACCGACATCAGAATCTTGTAACATTACAATTCATATCAAAGCAGTACAGGTCATATACAATGTGTTCCTCCCAATAAGTTTACAGGAAATGCACAGGCATGCAGTTATTCATATCGAGAGGCAAGCATCACAGTCAATACAGCAATTTGGTATACGGTAATACATCACCCAAGGTTCTCGGTGACACATAATAGTGAGTTGCCCTACGAGGGTTCCAGATCGGTCATACAGTCACTAAAGTATAGGCTCGCAGGTTTACTCAAACAGTCATGTCAATTTTTTCTACAATCACAATTCACAGTCTAGGGTTTATCGGTTGGGGTCTTTATTTAGTTATGCAGTTCCAGAGTCATAGTCCCAACAGTTAAATCATCACCAATTATCATAACAATCACTCCGAGCAAAGGTATTGTCATGTAAGTGTATGTTCAGAGTCTACTAACATTCCCAGTACGGATTCCACAAGTTCAGTGTACAATACGAAATAGTTTAGCTAGATAGGGTAGTTAAGGTAACCAGTCATACGTCCATTCAGTCTAATAACATCCTTAAGCAAAGGTAAGCAGATATGTACGTAGTCTAAATAGTTTCCATAGCACAGGTAAATGTTAGCATGAGGTTTTACAGTGTCACACATATAGTCCGTATCAACGGTAGATTTCAAAGATTCATAATTCACAGTTTAACAGTCTCACACACAACAGTTCGCGTGTATAATTCGAGTATAGTTCATCACACACAAACAGTTCGATAATGTCCGTCGACACGTAACAGTTCGGTACAAATCATAGTCATATAAATTTCTCGAATTACAGTCAATCATAAGGTATCCCATGTTCAACAGTTCTAGTTCAGTTCAGAAGGTCATACCTAACAGTTCACATTCAGTCGTTGCAATACGATACAAGGACCTAACTCAGCAAGTTCTCGCTGTTCACAAGTCCCGACAGTTCTCATAGTATATGGTTCATGATTCCGGTATTTCAATCGGTTCAGTCAATATGTTCACAGTCTATACCAATTTACGGAATATACAATTCCGACACAAACGTTCGTACATAAGCAATTTCATCTATTTCAGGTAATACCTACGTCGGTCTTTTCAGTGTTCCGAGCATTCTCTGGGACTAGGGTCTAGATCTAGACTCATTCACGGGGGTCATTTTCACCTTCCGTTACTTCTGTTCCATTCTTTCTGATTCAGTTGACGATGTTGATTTGGATATTTCAAAGCTGCTACGTTATCTCAGACATTATACTCTATCCAGGCCATCTACACACTTTGACGGTTTTAAAAACGTCGATTCAGTCAAACATATCTAGGTCACACCCACCATCAGTTCTTTCTAGTCTTTTGTAGTCAGTATCTATCATGTGGGTTGCCTATCGGATTAACTGGGTAAATTTTACCTCATATTCGATCACAGTCTTATCACCTTACTCAAGTTGTTCAGACTCTAGCACTTTCCTATCTCGGATGCATTAGGGAAAGTATTTCTCGAAGGATACTTCACACATTTTCTCAGTTTCTAAACCCAAGTCTCAATTTTCAGTAATTCGGTACCTTCCAGAAATTCCGGTGGTTTCAGTTCATTGGGTTTCAGTATCAGTATCATCAGATCATATTCAGTTAATTCAGGCACGCATGTCTGCCTTTATTCCCTCAGATTTTCGATTAAGGCCTCAATCATTCATTCTAGCCTATTAATCCTCGGTCGGAAAATTCAGTTTCATCCACATTCCTCGCCCTTTCCCTCGTTACACACAACGGGGTGATTATCAATATAGGAAAGGTTCTTATTTATTACACGTTTTATCTCATATCAGTTGTGTGTATATTTTCATTTCAATTCAGGTACGGTCGCATGACCCTTCACTTCCACACGTTCATTTTCTTATAAATTGCCACAGTCGGTAGTAACATTAACATTACATGTTATTCCATTTAACTTCTTTAAGTATGCATATACGTTTCGTTTCATTTCAGCCTAGGCAGGACAGTATCATAAATATAAACAGTTGCATACTTAGACAGTTTATCGTGTAAGCAATCATGTGAGCAGTCATGTGTTTAAACAGATTAACACATTATCACATATTCAGTCATGTCACAGTCACACACTTTTTCCATGTTTATGCAATGCCCTAATTTCTTTTCTAGGACATCCTATAGCTCATTTGGACACGTGTGTGCGGTATAACTCGTGGTTAAGTATCGCTCTGATACCACTCTGTCACGACCCAAACCCGCCCCTATGGGTTTAGCACCGTAACCGGCCAGTAATCCGAGATTACCGAAGGCCTGCTTAACAGTAGGACAGTAATACAGAGTACAGGGGCATGGCGGAAGCCAATACAGTAATTAAACAATGTCCAATGAGCTGTGACAGTCTGTATGCAAAAAGATTTTTCTTATATTTATACTTTCGGTACAGAACCGTATGCATAACATTTACAAACACTCAGTACAGGGACCTAATCCCTATTAACATTACAGTAAACAGTGCAATACAGTGTTATCGGTCCATACAGTACAGTAACAGTCTATACAGTACAATGACAGTTGGGTGAAGCTATGACACCCCAAAAGCAGTCTAAGCTTGATTACGCTCGGAACCTCGCAGTGAGGCACAGTGGTTGGCTTGACAAAACTAAAGCTTGCCTGACGCTCCTAGCTGCAGTCTGGTGCCTGTACACCTACATATATATATGAGCAGTGAGCTAAAGCCCAGTGAATAATATAATGCGTAAAGGGGGTTAAGAATAAATGTCCTTTCAGTATTAAAACCAGTCATTTCAGTCAGTTCATCAGTCATTCAGTTTGTGGCTCATATGTCAGGCCATAACAGTCATTCAGTTAAAATAGTGATATGTGGTACATCCCTTGGCGTAACGTACAGTAAACGGTAGGTCTTAAAAGACCGGGTCTTAACAGACCGAACAGTAAATGATGGCCATCAGTAGCAGTACAGTAACAGTAGCAGTAACAGTACCAATTCAGAGAATAGTACAGTACTTGTGGATTCAAGAGGTGGCTCCCACTGTAGCACTTAGCTCCGTAGATTCTAGAGGTGGCTCCCAGTGTAGCACTTTGCTCCATATCGGTAATACCGAGTGGCCATCACAACAGTAAACAGTAGTGGTTCCAAACTTGGGAACCGACAGAGATCTCTCTGTCACAGTATGTGGATTCAAGAGGTGGCTCCCACTGTAGCACTTAGCTCCGTAGATTCTAGAGGTGGCTCCCAGTGTAGCACTTTGCTCCATATCGGTAAACAGTAGGTGCCAAGGATGCCATAGTACAGTTCCAAATATAACTCATACGTTCATTTAGTATACAGTATCAGTTCAGTGGACAGTTCAATTCAGTAAGCGGTGTCAATTCAGTAAACAGTTCAGTTCAGTGAACAGTATCGATTCAGTATACGGTGTCAATTCAGTAACCAGTTCAGTAAACAGTTCGATAAGATAGACAGTTCAATAAGGTAAGCAGTTCAATAAAGTAACAGTTCAGAAGATAATCATTTTTGGACATATCTTTACACATTGTTACTCACAGTGATTGGGCTAATAGCAGCTAGAGCGCGTCCCCGAGGGCCAACCCTAAACAATTAAACAATTGAACACACACTAAGGTTAACAGTTGGGGAAGTACAATAATTATCTTCCTAATATGCCTCGGTGTGTTCTATGTCTAAATCCTCATTAAGATGTCTTAAACTAGGCCTAAGAATGCCTAGAATGGAATGAGGATGCAAAAATACACTTGGAAGGCATTTTTCGAAAGTTGCTGGAAATAGGCCCCTCGCTCGAGCGAGCCTCCCTTCGCTCGAGCGAGCTCCCAAAATCAAAGGCTTCGCTCGAGCGAGCCTCCCTTCGCTCGAGCGGTCTGTGCTCAGAAAAAGTACTGGATGCTCAATTTTTACGCGCGATACCACGCTCGATTCTCGCTCGAGCGAGCTTGCAAAACCAAAGGGCTCGCTCGAGCGAGGAATCCTTCGCTCGAGCGAGGAAGCCAAATCTGGAATTTCCAGATTTGTCTCCCAAGTTCGAACCAAGCATTCAACCATCCAAAACTCAACCTCTTGGGCCCAAATTCTGGGAAAACATTTTAAACTCAATGTATTACAAGTTTCAAAAGCTAATTTGCACATGCAAGGCCCAAGAGTTGATCAATCAAAGCCATTTTCAACCCATTTTCAAGAACACTTTGCAAACATGCAATGCATGATCTTTAAATCAATTTTCAGCTTCAAATCTTGTTCAATCGAGCTTAATAGCTGGAAAACAAACTGGAAACATGGACTTAAGCTTAAACATGAGCATGCATGTACAATTCTACCATGAATCCAACTCAAAACTCATTAATTCAAACATGCATGCATGATATATGCTATAACCCAACATATTTGAACTCAATCAAGTCTTAGCTCTTCAATTAAACATGAACCATGCAAGAACAAGGTTAAACTCAACAATGAGAAGGTCAATGGCCTACCTCAAGTCTTGTATTCAAAGCCTATGGGCTCAATTAGCAACCACACTCCAATTTCTTCAAGATTTCAAGCCAAAACTACAAGAACAATTCTCTCTCTCTCTAACTCTCTTCTAAATTCGGCTAGAGCAAGCAAATGGCTGAGGAATATGTTTGATTCAATGCAATAGGCTTTACAAGACTCTTAAACAAAGGTCCCACTAGGGGTGGCAAAAGTGTAATTAAGTCAAACTTGACAATTAATTCGTTTAAATCTAATTTAATCATTCCTAACCACATTTTAAAGAATTATACCATAAAATCAGATAAATTCTACTGATCATGAAACACTAAACGGTTTCCAGTTCGGCCGCTGATAAGGCCTTCAATTAACAGTTTAAACATATAAACATGAACAGATCGATAAACGATTAACAGATGGACAAATGCATTCAAGCAGTTACAGTCAGTCGATTCAGTCTCGGATCTCAGTCAATCAGTTCAGTACTTTAATCGATTCAATTATCAATCAGATTCAGTCAGTTTAACAGTAATCAGTACTTAAGCAGTAATCAGTGATGAGGGTTGTTACAAGGTGTATATTGTTTGGTATTTAAATTAATTTTTTTAGATTGCAGAGCACTGGTTGGTGTATATTTCAATTTTAATTTTTTTAAATTGTAGAGCAATAACTAGTGTGCGTTGGTTGGTATTTAATTTTAATTTGTTTTTTTTTTTGAATTACAAAATACTGGCTGGTGTGCATTGTTTGGTGTAATTTTTTTTGAATTATAGAGTGTTAACAAATGTACAATACCTTGGTTTGTATGTTTTGTTTTGTCTTTATAATTTTTTATTAACTTGCATAGCAAGGGTGCTTTTATTTTTAATGTTTGCATTGATATGAAGTTTATACTTTAGAGTCATAAAGTTTTTTTAATAAAAATGAAATGTTTATGATTGCGTTACTTGCCATACTTTAAATAGTTGATTGGGAAATATTTATTTTCAAAATATACAACCAAAAATATTTTCAAACTTTTTTAATAAAAAATCTTTTCAAAACTAACCAGACCTTCATTCATATTTTGACTTCAAATTTTTAACAACAAATAAAATAAATTACCTTTTAACCAAATAATTTTATATTTAATTACATTTTGATCTCATCATTAACCCAATAAAACAGTACGAAGTGTTTGTTTGTTAGTTCTGGTATTGGAGCTTTTGACAAGGGAACATAGTGGAAAAACGGGTTATAACGGCGTTCATAAAATGGCGTTTTAAAAAACGTCACTTTTTACTCCACGTAACGGCCAACTCCGTCTTTCAGTGCTTCATTTCAAAAAAAAAAAAAAACGCCGTTATCGCTCAGATCTCACTCCGTTATCTCTCCTCACACTCACACTCACACTCACACTCAGATCTCACTCTCTCACACATCGCTCTTCTCTCTCGCGATTGAACTCTCTCGAGGGCTTTACTCTTCATTGATCTCGTCAATCGCTATTGATACCATTTGTATTTGCAGATGTTCTTCATCAAAATTTGTTGTTATTCATCAATCGCGTCGGTCTCTGTTCTTCATTTCTGTGCTTCATCTATCTCGAGGCTAATCGAACTCGAACTCGAACTCGAACTCGATCTCGATCTCTCTCGCTATTAGCTATCTTGAGTTTGCAAATCGCAAATCCGAAATCGATGTCATAGTGAGTGTTAGTCGGTGTTCGAGTTTGAATCTCTACTTTCTCATTGTCAAATTAGATCTACTGATTAATTGTCTATTTTTTTCATTCTCATATCAGATCAGATCGTTATCATTCTTGAACCAGATCGATCTATCTTGCTCTTTATCTCAGGTACATTTTTCAGAAAATTTAATAAATTCATGTATTGTTGCTTCTCTTGGTGTTTTCGTAAGAAGTATGAGGTTACATAATTTGATTCCTTTTATAGAAATTTGAGATTCATTCATAATGTGTCCGCTGCTATGACCGTAGTTAAAAATAAAATAATCTAGCACATAACTAGTTTGATCATCAAGGATAGCTAGGTCTCTGTACAATGGTTAATCTCAAGGATATCAGTGGACATTTTAATCTTATATTTGTAAGGTTTGTGAACCAAAGGTTGTTAAGATGCACTGCTAGTTTTATTCCTTTTTTCCCCCTTTGGTTTTCTGTTTGTAGAAATTATTGTTAATAATAATAAAGACTGAAAACTTATGTGAAAGAGGATGAGGATGAAGCTAGCCATGATTATTATAATTATTGTTAATAATAAAGATTGAAAAATCTGTAATATTATAATAAATTGTCATTGTTATTCATGAGACTTTCAAATTGACATAAAGATTATTAGTAAGTAGAGTAGTAGTACATGTCAATGCAGCTCCTCCACGGACCACTGTGGACCATCCTAGAAAAAACAAACAAAACAACAACTAGAATTAGTAATTCTCCATTAAAATCAAAGCATTGCAGGCAGGCAAAGAGGCTGACTAGCCTTTTAGGTTACTAAATATATGTATAGATAAGGTCTCCATCTTCATGAATGTGTTACACTACTAGTCTAATTATTTAGGCCCACTGCACTCATCTTCATCAATGTGAAAGTTCAAAAAGGAGTCTAACAACTCAACACACATGAAATCATCCAATCACAGATTCTTATTGCCTTTGTATTATAACTTCATTCGTACACCCTATTGATGATATATCACCTAGAATGTTCTCTAGGGGTTTGATCTGGATTGGAGTCTGCTATGTGATTAAAATATCTTAATTGTGTCAGGCAATTCAGATGTTCTAATGAGCTTTTCACAGTTCACAAGTAAATTTATCCAAAAAATGTTGAGGACTTAGTTAGACTCAATAGGTACTAATACTATTTCATGTGATATAGAATTATTGGATCCTCTTCGCTTGTTAATTGGTGGTGACTCCTCTGAAATTCAAATTGTTAGGTGCTTTAGATCATTCACTGGAATCCACCTCTGAATTGTGTTCTTGAGCTCCTTCTGGTATATCATTAAGGATCAATGTGCAAGTTTCTCTAATGGCAGTGGGTCTGTTTCTCATTTTGGTGCACCATTAGTTTTGAACCCTCATGTACAATTATTGCCTTTTTTACAGTTCATTCACTTCAATCAAGTTCATTTTCTCTGTGCTGCAAGTTAACTGTTCTAATATTTTAATCTTCAAAGGTTTCAAATTTCTATTTTGGAGTTCCATGGCTATATTCTCCCTCTCTCAAAATAATAATAATAATAATAAATAAAAAAAAAAAAAAAATCGTATAATGAACCTTGACTGCAAAGATGTTTGCTATGCATTATGCCCGAGTAAAAAAGTTGTGAAACATTCTTTCAGTGTTATTAAAGGTGATAGGTGCACCGAGGCGCCAAGGTCTCTTGGGGCCTAGGCGCAAGGCGAGGCACAAGCTTTACCGAAGTGAGGTGCACCTCGTACCTAAAAAATTATGTAATTTAATATAAGAAAATAATTTAAGAAGAAGAAACGTAGAGAAAAGAAGTGGAGAAGACAACAATGTAGAGAAGAAGAGAAGAGAAACGAATGAGAGAGAAATGTAAGAAGAGAAGAATAAGAAGAAGAAGATGATAGCAACGTGAAGAAGAATTTTTGGAGCTGCTGGATTGGATAACGAAAGCAGGTAGCAGCAAAGTGTTCTTCGGAGATTAGGAATTAGGACTAATTTTTCTTCTATCGTTGGTTTGTGGTTGAATGTCCAATGTATTGGCATGTGTATTTAAGAATAGGGATCTTTTATAGTTGCACCATGTTAAATCAATGGTCAGATTTTAAACAAAACCAGTCAAAGCAACAATAAATTAAAAAAAAAAAGCCCTTAAGGCGCAGGCCTTGGGCTTTTCTGCTCCTTGGCCCAGTTGCACGCCTTAGGCACAATTTATCAAAGTCGCCTGGCCTGGAACACTGCAAGGCGCAAACCTTGGGCCTAGGTGCACGCCTAGGCGCGCCTTTAATGACACTGCATTCTTTTAAATACAAGCTTGGATCATTTTAAGAAAAGCCTTATGTTATTTTCTTGTTGACTAGTTTCTTGAACTTGCTTTATTGTTGATGTTTCAGTTTACTTGTCCCATCCCATTTGATGTCCTTTGAAGTATTAAATTACACTAAAAATGAGGATTTTACTTTTTCATTTGTGCAGGGCCAAGAAGCCTATAGCATTTTAGTGTTACCTGATGAAGGCACCACTAATACGCAATGTGAATCACAATTACTTTTCTTAGGCCACTCAGAAGTCCCCAACTCAACTGATGGCCAGATGCTGAATTGAATTGCCAAAACTATGTCAATCTAGGCATAGAAAATGTGAATGCTTATCCCCCTACCTTGTGGATAGGGACATTGAGAAGGGAAATTCAGAGACATCTAAAACCAATGATGAAGATGTGGAAAAATTGAAGATTGAGGGTCCGTAAACTGTTAGTTCCATTTGTATATGCATACATACATATACATTCTATATATGATCTCCTTATTTAAAAGTCAAAAACTTTTCAATTGGGTTGACAATGTGTTGTGATAGTAATTGATTTATAATCAATTGGCTATACATACTGCCAGCATCCTTTGTCTCTAATTTTGTTATATTATTCAATTGAAATATGATTTTTTTTTAAACATCATGAGAAACAAATCCTCTTATTAATTTGCTCACTAGATCTATGCTCCGAAAGCTCCACAGGGACGGAATCAACAATGCTACTAACTCGGTCACTGTGGTGGCTATTCTCTTTGCCACAGTTGCATTTGCTGCTATTTTTACAGTTCCTGGAGGTGATGATGATAGTGGGGTGGCTGTGATGGTGAGCAGTATGTCTTTCTAGGTTTTCTTCATCTTTAATGCTATTGCGCTCTTCACATCACTGTTGTCTTAGTGCAGATTACACTTGTCAGGGGGGAGGTAAAATCTGAGAGGAGGGTTGTGGAAGTGATTAATAAGTTGATGTGGTTGGCCTCTGTTTGTACTTCAGTGGCATTTATAGCTTTTTTTTATAAGCAGATTCAGTTCTGAATGCTTAATTGACTTGTGAATGTATCTGTGAATCAAATTTGTGCCGAACCTGCGATCTTGGTAATTTGCTTTTGGTGAAAATCTGATAAGCATTTGATGTACCCCATTTGAAAAGATCATATTTGGACCCAATCGCCAATTTTTTTTTATAAAGGATCAACTTTGAGTGTGCCAGTCGATTCCGCACAGCCCTAATGCAAAGTAAGTTTTCTCATATGCGACTCCTAATCATACATTTTCTTCAATTGTTCCTTTAACCAATAGTGATCAAACTTTGACTGTTATGGACAATATAAAAATTGACTCTCGAAACTGCCAACAGTGTCTAAGATTTTATGGTTGATCAGATGCTATATATGTTACTGATTTTGTGCACTGGGCTACCACCAACTATGTTACATGGACTCAAGTATGAGTGTCGATGCAGAGGTCGGGTAAGCAGATTTAAATTGTTTTTCTTGTCATTGGATTCTAATTATTTTATTCAAACTTGTTATGTGTTTCATGTGTTTGAGCGATAGGCACTTGTGTTTCCCAAGTCTCTGAAGTGTATTTGAATCTAGATTTTTTTTTACATAGTAGGATATGGTTGATGTGTGTCCAACAAGTTTTGAGAAGTGCCCGATGAGTGTTGTGTTGGTGTTTGACAAGACACGACACAACACGTTAAAAGTGTTTTTGTTTCATAGGTGTCAACTGTTAATGCTATTCAGCTTACTCAACTAGAATTCAAATACTTTATGCATGATTGTATTTATGTAGTCTTTGTTAAAATTATTTTTCCTTTGTTTGAAACTCAGATAGTATGAGCACTTCAATAAGGTCTTACTTGAATTTCATCTCATCTTTTTATCAACTTAATGTATATCTATGTGTACATGTAGATGTTGTTAATTGGCTAAAAAGTTTGAATTTGTATGTTGTTGGGAAACAGATAGCAAAGGAGGTGGATGAGCACCTTGCTGAGCAGGGTATGATAACATAACAGGTTGTTTGTGTGTAGTTTAGTTTACTTTCAACAACAGATAGGTTGGTCCAATGGCTATGGAGCCCGAATTTGGAATTTCTTTTCCGTGAAACCCTTCTCAGGTTTGATTGAGCCTCTCTTTCTGAATTATTATTATTATTATTTCTCTGCATTCTATAGTTTGATTTGTTTTCTTTAATTCTTTATTCCCTTCTACTGCTGTCTATTTTGTTGGGTTGGGTTGGGTTGATTTATGCTTGTATTGGTTTGTTTAGATCTTGCATCTCTGCAAAGAAAATAGAACATTTGGTAAAAGTGAATGATGCACAATCTAAAATTTTCCAATTTTTTCTCCACAATACAACGTCCAAATCCAAACATAACAATAGGGTTTAATGCTTGTTTACAACCAACCTTTATCTTTTACCTTCTTAGAAAACGTCATATTGTTCCACGGGGTCACTAATGATACACTCTAATCGCTTCAGATGACATTTTGCCCCTTCTGCTAGTCGTTCCAATTTAAAATGGAAACTCAATTCTAATTATTTCTTAACAAATTCTTTGAGTTTGAATTTCTTGTTGGTTGGGATCTGACTGTTGTCTCTAGGCTTATCAGTTTGTCATCACATTTGGATTTATTTGGTTAGTTGGTAGCACAATTTATTTATTTATGCACACAGTTAGAATGCTTGCACTGGAACAGGGTGGATGGTACCATTGTGTTTCATGTTGTATGCTTATGCTACAAAAGTTTTGTTTTAAACATTGTCAATTCTAAACTTTGTTTGACATGTGCAGGGTATAAATTCAATAAGGGAATCTGCACAAGTCCAGTTTTGTTGTCACTACTAGTTTTGAAAAGGATTACTTCTGGTAATTTGACTTTCTAAATCAGCAACTAATATTTGCAGGGGTGGTGGTGGTGGTGACTTGTGCACTCATTGTTTCAGTGCCTGGGAAAAAAAGAACTAAATGTCAGATCTGTAAGATATTGCGCGCGCGCGCGCACACACACACACACACACACACACACACACACATAATAACTCATATCTGTTTGAATGCAGATTTGTTTGATTTTGTTTCATGGTGAGTGTTGATTTTGTTTCAGATCTGTTCGAATTCCGCTTAGATATGTATTGATGATTTTGTTCATCAATTTCTAGTTTCACTTTTTAGTTTATTTTATTTTATACCATGGTACACAACAGGTTTGGGGTGGAATCTGCACCTGCAATTGTATTTTTGAAAGAACATGGAATCAAACCTGTTGTTTACCTTCTAACATTGAAATTTCTGATCAGCATAAATCATAAATTTACAATGTTAACAAATGAGTTCTTGATAAAACGTTTTTGTGGAAGTTGGCTCTAGAGCTTCATTTCATGCCCCTTTATTTCCTCCATACATTAAAAAAAAAAAAAAAAAAGCCATATTTTTTGATATTGCATCTCAATCACATAGGATTGGATAGACAGTTGACCATATTTTGCTGCATTGTGAGTTTCTGCTTCAAGTTGGAATTGGTTTTTGCAAACAGTTTTTGCATGTCTCAATAATTAATCTTCAAGCTGTTTTGGATGTGTGGGGTATGTATCAATTCATGGGATGTTGGATGTGCTCTATCTATGGACATCATTCATCCATCAGAACTTGCCAGTGCCTGATTAATTAATTTGGAATTAGTATTGACGTTGTGAAGGTATCAAGTTGAGCATAATTTGCTTATCTTCTATGAAGTTTGGTAGGGGGAGAGATCCAGAGAAATCAATGACAGAGTTGAGACTGTAGGGATCAAATGATACTCTGATAAGTGTATATACTCTGTTCATTTGAGATATAAAATTAGTAGCACAAATTGATTACTTTTTTTATTTATTTTATCTAAATAGATAGTTAACGATTGTTTACATGTTTTATCCTGTACTTCAAGCTTATATTCATATTGTACGTGCTGCTTTTGCTTCCCAGAAAATCATTTCAAAAGTAATCCTTATATTCATATGAATTGAACTGTTTTTTTTTTTTTTTTGGATATATTCCGTGTCTAATTTAGTCGATGATGGTTGATTGTTTAAAGCATCTTAGTTCCGTGAGAAGTTGGACGCCAACAAGCACGTGGATTGAAGAGTACATATATTTTGTGTAGTAAAAATCTCATGAAATGTGCAATTAATTTGGTTCATAGACTAGTTTGAGTACTTTTATGTACTTTTTTCCAACTCTGTATAATATTTTATGATGTGTTGATTACAATATATTGGATGTATAAAAATTCTAATTAGTTTGATGCATGGTTGGCGCATGGATATGTGAATCTAAGTCATTTGTGTTTGTAATTAAATTTTCAAGCTACCTTCTTTAGTTAAATTCTTTGGCTTCTGCTGTATTTTAGATTCTTGGCAAACGGGGCTTTATAACTGTATTGAATCTTTCAGTGCATATCTTTTGAAATGCTATGCTTTGGACAAGATATTGATTGTAATTCTTCTTATATTTCAGAATTAGGAGAGAGACCAAAAAAAAAAAAAAAAAAAAAAAAAGGAAAAAGGGTACGCTACTAAATGACATCATGGTGAAATCATAAGGGAAATTTTTTTAAAAAAAAGGTGGCATTTTTTCAAAAAATGCCACTAAATAATGTCATGATGACGTCACATGTTAGTTTGTGATGAAAACAGAAGTGGATGTCCGATTTTGTGGCTTTTTAAAAAATACGGTCTAATAGTTTTAGCAACGGTTTTTAAACGTGGTAAAGTTATTGCGGTGGCTCTATTAATGACGAAAATTTCAAACGTCGCTGTAAAATTTTGTGGCTTTTTTTTCAGGCTTTTAGCGGCGTTTTAAAAAGGCCACTAAAACTCGAATTTCCTATAATGTACTGAGCTAACTGATTTACTGTTTGCAGATGTAACGGAGGTTGAAGTCATTTCCACAGAGAGAATAAAACCATCTTCTCCAACCCTTGCTCACTTAAAAACCTACAAGATTTCCCTTTTGGATCAGCTCTTTCCTTGTGCTTTTGTTCCCCTGATTTTCTTCTATCTCAACCCCCAAACCACAACTAGCCTCACTAATCTCATCTCTGAAAGATCACATACTCTGAAGCAGTCACTAGCACAGACCCTGACCAGCTTTTAACCATTTGCTGGAAAGATCAAAGATGATCTTTATGTTGACTGTAATGATGATGGGGTCTATTACGTTGAAGCTCGGGTCAACTGTCATTTGTTGGAAATTCTCAATTGACCTGATACACGGTCGACACATCGGCTTCTTCCTCAAGATCCAACTCTCGCAACTGCAAAAATGAATGTGGTAATGTTGACATTGCAAAATAGTAACCAGTAGCTTCTGAGAGTTTCGAAGTCGTGCTGTTACTATTTTAAAATTGTTTTTACTCCTCTCGTAAAGTTGTTAATTGGACAATTACTAGTGAAGTCAGGTCTTAAGTTCGAGTCAAAATAATGGTGTCGGCCTATTATAGTAATTTAACCGTAGTAATTTATTAACATTTTACCATCCTAGTGACAAAAGTGAGGAAACAAAATCGATGGCTATTACAAAATAAAATATTAAGTATAAATATTATCATATAAACATAATTTATATTAGAGTTTGAAATAATAATTTGTCAGAACCTAAAAGTCACATTGTTATTATCTAAAAATTGATTTTACCCATTTTTAATAAAGTTCTTAATGGGATCCAAGCCTAAGTCATGGTGAGGGGTACTTAAGTACTTGTGAAGTGAGGTCACTAGCTCGAGTCAATGGGTTAGTATCGGCCCGCATTAGTTATTTAACTCTATCCATCAATAAGTTCAAATCAATGGAATTGCATTGGCTAACTTGCTGCAATTATCTAACTCTATCAATCAATTACCATCTTACCGTGTGACCCAAAAAAAAAAAAAAAAAATGTATTAATACAGTGCAATAAGATAAAACTCAATTTATTTACCTCGTCTAGAGAAAGTGGCAATTTTTACTTATTTTTTATCTTTGAAGAAATTAAAAGAACAAAATAATCATTTTACTTTTAAAAAAAAAAATTCTGACAGGTAATGATTCAAGTTAATTTCTTTGAATGCGGTAGAAATGAGTCCGGATCCTCTGCCGCATTTCCTGCGGCCATTCCTGCGGTGCTCCAAAACGACGTCGTTTTGGGGCAAATTTTCAAAAAAAAAAAAAAAAAAAACAAAAAACACAGCATCAGAAATTGAAGAAGAGAAAGGGGGGAAGAAGAGCCATGGAAGTTCTTCAAAGAAGTTCTTCAGAGAGGAGAAGAAAAACCTCTTCAAACGAATTGAGCCCGTTCTTTCTCTCTTGCCGGCGAACTCCCACTGCTTCTCCGCCACCGTTGCAGCCCTCGCTTTTCGCCCGCCCACTGCCTCCGCCAACGGCCTCGTTTGTTTGTCTGTTGAAACAGATTTGGACTAGCCGGAGTTGGGATTCACACAATCAGGGAGGAGAGAACACGAAAGCACAATGGATCCACTTATATGGTGGATCTTTTCCATTTTGAACTGTTTTTGGACTCCCTCAATTTCATTCAAAGTTCTGCAAATTTATTTTTTATTTTTTGAAACAAACAAAGTGGGTTTGCTTGAAGTTGTTGTCAAGCCTTTGATCTATGGGTTCTAATATGGAAATTACATTAAACCAAACAAACCCTTTTGGAGCTTGGTCTTAAAACTATCTTTCTCATTCAAAATAAGTTGGTTTTGTTTCTCTGCAAATCAACAGAAATGAAAGGAAGAAGAACAGAGGATGCATTTAGGTTTCTAACTTTTTTTCTTGTTTTGGGCTTCAAGAAGAAGAACACTTCTTCAGCTTTCTAACTTTTTCTTGTTTTGGGTTTGAAGAGGTGTTCTTCTCCTCTCTCTCTTCCCATGTCCTTGGCTCTTCTTCCCATTTCTCTTCTTCGATTTCTGATGCTGCGTTTTTTTTTTTTTTTTTTTGAAATTTTGCCCCAAAACAACGTCGTTTTGGGGGCACCGCAGGGATAGCCACAGGAAAATGCGGCAGAGGATCTAGACTCGCGGTAGAATTGCTCTGAGCATCTGCAGTTCACACAAGATCATTGATGGCCACACGTGCACCACATTCACAAGAACTGCCCAAGGATCTTCACTAGTGTTGGGTATACCTCCTTATTGGAGTGTGGGACCCAATTGGTTTACTAAAAGAATTTTAATTTGGTTTGGTTTAGGTATAATATATCTTAATATATTATATCTAATTTGTGGAGACCCAATCCAATTTGGAAACAACCAAGGTTTGATAATAAACCCTAGATTCACAATATTTTAGGGTTTGGTTTTTGCTCATCCCGAGGTGAAGAGAACGGCTGCTACACATACTCCACTTTGGTGAAATCAATCATTTTGGGTGTGTGAACAGTGGAATTAATTTGGGTGGTTCTTTGCTTCGTTTTCGGTGTTGATTTGGTTTGTTATTTTGGATCTTCTACAACTCTGGTTCTGAAGATTTTTGTTCATCTATTTGGTGAGGTCTTTCCTCTTGTTTATTTGTGATTATTTGGAATTCACCTAAGGGTGGTTTTGGAGACCATTAGTGTCTCGTTTGTAATCGTTTGGAACTTATTTGGTTGATAGTGGAATCGGATTTCGATCCCATGGACATACCTCACATTGAGAGAACCACGTAAAAATTCTTGTGTTGCTTCTGATTTAATTTTTCCGCATTAGTTTTTATTCCCATTGATTGATTTACTTGTGGGAAATCACATATTTTTCCTAACAATTGGCATTAGAGCTTACGGTTTATTTGGGTTTATTTATTTGTGTAAATCAATGGAGGGGAATGTGGGTTGTATGTCTAGCTTCAATGGAAGCAATTGGGTAACTTGGAAAACTAAAATGGATGACCTATTATTTTGTAAAGATTTGTATGGACCCATTGAGGGTGATAGTAACAAATCAAAAGATGGTTCTTTTTCAAAGAAAGACATTGAGTGTTATTATTGCCATGAGAAAGGGCACATGAAGTGAGAATGCCGAAAGCTTAAGAACAAGGAGAAAAGGCGTGACAAAAGTGTGGATAAGAAGCAAGAAGACACAACGGCGGTTACTACCGATGATCTCATGGTCGTTTGTGAAGATGATTGTATTAATTTTGTGGGCCAAGAGAGCAATTGGGTGATTGATTCCAGTGCATCTTTTCATGTGACTTCTCGAGTTGATTTCTTTACTACCTACACCGAAGGAGATTATGGTTCTATTCGAATGGGTAATGAAGGTTTGTCCAAGATTATCGGCATGGGTGATATTTGCTTGGAAACAAATTTGGGCTGCAAATTGTTGCTTAAAGATGTGAGGCATGTTCCCGACATTCGCCTCAATTTGATCTCTACTGGGAAGCTAGATGATAAAGGTTTCAACAACAAATTTGGTGATGGAATATGGAAGCTCACAAAGGGTTCTTTGGTGGTGGCTAAGTGCAAGAAGACTCATACACTTTATTCGATGCAAGGAAAAATTTGTAAAGGTGTTGTCAATGCACTTGAAGATGATACTTTTACCGAATTGTGGCACAAGCGGTTTGGCCACATGAGTGAAAAGGGGCTGCAAGTATTGTTCAAGAAAGAGCTTCTACCCGGTTTGAAAGGTACACATCTCAAAACTTGTGTTCATTGTTTGGCAGGTAAACAACATAGAGTTTCTTTTCATAAAAATGTTGCTTCTAGAAAAGAAAATGTTTTGGAGTTGATTCATTCGGATGTTTGTGGTCCTTTAAAAGTTAGAACACATGGTGGTGCACTTTATTTTGTTACTTTCATTGATGATTATTCAAGGAAAGTTTGGGCTTTTCTACTAAAAACTAAAGATCAAGTTCTAGAAGTATTTAAGCATTTTCAGGCCATGGTTGAAAGAGAAACAGGGCAGAAATTGAAGTGCATCCGATCAGACAATGGTGGTGAATACATTGGGCCATTTGATGAGTATTGTCGCAGCCAAGGTATTCGGCATCAAAAGACAGTTAAGAAGACTCCTCAACAAAATAGCGTTGCCGAGAGGATGGACCGCACCATTGTGGAAATGACAAGGTGTTTGCTTTCACAAGCTAAATTGCCAAGATCCTTTTGGGGTGAGGCATTGAAGACAGCGGTTGACGTGATCAATTTGTCTCCTTCCTATCCTTTGAATGGTGATGTTCCAGAAAGAGTTTGGACCGGCAAAGATGTGTCTTATGAGCACTTGAAAGTGTTTGGTTGCCGAGCTTTTGTTCACATTCCAAAGGGTGAGAGGTCCAAGCTTGATAGTAAGTCAAGACAATGTATTTTTCTTGGCTATGGGCGTGATGAATTCGGGTATAGATTGTGGGATTCGGTCAACAAAAAAGTTATTCGAAGCCGTGATGTTGTGTTTCTTGAAGACCAAACAATTGAAGACTTTGGCAAAGGTGATCAACCGGAGCCAAAAACTAGTGATCTCATTGATATGGATCCATCTCCTTCATCTTCAGTTGATGATGAAAATGCGGGAGATGTGCAGCCACCTTTTGAAGATGTGGAGGATGATGCTAATCCTAATGAAGTTGAGCCAGAAATTGAGGAAGAGCATCCAACTCAAGAACCGTCACCACAACTTGAGTTGAGGAAATCTACAAGGGACCGACAACCTTCAAGAAAGTATCCTCCTAATGAATTTGTGTTGATTTCCGATCAAGGGGAGCCTGAGAGCTACCAAGAAGCAATTGAGCACACAAAGAAAGGTGATTGGAAAAAGGCCATGGACGAGGAGATGAATTCCTTGCTTGAAAACCAGACTTATGATTTAGTGAAGTTACCTAAAGGGAGGAAAATTCTGAAAAATAAGTGGGTTTTCAAATTGAAGAATGATGGCAAGAATCTGAGGTACAAGGCACGTCTTATTGTGAAAGGCTTTGGGCAAAAGAAAGGTATTGACTTTGACGAGATTTTCTCACCGGTTGTAAAGATGTATTCTATTCGGGTTGTACTTGGCATGGCTGTAAGTATGAACCTTGAAGTTGAGCAACTTGATGTGAAGACCGCATTTCTTCATGGTGATCTTGAAGAAGAAATTTACATGGAGCAACCGGAAGGTTTTGTGGAAAAAGGGAAAGAGAAATTTGTTTGCAAATTGAAGAAAAGTTTGTATGGCCTCAAGCAAGCCCCGCGGCAATGGAACAAAAAATTTGACTCTTTCATGATGAATAATGGTTTTTCTAAAACCATTTCGGACCATTGTGTATTTGTGAAAAATTTCCCGAATGGCAAATTTATTATTCTTTTGCTTTACGTTGATGACATATTAATTGTGGGTCAAGATTCTACCATGATTAACAAGTTGAAGTTAGAGTTGAGTAAATCTTTTGCTATGAAAGATTTGGGACCGGCCAAGCAAATACTTGGTATGAAAATTGTTCGTGATCGCAAAGAGATGTTGATTTGGTTGTCTCAAGAAAGCTACATTGAGAAAGTTCTTGAGAGGTTCAACATGGATAAAGCAAAGCCGGTTGGTTGTCCACTTGCAGGTCACTTCAAACTTAGTTTGAATCAATGTCCTACAAGTGAGAAAGACAAAGAAGAGATGTTGAAAATTCCTTATGCTTCAGCAGTTGGTTCTTTGATGTACGCCATGGTTTGTACAAGGCCGGATATTGCTCACGCTGTTGGTGTGGTGAGTCGTTTTCTCTCTAATTCGGGTAAAGAACATTGGGCAGCGGTAAAATGGATTCTAAGGTATCTTTGAGGGACTTCGAAGGTGTATTTGTGTTTTGGGGATGGTAAGTCGATGCTTGATGGGTTCACAGATTCTGACATGGCCGGTGATGTTGATTCTAGGAAATCTACTTCGGGGTATTTGATGACTTTTGCAGGGGGAGCTGTGGAATGGCAATCTAAATTACAAAAATGTGTTGCTCTCTCAACTACCGAAGCTGAATTTATTGCCATTACGGAAGCTTGTAAAGAAGAGTTATGGTTGAAGAAATTTTTGCAAGAATTAGGTTTGAAGCAAGAAAAGTATGTGCTTTATTGTGATAATCAAAGTGCTATTTATTTGAGTAAAAATTCTACTTTTCATTCGAGATCGAAACACATTGATGTGAGATACCATTGGATTCGTGATGTGTTAGATTCGAAATTGTTACAACTCGAAAAGGTTCACACAGATGATAATATTTCGGATATGTTGACTAAGACTTTGTTGAGGGACAAACATTTGAAGTGTCGAACTTTGGCGGGTATGGTTGATATCTCCACCTAAGTCAGTAGGGGGAGAATTGTTAGGTATAACTCCTTATTGGAGTGTGGGACCCAATTGGTTTACTAAAATAATTTTAATTTAGTTTGGTTTAGGTATAATATATTTTAATATATTATATCTAATTTGTGGAGACTCAATCCAATTTGGAAACAACCAATGTTTGATAATAAACCCTAGATTCACAATATTTTAGGGTTTGGTTTTTGCTCATCCCGAGGTAAAGAGAATGGCTGCTACACATACTTCACTTTGGTGAAATCAATCATTTTGGGTGTGTGAACAGTGGAATTAATTTTGGTGGTTCTTTGCTTCGTTTTCGGTGTTGATTTGGTTTGTTATTTTGGATCTTCTACAACTCTGGTTCTGAAGATTTTTGTTCATCTATTTGGTGAGGTCTTTCCTCTTATTTATTTGTGATTATTTGGAATTCACCTTAGGATGGTTTTGTGAGACCATTAGTGTCTCGTTTGTAATCGTTTGAAACTTATTTGGTTGATAGTGGAATCGGATTTCGATCCCGTGGACGTACCTTACATTGAGGGAACCACGTAAAAATTCTTGTGTTGCTTCTGATTTAATTTTTCCGCATTAGTTTTTATTCCCATTAATTGATTTACTTGTGGAGAATCATATATTTTTCCTAACAACTAGCACATCCCAGTTTCATTGCCTCTTCACCATTCCCTCAAAACTGTTCATTACCCCAAAAATTCAACATTGATTCTATGGCCCAAGATGTTCAATCAAATCAAATACATCACAAAAAGGTATGTATTCGATGCCTCGGCTTTAGCTTGGATCAAGGCCAAAGCAACTAGCTTGTCATTTGTGAAAAACCCATCTCGAATTGAGGCTTTGTTGGGACTTATTTGGAAGTCTGCTATGGCTGTTTCAAAGGTAAAGCATGGGTTGCGAAGGCATTCTGTTTTCTCACTTGCTGTGAATTTGAGAAGAAAAAGTTTGTTACCTGTCATGACCCAAACCCGCCCCTATGGGTTAAGGACATAACCGGCCAGTAATCCCGTGATTACCTACGGCCTCAGACCAAAACAGACATAACTCGTCAGAGTAAAGGGGCCAAACGGAAGCAAAATTTAAAACTTTGTCCATAGAGCCGTGCTTATATGCATATCAACAAACCATGCTCATATACGTTAATAACCCACATCAAAAGTACAGTAGTAAAACTTCTTTACAGACAGGATCATCAACGTCAACCCATAACAGACTATATACAAATATACATAAAGTCCTTGCCAGCAAGACAAAATATAAATACATAGCAAAATGGCAAGGATAGGTCTCGTGCGTGAGACACAAGGCTGACTTTCCCAAAACTTATGTTGTTCCTGGCAGACTTCATTGGGGCTGGGTTTGGACTTCTCTTGGCTCACCTACAAACACATGAATGAGCGTGAGCGATAGCCCAATGAATAATATCAAATACAGAAAGTACATAGTGGCATAGAACAACATGTTCCAAACGGCCTTGGGCCAAATTCATATTTCTACTTAACAGATATATAACTATACGAAATTCAAATCAAGTGACTTGTGGTTTCAACATTCTGGCCTTTGGCCCATTCAGATTTCCATTCATGTCAAAACGGCCTTCGGCCCACTCATTTACGTCAAAACGGCCTTCGGCCCGATCATTTATGTCGTAACGGCCTTCGGCCTGTTCATTCTTGTCAAACGGCCTTCGGCCCACTCATCCATGTCAAAACGGCCTTCGGCCCACTCATTCATGTCAAAACGACCTTTGGTCCATTCATATATGTCGAAACGACCTTTGGTCCATTCATATATGTCAAAACGACCTTCGGTCCGTTCATTTTATCAAAACGACCTTCGGTCCATTCAATTCTGTCAAAATGACCTTTGGCATGTATGTTTATCAAAACGACCTTTGGTCCATTTGTGTTTATCAAAACGACCTTCGGTCCATTCATTTATTCATGTCAGACTTTTGTCCACAATCCCAATTAGCAACTCATAAAGTTTATAAGGGAATAAATAATTGGACATTCACAAGCATTCGAATATCGATATTACTCACAGAAATCGGCTTGTGGATTTGCCCTGGAGCTTGACCCTACACATTTCATGAACACAAAAGGGTCATTAATAATTCCATCCGTTCCTTAATTCACATAATCCTCTTTAGGCCTTATTCTTATCTTATTAACTCATTTACCATGCTTAACATATGCCTAAGAGTGCTTACAAGTGAAAGAGAACGGAAAACAGAACTTAGAATGCAAAAACAAAATTTCAGAAAACCGGGTCCCCGCTCGAGTGTGGGATTCCCCGCTCGAGCGGACCCTTAAGCCTGCAAAAGTACTGGTTACCTCAAATCCCCGCTCGAGCGTGAACCCTACCGCTCGAGCGGACTGCCTGTCTACATAACTCCCCGCTCGAGCGGCAAATCCCAAGCTCGAGCGGGAGCCATGTTTGCTAAAAATGCTAGGAGCTTGAATTCTCCGCTCGAGCGGCACTTCCCCCGCTCAAGCGGACGTCAAAATTTTGGAAATCCCAGGTTGTGTTCTTGAGCTCCAATTCAATTTTCCAGCTACAATTCTTGCATGCAATGGCTCAAATCTCAAATATAATCATACTAACATGGTATAGACCTCAACTTATAACTCAATGAGGCTCAATTTCACAAATAAGTCACATGCAAGCCCCAATCTCCCATCAAACTCATTAACAATATACAAATTCATGCATTCAAGCTCCCATTCACATAATATGTACATGCATGTGATGAATTAGCCACATTCTCATCTTAGACAACACAAATGGTGATCAAAACATGAGTTTCAACCAAAACTTTTTATGAATCATGTATTTCAAGCTTACACATGCTATTTCAACACAATTTCATACATGCATGCTTATATCAAGCTTTAATTCCAACAAAACCAACTTAACTCATGCTCTTGAGTACAAACAACTCTTGAACACACAAGATTACACAATACTTTTCATGAATTCAAGAGTCAATGGCTTACCTAGAAGCCCAATTCTTTCAATCTAGGGTCCAATTTAGAGATGGACTTCAAATTCTTCAAGCTTGAGTCAAATAACACAATTCTCTCCCTCTATCTCTCTAATAGCCGACCCCCTTCTTTTTCTCTTAGAGTTTGCTCAGCCAAAGTCATATAAAAGGGAAAGAATTGAACTTAAGAAGGCTTATAATATAGCCCCACTCACATGCATTATTTAACATAAAATAATTGAGCATTACTCATTAATTAAATCTGATTAATCTGACCTGAATCAGTTTTCCAATTAAATTTCACCGTAGGCTCTAAAAATTACGCTAATCACAAAGGCGTAATCAATTTCGGGTTCTGTGGCCGATAAGGCCCTCAATTTAATTTCCAAAGCAGATTATTCAAACAGATATGCCTACGGTGAACAGATAATACTTCCAAATCACACATATTCACATAATGGCACACAAAATCATATCAAAACATATAATCACATACGTATTAGGGACCAATTAACATAATACAGAACAGGGGTATCACATTACCTCTGTCAGAATTTTCTGTGGGAAATCTCATTTGGAGTGCGGTTGCGCAATGCACACCCCACGTTGATGCCGCAGGGGAGGAGGAGTTGTGTTGTTTGGTGGGGCGTTTGAGGGATGCTGTGGAGAAGATCAATGGTGATTTTGTGCAAGAACTACAACGTAATGAAGGATTTGATGGAAACAATAATTTGTTTCGTCTAGAAATTTTACTTTGAACTTACCATTAGGCCATGAAGCATGGATATAAATAGGGGAAATAACATCAGATTACTAAAAATCAATAAATATTATAAATATTAATAATTAAAATTATAAAATTTTTCATTGATGTGTAATTGTTTTTATGTAACACACTTGCACTGTAATTGTCCCATATAAATTACAAAATATGTATATGATATTTGGAAATATGACACTATGAAAAAATTCAAAACACGAGATATGGGTATAACTAGAATATTTTGAAAGTTGGATCATTTTAATTTTTGTTTTTCTAGTGAATAAGTTAATTTGATTGTCATTTTAATCTCTCTATTTTTTTTTTGGAGGGGGGGGGGGGGTGGTTAAAAAATTAAAAAAAAAATCTTGAAAAACTATTTATCAATTTATTCTAATATTTTAATAATATGCAAATATTATTACAATTTTAATTTCATAATAATTTGGATGCGTGACTTTGAATGTTATACTTTTCAAAAGAACAATGCTATATATAATCTTGTTTTGTATATTATTTTCTTACTTTTAGATACAAAGTAGTAATATGGCCCACATTCATAAATGCTGATGCCCACTCACTTATATCTTGGAGTGATAAAATAAGATAAGAAAAGTAACCACTCAACGATTTTTGAGATCTCAGGCTAAAGAAATAATTTAAACATTAAAATGAGGCTTACTTATATCGGTCTTTTGAAGCAATGAGGGCCTTGGCAATAAAGATATTTTTCATATTTTCTTGATGGGCCTTAGGCAACAAGTTGAGTGACCTAATGGTTAAGTCATCTCTAGATAAGAAATAAAATTATATGTAACATTTTTTTTTTCAAAATTAAAATAAAAAATCAAATGCGTAAGAAATATCGATATATATGAACGAGTATATATGAATATCTAATACAAATACCATAAGAATACAATTTTGTTTTTAAAATGTCAGTGTTTCATGAGTCTTGGGAGTTACTTTGATACATGATTGGAACCTTTGAATGTATCTAGTTTATTTACTAAACTCTAAATTAATTTTAACAGAGTTTCACAAGGTTACAAAATGCCTCAAGGAGTTGGGTGAAGTGTACTCAAATGAAGGAGTTGGTTACTTTTTATGTACAAGTGTGTGCAATGGGGGCATATATGAAGCTAATTTCGGGTGGGGAACGCCCGTTTGGGTGAGCCTAGGAGGTGCAGAGGATCTATTGGTAATGAATCTCATTTTTTTGATGGATACCGGGTCGGGTTGTGGAATTGAAGCATGGGTTAGCCTGAGTGAGGAAGAAATGGATGTGTTTGAGCGCGATCCGGAGCTACTTGAGTTCGCTTTGTTGGATCCGAGTCCTCTTGAACTTGGAAATTCTATCAACTGCTATGCCCGCATGTAGATGTTTAGAATCTTTAGGTGATCATGCAAAAATTATTTAGTATTGTTCGTGGGCCTTATAGAAATTAGGATAAATTATGCTAACCCTCTTGGGATTTAAAAATATATATAATAAATTTAAAAAATATAACGTAATTATTCAGTATTATTTGTGAAATTTTTAGTTTTATTTTTTGTAAATCATATATTAGTAGTATTTACTCTCAAAATTTTTCTCTCTCCTATGACATATCTGTGTTCTTTTCTTTTTTTTTTTAATTTTCAAAAGTGCCATGTAACATACACGTATACCTAATTATTTCTAAAATCTAATATTTAAAAAATTTCTACTTAATTTGAACCACCCATAAATAAAATTTAATATAATTATATGTAAAAAAAAATACTTTGCGAATTAATTTTCATCTACTTTTTTTTTCACTTTTATTCAAAAATTCAATTTTTATATTAAAATTAAATAATATATATATATATATATTTTTTGTCTATCTTATTTATATTTTATTATTAATTTATATTGAGTTTCCTATTTAATATGAAGTTGTTTATTAAGAAAAATTTATATTTAATTTAAACTTTATATGCATATATATATATATATACATATATATAAAATATGTATAAATATTTTTAAAATAGATATTAAAGAAAAATTAATGCTCAACATGATTAATCACAACATACTTATAAATAATTTTTTAAAATAAATTTTTTTATAATTTCCATTCCTATTTATTTTTATTTTCAAATGAATAAAAAAAATTAAATAATTAGAATCACTTTTAATTGTAAGTTAATATTTTTCTTTCTAATTTAACTATTATTATTAATGTCAAATTGAGTATTTATTTTACCATGTTATAATTTAATATAATATAAAATCATTATATATTTATTTCAGTTATACTTTTATGGCACGATAGGACTAAGATTATCAAAATACACATAAATAATTGAAATAAAATTATATATATATATATATATATATTTGTTTAAATAAAACTTTTATAGAACGATAATGTTAAGATTATTAAAATAAATAATCATTATTTAATTTTAAATGACTTTTTTTTTCCTCTAATTTAATCATTATTTTTAATATTAATGCATACATTGCAACATATTTCTAAAAATAATTTTTATATATACATATATAAATAATTTAATTTAATTTTATAAAATATTATTTAAAAAGAAAAAAATTAACCCGGGTCAACTACTATTATATAGATAAAAGTAGTGCTTACTTTTAAAAATTTTCTCTCTCTCCTATGTGGCGCATCTCTCTTTTCTTTTTTTTTTTTAAAAAAAAAAAAAAAATGCCATGTAACATGCACATATATTAATTATTTCTAAAATCTAATATTTAAAAGATTTCCAATTAATCTAAACTATCCATAAATAAAAGTTAATAGAATTATATATACAAAAAAATTTTATGAATTAATTTTTTCTATTTTTCTCACTTTTATTCAAGTTCAATTTTATATTAAAATTAAATATATTTCTTATTTCTTTTGTCTACCTTTTTCATATTTTATTATTAATTTATATTGAGTTTCGTATGTAACATGAAATTGTTTATTAGGAAATATTTATATTTAAAGATCTATATTTAATTTAAATTTTATATAACTACAAATAATCATATGCAATATGTAGAAACAATATAAAAATAATATTAAAGAAAAATTGATACTCAACATAATTAATTAATTAATTATTTTAATTCAACCACAACGTACTTATATTTAATTTTTTAAAATAAATTTGATATAATTTCCATTTTGACATATTTTTATTTCCAAATGAATAAAAAAAAAATTACTAAAAAATTAGAATCACTTTTCATTTTATGTTATTAATTTTTCTTCCAATTTAACTATTATTAATAATGTCAAAATGAGCGCTTATTTTATTATGTTCTAATTTAATATCATATAAACTCATTATATATATATTTATTGCAATTATATAGCACGATAGGGGTAAGATTATTAATATACATAAAAATAATTAAAATAAAATTATATATATTTAAGTAACTCTTTTATAGAACGACATGGTTTAAATTATCAAAATAAATAATTAAAATTATTCTTTAATTTTAAATGAATTTTTTTCTCTAATTTAATTACTATTTTTAATATTAAAATTAACACTTATTTTATTATCTATATATATATATATATATATATATTAAAATACACTTTCATAATTCAATCGGGGTAAAAATTACACTACATATTTCGTAAGATATTTTTTTAAAATAATTTTATACATATGTACACATAGATATACATAGAGGTGTAAATTTGGCCCGGCCCGGCCTAGCCCGACCCATGTCGGGTCTTGCGGGCTCTTGCAAAAAATCGGGCCAGGCCAGGCCAGGCCAGCCCATGAGCCAAAAAATTAGGCCCAAACCTCGGCCCAGGCCAGAGGGTATTTGGGCCTTGGGCGTGCTGGTGGGCCTGGGCTTGGCCTCCGGCTTTGGGCTGGCTTGGGCGAGCCTAAACAATTTATTTTTTTAATTTTTTTATATTTTTCACTAAAATTTTATTATTTTCATTAAAAATAACACCGGGCCTCAAGCGGGCCGGGCTTTGAGTGAGCCTTGAGCCCAAGCAGGCCCACGGGTTGAGTCGGGCTTCAAAATGATGGCCCATGCCTAAACGGGCTGGGTCCATCGCAAGCCACGGATGCCTTCGGACAGCCCACGGGCAACGGACCATTTTTACACTCCAAGATATACATAAATAATTAGGGATTTTTTTTAAGATCCCTAGTATTAAGATTTTATATTATAAAAGATATCCGATATTTTCATAATGTCTAAGGTCCCTCAACATCGATTCAGAGAAAATTCGATTTAGAAAATTTTTCTGGACTTCTCTAGAGAATTAGTTTAGAGATTTTCTCTGGATTTTCAGATAAATTCTCTGATTTTCGCAAGAATTTCTCTAGGTTCAAACTAGAAAATTTCTCTCCCTTTCCAACCACGATATGCAATACACAAATTGATCACCCAAATAAACAACAACAACCACCAATATATCTAGAGAATTCTCTAGACTTCCTAGAGAATTTCTCTCCAGAGAAATTCTAGGAAGGCTAGAGAAATTCTTTGAATGGAGTCTAGAGATTTTCTTAGGATTTTTAAGATAATTTCTCTGAATTTTCTCTGGATTTCAAGTGAACCATAAAGCATAAAGTTTGTTTAATTGCCAAGAAAAATAGGCGAAAAATAACTTGTTCAATATAAAAATACATAAAAAAACACAACATAAAAGTCTAGAGAAATTTGTAATAATTATAATTTTTTCTGGATTGTAATAACAAGCTTTTAATTTTCTCTGGACTCAAATAAAAGTCCAGAGAAATTCACTTTCAAGATCACAAAAACAAAAACACATTACTATCAAAAGACAAAAATGCTATTTCTCTTCACTTTACCAAGAAAAAGAGAGAGAAAGTGAGAGAAAAACCATTACCCTCCTATAAAAAAACACCAAACACTACTACAAAAATAGTTAAAGATCACACTTTGACAAATGAAAAGATCTCATTTTTATTAGAAGTGTGATAAAAAAAAAATTAGATTGACATTTTAATCACACTTTATTTGATTGAGTGTGATAATATTGATTTTTTATGTCACTTTTCAATTAAGTGTGATTATATATATATATATATATATATTTTAATCACACATTCTAATTAATATATGATTAAAGATCACATAAGAAGAATTAAAAATATCTCACTTTTATTAGAAGTGTGATTAAAAAAATTTAAATGATTTTTTAATCACACTTAATTTAATGAGTGAGATAATATTTTTTTAATCACATGTTTTAAATAAGTGTGATTATATATATTTATTTTAATCATAGTTCCATGGTGTGATTGTATATAATTTTTCAGTTTTGTTTTTATATCCTTATAATATAATAAAATGATTTTTGAAAATGTTTTCGAGAGATAATTGATTAGAATGGCTCAGATCATTTTAAATGAAAAATTAACGGATGAGATCATTTGGCAAAATTATGAGTGGACCAAAATCACAATTCCTTCCTCCTTGCCTTTTCCTTCTTTATATTGCAGAAACTCTCTTTCTGTCTTTCTCTCCCATGTATAGCCTCCATAGTCGTCTCATTCTCTTTTCTGACACCAAACATCTTTCGCTACCGACGCTGCTCCTCCCTTCTGTGCAACCCTTCACAATCCTTCATACTCTCACAACTTCGGGTCTCATCACCATTGTTGGCTTGATGAAGAACTACAGATGTAATTTTGTAAGTTTCTGACTTCAAAATTTTAATAGTTTCTTCTAGTTTTTGTCTTATGTTCTGAAGCTAAATTTTTTTTTTTTATTTTTTTTATTTTATGACACCCTTTCCTGCGTAAAACCGGAACTAAGGCATTTGATTCAACTGTTGTAGTATTCGAAAATCGAAATCCACATATTGAAATATAGAGTTTTGGTTTCAAAACCACCATTGTTGGCTAAGGAAAAAACTGGTTTTGTAAGGTTCCAAAGCTAGTTTTTTAAAATTTTTTTTTAATGTTTTCTTTGAATTTTTTTTCCTCATGTTTTGAAGCTACAATATGATTCCCCCCCCCCCAAATTTCTTGAAACCCTTCCCTTCTTGAAATAAAAATTAGGGCATTTGATTAAACTGTTGTAGTATTTAAAGATTAGGGCGACAATATATTTGAAGATTTCATTTTTTTAAAGTTTTCTTTGTATTGTTTTCTCATGTTCTAAATCTACAATTTGATTTTTTTCCCCTTATCTAAAACCCCTCCCATTTTAAAATGAAAATTAGGACTTTTGATTCAACTGTTTTAGTATTCGAAAATCAAAATAATCAATGATATCAAGATTGCATAAATTTAATTATTCAAGAGATACCAATGGGGAACCAGTTGTGGCATCTTTGAATTAAACTCATATTTTCTTAGTGTTGTGGCACAAGTATATAAGGTATTGTCGATTGCTGTGGCATCTCTCAATTGGCTAACAAGTTGAACTGAGTATGGATTTTGAGTGCTTTATTATTTCATGCAATTGATGGGTTCTGTTCACCTTTGATTTTTTTTAATTGCTCTGAATTTTTAAGCAACCTTTTTTCCATTTTCCATATAACACACCACTATCTATATATTACTTATCTAACACATGTATAATAATCTATTGTCATAGAAAGTTGATTGGTCACTCAAAATTATAGCTCTATTAATATAATCTGGAGATTTGAATCCAAGTTTATTACATTAAATTTTAAACTTTGTTTTGGCATGTATTGCTTGGTTCATTTTAATTTCATTTGATGAACAAAATGTGCACTTCAAGACCATCAGTTGAAGGTTTAGGTCTATCATGCTTGGAGCTCAAGATGCTATTTGGTGAGTTTTGAAAATTAAAAAAAAACTACTATCTTTAAGAGTGACAATATTGAAATAAGAAGCCCATTAACAAAATTGATAGGCTTAGTCAATTGGTATTGCACTGAACATTTAACATGTTGCACATGTTGATACGAAAATATTTTGAAGACCTTGTCAATCAGAAAAACTCATTTTTTGCAAAGCATTCTATCGATGCAAACTTTGTGATTATAATATCTATGAAGACAAATCATGGATCAATGAAATTTTGTTATTATGACATGGACGGTGAAAGGAAGCCTCATTGAAATTGTTATTCTTAGTTGATAAAAACACATGTTGGAACATAGCATATGTTTAAAGCAATTATTCTTTTGTAGTCTAATTGTCATAATACTATAACAACTTGGAATTGTTTTTCTTTCTTTCAAGTTATATTTTTTTTAAAAAAGTTAATCATACATTAGTTTGTTAAATGCAAATCCATTAGTAGTTATTTGACAAAAGCTTATATTGGAATGCATACAGGGACTGACTGACCATAAAAATTCATTGGATGCGCCACTTTGCCCTTATAGGTAAAACATTCAGGGTGTGTTTGGTTTGTGTTTGTAGAGTAGTTTTTGAAATAAAAAGTACGAAAACTTGTTTGGTTTGTTTTTTTTCAGAAATGGTTTTGAAAAATTGTTTTGGGGAGAGAGTTTTAAAAAAAATGATTGATTTGATGTGTATGAGAGAGAGAGTGATTTTGGAAAGTAGGTAACCAAACAAAATTTTGAAATTTTTTTTGAAAAAATTTGTTTGGTTTGATTACTCTTGAAAATTTGTTTGTAAAGAATTTTTCCCAAAAATTTTTCTGAAAAACAAACCAAAGATGGCCTTAGTGTTTTATCATCTTCTTGAGAAGAATTTCTCAAAAAGGTCTAATGTAGTTTTGTCTTCATGTCATGTTATAATATCCTATTCTAGGGTTGTTTTGTTTCAGACACTATGATGACAAAGTTGCTGAGGTAGGGCAAGGCTTTTGGAACTGTCCATGTGTTCCCATGAGAGAAAGGTAAATATACTTAGACTTAAATGACTCAACTTCAGATTGCATTTAGTTGTTTCTTACATGGTTAGGCATGGGAGTTTTCTTTTTTCACTTTTTGGAGACAACAATTGAATATCATAGTTATTTACTAAGCAGAGTTTGTTGTTGTGAAATTTCCACTGAGAGTTCTATGGGTGAGAAATTTATGTCGTTTCATTAAATTGAGTTATCTTTCCCCATGATTACTTGCTGAATTTCAATGTTAAAGTATGAACTTCACATTATTGAGGTGTATTATTAATAGTTCTAAAATACAGGTGGAAAATCAGTTAGGCTTAAATTGTAACAACCCCAATCTATGATTAGCCGTTAAACCATGATTAATTATGTCTAATGAGTAATTAAGATGAAATTCTGAATTAATTCATGTGTGTGCATTATTGTTTCATTATCTGTTTGGTTCTATCGTAGAAAGTCATCTGTTTGTGTTTCTATTTTTTTTCTGCAAATTGAAGGCCTTATCGGCATCTGATCACGAATTTGACTTGATATATGTGTTATTTGGAATTTTTAGGATTTTATAGTAGATTTAATTGAAATTCGATTCGGAACCGACTCAGTAAAATAAATTAATGATAGTTGATTATGTTAAGTTGGGATTAATTAAAACCATTAACTAAGCCTATATAGGGCTAATATAAGCTTATATTAGAACACTCCACTCCTCATCTTTTGAGTTCCAACGTAGAGAGAGATACAAGGAGGAAAATTGGACTCAACAAAGGAATTGGTTTGGAATCTAACTAAAGACTTGAGAATTTGGAGAGATAACTTGGAATGCTTGCTAATTCAAGACTTTAGGTGAGTAAGCAACTTCTAAACCTTGTGATTAAGTCATGAATTATGAGGAATCAACTGAAATAGGTGATTATATACAAGAATTAAGCTTAGAGAAGTAACTCAAGAACTCATACATGCATGCATGCACATCTCTTTACATTTTGAGCTTAAGTTTCAAGAACTCTCACATGCATGTAGTTACTCTAGCTTGATTTTGGAAATTCATCAAGTTCTACATCATTTTATCTTAATTGATCGTGTTTTGGAAGGAAAGAAATCATGTTTTATCATGCATGTGTTACACATTGAGTTTCAAGTTTGATTTTAACAATTGACTTGCTTTTTGGGCCTTGATTTTTGAGAAACTTTTAATTCATGAAGTTCTATAATTTTATATATGTTTTCTCAAGTTTTGGGCCCAAAAGAGCTGTTTAACAGCTTTGAATTTGAATTTTGGACTTAGAACATCAATTTGGAGATTTCAAATTTCGACCTCACCGCTCGAAGCGATAGATCCTACGCTCGAGCGAGCAATCAGTATCTTACACTTCCGCTCGAGCGACCAAGAGTTAGCTTGAGCATAAAATGCATACTCCTAGAAGTTTTCATGTTTTGCAGACCGCTTGAGCGACAAGAGTTGCACTTGAGCGAAGACCTTAGTCTCACGCTCGAGCAACAGTTGAGCGGTCGTCGAGCAGAGAATTCGTATAACCAGTACTTTTGTAGAGTTTATAGATCGCTTGAGCGACCAAAGTTGCGCTTGAGTGACCACTTACATTTTTGAACCTCCGCTCAAGTGAAGGAAGTTGTGCTCGAACGAGGACCCTGTTTTTAGCAATTTTGACTAAGCGTTTTGAGACGCATTTTGGCATCCTCATTGTATCCTAGGCATTCTTAAGCCTTAATTAAGACATCATAATGATAAGGATAATACTTAGAAACACACTAAAAACGAGACGTAATGAGTTAAGTATGTTCTGAGCGTGTGTTTCAATGTGTATATGCTATGTGTTTGTATAGGTCACACGTCATAGACTATCCGAATCTCCTGCTTTCTCTATTTTGCTACCGGAGCCATTTGTGAGTAATAACTCTGTAAAGTTATGTTTAACTTTAATTATTTTTTGATGATATGAACTGATCAGTTTTCTGAAATGCTATATTATGTATGAATGAATGATTGTCCAAGTTTCTGAAATGTATTCATGGCATCCTTAGCATCGTATGATATACATCCCTTTATGGGTCATCGGAATGCCTTTATGGTCATTCCTTTACGGGTCATCGAAAATGTCTTTGTGCACATGAGTTATCAGAATGCCTTATGGTTGTCCCTAACGCTAATGGATGTACCACGTATATCATGTGAAATTTATGAACTTTGAATACGAATATGATTATGTATATGAATCTGTTTTTGCTTTGACGTTTGATTATGCACAAGACTCTGTTTCTGTACGGACATCATTCATTAAAACATTTACTCTATTATTATTTATTGGGATTTCGCTCACTATTTATATCATGTATATAGGTGAGCAGGTGCGTGACCAGGCCTAAACTGCTACGTGAAGAGCTTTGTTTAGTTGACCACCCCTTTTGTGCCTCTTTAGGAGGTTCCAGATTAAGTCAAGTCAAGTGGTCATGTTTTGGGAACGATGTTTTTAACTCTTGTTTTGTTTTCTTTTTGTGAGTCTCGTACAATTTCTGACTTTCTGTATAATGGGATAATGGGCTTAGTCCCACTTTTGTCTTATCTTTATCGGCAGGTGACATAAGATTGTTGCATTATGACGTCACGTGTATGTATATAAAAGATTAAATTATCTCTTCCATGTTTGTCTGCACAGCTCAATGGACGTTGTATATTGTATATTTGCTTCCTCAGCCCCTTAATATATGTTAATCTGTTTAGAGGCGTTTGGTAATCCCAGGATTACTGGCTGGTTATGGCGCTAAACCTATGGGAGCGGGTTTGGGTCATGACAGAGTGGTATCAGAGCACGAGTTATACTGCACACACGAGTCCATATGAGCTATAAAATGTCCCAGAAAAGAATTAGGGACATTTTATCTGCATGTCAGAGTGTGTGTTAATTTTTGTAAATGAGAAAACTGAATTTGAACATGAACATATGAAATTGAAACGAATGAACTAGGATTGAATGTTCTGAACGCTGTGAAAAGAATTATTTGCCGATGTTTATTATTGTTCTGTTTACCTATAGCGATGGAAAATGCAAGAAGTGATTATGCAACAGGATCTTCTGAGGCTCGCATGAGTCGCATGGAACAAATGCTTGCAACCTTAATGGAATCTTTGAGGTAACAACCCATGCCTCCTCCGCCTCTACCAATACAAAATGAACCAGATAACAATGACATAATCAATCTGGCGCAGAAGTTTATGAAAATGAAACCGCCAACGTTCTTAGGTGGGATTGAACCATTGAAGGCTAAGACATGGTTACTCGAAATGGAAAAACTATATGAAGTCTTTCCCTGCTCCAAGACTCAGAAGGTGCTCTTGGCCACCTATACTTTAAAGGATGAAGCTCGAAGGTGGTGGTTGTTAATTCGAAACTATAATGGGAACATGACATGGACTCAATTCAAGGAAATCTTCTACGACAAGTATTTCCCTCAATATTTTCGGGACCGAAAAGTTTCTGAATTTCAAGAACTCAAGCAAGGCAATATGTCAATCGCTAAATATGAAGCTAAGTTCAACGAATTGGCCCGGTTTGCTCTACACATGGTGGATACTGATTATAAAAAAACACAAAAATTTGAAGGAGGCTTGACTTTGGAAGTGTTTGACTAGGTTGGCGTCTTGAAGTTGCCTACCTATGTGAAAGTATTAGACAGAGCACTGATGGCGGAATCTACCTTAGCAGCTATGAAGCAAAGCAAGGCCTCAACAACAGCAGAATAGAGAGGTAAGAGGTTGGGGAACGAGTTTAGAAAGGGGCAACTCCTTTGGAAGTAAGAAGCAAAACACAGGATCCTCCAGTAGCTCTAGTCAGAGCAGTGCATCTATACTAGTTTGTCTGGATTGTGAAAGAAAACATAAGGGCTTCTGTTATCGAGCAACGGGTGCCTGTTTTAGATGTGGTAAAACTGGCCACATGATGAGAGATTGTCCAGTCTGGTTCGAGAATGCCAATCGCCTCACAGTAAGTTTAGCCGGATCTGCTTCCGTAACAAGGACAAATGCCAGAACTAATGCTAGGGGTGACACCAGGAATGAAACGCTAAGACAATGGAGAGTATTCGCACTAGTGCCTGGGGATCTACAAAATACTGAATCAGCGGTGTCAGGTATAATCTCTATCTGTGCTCAGAATACTTATGTGTCGATAAATTCTAGTTCCACACACTCATTTGTATTGCATGCTTTTTCTCATAAATTAATTAGACCTTTGGAGCCTATGAACTATTTACTATCTGTGTCTACACTATCTGGAGGTTCTATGATATGTGCTTATGTTTATCCGGCATGTGATATTATGATTGGTGATATGACATTTTATGTTGATTTGCTGCATTTGAGCATTGACCATTTTGACTGTATATTGGGCATGGATTGGTTGTCGAAGTATTGTGAAACTATTGATTGTTTGAATAAAACTGTTGTGTTTCGACCACCTGGTATGCCTGAGTTTGTATTTGTTGGGAATGGGGTAATTCCTCCACCGTATTTGATTTCTTTTGTGAAAGCCAGGAAGTTATTACGAAAAAGGTGCCGGGGTTACTTATGTTGCGTGTTGACTGTGACTTCTGATGGTTCTACTATTGAGAACATCTCTGTAGTAAATGAATTTCCCTATGTATTTCCAAATGATTTACTCGAAGACTTAATTGATAGGGAAATCGAGTTTACTATTAATGTAATACCTGGAACACAACCTATTTCTAAAACTCTTTATAGAATGTCAACCTCAGAATTGAAAGAATTGAAAATCCAACTTCAAGAACTGTTAGACAAGAAATTCATTCGATCGAGCACTTTGCCT
Source organism: Camellia japonica (assembly GCA_030407325.1). Taxonomy (NCBI): domain Eukaryota; kingdom Viridiplantae; phylum Streptophyta; class Magnoliopsida; order Ericales; family Theaceae; genus Camellia; species Camellia japonica. The sequence continues at coordinate 4,147,646 of JAPPVO010000014.1, read as the reverse complement.
TGGGGTGCTCCAGTTTTATTTGTTAAAAAGAAAGATGGGTCCTTAAGGTTATGTATAGATTACCGGGAATTGAATAGAGTGACTATCAAGAATAAATATCTTTTGCCCCGAATAGATGATTTGTTTGACCAACTCTATGGAGCCCAAGTGTTTTTTAAAATTGACCTTAGATCGGGCTATCATCAATTGAAAGTTAAGGCAGAAGACATTGAGAAAATCGTTTTCCGAACTAGATACGGGCACTATAAATTTTTAGTAATGCCATTTGGGGTAAAGAATGCACTTGTAGCTTTCACGGACCTAATGAACAAGGTTTTCAAACAATTTCTCGATAAATTTATAGTTGTATTTATTGATGACATCTTGATTTATTCTAAAAGTAGGAAAGAACACGAACATCATCTGAGAACTATGTTACAGATTTTGAGAGAAAAGAAGTTGTATGCAAAATTGTCCAAATGTGAATTCTGGCTTGACAGAGTAGCGTTTCTGGGACATGTAATCAACAAAGATGGCATATCAGTAGGCCCATAGAAAATTGAAGCCATTGTGGACTGGCCAAGTGTAGACACCCCATTTTTGACCACCTTTAAGACTTGTGGGCCTCAGGTTGATTGTTCGAGGACGAAGGCTATGCTGTGTGCAAAGGTTCGATTTCTTCGGCAAGAGGAGCTTCAAATCCCAACCTTACACCCCATTTTGGACCAAAACTATTTTGACTGAAATGATTTTCAGACCTTAAAACCCTATCTTTCAAAGTATTTTTGAAAATAATTCTACGATGTTCCGAGGCTCGCATTTTGTTAAGTGTTGCGCTTTTCAGTAAATCGATCAAGGACAAAGTGAAAATAAATGAAAGAGATGTGAAATTTTTGAAAAATCTTTCAAAACATCTTGTTTAAAGGTTTGGAGTTGAAGAAAATTGAAGGAGAGGAAAGAAAATTAGTTGGGAGAGAAGTTGGGCGTCAACCGTTAAGAGAGAACTGGGCAGCCTTTACTAAATTAGGTCTATCCTTTTGTACACTTGGACTTAAGTTGTGAGGCCTCCACCCTTGGAAAGAAGACTTCTGGGGCTTCATTTTACACTCAAGAATCTCCTAAAGCCGAGTCTGGATGAGGGAGATATGGCTAGTTGAAGTTAGGCATCAATCCGATTGAGCTGGAAATGAGCAGTCTTCACTAAAATAAGTATATCTTTTTTCATATTTGGAATTTTGATTTGAGGCTACTATCATTGCAAAGAAGACTTACGGGGCTTCAATTTAGGCTCAAGAATGACCTGCAAAGGAGTTCGGATAAAGGAGATGTGCCCGTTTGAAGTCGGGCTTGGAAGCAGATTTTTGGTGGCCGGCCGACCGGCCATTACTGATGGCTATCGGCCACTGGTGAAAAAAGCTTAGATTTTTTAGTTATTTTCATCCAATTGTCTCCCACAATGTGCCAATTGTCTTGTATTGATATTTTCGACTTGAAGCCATATTTTTCTATATATAGAGGTCATTCTCTATTGTTTTCAAGGTTGGAAAGTTTGGGAGCCTCTCTCTCTACAATCCTCTCTCTATAATTCTCTCTCTAGATTTCTCTCTCTCTTGCCCTTTTTGTGCATACAAGTAGAGATACACTTCTAGTTTGTCTAGGAACCCCTAACCAAAGTTGCTTATCTTTGAGTTGAGGTTACTTGAGGCCCTCTTTGAGCTCTAGAAGAGGATTTTGGCTTGATTTGGCTTGATTTTGGTGCCTAAATTGCATCTTGTCTTCAAGAGGTAGAATACTTGTGTTTTGAGCTTTATTTAAATACTTGTTTTGACATCTTTACATACTGTTTTTGAGCTGATTTTGAACTCCAAAAACTCTGCTTTTTTCTGGTGTAAAAATGGTGGATTGAGGCTCCTTTTGAGTTAGGGGTGGTTCACCATTTTGTTCCTTGGTTTGTTAAGCTTTTGTGCCATCTTTCAACACTTTCAAACCAAAATTTTTTTGGCCTTTTAACCATTAATTTTCAGAGATTTTTCAGTGGTGGAAAACATGTTTTGAAGTCCAAAATTGGAGGGGTTAGTCTCCCCTCCTTGTGTCTTGCTTGCATGCCTAGTTAGCTTCACATAGTAGCATGTTTTTTTAGCTTAACTTAGCTTATTCTCAGCATGTTTTGGCTACTGTTTTGACTTGTTTTAGCTTTGTTTTGAGCTAGTTAAGTCCTTTGAGCCTTGTGTGGCATGGTTATGGTGCAATTTCCTTCACTAGTTCAGTGTTTTTGGGCTTTGAGCATCATTTGTGTGTCTTGGTTGCATGTTTTAATGCTTTTTCATGACTAATTCCAGCACCTAAATATCTGTAACCTCCCTCACTTCTTCACTTTTTCATTTGCGTTGATGGTTGTTTAGCTTTAGAGTTGTGTTTAAGCTTGAGATTGAGGTTTGTACTTAATGGTTTCAATCCTCTTTTGGGGGTTTCTACTAACCAAAGGCATTACCTCTCTCTTGCCTTAAATCATCCCTTGGTTGATACCTCTTTCATTAGAGGACACTCACATTGGACTTAATCAATTAAAGAATGGATTGGTAAGTTAAAATGAGTAAATAAAAATGAACAAGTAGAAGAGGCAAGATAAAGCATATTTCGTGTTGCATTGCATATGTTCGAGTCAGATGTTAATTCGAATACAAGGAAAATGGAACGTTTCATACTCAAAGTGATGAAACGTGCCACTTTCCTTGGTCATCATCACCCTTGATCATGGACAATAAGGTGGTGGTCTTGTTGAGTCTTGTTTTTCATTCATTAACTTGTGTAAGCTTGGTTCCTTAGCCATCATGCATGGAAAATGCTTGGTTGATGGTTGAGAGCCAAGAATTACACTACTTTGAGCTTGTGTGATGATAAGGAGAGTAACAGTGCACACAAACCTTGAGAATACACTACTTTGCCTCTATTTGCTCTCTGTTGCAGCAAAAAAAGGAAGTTCAGGGAAGGGGTAGCCGACCGGCCACCAGCAGTAGCCGACAACCACCATTGGTAACTAACCGGCCATCAATGAAAAATTCCACAAGTGTGCTCTTGAGTTGGAGCAGAGGCATTTTGGAAGTCGGCAACACTGTTGGTATTCAAGCATGTGCAATCAGAGGCTACAATGGCAAAGCGGTGGCATTTTCGGGCAGAGAAGTCGAGCATGCATGCATCCCTCGCCCCTCGAGGCCATTTAACTGCTTTATTTAGTTCATTAGTGGTAGCTAATTTACTTGCTTTGTAATTAGTTAGTTAAAGTGTTTAGCTAATTAATTTGTTTTGTAATATTTAATTAGCTTAGAATAGTTAGTTAATTAGTTTCGTGTTGTAATCGCTTAGCTTAATTAGCTAGTTAGCTTATTCTTTTGGACCCTCATTCGCGAGGGCATAATGTTGTAATAAGTGTGGGTGCGTGTGTGTATGTCTTCCAACCCCACATCTTTCTCCATTTTATTTAATCGCTTTTGATGGTTAGTTTAGGGATATTTTCAATTAGCATACCTTATGCTTGCATGTTTGCATCCATTCATTTGTCTTGCATGCACCGAGGCTCGGCACATCATTCAAACTGCATCGTCACTTCAATATCTTCTTTGAATACGTGTTTCAAAGCATGCTATCAAAGTGTTGCAAATACCATGATTAAGTAGCCGAGCCTATTTAGTTACATCATTGCATTAGTCATTTAACATAGTTAGGAATCATGCATTTTTCTAACTTTGTTTTCTTTCTTGGCTTGGAGTACTCAGTGAGTTTTATGCTTTAGCATACTTGCATGAGTGTGATTGCCATATTGTCATGTTTCGCATGCTTGCCATGAGGCTATGTGCTTACTTGTTAAACTGCATGAATGCCTGTGGATGAAGGCTTGGTTGTTTGAATTGAAACGATTCAACGAATGTGCGTTTGAAGCCCACTTTGTTGTGGCAAATAATGTTTTAAGCCCACTTGAGGATGGCAAATTCAAACCATTTTCGCAAACAAACATGAGTTGAATTGTTCTAAGTCTTGTGACTAGTCTATACTTGCTTGTGTGCGTCACATAGTAATGTTAGCTAATAACCGGAATAAGAACACATAATGTTTATAAAAGAACATATCATGATTAGTAGAGGTTGATCTTTGATCAGGCGAGCGGGGGTGCTCATTTCAGGACCTTCCGCTCTCGTACCTAAGTTCCCGAGCCGAGGCAACTTTGGTGATAATAGACACATGACCTTTGGCACGAGTCAGGGTTTCCTAAATTTCCCCAAAACAAATAATTTAGGTGGCGACTCTGTATCTAGTAAAGTAGTTCAATTTTGACATTATTTGATTTAAAATCGATTTTCCAAAAGGTTTGCCAAATTTGGACTCTTTGTTGATTATCAGTTTCATATTGCACTTTGTGAGATTAGATTCAGAACCGTAGGAGTCCAAACTGTGAGGCCTTTCTTTTCAAACCCTTTCTGAAAGGCGGAGCGCGGAAAAAGGCGAGTCCACACCAAGACCGACCAATGTGTTAGAAATCAGAAGTTTTCTGGGCCTTGCTGGCTACTACCGTAGATTTGTGAGAGACTTCTTTAATCTTGCCATGCCATTAACATAGTTAACCCAGAAAAATGTACCATTTGATTAGATTGATCAGCGGGAATTAGCTTTCCAAGAACTAAAAACTAAACTGGTAACCGCACCTATTTTGACATTGCCTAACAACCGATGGGTTTCAAATTTATAGCGATGCTTTTTATAAAGGCTTGGGGTGTGTGTTAATGCAAAATGGGAAAGTAATTGCGTATGCTTCTTGGTAACGCCACCCTCATGAAAAGAACTATCCAACTCATAACCTTGAACTTGTAGCTGTGGTTTTTGTGTTGAAAATCTGGCGCCATTATTTGTACGGAGTATCTTGTGAAATATATACTGATCATAAAAGTTTAAAATATTTCTTTACTCAGAAAGAATTGAATATGAGACAGAGACAATGGCTCGAATTGATCAAAGATTATGACTTGCAAATCCTGTATCATATGGGAAAGGCAAATACCGTTGTCGATGCTCTGAGCCAGAAATCAATTGGGAATTTTTCATGTTTACTCACCGGTCAGAAAGAATTATTATATGACTTGGAAAGAAATGAGATTGAAATTGTGTTGCGAGAACAAGGTGGAGTCTTAGTCGCCATTTCTGCCCAACCTACCATACTTGAAGAAATTAAAGAAAGGCAATTGCAGGATGAATTTTTTAAGAAGATTGTTGATAAAATTGACTCAAAACCAAGGCCAGGATTTGTGTTTGAGAACAATGTGTTGAAGTTTCAGAATCGACTTTATGTATCGGATTGTTTGGATTTGAAAAAACGTGTTATGATTGAAACTCACAATTCAAAGTTTGCTATGTACCCGGGAAACACAAAAATGTACAAAAATTTGAAACAGAATTTCTGGTGGCCTGGAATAAAGAAAAACATTGCTGATTTTGTGGTTAGATGTTTGCATTGCCAAAAAGTTAAAGCTGAACATCAGCGACCCGCTAGATTGCTTCAGTCGCTTTCAATACCGAAATGGAAATGGGAGCATATTACCATGGACTTCATTATGGGATTGCCTCGCTCCTCCCGAGGTATGGATTCTATTTGGGTCATTGTTGATCATTTAATTAAATCTGCCTACTTTTTGCCTATCAAATCTTTGTATAATACGGATAAATTGGCTAACATCTATGTGAATAAGATAGTAAGATTGCATGGTATGCCAGTAGCTATTGTGTTTGACAGAGATCCTAAGTTCACTTCAAGATTCTAGTAGAGTCTACATCAAGCTTTGCGAACTGAGTTAAGACTGAGCAGTGCTTATTACTCACAGACAGATGGCCAATCAAAACAAACTATTCAAACCTTGGAAGATATGCTCAGAATGTGTGTATTAGATTTCCAAGGGCCTTAGGAGACTTATCTATCTCTGGCTGAGTTTGTGTATAACAACAGTTATTATTCAAGCATCGGTATGGCTCCTTATGAAGTGTTATATGGTAGAAAATGCCGATCTTCAATTTGTTGGGCTGAAGTAGGCGATAGACCTTTGACAGGACCGAAACTTATGTAAGAAACCACTGAAAACGTGAAATTGATTCAGCAATGATTAAAAACTACACAAAGTCACCAAAAGAGTTATGCGGATGTTCGAAGAAGAGACAGGGAATATGACGTTGGGGATCGTGTGTTTATTAAAGTAACTCCTATGAAAGAGCAAACTCGGTTTGGTGTAAAGGGCAAGTTAGCAACGAGATATGTTGGGTTATATGAGATTTTAGAGAAAATCAACATGGTGACGTATCGGGTAGCCTTACCGCCGGTCATAGAACATATGCATAATGTTTTTCATGTCTCAATATTGCGAGAATATTTGAGAGATCCGTTCCACATGATTGAACCAACTCATGTGCTTTTGAAAGATGACTATAGGTATGAAGAGAGACTAATTCAGATTGTGAACCGCCGAATCAAAAGATTAAGGAACAAAGAAATACCGTTGGTAAAAGTTGATTTGCAAAATCAAGGAGGAACCTATTCAACTTGGGAGACCGAGGAAAATATGATGAGAAGATACTTTGATTTATTTTCTTTGGACCCGATGTTCTTCCAAAATGAAGGTAATTCAAGTTTGGAGGACCAAACTCTTTAAGAGGGGAAGACTATAACAACCCCAACCTATGATTAGCCGTTAAACCATGATTAATTATGTCTAATGAGTAATTAAGATGAAATTCTGAATTAATTGCATGTGTGTTGCATTATTTGTGTTTCTATCTGTCTATCGTAGAAAGATCTGTTTGTGTTTCTATTTTGTTCTGCGAATTAAAGGCCTTATCGGCATCCAATCACAAATTTGAATTGATATATGTGTTATTTGGAATTTTTAAGATTTTATGGTAGGTTTAATTGAAATTCGATTCAGAACTGACTCAGTAGAATAAATTAATGATAGTTGATTAAGTTAAGTTGGAATTAATTAAAAACCATTAACTAAGCCTATATAAGGCTAATATAAGCTTCTATTAGAACACTTCACTCCTCATCTTTTGAGTTCCAACATAGAGAGAGATAGAAGGAGGAAAATTAGACTCAACAAAGGAATTGGTTTGGAATCTAGCTTAAGACTTGAGAATTGGAAGAGACAACTTGGAATTCTTGCCAATTCAAGACTTTAGGTGAGTAAGCAACTTCTAAACCTTGTGATTAAGTCATGAATTGTGAGGAATCAAGTGAAATAGGTGATTATACACCAAAATTAAGCTTAGAGAAGTGACTCAAGAACTCATACATGCATGCATGCACATCTTTTTACATTTTGAGCTTAAGTTTCAAGAACTCTCACATGCATGTAGTTACTCTAGCATGGTTTTGGAAATTCATCAAGTTCTACATCATTTTATCTTAATTGATCATGTTTTGGAAGGAAAGAAATCATGTTTTATCATGCATGTGTTATACATTGAGTTTCAAGTTTGATTTTAACAATTGACTTGCTCTTTGGGCCTTGATTTTTGCGAATTGACTTTTAATTCATGAAGTTCTATAATTTTATATATGTTTTCTCAAGTTTTAGGCCCAAAAGAGGTGTTTAACAGCTTTGAATTTGAGTTTTGGACTTAGAACATCAATCTGGAAATTCCAGATTTCGACCTCACCGCTCAAGTGACAAATCTTGCGCTCGAGCGAGCACTCTATATCTTGCACTTCCACTCGAGTGACCAAGAGTTGGCTCAAGCATAAAATGCATGCTCCCAGAAGTTTTCATGTTTCGCAGACTGCTTGAGCGACAAGAGTTGCGCTCGAATGAAGACTTTAGTCTCACACTGGAGCGACCATCGAGCGGTCGTTGACCGGAGAATTTGCACAACTAGTAGTTTTGCAGAGTTTACAGATCACTCGAGCGACCAAAGTTGTACTCAAGCGACCACTCACATTTTTGAACCTCCGTTCGAGCGAAGGAAGTTGCGTTCAAGCGAGGACCTTGTTTTCAGCAATTTTGACTAAGTGTTTTGAGACACATTTTGGCATCCTCATTGCATCCTAAGCATTCTTAAGCTTTAATTAAGACATAATGATGAGGACAAGACTTAGAAACACACTAAGAATAAGACATAATAAGTTAAATATGTTCCGAGCGTATATGTCAATGTATATCTGCTATGTGTTTGTATAAGTCACGCCATAGACTATCCGAATTGCCCGCTTTCTCTATTTTGCTACCGGAGCCATTTGTGAGTAATAACTCTGTAAAGTTATGTTTAACTTTAATTATTTTCTGATTATATGAAATGATCAGTTTTCTAAAATGCTATGTTATGTATGAATGAATGATTGTCCAAGTTTCTGAAATGTATTCGTGGCATCCTTAGCATCATATGATATGCATTCCTTTATATGTCATCGGAATGCCTTTATGGTCATCCCTTTATGGGTCACCGAAAACGTCTCTGTGCATATGAGTCATCGAAATACCTTATGGCTGTCCCTTTATGGGTTATCGGAATGCCTTCACGGCTGTCCCTTCATGGGTCATCGGATTTGTTAACGCTAATGGATGTACCACGTACTATCATGTGAAATGTATGAACTTTGAATACGAATATGATTATGTATATGAATATGTTTCTGCTTTGACGTCTGATTATGTACAAGACTTTGTTTCTGTATGGACATCATTCATTAAAACCTTTACTATGTTATTATTCACTGGGCTTCTGCTCACTATTTATATTATATATGTAGGTAAGCAAGCGCGTGACCAGGCCTAAGCTGCTTCATGGAGAGCTTTGTTTTGTTGACCACCCATTTTGTGCCTCCCGATGAGATTCTAGATTAAGTCTAGTCAAGTGGTCATGTTTTGGGAACGATGTTTTTAACTCTTGTTTTGTTTTCTTTTTGTGAGTCTCGTACAATTTCTGACTTTCTGTATAATGGGATAATGGGCTAAGTCCCACTTTTATCTTATCTGTATCAGCAAGTGACATAAGATTGTTGTATTATGACGTCACGTGTTTGTACATAAAAGTTTAAATTATTTGTCCCATGTTTGTTTGCACAGCTCAATGGACGTTGTATATTGTATATTTGCTTCCACAACCCCTTAATAGATATTAATATGTTTAAAGGCCTTTGGTAATCCCAGGATTGCTGGCCGGTTACGGCGCTAAACATATGGGGGTGGGTTTGGGTCGTGACATAAATCTTCTTTGTCATTGATGCATCAATAGCCAGTAGACAGTCCAGTATCACGGTGTTAAGCTACTACCCTCAAACTACTTTGATTCTTAAAGTTAATTTAAAGAATTTCTTACTAGTTACTACTTACTAGTTCTATAATGTTGTTTCTTATTGAGATTAAAAGGAGGATTCTATTATAAAGCTTTTTTTATATTTAAAACCTTGGTGAAGGAAGCTGCATTGTTTTTCTATCTTTACAAATCCTAAAGCAACAATCATTCCTAAACTTAAAAGTGATTGTACATTGCAGCTAAATGGTGATTGCTGTATTCTAATTTTTCAAGTGTTGTCCTGATCATATATGCTCCATTGCATATTTATTTGCATTAGTAGGTCTAATCTGATCATTAGTTAAAGTCTTATGATAATGTTCGTCACAGCCTTATGCGCCAAGTGGTATTTAGTTGGTCTCCTGAACTTCGTGCTTGGGGATCAATTCCTCTTATGTCATATTGACCCAAAAAGTGTGCATGTATAGAAGGTAGTGATTATTAGAAAGAAGCACCATGACTAATGGACTTGATTTATTTTTCAAGAGACTGCTACCAATCAATTCACAAATCAGAGAAAATTATAAGATTATCTAATTGGCTACAATGTATTAACTTACAATTAGTACTTGGAAGGTTCTCTATAATTTTAACTTTATTTTGTTTTATTTTTTTTGCTTGGAAGGTGTAAGTCTACTTCTATGTTGGAGATGTAGATCCTAATTTATAGGTTTGTGGTTGATTACTAACCATCTGACATCACTTTATGTCTTTCTTATGCTGTCTCAGTGAGGGCTGCTACCATTTCTGGTGATCTTTCTTATGAAAGTTTATATTTTTGTTGGTTTTATTGTGGGTCAATAAGGTATTTTATGTGTTTTTTATTTGGTTTTTATGTTTAAGTTTCTAATGTTAACCTACAATTTTAAATGGTTAGTTATGAAGACTCTAACATTGCACTATCTTATGGTGCACTTTTGAGAGACTGCATTCGTCATCAAGTTGTAGCAAGGTGAACAATATTAGCCTTGTCAACTTGTCAAAATCCACTGTCAAAGAGAGAGAACTCTATTTGAAATAAATCTTGTTTGATAACTAGTTACATTTTATTATTTTTAGAGTAGCAGAAACCTAGCATTACAATGAACAATTTCAGCATACTTGTTTGTTACTTCCGCTCCATGTATGGGGAACAGTTTTTGTGGCCTTTTGCCCTGTCAAATAGTGCTAAGGCTTACACATGCCTCACACTTATGACATAACAATACTGCTTTATCACGTAGCGCTTTCTGAGATTATTATTTGTCTGTTTTAGAAATTAATATTTTTCAAAGTTCTTGTGCTTGTTATGTCAGCTTCATTTGCAATTCATGTACAAATTAACTTATTCTTAAAAGAAATAAAAGGACCATCTGTTGAGTGAGAACACAACGAATTTCACTAATGTGAATTTTTATTAAGTACAAAACACTTGTACAAGGAAGATAGTACATTCAAGTACATACTAGAAGAACACCCAAGATTTTAGGACACCTCACATACACTAAACACTTTGGTGTACTGAAACACACAACACTCAAACTCACTTATAGCTTGTTTCCTTGAGTATTCGATGCTTAGTACAAGAACTCATCCCATATTTATACTACTTCAATAATGTGAAGAAGATTCCAAGAGTAAACCTTGGCCACAAATTGAGTTAGGTAAACTTAGTGGTTCATAAATGGTGAAATGAGTGGTTGGAAAATGGTGAAATTTGGTTAGGTAAAATTAGTGGTTGGTAAATAATGGCTGTTGGGTAGGTAAAAAGTGTGGTGAAAATTTTAGTTATAGAACATTCAAGTGTAACCTGCAATCTTGTAAAATTATCTGAAGGGGGAGAGGGAAATATTTGAAGAAGATTCTAGAAATGGTAAAGAGAAGTCAATGGTGATTCTTAACACCATCAACATGATTTCTGTAAAATAAACAAGATTAACGTCGTATATGTTTTAACTCTTGATGTGAAAAAAACAACCACCAACCTCGGCCTATTTTTGCAGATGCTTCAAAGATGTCCATCATGTGATATGGTCATCATATTGTTATTCTTGTGCTAACTGCTATGCTGTTTATGCTACATCAATTGTTACATAATTTGGCTTACAATTGTGTCCTTGAATCTCGAGTCTTTACTTACAAAACTAAGTACATAGAGCATGGGATATTAGTTCTTGATCTCTGACATCTTGAAGTCTTAATTTGAACTGTAGAATGTTAAATAGACTGCTGCGTTTTTCTATAATGACCAACGTGGCAGTTAAGCAAAAGTTCCTTGTTAATAAAATCCACTCATTTGCTTATGCATGTTTGTGTTCATTTCATACGCTAGTGCCTAGTCAAAGCAAAATAACAATTTAGCTAGTCCAAAAAACCTGTCTTTGGTTTATCCTTTTTTCATCAAAAATATTCTTTGTTGACACATGGAAATTGTGTAATTTAGATTTGATTTCAAATGGTTGTTTTCACAGGTACACCTTAGAGTCAGAGCATATGAAGAAGTTTTTTAACTGTATACAAAGTTCAAATTTTGATATAGCTTCAGATGCTGTGGCGACTTTTAAGGTTAAGTATGGTCAAGATAATCTGTTTTTATGTTTGACAAGTTCTGATGATTAAATTCTTAGCATAGTCATATGGTGTTTTCTTCTCTTTTTTTGCAGTTTGCATGAAAATAAAACCAGCAATTTGACTGGTGTTTTTGTTGTTTTGGCATTTTTCTATCGTCCATTGTTAATGCATCACTAAATTATACTAGCTTGACCAACTCTTTGAAATGAAAAATTGCAAGGAACCATGGGCTCAAGTAAGCTTACCTTATTACTAGTTGAGGACAGAAGCCTTGAGAAGTGCTTTTTTTTTTTCCCACTTATTATATTTAAACAATAGTTGGCTTTTATTTTAGTTTTATGACTTAAAAATATCTAACTATGCACTGAAGATTTTCATTATGGATTTGTTGATTCTATGTATATGTCATATCTATATGGTAATTGTAACATCCCAAAATAATTACAAATATTCATCTGCTCATGACTCATACAAGATGACATGAACCAAATAATAGACTTTCATTTATCAGAGTTAAATTACAAAAAGTAATACATGCGATATACATTTATAAGCTCCACCATGAATCTACAGCATGTGATACCAACTTCATGATCAACCAATAAACGCCTTACAGGCTTACAGTTTTCCAAGACTATGCTTGGTTACAACAAAAGAGAGAGTCTTAAGCTCCATACATATAAAGCCCTAGGCTTATACAATAATTAAATACAAAATCAGAAAATAGAGCCTTCAGCTCCCTGGTTCGCCCAAGCTAGGTCCTTGGAGGAGACATGTCACCAGCACCTGAAAATGATTTTCCTAAATAGGGTGAGCCAAAACCTAGTAAAGACAATCTAGCACAATATATGAATCTTAACAAAGATATAAGTATGATGCACATGTTCAATGCCCAATGACAAATCTTTTACAAGTCTTTTCGAAAACCATGTTATGCCAAATTTACGTCTCAATCCATTTTATCTCAGTTTATTAGCTATACCCACTTCATTTAATCAACCAAACAGAAGATACACTTCATAGGTCTCCAACCAATGTAATTATCATACAATTACATTTACTTGCCATTTTACGAAAATTTCGTCCGCGAGAATCGACACCCATGTATACGCGTGGTTTTCGGGACTTTCACCTCGAACACACAGGCCAACTTAGTTTAATGGAGTCTATCTCCTTTCTTCTCCCAAACATGGAGTACACCCCCTTTCTCCTCCCAAACATCATACATATATAATGCATACAAATCATAATCATATTCAATGATAACGACTCAGAGATTAGTTTTAATTCGCATAATCCTCATGCAATTTCTACAACAGTCATGGCTATCCTCCACCGATAGCCCAAAACAGATATTTCTAAACAGATATACAATCTTCACAACAGATAGATTATCCAAATTTCCATAGGTGAAAGGTAATACATATCTAACTCCACCATTTATACAAACGTCCATCTAATTTCATATTTCCAATGCTAATTTCATTTATTTATATAAAATAATTATTTAAGATATTTTAGAGCAAACTTCTCCTTTTTTCCAACATCTACTCCAAGTACCAAAATCAATCATTTTAACATAACACAAGCTCATATTTACTCTCATAACCATTTCCAATACATCTATTCAAAAATTCCTCGTTTGATTTTAAACCAAAACCCTAGGTTTGTTCAAAATCACCTTCAAACCTAATATTTCTTATACATCAACAAATAATTAAGTTAAAACTCACAGAAGAGTGTAGAAAGTCCCTACCTTGAAGTTAGAAGTCGAGCAAGCAAGGTAGAAACTTCAAAGATGCTTAAACATAACTCTATTTGGATAAAAATGTAGCCTTTGAGATGATCTACCTTTTTAACAAAGAAAGTAGGGTAGAGAAACCACTAAATTTATGTGAAAATGTAGAGAGAGTGAGAGTTTTAAAGAGAGAGGCTCTTCGATCTAAGGTTTTGGGAAGAAAAGAGATGAAAAAGAGTGCTGTTGCGAACTGACATATGCACAGTCCACTCGAGCGCAAGAAGTGATGCTTGAGCGCCAAGACACAAACCAAAAGGGTATTACCGCTCGAGCTCAAGAAGTGACGCTTGAGTGCAGAATACACACATCCAGCAGTTTTGTAGACAATATACTAACGCTCGAGCGCAGGAAAGGCCACTTGAACGCCCATCCGCTCGAGTGTAGGAAATGCCACTCGAGCGTAGAACACACCCTCCTAGTTGTTTTGCAGACCAGCAAAAGTACTAAGAATTTACAAAACCCGCTCGAGCGCAAGAAGTGCTGCTCGAGCGGAGAAACAAAATTCTGGGCAACAAAGGTTTGAAAACTAAGCAACCAACCTATTCCCAACACAACCACTACAATCCAATCACCCAATTTAAGGAAGAACAATGGGGAAAAGACATGAACAACCATACGGAGCTATAAAACCCGAGTTTATAATACACAATAGGTCAAGTCTAAACCAGAAACGTTATAACCTCCCTTCCCCCTTGAGGAATTTCGTCCCTGAAATTTCAAATCAAGTTTGAAAACTAAGTTAAAACCAATTACAATAATGGTAATCATTTAATTTTGTTACCATGATCCATTCTCCGATCATCCATTCTCATTAACTCGGTATACAAGTTCTAATATTGAAAGTACAGTTCACATTTTTCCAAAACACGTACAATGTTCATAGTAAATCCAGGTTTCCAAAACATATACAACATATACAATGTTTTCATATTCCCAAACATATACAATGTTTTCATATTTCATTATTATAACAAAATTTCATGACATGCTTAAACATCAACAAATAAGTTCGGAAATTTCTTATGGACTTCTAACTCGCGTTCCCAAGTTGCTTCCTTAACTACGTAATGTTTTCACAATACCTTAACCAATGGAATTGTCTTGCCTCGCAAGACATGGTCCCGAGCATCCAAGACCCTCACCGGTCTCTCCTCATATGAGGCATCCTCATCTACCTCTAAGTCGGTCCAATCCAACAAATGTGATGGATCCAGCTCATATGCATAGGTATAAAGTGAGTTGACTTAGTCAACCAGTCAACTACCACCCAAATGGCATCACTACCCTGTTGAGTCCTCTGAAGGCCCATAACAAAATCCATCGTGATATGCTCCCACTTCCACTCGGCTATAGGCAAGGGTTGTAACAAACCCACTGGCCTCTAATGCTCGGCCTTCACTTGTTGACAAGTAAGGTATTTTAACACAAACACAGCCACATCCTTCTTCATTCCTCTCTACCAAAACTAGCGACAAAGGTCGTGATACATCTTTGTACTTCCCAGATGCACCGCAAGGCGTGAATAGTAATACTCTCAGAGTACTTCCTATCGGCAAGACTCCGCCACAAAGAGACGATCAAGGTATCTAACACTCAAGTCGGAGTACATGTTCAAGCCTCTTTCTACCTTTCCATTGGAGATCTTCTCCCAGAGGGATTCTAACTCAAGGTCACCCTTTTGTGCTTCCATCACTCGGTTCACAAGTGTAGGTTGCGCAACTACTGAAAACAAAGCTGTAGATTCAACAGACTCGCCAAGAAGCAAGTCAAACTCCCCAATAGGACCCAATATCTCCTATTCCCGGATGGCAATACAAGCTACACTACTAATGGATTTCCTACTCAAGGCATCGGCCACAACGTTGACCTTTCCCAGATGATAATGTAGCTCAAAATCATAATCCTCTATAAACTCCATCCACCTTCTCTACCTCAAATTCAAGTCTTTCTGTGTAAATAGATATTTCAGATTCTTATGATAAGAAAATATCTCAAACTTCTCACCATACAGGTAATGCCTCCAAATCTAACTTTAGGCAAAGATCACCGCCACTAACTCTAGGTCATGAATAAAGTAGTTCCTCTCATGTGTTTTCAACTGCCTAGAGCCATAGGCTACTATTTTTCCCTCTTGTATCAAAACACAACCCAAACCTTCCCGTAAGGCATCACAATACACTGAATAGCCCAAACCACTCTCCGGAATAATCAAAACTGGAGCAGTGGTAAGTCTAACCTTAAGCTCTTGAAAAAACTTTTCATAAGTCTCACTCCACACAAACTTGATCCATTTCCTCGTCAGTCTAGTTAATGGCGAGGCTAGCTTAGAGAAATCCTTCACAAATCTACGATAGTACCTGGCCAACCCCAAGAAACCACAGATCTCGAAAGCGTTCTTAGATGGTTCCCAATCCTGCACTATCTCTATCTTGGATGAATCTACAGTCACCATTTCCCCAGATACCACATGGCCTAAGAACTTAACCTCTCTCAGCTAGAATTCGCATTTCCCAAACTTAGCATACAATTTGTGGGCTCTAAGTAACTCAAATGCTACCTGCAAGTGTTCCCCGTGCTCCTTCTAAGAGGATGAGTAAATCAAGATGTCGTCCACAAAGATAACCACAAAACGGTCTGGAACTCACGGAAGATCCGGTTCATCAAATCTATAAACACAGCTGGTGCATTGGTTAGCCCAATGGGCATCACTAGAAACTTATAATAGCCATACCGTGTACGAAATGCTGTCTTCAAGATGTCCTCCTTCCTCTCTCTCAACTAGTGATAACCTGATCTTAGGTCTATCTTAGAAAAGCAACAAGACCCCCTCAACTGATCAAACAATCATCTATATGAGGCATTGGGTATTTGTTCTTAACAGTTACTCGGTTCAATTTCCGGTAATCTATATAAAGTCACAATGCACCATTTTTTTTTTTTTTGGGCAAAAAGAGCCGGTGCTCCACAAGGTGAAGTACTAGGGTGAATAAAACCCTTTTCTAACAATTCCTGGATATGAATCTTCAACTTATTCAACTCGGCATATGTAAATTTATACGGTGCCATAAAAATCGGTGTTATGCCAAGCACTAAGTCGATAGAAAACTCGATCTCTCGATATGGTGGTAGAATGGTAAGATCATCCGGATAAACATTCGGGTATTCACAAACTACCCTTGGCAACTCAACTCAGACTTCATCACACTCTATACCTAAGAAGTTAGCAAGAAGGCAACTAAGCTCACTCTGCTCACGCAGATCATACACTGATGATAAGACTCTATCAACCCGATCCCCCAAAAAATAAAAGCAATCACCGCTCGGGGTATATACAACAACCTTTTGACGATAGTAGTCTATAACAGCCTAATATGATGACAACCAGTCCATACCCAATATAACATCAAAACTAGACATATCAATCAATACAAATGCAAAAGGAAGTGGACGATCGGCAACCTCTATGTCACAACCCCGACACCCCTACTTCAAAATAATCTCACCACCAATAGGTGATTTTACACAAATAGGAGATGCTAACTGAGCCAACTCTAACCCCAAAACCGATGCAAATGAAGACGGGATAAATGAATGGGATACACCCGTATCAATCAACACATTAGCAGCTGAATTACAAAACAAGAAGGTAACTCTCACTATTGAAGGTGCTGGTACTAGATCTAGCGCAGTAACAACATACATACGCCCTATAGGTCTTTACTTAACCTGTTCACCCTTCGGAGCATAAGCCTAATGCACCAACTAAGTCGAAGAGGCTCCTTGATTGGCCCTCAAGACTTGTGCTGACTGTGCCGGCTGGTGGCTCTATGTCTGTCTCAAACCAGACGCAATGTGTCCCGCCTGCCTGCACTGATAACAAGTGAGCGACTGCCCTCTCCCCTAACTTTGGCTTTGAGAACGAGTCGAAGATGAAGCAGACCATTGCCCTTATCCCCTCTACGGGCAAGCTGGAGACTTGTGACCCAACTGGCCACACTTGTAACAAGTGAAATCTCCCTGACCACCTCTCCTAGAACCTGAACTTGGTACTGGAAAAGTGGACCTCGATTGAGCTCCCTAGGACAATTGTGGGTTAAAAACCCTCTGCCTCTTACTGTCTTCCTAAATATCTTGACTCCTCTTGGAGCCCCTCATCCTTTCTTCCTCCATTTGCATCACGATCTCAAGATGAGCCGCCGACTCTAGAAGTTGCCCGAAATCTCTAATAATCGAACTGGCTACCTTGAAAAGAAACCCCGCCCTTAACATCATCTCAAACTTCAAGCAGCGGCACTCCTCTATTACCACTAACTCTGGTGCAAACCTAGAGGGGCTAGTAAAGGCTGCCTCAAACTCGGCCACTGGTGTGTTCAACTGCTTGATTTGAGAAAACTGATCCCTCAACTTCTCCCTGACAGTGGAAGGCAAAAACTTATCTTGGAAGACGTTGACAAAGGCCTCCTAAGTCATTCCAATGCATCTACGCGCATATTTCCACCACTGACCCGCATCTCCCTTCAACTGGAAGGATGTCAAGGTCACTCTCAGTCTATCTTCCTTGATGCCAAATATCTCGAACGTCTTCACTATCTGTTCTAACCACTCGTCTGCCTTTAATGGCTCCTTGGGATCAACCACATACTCATCCAGATTTGACTGGAAAAACTCTCGCTTTAGAAAAGATGGTCCTGCCTCAACTACTTAGGCCTGGACTTGATTCTCAGCCTTGAGAATGTCCATGGATTTCGTCAATGCTTTGGCCATTTCTCGGGCTAAGGCGCTCATGGCCTGTTGACCAACTAGTTCGGCCACATTGGTTTGATAAACC
Organism: Camellia japonica; assembly: GCA_030407325.1. Classification (NCBI taxonomy): domain Eukaryota; kingdom Viridiplantae; phylum Streptophyta; class Magnoliopsida; order Ericales; family Theaceae; genus Camellia; species Camellia japonica. Next base: position 4,129,167 of record JAPPVO010000014.1, on the reverse strand, counting down.
CCTTTCTTCCTGTTCCAGAATTTCATCCGGTAAAGGCATCTCATACCTTCTAGGCCTACCACGCCTACCGCTACCACATCCACGACTTGACATCCTAATGAAGGCAATAGAATAGATTAGCACATTTACAAATGTGCCAAAGCTAACACACTCGCATCCTAAAATAGTGGACAACAGTAATTCATTCCACATAAGTACATAGTCACGTAAACACATGAATTTCATTTCCGAATAATGACCGTCTCGTGGCATTACTAGAGTTCCAATTAGTAACAGCGGTGATCAAGTGCTCTTCTAATAGGATATCTAGAAACCCGTAGACTTTATCAACATCCTAAAAATTAAATCTCATACGTAAATAATCACATAAGCATGTTATCATATAAACACACACCGTTCATACTAAAGTCTTTATCAAGCGAGACAAATCCATTATGATACTAACAACTTACCACGTACCCAAAGTATTCAAACTCGGTACGCTCTGATACCAAGTTGTAACGTCCAAAAATAATTACAAATATTCATCTGCATATGACTCATACAAGATGACATGAACCAAATAATAGACTTTCATTTATCAGAGTTAAATTACAAAAAGTAATACATGCGATATACATTCATAAGCTCCACTTTGAATCTACAGCATGTGATACTAACTTCATGATCAACACTTTGAATCTACAGCATGTGATACTAACTTCATGATCAACCAATAAACGCCCTACAGGCTTACAATTTTCCAAGACTATGCTTGGTTACAACAAAAGAGAGAGTCTTAAGCTCCATACATATAAAGCCCTAGGCTTGTACAAATATTAAATACAAAATCAGAAAACAGAGCCTTCAACTCCCAAGTTCTCCTAAGCTAGGTCTTTGGAAGAGGCATGTCACCAGCACTTGAAAATGATTTTTCCAAGTAGGATGAGCCAAAGCCTAGTAAAGACAATCTAGTAAACAGAGAATACACCCCATAGGTCTCCAACCAATATAATTATCATATAATTACATTTACTTGCCATTTTACGAAAATTTCGTTCGCATGAATCGGCACCCATGTATATGCGCAATTTTTGAGACTTTCACCCTGGACACACAGGCCAACTTAGTTTAATAGAGTCCATCCTCTTTCTTCTCCCAAACATGAAGTACACCCCCTTTCTCCTCCCAAACATCATACATATACAATGCATACAAATCATAATCATATTCAATGATAACGGCTTAGAAATTAGTTTCAATTCTCCTAATTCTCATGCAATTTCTACAACAATCATGGCTATCCTCCACCGATAACCCAAAACAGATATTTCTAAACAGATATACAATCTTCACAACAGATAGATTATCCAAATTTCCATATGTGAGAGGTAATACATATATAGCTCCACCATGTATATAAACATCCATTTAATTTCAAATTTCCAATCGGTTGACGATTATTCAAAACATGAACTACGGAGGTTTATTGTCAACGGCATAATCTCTTTTTCATGTTGAGAATCACTTTCCGTTTAACATATTTCTCACTTAGTTGATGTAATCTTTAGTGAACGTAACAATCACCTTGGACAAATGGGTTAAAGAATGGTAAAGACTAATGAATTTGGCTTAAAATGAATCAACCCACATAAAGAAAATGAAGTACTTTGCTTGGGTTCGGCCGGACATTATGCTGAGTCCATCGTGTCAAGGGTTGTCATACGTCAATCCATGATGTTTTGATGAACCTTGAAGCGTCTCTACTTCCTTCTTTGAGTTCACTTTATGATAGGAGGGAGGGATAGTTGTTGTTCATTGCATTTATTGATTTTTTTTTGTCCAAATTGTATCCGCAATCATCAAGCAATCAACTTGCTCATTGATGGTTTTGGAAACGATTCCAATCTTCTCTTGAGGCTTTCCCATGACAGAGAAGCGTGAGAGGGACAAACAGAGTTCAGAATGACTTTGTCTACACTGTTTTCACTTCAGAGCACAAAATAGGATTTTGCATAAAATTAAGGCATGGCCGGCCTTATCTAGGCCCGGCCGGGCCTCATTGTGGCACAGCCGACCATCAATGTTTGGCCAACAGTATGTTTTGCAGAAATAACAGAGAGTAGTGGCTGAAGGTGAAACAGAGCAGGCCTAGACAGACAGAGCTGTTCTTGGACACTGTGCATGTAACCCTTGTGCATCCTTGCTTGCATCATTATTGTAAATTAATGCTCCAGCATTGTTATTATTGTTACAATTAGTCTTGTTGTAATTATTGTTATGATTATTATTATTATTGTTTATTTGTAATTGTTATATCTAATTAATTTAGATAGCTAGTTTATTTCTCATTATTATCCTTGTTATAATAGAGTAGCTAGTTAGTTAATTCTTTAATTTATTTATTCGGTTTTGTAATAATTAGTTTAATTCGGACTTTCGGACTTTGATTCGCACCCTCTTGCACGAGGGCAAATGTGTAATAAGTTATATGTCTTCCAACCCCACATTTTTCTCCTTTTTACTTACTTGCTTACGATGATTAGTATAAAACATCATTTTTCAAATTACCATTCTTATGCGTTGCATCCATTGTCTTGCGTGCATCCAAGATTCGGTTCATCATACTAACCCAACATCAATGTCCAAATTCATTGCTTGAATATGTGCTTTATCGCATGTCTTGAATGGAATCATATGCCATGCTCATAGCTGAGCCTATAAATTACATAATGTGTGCATTGCATTTAGTAATATTTCATTAATTAGGAGCATGCATATGTTTCTAATTATTTTGCTTTGTTTTGGCTCGGAGTACTAGGTGAGCAATTTTGAGTTTTAATATCTTGCATCGAATGTTCGTGTTGCCATGCCAAGCATACTTCCATGAGGCTAATTGCTTAAATGATATAACTGTTTGAATGCCTGTGGATGAAGGCTAATTGCTTAAATTGGGATAGTTTGATTAGATTTTAAGCCCACTTTTTCAAGTGGCATATTCACAAACTCTTTTAAAAAAACAAACATGAAATAAAATGTTCTAATTCTTGCAAATTAATCTATACTTGTGTGCGTCACATAGTAAAAATAGCTAATAAAATCGGAACAAGAGCATATAACGTAAACAAAAATTACATCATGATTAGTAGAGGCCGATCTTTGATCGGGCAAGTGGGGTGCTCAATCTATGACCTTTCCCTCTCGTACCTAAGTTCCCGAGCTGAGATACTTTGGTGATGACGGATAAGTGGCCTTTGGCACGAGTCTCGGGTTTCTTAAATTTTTCAAAAATATTTAAGTGGTGACTCTGAAATCTGGCAAAGCAATCCATTTTTGGCATTTGATTCAAACATCAATTTTCCAAAAGAATTGCCGGATTTGGACTATTTTGTGTTTTCACTATTTCGCATTGCACTTTGTGAGATCAGATTCGGAACCACTGGAGTCCGAACAGTAAGGCTAGTCGTCTTTCAAAAGAAGCACGAAAAGCGAGCTACAACTACTAATACAAAAATTTTAGAATTATTTTATTTGTATTATCTTGTTGCGACGCTGAACCTTTGGGTACCGGGTTTGGGTCGTGACAAAAGTGGTATTAGAGCAATGGTTTTTGGTTTTAAAAAAAAAAAAATACCATGATACTCATAAAATAATATCAAAATATAATAGAAACTTAAAATTATTTTTTTGAAATAATTTTCAGTATAAAAATATATAGACAATTAACTATTCAGAAAAATTTAGAAAAATATCCTTTTTTTATTTTTTATTTTTTTATACTCCAAAATTTAATAGCATCTAACATTTGGGGTGTAGTACTTGTTTCGGAGAATTTGATCATGACGGTTGAGGATCTGTATCGATTGCTCTTCATAAGAGAGATCGTTTTGAACCTCGAGGTCTTCATGATTAATGACATGTTCTGGATCTCAAAGATATAGCCGGAGCATTGATACATGAAATACATTGTGGACATTAGACAGTTCAGGTGGCAGTGCAAGGCGATATTCCACAGGACCAATCCTTTCTAGTATCTCGAATGGCCCGATATAACGTGGGTTTAGCTTTCCTCGCTTCCTAAATCAGATAACCCCTCTTGTTGGTGAGATCTTTAGGAACACATGATCTCCTATTTGAAATTCTAAGTCTCGTCTCTGTGTATCTGCATAGCTTTTCTGGCGGCTCTGGGCAGTGTGAATTCGCCGTTGGATGAGTTGAATTCTGTCACTCGTTATTTGCTCGATTTCAGGGCCTAATAACTTCTTATCCCCAACTTCCACCCAACACAGAGGTGATCGACATCTCCTGACTGTTATCTAAGTATGATGTACTAACACTTTATGTATAAGTAAGACATGTGTTATAGAAATTATATATATGTTGTTATGGTATCTTTAAGACATGTGTTATGGAAAATATATATGTGTTGTTATGGTATCTTTGTGCATCATAGATGTAATATTGCGATGACTAAGTACGTAATAATTTGGACTAGTCCACTAACCGTTTTCACCCTGTAGTAATGGCTAACGATGGAAATGGAACTGGATCGTCGGTTAGCGGTGCTGACCCAATGGAGCAAATCTTGGAAAGAGCAGTTACGAGTTTTCTGCAGGCCCTGCAAACCAACATGAATAATGGAATTCCCGAACGGCGAGAAGAACCAGTTACGATAAAAAGTTCCAGGATTTGAAACCCACCACATTCACCGGCAGTCCAAATCCACTAGTAGCAGAAGCTTAGGTTAGAGATATGGAGAAGATTTTTCGCTCACTACCTTGTACAGAACGACAAAATGTAGCCTTTGCTGCATTCACCTTCAAAGACGAGGTACAAGAATGGTGGCTCCTTACCATAGAAAAAGAAGAAATCGTGACCTGGGCATGATTCTTGGAAGTCTTTTACAAAAAATACTTTCTAGATTCGCCGCAAGAACAAAAGGCATCAGAATTCATACACCTAAAGCAAGGAATAATAACGGTGGCTAAATACAAGAGCAATTTCACGCAACTGGCTCGATTTGCGACAGATGTCATTCCACTGAAGCTCGGAAAGCTAGGAAGTTCAAAGCCGACTTAGATGATGACATCAGAAACAAGATTGAGGTTTTGAATGCCAATCTATGCAGAAGTGGTGGATTGAGCTTATATTGTAGAAAAAGGGATTATGGCCTCTCGTTCCGGGAAAACGAGCCAAAAGAAGCGATTCTGGGAAAAAGACAACAAAAGATTTAGTGATGCACCTCCAAAGAAGGTAAATATGAGCTCAACTAGTTCAGGCAATCAATGTCCTACTAACCGCGGAGGTGGCACCATTCCAAATTGTTCTACTTGTGGGAAAACTCATTAGGGACGATGCCATCGAGACACGAGAGCATGTTTTAAATGCGGTCAAGCTGGTCACTTGCTGAGAGATGCCCAAAGCTTACCAATCCTATGGCAGGCCCCTCTAGACCAGCCCCAAAACCCACGGTACCTGGAGGAGTGAGGAAGGACCAAAAACGCCAAGGAAGAGCTTTTGCCTTAGTGCTTGGAATATTATTTTCTAAGTATCATGGTATTTTTATTATATTTTTCTCTATATTTTTCCTAAATCAAAATATACTGAAACATAAAATTTTATGTGCGACTAAGAGGCGTGCCCCCCAAGTTGGTTTCCTGCCTACGCCTCTTGCTGCTCACACCTCCTCTTATATATATAGATATCCATCATCTAATGCAACCTCGCCTTTTCCCCAAATTCTCTTAGTCTCTCTTTGCCCTCTAGTTATTTTTATATAAAACTTTGAGTTCAGTTGGGAGTAGTGAACAGAAAGTCAAAAGTTGAAATTAATATTCATGTGAGTTGTATTACATCTTGAGTTACCATAACATATTTTACGTATGTTTTAAGTTACCATAATTTATTTTGTACAAGTTATGTACTTAACTTATATTTAGATTTCAAGTATGTTAATTATTTTTTTGAACTCCATTTTCTTAGAATGAAACCCATGGATATGTTTGTTTAAATTTTAGCAATTATTTGATAATAATTTTGTAAACAATTATTTTTTATAAGTACCACTACGGGAGTCCCATACCTTGAGGGACTTAAATAAACCATTGGCTTCTGATTGGTCACCTTGTGGCCCTCTGTTTGTCATGGATCCATTGACATTTGTTCTGATTGTCACTCTAGTGACCACTGTTCTATTCTGTATCGTGGTTATGATTATTTGCTTATATGATTTCTGCATTCTACTTATTTGTTTTAGTTACCAAACTAATCTCTATTTGTTTTTTTTTTTTTCCAAATAATTATCCATGGTAATTTTCATACCATTATGCTCATTGTATAATATTTCTCACTCTGCCATGTGCTTATAGCTGTTATCCCCTTTCAGGTGATGAGATTTAGTGGAATCGAGATTGGGAATAAATTGTAGTTTTTTTTTTTTTTAATTTCAATTACGTTGATTATTTTCTGAACTCTATTTGCTTAAATTGAAACCCATAGATATGTTTGTTTAAGTTTTAGAAATTATTTGACAATGATTTTGTGAACAATTATTTTCTGTAAGTACCACCATGGGAGTCTTATGCCTTGGGGGACTTAAATAAACCATTGGCTTCTGATTGGTCACCTTGTGGCCCTCTGTTTGTCATGGATCCATTGACATCTGTTTTGATTGTCACTCCAGTGACTTATGTTCTGTTCTGTACTATGGTTATGATTATTTGCTTATATGATTTTCGCATTCTGCTTATGTGTTTTATTACCAAACTAATCTCTATTTTTCTTTTTTTTTTTGCCAAATAGTTATCCATGGTAATTTTTTACCCTTATGCTCATTGTATAATATTTCTCACTCTGCCATGTACTTATAGATGTTATTCCTTTTTAGGTGATGAGATTTAGCGGGATCGAGATAGGGAATAAATCACAGTGTTATTTATTTACTATCTATAATTCTGATCGGACTCTTGTAATAAAATCAAGCCCAAATGACTATTTTCTTTTTAAATAAACTTTTTGGTACCAATTTATTTTATTTTAATTTATCTATTTGCGCTACTAATACAAAATTTTAGCATTATTTTATTTGTATTATCTTGTTGCGACGCCAAACTTTTGAGTACAGAGTATGGGTCGTGACAATATAAACTCATTATATATATATATATATATATATTGCAATTATATAGCACAATAGGGCTAAGATTATTAACATACATATAAATAATTAAAATAAAATTATATATATTTAAGTAACACTTTTATAGAACAACATGGTTTAAATTATCAAAATAAATAATCAAAATCATTCTTTAATTGTAAATGATTTTTTCCTCTAATTTAATTACTATTTTTAATATTAAAATTAACACTTATTTTATTATATATATAATATATATATTTAAAATACACTTTCATAATTCAATTGGGCGAAAATTACACTGCATATTTTGTAATATATTTTTTTAAATAATTTCATACATATGTGCACATAGATATACATAAATAATTAGGGATTTTTTTAAGGTCCCTGGTATTAAGATTTTATAGCATAAATGATATCCAATATTTTTATAATGTCTAAGGTCCCTCAACATGGATCCAAAGAAAATTCAATCATGAGAATTTCTTTGGATTCTAGTCTAGAGATTTTCTCTAGATTTTCTGAGAAATTATCTGGTTTTCACAAGAATTTCTCTGGGTTCAAACCAGAAAAATTCTCTCTCTTCCCAACCAAGAGGTGCAATACACAAATCGATCACCCAAATAAACAACAACAACAACAAGCAATATACATATATCCAGAGAATTCTCTGGACTTCTCAGAGAATCTCTCTCCAGAGAAATTCTTTGGATGGAGTCTAGAGATTTTCTTTGGATTATCAGAGAATTTCTCTAAATTTTCTCTAGATTTCAAGTGAACCATAAAGCAAAAATTTTGTTTGGTTGCCAAGAAATTAGGCGAAAAATAACTTGTTCAATATAAAAACACATAAAAAACACAACATAAAAGTTCAAAGAAATTTGTAATAATTATAATTTTCTCTGGGTTGTAATAACAACCTTTTAATTTTCTCTAGACTCAAATAAAAGTTCAGATAAATTCATTTTCAAGATCATAAAAACAAAAACAAAAACACATTAATATCAAAAGACCAAAATGTTGTTTCTCTTCACTTTACCAATAAAAAGAGAGAGTGAGAGAAAATCCATTACCCTCTTATAAAAAAAAACCAAACCAAAACAAAAAATAGTTTGTATCTATCTATCTATCTATATACATGTCTATATAGAGAGAAAGAAAGGAGTGAGTTGTAGAGAGAGGGGGGAGGATGATGGAGAAAATTTTGTGTTCATGGTGGTGTTTATCATCATTTTCTTTAATGCTGTTTGGGCTGATTGTTCCATTGATTTTGGTTTCTAGGTTTATGGGTTTAGTGGGTCCGAAGAACTCCAATTGGATATTTGATTCGAACAAGTTGTATCCATGGGCATGGAGTTCTGTGATTCCATCATCATCATCATTATCATCATCATCATCATCTTCTTCTTCTTCTTTTTCTTCTACAATGTTTGTAGGACTAAAATCAAACTCAATTAAAGATTTAGTTTCAGCAAAGAATGAGCATTTAGATTCAGTATCATCATCAGATGAGTCCATTCTTTACAACTCTTCTCCTCCACCGCTTCCTATTAATTCCATTCACAAAACCCAACCACTTGTTAGACCCTATATATATATTGAACCTATCGATCATCATCATCATCATCATCATCATCATCAGAGCCGAAGGTCTAGATCATCTTCACCAGCCTCATCCAATGGCAGCAGGACGTTGAGATCAAAATCCATCACCTTGCAAATCGACGATGAAACGATGTCTCTATCTCTATCATCGACAACCAAAGACGATAAGTCACAGTCACTACGACAGTTTTTGGGCAAAAATGACAGCATCCAGGGGTATCGCCGGGAGGAAGGCGGCGGAAGAACCAAGAGATTGGTTTGGTGGAGGTGGAGAGAAGAGCACAGAGAGAGAGAAGAGAGGAAAATGCTCGTTTGATTTGAGAGAATCAAATTTCTCTGTGATATATGGGTGTGGGGTTGAGGGACCTTAGACATTACAAAATAATATTGTAGACTTTATTCATTACTAAAAATGGGATAGGAAACTTAGACTAATTTTCTCTAAATAATTCAACTAAAATTATTTTATATATTTATTATTGTTATATTTTATATTATGATAAAATTAATATTATTCTTTTGTAATGTATAGATTGTAAAATATTTCTAAAAATAATTTATATATAGATATATATATATAATATATATAATTTAACTTAATTTTATAAAATATTATTTTAAAAAAATTAATCTGTCTATCGATTGGTCAATTGCTATTTATAAAAGTATATAATAAAACTAATAAAAGTTAAAAGTACTATCCTACTTACTTGTCAATAATTAACTCTCTCTTTTTTTTCCCCCAAATAATTATCATAATAAAATTACACCAAATACTGTAATACAAACTTCTAAAATAAAAAAGAAAATTTATTCATAAATTCTATATGAGGGCATATCGATACATTTAGTTTCAAGAGCTTTCTTATGAATCAATTTGTTCTTTTTATTTTGAAAAGTTGTATTTATTTGATTTGGTATTATTTGAGTTTAAGTTAATGCCTTTTTGTGATTTATTTTTTTAATTTTCTGATGAGTTTTTTTTATGAGAAGGGAAAGGTAATGTTGAAAGATTCTTTTTGGGGGAATTGGTAGCTGAAGTGTTAGTTGTCGAACGTTGAAATTTACATTTCTGTTAGTGTGATTTTTTTATATTACATTGGATTGTTATATTACAGTGCTACGTTTGAAAAAAAATATACTAAGGAGTTTTTGCGTGTTACATTGATAGGAGTGTTACGTTTGGAAAAATATATATATATATACTAAGGAATTCTTTTAGAATATTACATTGTTACATTCAAGAAAAATACACTAAAAGGTTTTTTAGTGTGTTATATTAAAGTGTTACATTTGAAAAAAGTACACTAAGTAGTTTTTTTAAAATATTACATCATTACATTTGAGAAAAATATATTAAGGAGTTTTTTAATATGTTACATCGGAGTGTTGCGTTTGAAAAAAGTATAACAAGGAGTTTTTGTGTATTACATTGATTGAAATGTTACGTTTGAGAAAAGTACATTAAGGAATTTTTTTAGAATGTTACGTTATTACATTTGAAAAAAAAACACTATTTTTTGTTTTTTTTTGTTTTTGTTACATTGGAGTGTTACGTTTTTTGAGTGTTATATTGAAATATTACATTTTGAAAAAGTACACTAAGAAATTTTTTTAAAATGTTACGTTTAATAATTTTAACATTATAAAAAAATTCACATTTATCTCTCAATACATAACACACGTATTTATTGGCCCTTATATAATTAACACTAAAATAATACCTTTCAATTCATAAGAAAAAAAGAAAAGATCAAACAATTCATAAAATTACTATTTAAAATTTATTTCACCCAAATAAAAATTAGTATAAACAGCTCTCATAAGCTTCACCATTATTGAAAGAAGAATCATAATTTAGGGAAAGCATAATAAAGTTTGGTGATATGTATGCTCAGATTCTGATTCCTCCTGGTATATATCAAACAAAAATTCTAATCAACTTGGGTCTTTAAAAAGTATTTTATGGGCCCACTTTTCACTTACAAGCCCCAAGTTTATTACACAGTATGAACATGGCCAGTCGACAAAGCCTTTTTTAAGAAAAAAAAGTTCCATTCAATATTTCTTATATATTAATTAATATCTTGAAATATATTTCAAAAAACTTTTTCACCGCGTATAATTTATCATGTGAATCAATTTAGGAGTTGAAAACACAAATACATAAGAGAAAAGCATTACTTTTCTTTCTTTTAGGGCATGTTTGTTTGCCTGTATGAATACGAGAATTGACCTATAAGTGAAATGAATTTCACTCATAGTATATTTGGTTAACAAAATTGTAAAAGGATTAACATTTCAATTGAAATAGTGGTCCACCACTATGGGTAGATTAGCAAAGATGGGTGAGAGATGGGATTGATGGTAAAGGACTGTTTTGTCCCTTAGTTTCAATGATTCTACAATTATGGAATTTCACAATCAATTAATACTATCACACTACTACACAAACAAACAAACATACTTTATCTTATATTTTTAACTTAATATTATTATATTTCAATTTTCTCACTCAATCTCATCAATTTTATAATTATATCTAATCTAATCCGTAATAAATATGACTTTATTGCATTGTAGAAGTAGTCCTGTAATTCTCTCATATTGGCAACAACTAAGGTTGCTAGGCCCAAAAGCATAAGGTTGCTAGGCCCAAAAGCTAAAAGTGAAAGTGACCCTGGGAAAAAAAAATGAGACAACTAAGCTTGCTAGGCCTAAAAGCTGAAAGTAAAAGTGACCCTATGAAAAACAAAATGAGACAACTAAGGTTGCTAGGCCCAAAAGCTGAAAGTGACAGTGACCCTATGGAAAAACAAAAAAGTTATAACATATCAAACTGAATAATTAAAGTCTAACTGGAGTGTCTAAATAAGTATACTTTTTGATTTTTTATGAAATTTGGGTTGGATATGGGTTGGGTTTGAAGTGATGTGATAGAGAAGTGATATGACTTAAATAAGATGATGTGACTTAAATAGGATAGTAACTTTTTGACTTTTTGAATTTTTTTAAGAATGCCAAACTTGGCCTAAAACCAATAAGTAACCCAACGACTTTAACAATTTCAATAGAGGTGGCAAAATAAATATCACAAATAATATTAAATGCATTTTTATAGAAATTGAACCTATATTTTCACACTACAAAATAGTGCTACATAATTGAAGTTGAAGGTCTTAATTGAAGAAATTAACAAACAAAATAAAAAATAAAAACTTATTTGATGTACATAAAAGTTTTGAGAAATCAAAAATTAATATAAAAGAACGTGTTTGGTGAATTGTTATCGAAAATGGTGGTCAGCAATAGAGAGTGGAAAGATGTAGCAGTCGACAGTAGGAATAGCAGTTAGAGTTGGTGACCAGGCGTGTCATCGATGTTAAAAGGTCACAACAATAGGCCTCCACCAAAAGGTGAATAGAGGCGATAGAATGTAACTATCCAATCGACAGAGCTTGCATGTGCTAGAAGATGATTGGAGATCATCGGAGGGTCGTTCACTATGGGTGGTGGAGAAGGGAGAGAAAAGGGAAACTTTGTTTTGAAAATAAGTAAAAATACTTTTTTTTTCCAAAAAAATTTAAAATTTTATAATCAACTATTTTTTTAAACAAAAATAAAATACAAATGTAACCAAACTAGGCCTTAAAAGTTCAATATCCATGTTGCAATACTCCATACATGATTAAGAGTATATCTCCCAATACTTGTTAGTTGGACCTTACTTATTTCTAGTTGTATGTGTTGACTTATAATTTGATAGAACATAAAAACTCTAGAGTTATGTTTAAATCTTAAATTTAAAAATAAATTTGCAGAGCTGAAGAAAATGAAAAGAGGAAAGTATCAAAATTTAACTTATTGTAAATTGTGATCATGTTGATCCAGTCTCCATTGGTTACCAGAGGCTGCTAATAATATGTTTCCCTTTATGTGAAGCAATCCCAAGTGCTCTACTAGTGCTTTACTTTCTCAAGTTCCAAGTTCCTTTCACCCTCCCAAATAATTTTAGTGTGGTATAGCTTTTCACCTTTATCTAGAAAGTGAATGAAAAAAAAAAAAATGTCACAACACCTAACTGGAAAAATATTAAAAGCAAAACAAAACAAAGACACAGTAATGGGAAATGATTAATTAAGAAATTTTTTTATTATAATGACAAATCATACAACATCTTATGTGACCTCAATGTCAACAACCATTTGGCCACAAACATTAGACTACCAACATCATTATTGATCCTTTTTTGTCCCTATATATATATATATATATGTAATAACCTTTATATAAAAAACCCACATACACCCATGATTAAGGTCGAAATGTACATCATTGAGACCGTTAATTAGAATCTCTTAACTTCACTTGCTGGTCAAACCGTGTATTTTATGTGTGTTGAATGTCAATCAGGTTATACATCGTCGGAGCATAAAATGGGCAAAAAGACAAAATTTGGACAGAGTTGACTTTTTCTGGAAAAGTCAAACTGATGTTTTAAACCTGTTTGGAAGTGAGTAAAAGTATAAAAAGAAAAGAGAAAGGCTTTTCTAGGGATCTGAAACTGTTTTAACCTAAGGAGGGAGGCTAGGGTTTGGAAAGGAGAAGGAAAGCAAAAGCTTCAAGATGTCTTCCATGGTGGCTTCTTCTCCATCTTCCTCTTTCCACTCCTCCATAAGTGGCTAGTCATCTTTTCTAGGGTTTTGAAGAAACCCTAGCCATGTAATGGGTTTTTCTTTTTGATTTTATATTATGTAAAGGTTTGAACCATTGTATGGTGTTTTAGAAATTCTTTATATATAATTTCCATTATTCTTTTGAATATTTGACTTTCTGTGATTGTTAAATGTTATCCATACAATTGTTTTCTTTTTCTTCACATTCAAGGTATGGGACGAACCATACTACGAGAAACGAGTCGTATCACTACCCTAGTTTAGAGTGAACGATTCGTATTACTTGAGATGGTTCGTGCTCGTACATTAAATGTGATGATCTTCTTGTCAAATGTTTCGAACTTGTAGTTGCGAAACATTAATCCGTTCAAACCATAGCATAATTCATTTCAATTAAAAACCCTAATTATGTGGTTAGTGGTGAATTCTCTACCCTAGGATTTTCCCCCAATTCATTAAACCCTATTTCATTTATTCTTGATAATTTAATTCCTTTATTCGTTTTTAAATTAGGTTATAATCATTCAATCTTTTTATCAAAATTAATTTAGGAATTTATCAATTAAATTAGTTTAATTTCACAATAGTCCCTGTGGATCGATACCTGGACTTGCCATTATTCTGATTGAATTTGGTATAGTCTAGTATTTAATTTTGGTGTGTTCAACGATCCATCAAATTTTGGCGCCGTTGCCGGGGACTTCTGGCGAAATTAGTTAATTTAAAGTTATATTCTTATTTTAATTTTCAGTTTAGGATTTTATGCTTTTGGTGTTGCTAAGTGTGCAGAGCGTTTGAAATTGGAGCTATCATTGAAGTGCAAGCGGAGCGCAGCCAAGCTTTAAAAAAAAAATCGCAGCACTAAAGTGAGTAAACAGAAGCAAACACTCACAAGCAAAGCACCAAAGTGCTAAAACGAAAGTCAAAGCTCAACTGGGGGTTGGAGACAACGTCTACACGTCAAGCATCCGCAAGACGAGTAAAGCGTTTTCGTTAAACCGCTGTGAGTATTTCTTCATTTGGTATTTTGCTTTCATACTTAGTGCACAGAGTCGGAACTTGTTGTGTGTGTTTGGGTAGTGTATGCACGGGCGTCGTTCTTGTCGCCCTGAATTGTGGTGTTTGGACCTTGAACTAGAAAGGACCCTTAGGAGACTTAGGGCTTCTGCCCGTGTTCCTAGGCTTGAGTTTTCATATTCATACATTGAGTCATTAGAGATGGCAGATCCGAATGTCCCGAATGTGCCCAACCGGACACTTAAGGATTATTTTACACCCACTGCATATACATCACCATCATGCATCCAATTGCCCAACACCACTGCTGCTCATTATGAGATTAAGTCCAGCACCATACAAATGCTTCCATCATTCCATGGACTAACTCATGATGACCCTTATAAGCATTTGAATGAATTTCTGAAAATTTGCTCGACAGTGAGGATCCAGAATTTCACAAATGAGGCCTTAATGTTGCGATTGTTTCCCTTCTCGTTAAAGGATAAAGCCAAGCACTGGCTAAATTCTTTACCTGCTAATTCAATCACAAGTTGGGACCAATTACAGCAACGGTTCTTGGAGAAGTACTTTCCCATAGGTAAAACCAACCAACTTAGGCGAGCCATCACAAACTTTGCTCAAATGGATGGCGAGCAATTCCATGAGACTTGGGAAAGACTTAGAGACCTTCTCCAACAGTGTCCCCACCACCAAGTGCCTGATTGGCAACTTGTTCAAACATTCTATTATGGCTTAACTGAGCCACATCGCCAAATGGTGGATTCGTCCTGTGGTGGGACATTTATGTCTAAGAATGATGCCGAGGCATGGCAATTGTTTGAGAACTTAAGTGATAATTCCCTTCACCATGCCTCCGCAGCCCGGCAAGTCCGGCAACCCGTAGTTGGAGCCCCGAAAAGAGGGGGCATTTATGAGGTCGGGCAAACCTAGAGTTAGCCCAACAAGTAGAGACATTGTCCCGCCAAGATGGCCAATTATAGCTACGGGACATGCCCCTACCCAGCAAATTCAGCCTCAATTCCACAAGGCATGTGTTTATTTGTGCGAGCCCTGCTCATGACTTGAGTGAGTGCCCTTCGGCATCACAATTTCCGGAGTTAGTCCAAGAGCATGTGAATGTGGCTCAAGGATTCTCCAACCCGGGTAATGACCCATACTCCAACACATATAATCCGGGATGGAGAAATCACCCTAATTTCTCATGGAGACCCCCTTCACAAGGCACTTCTTAAATCCTCCACCACCAAGGCAGAATTTCAATAATTTTGCCAACCAATCATCCTACCAACCACCGCAACCTTATCGACCCCCACAACCGTACCGGCAACCACAACCCCCGCCTGTTCCTCAGGGCAACTCTGCCTTTGAGACTCAGGTGTTGGAAGTTCTCTCAGAACTTAAGGGGTTAGCACCGATAGTTCACTCCCACACTCACTCTATTGCCAAGATAGAGACCCAATTGGGTCAAATAGCTAACAACATGAATCGGAGAGAGGAGGGAAAATTACCAAGTCAAACTGTGGCCAACCCTAAGGGACAATACGGGGCAGAGAGTTCGGGTGGGAATGGAAAGCAACATGAGCAAGTGCAGGCGGTGGTTGCTTTGAGAAGTGGTAGGGAGTTAGAGCCTCAGTCAGTTGCGTCTGATGCAACTAGAGTTAGGAGGGGTGACCACGGTGGTTCACCCAGTGAGAGCAAGGGTGAGGGGGCAACACTTAAGAGGGATGACTTAGTCCCTAGTACTTCACTTGAGCCCAAGGCACCATATGTGCCTAAGGCACCCTTTCCCCAGTGCCTTGATACACCGTCCCCTTTTAATAAGAAGGCGGCATCTATGGAGGCAATGATGGATGTCTTTAAACAGGTAAAAATCAACCTCCCCCTGTTGGAGGCGATTAAGCAAGTACCATCATATGCCAAATTTCTGAAGGACCTTTGTACGCAAAAGCGTAAATCTAGGACACATGTGTCCCAAAAGGTCCTACTCACGGAGCAAGTAAGCTCCATCTTGTTGAATGACACACCTCCTAAGCTTAAGGACCCGGGAGCCCCAACCATTGCATGCATTATAGGGGACCATTTCATTGATAGGGCCTTATTGGATTTAGGGGCTAGTGTCAATTTGTTGCCGTACTCTGTGTACGAGGAATTTGGGCTTGGCGAGTTGAAGCCCACTACTGTCACTCTTCAATTGGCTGACCGGTCCCTCAGAGTGCCACGTGGCATGATTGAGGATGTACTAGTTAAGGTTGATAGGTTCTACTTCCCTGTTGACTTTTTGGTGTTAGATATGGAACCGGTAGCCAGTTCTAAGAAACAAATCCCGGTATCTTAGGTCGACCTTTCTTGGCTACGGCCAATGCATGCATCAATTGTCGGACCGGGGTTATGGAAGTTTCATTTGGCAACATGCAAGTGAAACTTAATATTTTCCAAGCATCCCAACAACCTCATGAGAGAGAGGAGTGCTTATTAGTGGATGTTGTGGATGAGATTGTGGAGGAGGCTTTGCCCTCCATTCTTGTAGAGGACCCTTTAGAGAAGGTATTAAAATTGTTGGATGCGGGTATTATATACCCCATCTCAGATAGCAAGTGGGTGAGTCCCACACAAGTGGTGCCCAAGAAATCGGGCATCACCGTTGTTGAGAATGAGGAGGAGAGTTAGTCCCCACAAACCACTACTGGGTGGCGAGTGTGCATTGATTATAGGAGACTAAATTCCTCGACTAGGAAGGATCATTTTCCTTTACCCAGGGGTTTGATGGACCCATTTTATTATGCTTGATAGATTGATTCCTTATTTTATTTATTTATTTTTTTTTTTCTCTTTCTTCTTTTCCTTCTATGCTATTTTGTTTTTCTTTATTCTCGTTATGTTTTATTTGCGTCTAGGAGACTTTAAATCCTCTAAAGGTGTAATTCCTTTGGTGTTTGCCGTGCCCGAACGGCATCTGACGGTCTGGTATAGCCACCTAACCGTGTTTGTAGTGAGTTCCTAGGAGACCAACTGAGACGGTGGAAACTAGAGTTCGAATGGCAAAGCCTAGAACACAAAGGTTTGGGATTTCCGAGACTAGAGTCTGGTTTAAATACCCAGGGGTGTGGAGATTGTTTCAAAACTACCTCGGCTTGAACTCTGTATGGTAGCCCCATAGGTTGAGGTAGCTTTATGCGCCTCGATTCTGGATACCGAATCAACCTAGTCTGTCACCCTGTTGGAGAATAGGGAAAGTTACAAACACAGTTAGGGAGAAAAGTAGTACCCGTGGTTTTCGCGTGAAGATTATACCTTTAGTGGGCATTCCGTTATTTTCTTATGTGCTATATTTATTTCGGATGTCAATTGAAGGTAGAAATGTGTAGTTTTAATTTTAAAAAATAAAATAAAATAAGGGGGGTTATACTTGTTCATTTTAACATAAAAAAAAAAAAATTGTGTTGTACTTGTTGTAAAAAAAAAAAAAAAAAAAACATGCTTTCATGTTTATTTTCTGTGTTAAAAAAAAAAAAAAAGTTGTTATACTTGTTCAATTTAAAAATAAAAAAAAAATTATTATTATTTTTTTTTTAGTTGTTGTTATACATGTTCAATTGTAAATAAATTAAAAAAAAAAAGAAAAAAAAGAAAAGAAGCCTGAAATCGCCGCACGTGCGGCTCAGGCCCCGCACGTGCGGAAATTTGTGACTCAAAGAGGTTGGCACTGCTTTAAAAGCAAATGCGCGGGGCATGTGCGGGACGACGTTAATTAAAAAAAAAAAAAAAAAAAAAAAAAAAAAAAAAACGCGCAAGGGGTGAAATCGCCGCACGTGCGGCCTGGCCCCGCACGTGTGGAAAGTTTGGTGAATGGCGCGCTTAGTTTGTTTGGTTTTTCTTTATGTTTATTATTAATTTTTTTTCTTTTAATTTATTTAAGTAAATAAATTTTAAATAAATACATAAATAAATTTTAAAAATAAATAAATAAATATACAATTATTTTATTTATAATTTTTTTTTTCAAAAAAAAAATTCAAATTTTATTTATTTTATTTTTAATTTTCTATTTTCTATTTTCTATTTTACCAAAAAAAAAAAAAAAAACTTCAGATATCATTGTACTAACACTAATCTTAATTTAGTTTTTTTTTATTTTTTATTTTTTTTATTTTGCTATATTTGTTTAGTTTAAATTGTTTTATTACTGATTCTCATTCGTTTCATTAGTTTGTGGATTGTTTTATTTATTTATTTTTTATTTTTAATTTTATTTGTTTAGTTAGGGATGTTATTTTTCTTTTTTCTACTCTATGATGTAATTGTTCCTTTAATTATTAAGTAGTTTAGTTTTTATTTTATTTTATTTTCTTCTCTTCTATTAATTAAAAAAAAAATGATTAGTTTAGGTTATTTTATTCTATACTTTAGTCTCTTTTGTAGTTTAGTTATTTTATAGTTTAGTTTAGTTTAATTTAGTTTATAATTTAGTTAATTTAATTTAAGGTCATTTTTTATTCATTTATTTACTTATTTTCGTTTTTATTCAAAAAAAAAAAAAAAAAAAGTAAAAAAAAAAAAGGAGAATTGCATGTGGGACATTAGTGGGCCAACTTGTGCTTTCATATTTTATTTTATTCTCATGATTGGTTCTACGGTTTTGTGTCTATTTGCTTTTGGTGTGTGTAGACTATGAGTCGAACGTGTATCTACTCGGGCCTCCAAAAAGGCCAGAGGTCCCAGCATTTCCCGCCACCACCACCATCGGCTTCCCCGTAGTACCCACCTGTATATTGCTTTGTTATTTTATTTTTATTTTTAAAATAAAAAAAAAAATACAATGTGAAGTGTATATATATTACTCTCTGCCTACCTGGATGTGCACCTTCAATTCTGGTAATATTCTCTCATTTCTCTTTACTTTTCCATTGAGGACAATGTCATATTCAAGTTGGGGGATGAGGGTTATATTTTCTTTTGTGCATTTCTATTTGGCTCATAATTCATGCTTATACCTATTTCACTTGATTGCATTACTTCACTTGATGTGACCTTTTGCTAGTATGGTGATGATATTTGCATATGTTAATTGGAGATCATAGTAGACTTGTATGAAAAGGGTTTATTGGGTAGATACTTGCATGTGATGTTTGCACGAGGAGAGTTGTCTGTGTTTGTGATTTTAGTACACTTGTCATGAGTATGCCTTAATTCACATGAACACACTATCATAGCGGTCATCTTTTTATTATAATCCCTGGTGTACATCATTGATAATAACTAGAGTTACAGAAAAGAATAAATGAGGAGCCAAGATTCTTAAAAAAAAAAAAAAAAAAAAAAAAAAAAAAAAAAAAAAAAAAAAAAAAACTTGACTTGTTTGGGTTCGTAGCCTTTTTAACTCGAGTTATTAAGCCCGTAGGAGTGTCTCTACACCTAATGCCCTAAAACCGTCTGGTTTGGGAGTCATTGGCCCAAAACTTGCTACATGGGTTGATTAGAAAGCTTAAGGGACTTGGACATTACACAGTTAAGGAAAAATAAAAAGAATGACTTGTTCGAATTCGTAGCCTTTTCAACTCGAGTTATTAAGTCCGTAGGGGTGTCTTTACACCTAGTGCCCTAAAACCGTCTGGTTTGGGAGTCATTGGCCCAATGCTTGTTACATGGGTTGATTAGAAAGCTTAATGGATCAGGACATTGCACAGTCATTTAAAAAAAAAAAAAAAAAAAAAAAAACTACTTTTGAGAATCTTGGCTGCAACAGGTTGGTTTTTCTGTATATGTTGGGTGTTATTATGAGTTACACTGGGCTATTATAGTGGATAGTTAACTAATATGGAGGTTGCACTTTACACCAAGGGTACTCATGACTGGTTTACTAGTATGCACAAGTACAGGGGACTTTACTTTTGTATTAACTGAATTGTGGTTTTGACTCAATAGGTTCCTTCATGCTTGTCCACTGTGCCTTTAATGACTCATGATGTCTCCATATCACACTGTAGTGACATATAAGCTGATTGTTAGGTGGAGTAGTGTGATCAATTGTTATTGAGTATATATGAATATGCTAATGTTTGTGGGTATCATTTCTGGAAACCCTCACGAGACTTTACTCGTCCACTTGGGGTAACCTTGTGGTTTAAAGGCTTGTTGCATATGCTAAATGTAACCGTTTTTCCCACGAAAGAGGAAATAGATAGATTTTGTTTTATTTTATTTTATTTTATTTTACTTGCTTGAGGACTAACAAGTAGTAAGTTAGGGGATGTGATTAAGGCCGAAATGTACATCATTGAGGCCGTTAATTAGAATCTCTTAACTTCACTTGTTGGTCAAACCGTGTATTTTATGTGTGTTGAATGTCAATCAGGTTATACATCGTCGGAGCATAAAATGGGCAAAAAGACAAAATTTGGACAGAGTTGACTTTTTCTGGAAAAGTCAAACTGATGTTTTAAACCTGTTTGGAAGTGAGTAGAAGTATAAAAAGAAAAGAGAAAGGCTTTTCTAGGGGTCTGAAACTGTTTTAACCTAAGGAGGGAGGCTAGGGTTTGGAAAGGAGAAGGAAAGCAAAAGCTTCAAGATGTCTTCCATGGTGGCTTCTTCTCCATCTTCCTCTTTCCACTCCTCCATGAGTGGCTAGTCATCTTTTCTAGGGTTTTGAAGAAACCCTAGCCATGTAATGGGTTTTTCTTTTTGATTTTATATTATGTAAAGGTTTAACCATTGTATGGTGTTTTAGAAATTCTTTATATATAATTTCCATTATTCTTTTGAATATTTGACTTTCTGTGATTGTTAAATGTTATCATCATACAATTGTTTTCTTTTCCTTCACATTCAAGGTATGGGACGAACCATACTACGAGAAACGAGTCGTATCACTACCCTAGTTTAGAGTGAACGATTCGTATTACTTGAGATGGTTCGTGCTCGTACATTGAATGTGATGATCTTCTTGTCAAATGTTTCGAACTTGTAGTTGCGAAACATTAATCCGTTCAAACCATAGCATAATTCATTTCAATTAGAAACCCTAATTATGTGGTTAGTGGTGAATTCTCTACCCTAAGATTTTCCCCCAATTCATTAAACCCTATTTCATTTATTCTTGATAATTTAATTCCTTTATTCGTTTTTAAATTAGGTTATAATCATTCAATCTTTTTATCAAAATTAATTTAGGAATTTATCAATTAAATTAGTTTAATTTCACAATAGTCCCTGTAGATCGATACCTGGACTTGCCATTATTCTGATTGAATTTGGTATAATCTAATATTTAATTTTGGTGTGTTCAACGACCCACTAACCCAAAATTAATTGAACATTTTTTAAGCAAGGGAATCAAAAATCTTAGACATGACAAAGCACTAGCATTACATGATTGTGCATCCTGAGGGATTTTTTTCACTAAAGTAATCACACTGACTACTGCAACAACCCCTATTCCCACCATAACCAGAAGGCCCATATCCATAATTATCAGTACGGCCCATGATAACATGGCCCATCAGTACAGCCCTTATAGCATTGCCCACAACATATCGTTGGGTAGCAAACTGGTAGAAAAACTGGTACAAAAGCCAGGGAAGGCGAAGGCGGAGGCGGAGGTGGAGGCGGAGGCGGAGCGTTGATCACTATGATTACTATGGGCTTTTCAGGCTCCTGGCACGTCCCAGGGGGTTTGCAGTTTGGATGCTCTTTGATCTGAATGGACTTGATTGTCTTCCCACCCTTACAACACAATTTGTCACGAAACTCCTTACAACACAATTTGTCACGAAACTTCTCAGGGCAGCAACATACTACGACGATGGTCACCGTATTTTGCTTTTCATCATAAATGTGATTTTTTATTTCTAATTATCCCCAAATGTTCACACATAAAAAATCAAAATTAAACAATATTATGTATATATATATATAAATAAATTCATAGTAATGAAAAGAGTATTTTAAAAATAAAGCAATTTAGGGTGCAATCATCTTATGCTTTTTAAATTCCGCTTTAGCGAAAATTCATTCACGAAGTTATCATTTGTTATGTATAGGAAAGGAATTGTCTCCTGTTTGTGTAGTCGATTGGATGATCTAATTTATCCCATTAGGTCAACTATGTCTATGTTTAATGATTTATCCCATTTATTTATAACGTCTTAGTATGTAAATTATTCCTAAAAAAATTAAATTGACTCGAGAACCGTAAATTCATAATTTTATTATTTCAGTAGCAAAAAAAATGAATAGTTTATTTTTAAAAAACATCCTTACTGTTTATTTTTTGAAAGATAAAAATGATAAAACTATATATGGAGAAATTCTAATGTACATACCCTTGAAAAGAGTTTACCATATGTACCCTTAATTATGTTATTTTTTCTTTAATTATGACTAAGTTTCTTCTTTAGTTATGAAATTATTTTAGTTATAACTTATGAGTTCTTTAATTATGTAATTTAGTTATGACAAGTTTTATTTTTTTAATTATAACAATTTTTCCCTCAATTATAAGATGTATACAATACAAGGGTTTTGATAGTGTTTCCTTTATATATGCTGCAACATTTATGAGATATTTTTATGAACAAAATATATTATTGAAACGTGACCCTAAAAAGCCTAATAGGTCAATTGAATTGTTTGCTAGAGAGAATCCAATCCCCTATTTATATGTAAGGTCGTGCTTCTCTCTTCAATTATCCAGTCCACTGGATAAATGGCAATAGATACGTCCATAAAGAATGATTGAGATCTCTTTTTTAAACCCCACCATCCTTTTAGATCTTAATTATTGATGGTATGGACCTTACACATATATGAGCGGGTTCTACACATATATTAATGGTTAAGATGCAAAGAAAGTCATGGGTTCCAAAAAGGGTCCCAAGTATTTTTGTATGTATATATTGAATTCGTTTGTGAATGAAATATATGTGCATGTATGTATTATGTATAGGTTAAAATGTTTAATAATGAACACAAAAAGGTTGGGGGGACTCACCAGGAAATTTGCAAAGAATTTTCTTGATCTTCTTGTAGCAGCAAGAGCACTGAAGATCAACCTTCAACACCATTGTTGTGACCTGTTCACATGATGACAGAATACTACAATTGTTAAGGAATCAAGAAAGTACAAGAACAACCCTGTTTGGGAGATGAGAAAATTTTCTGTTGAATCAGAGAGAGACAAAGAAAGAAGTAGAATTGGGTCCTGCCATGGAAGATTTGGTGAGTAGATGATGAAGAAAATAAATCCAAATCCACAAGATATCGATGTTAAAGAAAACAAATCTCAACCACAAAAACACAAAAAAGGGATAAAAATCAAATGGGTATTTTGAGATAGTGGAAGATGATCATAATTCACAAACCTTCTCAGCCATAGTGGAGAGACTTAGGAGTGATCAGATCTGAACTCAGTGATGAATGAATTGTTGTGATGTATTGACAACTATATTGAGAGAGACTGAAATAAAGAGAGAGAGAGAGGCAAAGAAAGAGAAAGAGAAGGGTGGTTCAGAGAGAGAGAGAGAGAGAGAGGGAGAGAGTAAAAGGCCTTATGTACGTTAATCGAATTGGGTTGAGAAGTCTAAACTATGAGGTGGGTGACGCATGGTGTGTCTGTTTAATTATACCCGTTCAAGTACTTATTTGTTGGTGTTCAAAAAAAAAAAAAATACTTATTTGTTTTATTATTTTGAAAATGACTACAGCTTCTTTTTTTTTTCATATTTTTTACATTGTGGGTTGGATTATCTAGTTGAGTCTCATTCTAATAATTTGATCCTTTCAATTTTTAAGTCTATATATATAACAATTATAGGTATGTTATTTTATTACATTTGTTTTAAAAAAATTAATGATTTATTTTTAAAATTATTCTTAATTACAATTATCAAATTTATCTATATTTTTTTCATAGACAATCTTGTAACGCCCTCAAAATAATACGATAAATACATCCTAGAAGCATAAACATAACAATATTATTCAAAGTGTAATTAGTCATTTCATTACATGAAATCAGTATTACAAAAAAGTCTATCACAACTAATGCCCTTCGGGCTTACACATTTTCAAGTCTGGACTTGGTTACAACAAGAGTGGGACTAACCCTTTCAATTAAAGCCCTAGACTATACAAAATATAACAAACAAGAAGCTCTTGCTTCCTGAAGATCTCTCTAATGCTATTGCCTTAGTAGAGGCATGCCATCAATACCTAAAAATGTTTTTATCAAATAGGGTGAGCCACAACCTAGTAGGAATAATCTAATACAATATATGTGATTTAACGAAGATATAAGTATATGTACATATACAATGCTCGGGATAAAACATTTACACTATGCATTGCCATCGAATATCAATTCCATATTCCAATTCATTTTTCCCCCAATTCATCCCAATACATAAGTCAATTTCCATTATCTTCCAATATTCCAATTGAGACTACAACTCAATGATCTAACAATTTCACAATCAACACATAACACCTCCAATTGCCATTTTACGGATATTTCGTCCGCGGGATCGGTACCCATGTATAGATTTCGAGATTTTCATCCAGGACACTCTGGCTAACTTAATTATAATGGAGTCCATCCCCTTTCTCTTCCTAAACAAACATACATATGTAATGTATATAAACACATAATCACACATGGAGTACATCCCCTTTCCACTCCCAAATAAACATACATATACAATGTATTTACAACATGATCACATTCAATGATAATCAACCATGGGATAGTTTCAATTCACCTAATCCACATGCAATTTTTACAACAATCAAAGCTATCCTCCACCAATAGCCCAATACAGATATTTCTAAACAGATATATATTCTCAAGATAGGTAATTTATTCAAAATTTCCAAAGATGAGAAACATCATCTATTTCATTTCACCATTCATTTCAATACTTGTCCAACCGGCCACACTCAAGTATGCATTTTTAGGGCCCCAGGTACTTTACCAGTCATTATTGCATCTGACTTGACTGCAGAGCAGGAGAGTCAGTTAATGAGTATTCTCGTGGCACATCGGAGTGCTATAGGGTGGTCAGTGGCTGATTTGAAAGGGATAGATCCCTCCGTGTGCATGCATTATATACACCTAGAGGAGGACACCAAACCTTCTCGCGAAATGCAACGAAGATTTAATCCTAACATGAAAAAGGTGGTGAAAAATGAGGTATTGAAATTGTTGGATACGGGTATTATATACCCCATCTCGGATAGCAAGTTGGGGAGTCCTACACAAGTGGTGCCCAAGAAATCAGGTATCACCATTGTTGAGAATGAGAGAGGAAAGTTAGTCCCCACACGAACCACTACTAGGTGGCGAGTGTGCATTGATTATAGGAGACTGAATTCCTCGACTATGAAGGATCATTTTCCCTTACCTTTCATTAACCAGATCCTAGAGCGGTTAGCGGGGCAGGGTTTTTACTGTTTTCTTGATGGTTATTCGGGGTATAATCAAGTCCCGGTGTACCCCGTTGACCAAGAAAAGACCACATTCACATGCCCTTTTGGCACTTTTGCTTACAGGCGCATGCCCTTTGGGCTATGTAATGCACCGGCGACTTTTCAACGGTGTATGATGGCCATTTTCTCCGATATGGTGGAGAAATTCTTAGAGGTTTTTATGGATGATTTTTCAGTGTTTAGACCATCTTTTGAGGAATGCCTTAGGAACTTGACTAGAGTGTTGGAACGATATACTGAGGCAAACTTAATTTTGAGTTGGGAAAAGAGCCATTTTATGGTTCGTGAGGGTATAGTGTTGGGACACATTGTGTCCCCTCGAGGTAGAGAGGTAGACAAGGCTAAGGTTGACCTCATTGCAGGCCTTCCTCCACCCAATTCCGTGCGTCAAATTATGTCCTTCCTAGGGCATGCAGGTTTTTACCATAGGTTCATCAAAGACTTTAGTAAAATATCACGTCCTTTGTGCAATTTATTTGTTAAGGACGCACCTTTTATCTTTGATGAGGCATGCTTGAAGGCGTTTGAAACACTGAGAATGGCCCTCACCACTGCCCCAATCATGAAATCACCAGATTGGTCGCTTCCCTTTGAAATCATGTGTGATGCCTCCGATTATGCTGTCGGGGCTGTGTTGGGCCAAAGGGTCAATAAGGCACCATTTGCTATATACTATGCTAGTTGCACTCTCTCGAATGCACAATTGAATTACACTACCACTGAGAAAGAGTTGCTAGCTGTGGTCTTTGTCTTAGACAAATTCCGGTCCTATCTCTTAGGTTCCAAGGTCATAGTCTTCACTGATCATGCCGCTTTGCCTTATTTACTATAAAAAAAAAGAGACCAAACCTAGGTTAATTAGATGGATATTGTTGCTACAGGAATTTGACCTAGAAATCCGAGATAAGAAAGGATCTGAAAATGTGGTGGCGGATCACCTCTCCCGAATCCTCGTTGAGTATACTAGTGACCCTCTTATTTTGCATGATTCGTTTCCGGACAAACAACTTTTTGAGCTGTCACGAGCAAGCCCCCCGTGGTTTGCACATATTGTGAATTACTTGGCCATTAGGCAAATTCCGTAGAATAGGTCTAAGTAAGACAAAGACCGATTCTTTTCGCAGGTCAGGTATTACTTTTGGGAGGATCCGGAGTTGTTTAAATATTGCTCCGACCAAGTGATCCGACAGTGTGTGTCGGAGAGTGAGGTGCATAGCGTTTTTACATTTTGTCATTCTTCTGCATGTGGGGGTCATTTTAGTGGGCATAAAACGGCCGCCAAGATTTTACAGAGCGGGTTTATTGGCCCACAATTTTTAAAGATGCCCATAAATTTTGTAGAACTTGTTTGCGCTGTCAGCAAATGGGTTCGATATCTCAGCGTGACATGATGCCAATGTCCCCTATTCTTGTGGTAGAGATATTTGATGTTTGGGGGATTGATTTTATGGGACCTTTCCCGTCGTCATTTGGATTTGAATATATTCTATTGGTAGTAGATTATGTGTCTAAGTGGGTGGAGGCGATAGCTACCCAAACAAACGATCATAGAGTGGTAATCAAATTTTTGCATGAAAATATCTTTAGTCATTTTGGGTTTCCTAGAGCCATAATAAGTGATAAGGGTACGTATTTTTGTAACTGGTTCTTTGAGTCGGTGGTTAAGAAATACTCTATCACTCATAAAGTTGGCACTCCATACCACCCTCAAACTAGTGGCCAAGTAGAAGTCTCAAATAGGGAGGTAAAGCACATAATAGAGAAAACGGTGAGGCCAGATAGGAAAGATTGGTCACAACGGTTGATTGATGCATTATGGGCCTACCGCACTGCTTATAAGACACCTATTGGGATGTCACTATACAGGGCAGTGTTTGGCAAAGCTTGCCATCTCCCGGTTGAACTTGAGCACTGAGCATTGTGGGCCATAAAGAAGTTTAACTTCGATGTGGCCGCGGCTGGGCTCCACCTGAAATTGCAACTCAATGAGTTTGAGGAAATCAAGAATGACGCATATGAGAGTTCGAGAGTTTTTAAAGCTCGGACTAAAGAATTCCATGACAAGCACATTAATAGAAAATCCCTTGAACCCGGCCAAAAAGTATGGCTTTTTAATTCAAAATTGAGACTCTTTCCGAGTAAGCTAAGATCTAGATGGGATGATCCTTTTGTGGTTGTTGAGGCATTTATTCATGGCGCCGTTGAGGTGCAAGATCCAAAGACTGGCCACACTTTCAAAGTGAATGGCCAAAGACTGAAGCCAAATATAGAGGGGATTGGGAATGGGGAGATGATTGAGTCCATTGCTTTGATGGACCCTTCTTACTATGATTGATAGATTGATTTCTTGTTCTCTTTTCTTTCCCTTCTATTCTATTCTGCTTTTTTTTGTTCTTGTTGTGCTTTATTTGCGTCTAAGAGACTTTAAATCCTCTAAATGTGTAATTCCTTTGGTGTTAGCCGTGCCCAAACGGCATCTGACGGTCTGGTATAGCCACCTAACCGTGTTTGTAGTGAGTTCCTAGGAGACCAACTGAGACGGTGGAAACTAGAGTTCAAATGGCAAAGCCTAGAACACAAAGGTTTAGAATTTCCGAGACTAGAGTCTGGTTTAAATACCTAGGGGTGTGGAGATTGCTTCAAAACTACCCCGGCTTGAACTCTGTATGGCAACCCCATAGGTTGAGGTAGCTTTTTGCGCCTCGATTCTGGATACCGAATCAACCTAGTCTGTCACCCTGTTGGAGAATAGGGATTGTTACAAACACAGTTAGGGAGAAAAGTAGTACCCGTGTTTTTCGCGTGAAGATTACACTCTTGTTAGGCATTTCGATATTTTCTAAAGTGCTATATTTATTTTGGATGTCAAATGAAGGTAGAAATGGTTAAGTATGCTTTGGGTTGTATACTTGGTTTTTATTTACTTTTCTTTAATCTCGTAAAAATATATTTATATATATTTATATATAGTTATAAAAAAAAAAAAAATCCCACACGTGTGGCACTATCCACGCACGTGTGGCTCAAATTGTCAAACTACAAATTCTGTACTGCATTAATTACAGGTGTGCGCGGAGGTGTGTCCATCAAGTTGCACGTGCGGCTTAGGCCCCCGCACGTGCGGAGCGTCGTTCTATCAAAAAAAAAAAAAAAAGAAATCGCCGCACGTGCGGCCTGTTCCCCGCACGTACGGGAAATTTTGTGGAAACTCACTCCGCACACTGCTTAATATGCAAGTGCGTGACTTGGTGCGGGACACTTCCGCACGTGCGTGGAGAAATCCCGCACGTGCATGACGACGCAAAATTTTTTATAAAAAAAAAAAAAAAAATGCAGATTTTGTTTTGTTTATTATTATTATTTTTTTTTTACTTACTTATTTAAAAAAAATAATATATATATATTTTTTATTTTATTTAAAAATTTTATTCTTTATTTATTTACATACAATAATAATAATAATAATAATAATAATAATAATAAATCTGATTTCTTTGTCAACTTCTTTTATTTATTTATTTTTATTTTTATTTTTATTTTTTTAAAAATAAAAAATTTCAACACCTATCCATTCTCTCACAATCCACTCTCAGATTTTCTCTTTACCTGTCTCCACCTCTCATCCATCTCTATCTCTCTCTCTCTCTCTCTCTCACAACCCCACAAACCCACCATCACCATCTTCTTCTTTCTTTTTCTTCCCTTCTTCTTCTTCTTCTTCTTCTTGCTTCTTCCTCACCACCATCATCTCACCGTTGGCTTCACTATTTCCTCTCCGTCCAACGAACCTCCGGCGACCACCATTTTTTCCGGTGAATCTCCATTTTTTTTTCTCTCTTTCTCCATTTTTTTCAGGTAAAATTTTCTTTTTGTGTAGATTTGTGGGTGGAGTCAATTTGTAGAATCTTTGTCTTTGTTTGTTGCTTGATCTGGTTCTTACTTCACCCAAAAAAAAAAAAAAAAATCTGCGTAGGAAGAAGATGACCGCCGCACGTGCGGCCATGTCTGGCGTACGTGCGGTACCTTTGCACACACAAAAAAATATATATATGTTTAGTTGTTTATTTATTTTATTATATTTTATTTTATTTATTTAGTTGTTTCATTTTTCTTTTCTTTTTTTTTATTAATTAATTCTTTGCTAGTTTAGGTTATTTAAATAGTTTAGTTCTGTTAGTTTAATTATTTAGTCACTAGTTCTGTTAGTCTAATTGGTTAGTCATTAGTTATTTAGTCATTAATTATTTAGTCATTATTTAATTTATTTCTTTTAGTTTATTTATATTTACATTTATATATAAATATAAAAAAAATATAAATAAATAAACAAATAAATAAACCCAAAACTGAGAATTGCATGTGGTTTATTGGTGGGCGAACTTGTGCTTTCATATTTTGCTTTATTCTCATGATTGGTTTCATGGGTATATGTGTCTATTATTGGTGTGTGCAGAACATGAGTCGACGTGTATCCGCTCGGGCCTCCAAAAAGGCTAGAGGTTCCACCTCTTCGGTGCCACCACCGCCACCGTCACCACCATCCTCGCTACCACCACCGGGTGACTTGCCATGGTCGGAGTGGGCTTCACAAGCTCACGCAGTTCAACATTCCATATTTTCGGCATGACCCGGACACTTCTTGGGTCGTTGAGTAGCTCCAACTCCGGCAACAGTTGGGCCTTTACACTGTGACAGCACCAACTTATCCTCGTCTGGTACGACTTTTCTACCAGAACCTACGTGAGTCACTCACCGAGCCCGGGCTAATGTCCACCATTGATGGCCATCTCATCAGCATCACCGAATCCATGATTGCTGACGCGTTAGGGTTTTTCGCCAAGCCAGAATATCAACCCTTCCCAGAAGTTGAGGATCAACAACCCATATATAGCCTCATCTAGCAATACTTCCCGGGGGCCCACGGTGACACCAGTTTCATATGCTTGCGGCGGAGCAAGCTGCCTAGCCGCTTGCTATTTATTGATTTCGTGGTCCATAAGAATGCCCTTTCACTTGGGCATAGAGCTGAGCGCTGTTTGGAGTTTGTTCGGGTTTTACACGGTTATCAGCATGGCTATCAAGTCTCGCTTGAGCATATCATCTGGATGCATGTACGGAAATTTCTACGAGAGGCAGTTTGGCTTGAACCTATGAAGAACCTAACTTGGCCACTGCCATTTGCTAATTTGTTGACACTTGTCTTTGAGCTGAGCGGCCTCCCCATTGCTGAGAATGAGGAGATTGATAGAGCGTATCTGACTTTCGGCCAGCGGGAATGGCAGCATAGCATATCTCATATCCCGCAGTAGGTTGTTGCCCCGGTTGATGAGGCCCAGGACCCCGTACACGACCACCCACCTCATCCTGTTCCCCCCGTGCCTCCCCAAGGGGACCCATTCTACATGACTCGCGAGGAATACTTACAGCTTCAGCACTCTGTGGATCAGGTCCACAGTACTCTTCGTGATCACCACCAGAGTCTCATGGAGTTGCGTACGAATTTTCAAGCGCATCGAGACTATTCTCAAGTGGCCTTCGACCAGCTACATGCCCGCCAGCTTGACATCCAGCAGCGGGTTCAGGATGAAACCTTTGAGACGCGATCTTTGATGCACGCCTTGTTTGCCCAGCATTTCCTGCCACCACCGCCACTGGATTCTTCGTAGTACCCACTGTATATTGCTTTATCTCTTTTACTTTTATTTTTATTTCTTTTTTTAGTTATTTCTTCTTCTCAAAAAAAAAAGAAAAAAAGAAAGTGAAGTGTGCGTGTGTGCTACTATATGCCTACCTGGATGTGCACCTACAATCTCTGGTAATCTTCTCTCATTTCTCTTTATTTTTCCATTGAGGACAATATCATATTCAAGTTAGGGGATGAGGGTTGTATTTTCTTTTGTGCATTTCTATTTGGCTCAATCATTCATGCTTATACCTGTTTCACTTGATTGCATTACTTCACTTGATGTGACTTATTGCTAGTAGGGTGATGATATTTGTATATGTTAATTGGGGAGCATAGTAGACTTGTATGAAAATGATTTATTGGATAGATACTTGCATGTGATGTTTGCACTAGGGGAGTCGTTTGTGCTTGTGGTATTAGTACACTTGTCATAAGTATGCCTTAATTCACGTGAACACACTCTCATAGCGGTGACCTCTTTATTATAATCCCTGATGTACATCATTGATAATAGCTAGGGTTGTAGAAAAGAATAAATGAGGAGCCAAGATTCTCTTAAAAAAAAAAAAAAAAACGCTTGACTTGTTTGGGTTCGTAGCCTTTTTAACTCGAGTTATTAAGCCCGTAGAGGTGTCTTTACATCTAGTGCCCTAAAACCGTCTGGTTTGAGAGTGATTGGCCCAATACTTGCTACATAGGTTAATTAGAAAGCTTAAGGAACTTAAACATTGCACAGTTAAGGAAAAAATAAGGAGAATGACTTGTTCGGATTCGTAGCCTTTTCAACTTGAGTTATTAAGCCCGTAGGGGTATCTCTACACCTAGTGCCCTAAAACCATCTGGTTTAGGAGTCATTGGCTTAATACTTGCTACATGGGTTGATTAGAAAACTTAATGGATCAGGACATTGCACAGTCATTTAAAAAAAACAAAAACAAAAAATTGAGAATCTTGGCTGCAACAGGTTAGTTTTTCTGTATATGTTGGGTGTTATTATGAGTTACACTGGGCTATTATAGTGGACAGTTAACTAATATGGAGATTGCACTTTACACCAAGGGTACTGATGATTTGTCTACTAGCATGCATAAGTACAGGGGACTTTACTTTTGTATTAACTGAATTGTGGTTTTGACTCAATAGGTTCCTTCATGCTTGTTCACTGTGCCTTTAATGACTCATTATGTTTTAATATCACACTGTAGTGATACATAAGTTGATTATTAGGTGGAGTTGTGTGGTTAATTGTTGGGCGTATATGAATATGAAAATGTTTGTGGGTATCATTTCTAGAAACCCTCACGAGACTTTACTCGTCCACTTGGGGTAACTTTGTAGTTTAAAGGCTTGTTGCATATGCTAAATGCAACCGTTTTCCCACAAAAGAGGAAATAGCTAGATCTTGTTTAATTTTATTTTATTTGTATTACTTGCTTGAGGACTAGCAAGTTGTAAGTTAGGGGATGTGATTAAGGCCGAATTGTACATCATTGAGGCCATTAATTAGGATCTCTTAACTTCACTTGCTTGTTAAAATGTATACTTTATGTATGTTGAATGTCAATCAGGTTGTACATAGTCGAAGCATAAAATGGGCAAAAAGACAGAATTTGGAGAGAGTTGACTTTCCCACACGTGCTTTGATTTTTTCTGGAAAAACGTGCCAGATGTTTTAAACCTGTTTGGAAAGACACCAAAAGTATAAATAGGCAAGAAAAAGGTTGGATTAGGGTTGGGAAGTTGTTTTGTCAAGAAAAGGAGGCTAGGGTTTGAAAAGAAAAGGAACTTGAAGCTTCAAGCATGTCTTCCATGGTGGCTTCTTCTCCATCTATCTCCTTCTACTCCTCCATGAGTGGCTAGTCTCATTTTCTAGGGTTTTGATGAAACCCTAGCCATATAATTAGTTTTTCTTTTTTGATTTTTAATTATGTAAAGGTTTGAACAATTGTATGGTATTTTAAAAGTTTTATATATGTACTCTCCATTATTTCTTCAAGTATTCAGCTTTCTGTGATTGTTGAATGTTTTCCATACAAGAGTTTTCTATTCTTTCACATCTAAGGTATAAGACGAACTATACTACGAGAGACGAATCGTGTCACTACCTTAGTTTAGAGTGAACGATTCGTACTACTTGAGATGGTTTGTGCTATTACATTGAACGTGATGATTTTCTTGTTAAATGCTTTGAACTTGTAGTTGCAAAGCATTATTCTGTTTGAACCATAACATAATTAATTTCAATTGGAAACCCTAATTACATGACTAGTGGTGGACTCTTTGTCCTAGGTTTTCCCCCAATTCAGTAAATCCAATTTCAGTTATAATTGATAATTTAATTATTTAGTTTAATTTATTCGTTATTAAATTAGGTTGAGATCAATCATTCTTTTCATCAAAATTAATTTAGGAATTTTTCAATTAAATTAGTTTAATTTCACAATTGTCTCTGTGGATCGATACTTGGACTTACTATTATTCTAATAGAATTTGGTCTAGTTTAGTGTTTAATTTTGATGTGTTCAACGACCCATCACATATGTAAATAATTCAACTTAATTTTATAAAATATTATTTAAAAAAAATTAATCTGTCTATCGATTGGTCAATTGCTATTTATAAAAGTACATAATAAAACTAATAAAAGTTAAAAGTACTATCCTGCTTACTTGTTAATAATTAACTTCTTTTTTTCTTTTTTTTTCCCAAATAATTATCATAATGAAATTACACCAAATACTATAATACAAACTTCTAAAATAAAAAAAAAATTTATCCATAAATTTTATATAAGGGAATATTGATACATTTAGTTTTAAGAGCTTCTTACGAATCAATTAGTTCTTTTTATTTTGAAAAGTTGTATTTATTTAATTTGGTATTATTTGAGTTAAGTGAATGCATTTTTGTGATTTATTTTTTTAATTTCTGATGCGTTTTTGGAATGGGAATGGAAATGTGAGGATGAAAGATTCTTTTTGAGGGGATTCGTAACTGAAGTGTTAGTTGTCGAACATTGAAATTTACATTTCTGTTAGTGTAATTTTTTAGTATTACATTAGAGTGTTACATTATAGTGCTATGTTTGGAAAAAATATACTAAAGAATTTTTGCGTGTTATATTGATAGGAGTGTTACGTTTGGAAAAAAATATATATATATATACTAATAAGTTCTTTTATAATATTACATTGTTACACTTGAGAAAAGTATACTAAAAGGTTTTTTAGTGTGTTATATTTGAGTGTTACATATGAAAAAAGTACACTAAGAAGTTTTTTTTGACATGTTACATCCTTACATTTGAGAAAAATATACTAAGGAGTTTTTTAATATGTTACATTAGAGTGTTGCGTTTGAAAAAAGTATAGTGAGAGGGAGTTTTTATGAGCATTAGGGCCTAGCTAAGCCCAGGCGTAGTAATAGGCCGATCTATGGGCCGTGGTAAAAAAGGGGCTTAGTAAAGTGAACCTTAGCTCGGTCCAAGTGGTTACAGTCACCACGATCGGATGGTGATAGTTAGCTCGGTCAGTGTATTATGAGCCGAGATATTTGGGCCTCTTGTGGTGGACCTTGCTCTTGTTAGCTCGGTCAAAACTTGCTGTAGTTAGCTCGGTCTCAACAACCAAAACCGAGGTACAAGTGAACCATAGCCGAGCTATGTGGTACATGTGAAGGCACTGGATTGAGTATGACAAAGGGCTAGTGTTAGCTCGGTCATACTGTTATCCAACCAGGATAAAACCATCTCACTTGGTTTAAGCAGTGAGGGGGGTGTTAAAGGATAAGTATTATCTTTCAGGAGTGTGATTCCTAGGAGGACTCTACATGGAGGAATAAGAGTCCTATTAGGATTGTGCCAGTCAAAAGTTATAAAAGCTCACAACAGAACCTATGTAGAGGTAACACAACTTTGATTCTCAAATACACAGAGCTTATTGTCTATTGTCTAGTTGCTGACTTAGGCATCGGAGGGGTTTTCGGCACACACCCACCAGGTAGCTCACGTTTGTGTTTTCAGGAAGTAAAGCGACGACGTTTGGAGGAGCGCAAACTTGATCAACAGGATCATACGAGAAGAATTATTTCGTGCTTGTACAATTGGCGCTATCTGTGGGAAGACACAAAGAACAAAACCTTTTGATCGAGTTTTCCTCTATAGCTGGAAGCAATGGCGCACAATGAGGATTTGCCGCA
Source organism: Camellia japonica (assembly GCA_030407325.1). NCBI lineage: Eukaryota > Viridiplantae > Streptophyta > Magnoliopsida > Ericales > Theaceae > Camellia > Camellia japonica. Next base: position 4,093,385 of record JAPPVO010000014.1, on the reverse strand, counting down.
ATCTGCTATCGACGGACAAACCCCAGAGGGGGGTGGGAGGAGCGAAGGTTTACCTTCTATCTCACCTATGGCGGACTTAGAACCCCAGCGACAGAACCCCCGGAGGGATGCAAGGGGGAGGCGGGCTGGCAGGCCCCGTCGCTCCCAAAGTCCTGAAAGACAGAGGCGGAGGATGGATCCTCAAGTTCTAGAGGATCGCGTGAAGGAGCAAGACGAGTTAATAAGGAGGATGGCGGCAGACATGGAGTCAATAAAGCGCCAAATAAAAGGAAAAGGGGTGGCGACAGGAGAGGGGCGCAAAGGCAACACGCCCCCTCGACACTCAGAGGATCGTGATAGGCGTACCACACCATCGCAAGCAGAAAGTAGGAGCCTGAGAACAGGCGACATTCAATCAAGGACTTCCGGGACTCGTTACTCCAAGTCTGAGAGAACGAGGACTGAGAGGTCATGTACTAAGGAAAGCACCTATTGGCCCTCGCACACGCACCAAACGTCATCTAGGCACACGGAGTTGCCTAAATCATCCGACTTGCGAACTGTGCTTAAAGAAAGGGCCCGATGGAAGGAGGATACCAGGGCATGCGACCCGCGCAGAGTTTCAGCCCTTCAGCGGTTGGCCTCTCGAACGCATAGGAGCGTTGAGGTAGGAATGCCAATGCCGCGCCTTGCTCACAAACCAACAGACAAAGTATTAGCAAGGTTACAGAGCTCGCCGTTCGTTCCGGTAATTGAGAACGCGCCGCTACCTTCAGGCTTCCACCAGCCCAAATTCACCACTTATGAGGGGAAGACCGACCCCTACATGCACCTAAGCCACTTTCACCAGGTTATGGCAATATACCGGCGAAACGAGGCTTTAATGTGCATCCTATTTCCATCCAGCCCTGGCGACCTAGGTCTAACCTAGTTCGAAAGGCTACCAGAAGGCAGTATCGCCTCCTAGGCGCAATTGGCAGAGGCATTCGTGACTAGGTTCAGAACGAACACCAAGACATCGGTGGAGATCAACCAGCTACTCTCCATTGACATGGGCGACAATGAGACATTGAGATCCTACAACAGTCGCTACTGGAAAACCTTCAACCAGATTAGGGATTGCCCTACAAACCTCGCCATTGCACAATACAAACGGGGCCTGCCAGTCGGTAACAAATTGAGAGACTCAATTATAATGACGCCGCCCCCCACGATAGAGGCCTTAATGGAGAGAGTGCACCAACATATTCGTGTGGAGGAAGATAGCGCCTGTGCTAAAGCGAGACCTGACACAACAGTAATTCCAGATAAAAAGACTACAGCAAAAGTCAACACGGTAGAACAACCAAGCAAGAATGGGCGAAGCAGGCGGGCTAACAGAGAGGACCCAGACAAAAGGAGGTTAAGGGTTCGCAATGCTATTACCACAGTGTTCAAAAAACCAATCTACCGGATTCTCAATGAGATACAGCTAAGTTGGGAGAAACACAAAAAGACTATGACGAGAGGTTCCGGTGCACCTTCCATGATGAAAAGGAGCACCACACTGAAAATTGCACGCCATTAAGGCAGCACTTTGAGGAATTAGTGGCAGCTGGGCACCTGGACCAGTACATAGAAGGAGGAACACAGCCAGCCCCCCAGAACCACAACAACCCAAACGGGATGCCGGTCGACGCTCCACCTCAGGGCGTAATTAACGTAATACATGGGATATTCGAACCTGAGCGGGTATATGAACTCAGGGGGATAATCAAAAAGGCTGAGCACTTAAGGGAGATATTAAGTGCACAACCTACCATTAAAAATGGGAGAACAGAGGCCACCAATGTCATATCTTTTTCAGACAAAGATTTTGCAAGGATATACTGCCCTCACAATGATGCACTGGTTGTCACTCTACGCGTCAAGAATTTCGACATTAAGCTGATTTTGATTGACCAAGGAAGCTCATGTGAAATAATGTATTACGAAACCTTCAAACAACTGAAACTGGAGGACAAAGACTTGGCACCTGCAACATCTCTCCTAATCGGATTCAACTCAATGCCAAAGTGGTCAGTGGGCAAGATAATCCTCCCAGTCAAGGCAGGAACCATAACGAAACAGGTAGAATTCTGGATATTGAAAGTCCCTTCCACTTACAACATAATCTTAGGGAGGACATGGTTGCACGCCATGTGATCGATAGCGTCAACCTACCATCAAATATTACGGTTCCCCAACGAAGCCGGAGTAATTGAAGAAGTCTTTGGAGATCAAATTATGTCAAAACAGTGCTTTGTCACAGTAAATGGCAGCCGCGCTGCAAAAGGGTTTGTACAGATGGTCGAAGAGCCAGAAAGCAATGAACTATTTGCGGATGTCGGCAAGGCAGCTGATCAGAAGGCAGTGGAAGACTTGGTAGAGGTAAGAATAGATGAAAAGAACCCAGAGAAGGTCTTTTTGCTCAGCTCGTCTTTGTCCAGCACTGAGAGAATAGAGGTCATGGAATTCTTAACCTCTAACATTGAAGTGTTTGCCTGGACACCGTATGACATGCCTGGCATCGACCCAAACTTCATCTATCACCAATTGAACGTTCACCCAACTGCCAGGCCAATTATACAGCACACTCGCAGATCAGCACTCCACCATGCCGAGATTGTGGCGAAAGAAGTGGGAAACTTGCTAGAGGTAGGAGCTATCAGAGAAGTGCACTATCCCAGATGGATCTCCAATACCGTAGTAGTGCCAAAGAAGAACGGAAAATGGCGTGTCTGCGTGGACTACAAAACAGTCAACAAAGCATGCCCAAAGGACAGTTTTCCCCTACCACGGATAGACCGACTGGTAGACCTGACGGCATACCATAATCGACTTAGCTTCCTTGATGCGTACAGAGGTTACCATCAGATCGCTATGTATGAACCAGACCAGGAGGTCACATCCTTTACAATGCCTAGAGGACTGTATTCTTACAAGGTCATGCCCTTTGGCCTAAAAAACGCAGGGGCAACATTCCAACAAATGGTCACCAAGATGTTTGAACCATTGTTAGGCAAAACAATGGAGGCTTACATAGATGACATGGTGGTCAAAAGCAAGAATGAGAAGGACCATCTCAGGGACCTCAATGAGATGTTGCAAATTCTGAAGAAGAATAAGTTGCGCCTAAATGCATCCAAATGCGCATTCGGCGTAGGTTCAGGCAAATTCCTAGGCTTTCTGGTGACCAATCAAGGTATAGAAGCAGACCCTTCTCAAATCAAAGCAATCCAGGATCTAGAGAGGCCCAACACAGTAAAAGAAGTGCAACATCTCACTGGCCTAGCTGCCGCACTCAACCGGTTCATAAGTCGGTCATCAGACAGATGTCGACCATTCTTCCAAGCTCTGAAGGCCAAATTTGAGTGGGATGAAGAATGCGATCGCGCCCTAGAAAGCCTGAAAGAGTACATGTCTTCTCCCCCATTGCTAGTAACCCCAGTACTTGGAGAAGAGCTCTTTTTGTACCTAGCAGTATCACAGCACGCAGTCAATGCAGTGTTGGTCAGAGCAGAAGGAATCCAACACCTGTCCATCTTTTATGTTAGCAAAACCTTGCTAGGCGCAGAAACCAGGTACCTACTATTGAAAAAACTGGCCTTAGCCTTGATGATGGCCTCAAGGAAGCTGTCGTATTACTTCTACACCCACACCATAATCGTCCTAATTGCTTTTCTGCTAAAAGCCTTGTTTGAGAGGGCGAACTTTTCTGGGCGAATCTTGAAATGTGCGGTGGAATTGGGACTGTTTGATATCAAGTTTCAACCCAGAACCGCAATAAAAACCCAAGCTTTGGCAAACTTTGTGGCAGAGTTCACACCGGGAAGTCATCACATCTGCCCAGTTGACTTGACAACCGAAACGGGGATGGAAAGTGCCGCAGGAAATGCGCAACCCCTAATACAAGATACCCAACCCCATTGCAAACCACACAGGCTTGAGGAACAGAAGGGAGGAATAAACCATGCCATTCCTAGTGAGGACTCATCAGCAAGTAAAAGCTTGGGGCAGTTAGATAGTAAAGAGCAAACCCCAACAGCATGTATGGACTTGGAAGAAAACATAAGCAACACGCATGACCCCAAGACATCATTCGACCCCTCCACTTGCTGGAAGCTATTCGTTGGAGAGATGTGGAAGCTCTTTGTGGATGGAGCATCCAACAGGCATGGTGCAGGACTTGGCATAGTCCTCATCTCACCAGATGGCCTAATAGTGGAACAAACAGTCAACCTTGGCTTCCCAGCATCAAACAATGAGGCGGAGTATGAAGCACTCTTAGCAGGCCTAAAATCAGCACTCTTCATGCAGGCCACCGAGCTAATGGTTTACAGTGACTCCCAACTGGTAATAAACCAGATTTCAGGCGACTACAAAGTAAAAGATGAGAGGATGGCAAAGTATCAAAAGTTAGTCAGAAGGGAAATCATGAAATTCGAAGTAGTGCGAATAGAGCAAATCGGCTGGGAAGAAAACAGTAGAGCAGATGAACTAGCAGGCTTTGCTTCGATGGCAGATACATCCATTCCACATCCATTACTGATCGACTTCCTACCAAGACCAAGCATTGAAGAACCCGAAGTAACTGAGGTATGTTGCGTCGAACTAAGCCCTTCATGGATGGATCCCATTATAGTATTCTTAAAAGACGGCGTCTTACCTAAAGAGAAGAAAGAAGCCAACAAGATCAGAGCAAAGTCACAGCAATTTTGGCTCTCTCCAACAATGGCCTTGTACAAAAAATCCTTCACAGGACCTTACCTGAAATGTGTTCACCCCAGCAAGGTCGAAGCATTCTTGTTCGAGATACACGAAGGCGTATGCGGAAGCCACCAAAGGGGAAGATCATTGGCATACCGAGCAATTTCACAAGGATATTGGTGGCCATACATGCAAGCAGATTCAGAAAAGTATGTCAAGAGATGTGAGAAATGGCAAAAGTTCGCACACCAAATACATCAATCAGCCAAAGAGCTTCTGCCATTAACTAGCCCATGGCCCTTCGCAATGTGGGGCTTGGACATAGTAGGACCACTTCCTACCACGCCCGGCAACAGACTACTTTACAAAATGGGTGGAGGCAGAAGCACTCGCTTCAATAAATGAGAAAGATGTGAAGAAGTTCGTCTTACAGAATATCATCACTCGGTTCGGCATACCCAAGGCTCTAATATCAGACAACGGCACTCAGTTCGATGGCAAAATTTTTAGAGGCTTTTGTGAGGAGTACAAGATAGAATTCTACAATTCTACACCAGTATACCCCCAAGCAAATGGCCAGGCGGAAGCATCAAACAAAGTCGTTTTAGAGGGATTGAAGAAAAGGCTGGAGAAAGCAAAAGACAAGTGGGCTGAGGAGCTTCCTCATGTTTTATGGGCTTACCATACCACACCTCAGCGGTCAACTAGAGAAACACCTTTTTTCTTGGTCTGTGGCATGAAAGCAATAATCCCACTGGAAGTTGGCCTCCCCACTATTAGAAGCGAAAATTTTGACCCAGACTTAAATGGAGAAGCCATAGCATTGGAACTCGACCTTGCAGAAGAGAGAAGAGAAAGAGCACTGGTTCACATCGCCTCATACCAGCAAGAGTTATCCAGAAAATATAACAAGACAGTACATCCGAGGCAATTCAAAATTGGAGATTGGGTGCTGCGCAAAGTAATGGAAAATACTATGGCACCCAGAGATGGCAAGTTATGGCCTAATTGGGAAGGACCATACAAAGTGGTTGCATTAGCAGGAAAAGGGGCATATCACTTGGCAGATGGAGACAACAAGACAATTCCCAGGCCATGGAACACTGCCAATCTCAAATTATTTTATTTTTAGTTTTTCTTTAAAATACTTGTTATTTTTCTTTTTTCAATAAAACAAGTAGTTCCCTTTTCAGTATGATTCTTTCTTTTGTAAAAGTTGTTTCAGTGAAACTAGGGGCAATGAAAAACAGAGTTGGCAGGAATAACCAACTTTGAGCTCTCTTCAGCCAAGATCAGGATCTAGGCTGAAGAAGTTGGCAGGAATAACCAACACTTAGCTCTAAGTTGGCAGGAATAACCAACTTTGAGCTCTCTTCAGCCAAGATCAGGATCTAGGCTGAAGAAGTTTGGCAGGAATAACCAAACACTTGGCTCTAAGTTGGCAGGAATAACCAACTTTGAGCTCTCTTCAGCCACGATCAGGATCTAAGCTGAAGAAGTTTGGCAAGAATAACCAAACACTTGGCTCTAAGTTGGCAGGAATAACCAACTTTGAGCTCTCTTCAGCCAAGATCAGGATCTAGGCTGAAGAAGTTTGGTAGGAATAACCAAACACTTGGCTCTAAGTTGGCAGGAATAACCAACTTTGAGCTCTCTTCAGCCACGATCAGGATTTAGGCTGAAGAAGTTTGGCAGGAATAACCAAACACTTGGCTCTAAGTTGGCAGGAATAACCAACTTTGAGCTCTCTTTAGCCAAGATCAGGATCTAGGCTGAAGAAGGTTGGCTGGAAAAACCAACACTTATCTCTCTTTAGCCGAGATCAGGATCTAGGCTGAAGAAGGTTGGCTAGAATGACCAACTTTGAGTACTCTTCAGCCGAGATAAGGATTCAAGCTGAAGAGTGGTTGGCTGGAATAACCAACTTTTAGTACTCTTCAACCGAGATAATGATCTAGGCTGAAGAGTGGTTGGCTGGAATAACCAACTTTTAGTACTCTTCAACCGAGATAAGCATCTAGGCTGAAGAGGTTGGCAGGTATGACCAAACAGATTACAAGGTTAAGACCGAGATAGGTATCTCGGCCAGAAAATATTATACTTCACACAAATCATAGTAGAAAATAAATGCAAGCATGGAGTAAACCGAACAAACAAATGAGGAAATCAAAAGAAGGAAGATTTCATTCAAAATTCAAATCAAAGTTACAAGAAGTGGGACTTTAGCCCGGTTACACATTCTTTCCAAGAGTAAAAAGAAGAAAATACAGGATCAAGCAAAAAGGTCGTCGAGATCCGTATCCAGATCAACTCGAAGCCCGGTTTCAGCAAGTAGCTCGGTCACATTTTCAACCAAGTCTTCCACTGGTGGCTCCACCCGAGCCGACTGAACAATGGGATCATTGGCGACGACCGGGGCATTGTTGGGTTATGGGGACTCCTCTTCTTCTTCCTCAACTTGGAGAAATTTTTGCTGAATAGCGTTGGCATACTCCGCCATATAGCTCGGGATGAAGTGAGGAGGGGGATTCTGGAATACCTCGGTTTCTTCCCCTTGACTGAGCTTAAGGACGGCTACCTTCCACCCACACTTGAAGAAAATCTCTTTGGCAGCTTCACACTGCAAGACGTAGGTGGCTTCACCCTCCTTATAGCCCTGGTCTTCCATATCTTCGGCACTCTTCTTTAGCACGGCAATCTCAGCGTCCTTCTTTTTCGCGAGCTTGGCCAGCTCTCGCAGGTATTTATCTTTCAACTCGGCCAAAGCCTTCTGCTTGTTTGCTTTGGCCGAGTTAACCAACTCGGTAAGTCGGGCATTGTTAGAAAGTAGCTCGGTGGTTTTCTGTTGAGCTTCCTTTAGTTCGGCCGTCTTTGCGTTGGCATCAGCCATGGCCTGCCGCGTTATTTTGTGCAGCTCCAACACACGCTTGTGAGCGACATGATTCTTTTGCATGGCCTGCAAAAAGAGAAATAACAATTATAGTTAAAACCGCGTAAACAGATGTACAAATTAGAAGGCAAGCAAAAGGGAGAACTTACCAGCACCATTGATTTTGTTGCCGAGCGAATGGCCTTTAGCTCGGTGAGATGGTCGTGGTGCTCCATATCGGCTGGCAGGCATACGCTCTTGGCAAGGTTAAAAGCCAGCGAATGGTCTTTTTCTGCGACCACCGAGTCGGTACTAGTGATAGCTCGGTTCTTGTAAGTGATCTTTAGCACCCATTCTGAAGGGCTAGCCCGGTCTGAACGCACTGGTTCTGGGCTCAGCTGGGTGGATTGATGAAGCGAGGTTTCTTCTTCGTCAACAAGGCGTGGCTCGGTTGAGGAGGTGCGAGCACGCTTATTGGGCTGAGATTATGAGAGCCGGGCTGTCGGAAGGGCTACCACGGCCTCATGTGTTTGGCCAGCTTGGAGTATCTCGGTCGAGTCCGGGACGACTGGAGCCGTTGTTTCAGTGATGAGTGCTCTGACTGCTCGTTTCTTAGCCATTTCTTGCTCCTCTGTTAGTGGGATTAGATTAATTTGAGGTAATGTTGGATCTGGTTCTGGTGAAGGTTCCAGTAGGAAATCCGTCACCCTAGTCTTCCTTCTACTGCTGTATCTGTATGTCGGTTCAAAGTTAAGTAGCTCGGCCCAACCTCGATCGCGGTACCGCAACGCGGCGCGGAGTACGTCTAGATTGGGGTAACTGTATTGCGACTTTAGTTGGTTCAAATCTGCATAAAGAAGGCAACAGTTAGCACGGTGCAAAATATATAAACAGGGTAAAGAACACACAAAACTGAGCCGATTTATCTATACCGGCGACTCCTTTATTCCAGTTTATCCGGTCTCCTGGTATTTGGGCTTCGTGGTCCTCGAAGTTACCAGAAACCCAGAAAAAGTTGTCGTCGTTTACGTTTTTATCTGGAGTGTTCTTTATTATTTTTTCTCGACGGCGTCTTATTCTTAAATAATATACCCAGCCGTCTTCATTCTGGCCAAGAGAGTATTAGTGGAATAGCTCGGCTAAACCGAGGTTGAGGCTAAGCCGGCGATTTAGCTCGGCGATGCCATTTATTATTCTGTACGAATTTGTGGAAAGCTGGGTAGGGCAAAGTCTTGTTTGTCTAAGGAATTCACAAAGAGGAGGTTGAACGGGAAAATGGAGACCGGCCTCCATAATAGACATGACGGAGAAGGGAACGAAGCCCGGTTTTCCCCATGGGGTTGTGTCTAGTTCGGCGAGTGAAAGGTGGACATCATCAGGGATGTTGTAATCCTTGCGGAATTCGGCTATAGCCCCTGGAGAGTTTACTAAAAATCTATATTTACCCATGTGGACTTAAATTATGTATAATTTAGCTTGAGTACTAGCTCGGTGTTGAGATGACCTTGAGTATCTCGGTTGGGCGTGTAGAGGAGTGCCTGGCCAACCTAGTCAGAGTCTGCAAAGTGGAAATGAAAAATGTTAAGCACAGATCGTTGGACCGTACTAAGTATGAAGGCAAAATAAGTATAGGCCTAGCTCGGCTACGTGGGATACTATCCGTTCTTAGCTCGGTTGGGGCGAAGAACTTTAGCTCGGCAAATATGAAATGGAAGGCTCTTAGACTGATTGGAACTAAAGGAGTGGCGTGAAGTTTTAATTCGGTTTATTAGGGGAGTTATCTGGTTTGGCTGGGTGCGCACCTAAAATACAAACAAGTTCCATAGTTCGGTTGTACCGAAGCCTAGAGTTGCCTAAACAGGTTTTTAGCTCGGTTGCACCACGATTCTAGATTCAAACTTCATGTTTTTTGAATCCAGAGGGTGAGTTCTTAAGCACGAACCTATGGTTTGGGGGTCTCGTTTTTGGTACTATCTGTTCTTACCCATTTCATCAAAACTACAGAATGTGTTTTGTAAAATATATGAGTGTATACATCTATACTATATATATTCACAAAATAAACGGTAAAAAATAAGGATTTGAGTCACTTACAGTCTTGGAAAAAGAGGATGAAGATGCCAGAGAGGAGCACAAGCTTTGCAGATGCAATGTTGAGGAAAATGGAGGCTCAGAGGGTAGAGAGAGAGAAGATGAATAGTGGTATGTTTTGTTCAAATGGTGGGATTTTTTGTGTAAAGCGTGAATTTGGACGGGATTGTTCAAATTTTGCGAGGTGCGAAGGTGGCGATGGCAGCTGTATTTGACCAATAAGGGCTTGCCACGTGTCCAAAAGAATCGTAAGCGATTCAGTCATGCAGCGACTGAAAAGACGTTTTTTGACCGGACAAATCAGTAGCCCAGTATCAATCTAGCTTGGTTGAAGGCCCGAAGTTTTAGCTCGGCTGGTAACAAATAATCTCAATCATGCTACGCAGATGGAATTAAGAGGCAATTGAGAGGGAGTTTTTATGAGCATTAGGGCCTAGCTAAGCCCAGGCGTAGTAATAGGTCGATCTATGGGCCGTGGTAAAAAAGGGGCTTAGTAAAGTGAACCTTAGCTCGGTCCAAGTGGTTACAGTCACCATGGTCGGAATGGTGATAGTTAGCTCGGTCAGTGTATTATGAGCCGAGATATTTGGGCCTCTTGTGGTGGACCTTGCTGTTGTTAGCTCGGTCAAAACTTGTTGTAGTTAGCTCGGTCTCAACAACCAAAACCGAGGTACAAGTGAACCATAGCCGAGCTATGTGGTACATGTGAAGGCACTGGATTGAGTATGACAAAGGGCTAATGTTAGCTCGGTCATACTGTTATCCAACCAGGATAAAACCATCTTACTTGGTTTAAGCAATGAAGGGGGTGTTGAAGGATAAATATTATCTTTCAGGAGTGTGATTCCAAGGAAGACTCTACATGGAGGAATAAGAGTCCTACTAGGATTGTGCCAGTCAAAAGTTATAAAAGCTCACAACAGAACCTATGTAGAAGTAACACAACTTTGATTCTCAAATACACAGAGCTTATTGTCTATTGTCTAGTTGCTGACTTAGGCATCGGAGGGGTTTCCGGCACACACCCGCCGGCTAGCTCACCTTTGTGTTTTCAGGAAGTAAAGCGACGACGTTTGGAGGAGCGCAAACTTGATCAACATGATCATACAAGAAGAATTATTTCGTACTCGTACATATAGTATAAGGAGTTTTTGTGTGTTACATTGATTGGAATGTTACGTTTGAGAAAAGTACATTAAGGAATTTTTTTGGAATGTTACGTTATTACATTTGAAAAAAATACACAATTTTTTTTTGTGTTACATTGGAGTGTTACATTTTTTAAGTGTTATATTAGAGTATTATATTTAAGAAAAGTACACTAACGAGTTTTTTTTAAATGTTACATTTGGTAATTTCAACGTTATAAAAAAATTCACATTTATCCATCAACATATAACACACGCATTTATCGGTCCTCATATAATTCACACTAAAATAAGACTTTTCAATTCATAAGAAAAAAGAAAAAATAAATAATTCATAAAATTACTATTTAAAATTTATTAATACTTCACTCAAAAAAAAAAAAAAATAGTATAAACAGCTTCACCATTATTGAAAGAAGAATCATAATTTAGGGAAAGCATAATAAAGTTTGGTGATATTAGCCTCTGATTCTATGCTCAGATTGTCTGGGTCTTCTTAAGCCTCTGATTCCTCCTGGTATATATCAAACAAAAATTCTAATCAAGTTGGGCCTTTAAAAAGTATTTTATGGGCCCACTTTTCACTTGAAAGCCCCCAGTTTATTACACAATAAGAACATGGCCATCAACAAATATTTCCATTCAATATTTCTTATATATTAATTAATATCTTGAAACATATTTCAAAAAACTTGTTCACCTCTTATAATTTATCATGTGAATCAATTTAGGAGTTGAAAGCAAAAATACATAAGACAAGCATTACTTTCTTTTCTTTTAGAGTATGTTTGTTTACCTGTATGAATACGAGAATTAGACTATGGCCCCGTTTGTTTTCAGAAGTAGAATGGAGATGATTAATAGTGAGGGGATTGTTAGTGAGGGTATTAAGTAAAATTGTGTTTGTTTTGATAATAGTTGTTAGTATAGGAATTATTAAATTATTTTTATATAAAATAATAAAATAAATATAAAAATATAAAAAATTAAACATTAATATTTAAAAAAAAAATTCCCAATATGTAAAAAATAAAAAAAATAAAAAAATTTCTAATCCCCTCATTATTTTTCTAATACCATCTCCACCTCCTCGATTCCAATCTCCCTTCCAACCTCCATCTTAATCCCCTCCTCCATCATAATCCCTTCCATAACTCTACAAACAAACACAACACTAAATAACCCCACCTCTATCACAATCCCCTCCCATCAATTACACCCCTAAACAAACGAAACCTATGAGTGAAATGGATTCCACTCATAGTATGTTTGGTTAAAAAAATTGCAAAGGAATTAACATTTTAATTGGAATTGTGGTCCACCACTATGGGTGGATTAGAATAGGATTGATAGTAAAGGATTATTTTATCCCTTAGTTTTAATGATTCTACAATTATGTAATTTCACAAGTTTAATTTCAATCAATTAATGTTATCACACCACTACACAAACAAACAAACATGCCCTATCTTATATTTTTAACTTAATATTATTACATTATTAATTTTCTCACTCAATTTTATTAAATTTATAATTATATTTAATCTAATCCGTTAAATAAACGTAATTGTATTACATTGTAGAAGTAGTCATGTAATTCTCTCATATGGGTGACAACTAAGGCTGCTAGGCCCAAAAGCTAAAAGTGAAAGTGACCCTATGAAAAAAAAAAAATGAGACAACTAAGGTTGCTAGACCCAAAAGCTGAAAGTGAAAATGACCCTATGAAAAAAAAATAAAAAATAAAAAAAAGTAATAACATATCAAACTAATAATTAAAGTCTAACCGACACTAGATAAGTAACCCAACGACTTCAACAATTTCAATAGAGGCTGCTAATAATATGTTTCCCATTATGTTAAGCAATCCCAAGTGCTCTACTTTCTCAAGTTCCTTTCACCCTCCCAAATAATTTTAGCGTAGTATAGCTTTTCACCTTTGTCTAGAAAGTGAATGGAAAAAAAAAATGTCACAACACCTAACTGAAAAAATATTAAAAGCAAAACAAAACAAAGACACAGTAAACTTATAGTGGGAAATGATTAATGAAGACTTCTTTTTTTTTTATTATAATGACAAATCATACATCTTATGTGACCTGAATGTCAATAACCATTTGGCCACAAACATTAGACTACCAACTTCATTATTGATCCTTTTTTTTGTACTATATATATATGTAAAAACCTTTATATAAAAAACCCACATACACCCAAAACTAATTGAACATTTTTTAAACAAGGGAATCAAAAATCTTGGACATGACAAAGCACTAGTATCACATGACTCTGCATCCTGACGTGTTTTCTTCACTAAAGTAATCACACTGACTAGTGTAACAATCCCTATCCCCACCATAACCAGAAGGCCCATATCCATAATTATCATAGGATGGCACTGGCCTTCCATACCCATGATAACATGGCCCATCAGTATGGCCCTCATAGCATTGCCCACAACGTATCCCAACCGGATACATCGGTGGGTAGCAAACCGGTACAAAAGCAGGGGGAGCCGGTGCTGGAGCTGGAGCTAGTGTTGGTGTTGGAGCTGGAGCCGGAGCCGGAGCCGGAGTCGGAGTCGGAGTCGGAGTCGGAGTCGGAGGCTTGTCTGCAGGGGGATTTGGTTTGGGCTTGGGTTTCTCAGGGGGTTTGGGCTTTGGAGGCTCTTTGATCTCAATGCTCTTGATGGTCTTCCCACCCTTGCAACACAATTTGTCACGAACCTTCTCAGGACTGCAGCATACTACGACGATCGTCACCGTATTTTGCTTTTCATCATAAATCTGGTCTCGTATTTCTAATTATCCCCAAATGTTCACACATAAAAATCAAAATTAAACAATATTATGTATATATATAAAATAAATTCATAATAATGACAATAGTATCTTAAAAATAAAGTAATTCAAGGTGCGAGTATCTTATCCTTTCTAAATCCTACTTTAGCGAAATTTCATTCACGAAGTTATCTTTTGTTATATATAGGAAAGGAATTGTCTCCTCTTTGTGGACCCATTGGATGAAATTATAGAAAGTATGAAATAAAATATAAAATAAATTCATCTTTATTATCTTTTTAGTTATAACTTAAAAAGTATAAAATATTTTTTTTAATTATAAGGTGTATATAGTACGTACCTTTCCCTTATATATGTTGCAACATTTATGAGATCAATTGGATATTTTTATTATCACCCAACTTTAAAATGAACAAAACATATTATCGAAACGTGACCCTAAAAAGCCCAATAGGTCCAATTGAATTGTCTGCTCAAGAGAATCCAATCCCCTAATTATATTTAAGGTCGTTCTCCTCTGTTCGATTATCCAGTCCACTAGAGAAATGGCAAATTCATATATATATTGAATCCGTACGTACATGAAATGTATGTGCATGTATGTATTATGTATAGGTGAAAATGTTTAATAATGAATACAAAAAGGTTTTGGGGGACTCACGAGGAAATTTGCAAAGAATTTTCTTGATCTTCTTGTAGCAGCTAGAGCACTGAAGATCAACCTTCAACACCATTGTTGTGACCTGTTCACAAGATGACAGAATACTACAATTGTTAAGGAATCAAGAAAGTACAAGAACAACCCTGTTTGGGAGACGAGAAAATTTGCTGTTGAATTAGAGAGAGACAAAGAAAGAAGTAGAATTGGGTCCTGCCATGGAAGATTTGGTGAGTAGATGACGAAGAAAATAAATCCAAATCCACAAGATATGAATGTTAAAGAAAACAAATCTCAACCACAAAAACACAAAAAAGGGATAAAAATTAAATGGGTATTTTGAGATAGTGGAAGATGATCATAATCGACAAACCTTCTCAGCCATAGTGGAGAGACTTGGGAATGATCAGATCTGAACTCAGTGATGAATGAATTGTTGTGATGCATTAACAACTATATTGAGAGAGACTGAAATAAAGAGAGAGAGGCAAAGAAAGAGAAAGAGAAGGCTGGTTGAGAGAGAGAGAGAAGGAGAGAGAGAGAGAGAGAGGCCTTACTTATGTATGTTAATCGAATTGGGTTGAGAAGTCAAAACTGAGTCTGGATCCTCTGCCGCCTCTCTCTGCTGACCGACATCATTTTGGGGCAAAATTTAAAAAAAAAAAAAAAAAAAACAGAATCAGAAATCAAAGAAGAGAAAGAGGGGAAGAAGAGCCAAGCACATAGGAAGAGAGAGAGAGAGAGAGGAGAAAAACACCTCTTCAAACCCAAAACAAGAAAAAAGTTAGAAACCTGAAAAGTTGTTCTTCTTTTTGAAGCCCAAAACAAGAAAAAAGTTAGAAACCTGAATGCATCCTCTGTTCTTCTTCCTTTCATTTCTGTTGATTTGCAGAGAAACAAAAGGTACCCAGAAGCCAAAACCATCTTATTTTGAATGAGAAAGCTAGTTTTAAGACCAAGCTCCAAAAGGGTTTGTTTGGTTTAGCTCAGAACCCATAGATCAGAACCCATAGATCAAAGGCTTGAAAACAACTTCACGCAAACCCACTTTGTCTGTTTCAAAAAAAAAAAAATTGATCTGTTTAATCATACGCATGGTGTGTCTGTTAATCATACGCGTTCAAGTATTTATTTGTTTTATTATTTTGAAGATGACTATAGCTTTTTTTTTTTATATTTTTTACATTGTGAATTGGATTATCTAGTTGAGTCTCATTCTAATAATTTGATCCCTCAATTTTTAAGTTTATATATATAACAATTATAGTTATGCTATTTATTACATTTATTTTTAAAAAATTAAAGATTTATTTTCAAAATTATTCGTAATTACAATTATCAAATTTATCTAAATTTTTTTCATAGACAATCTATTCATAGAGGCCTACCTAAATAAATTGAATTAGTAAACTGAGGCATGTGTTGAAGTTACAGGCCAACTAAGGATTCGTTTGGGATGTGTTAGCTTTTTGACATTTTAGCTATTTTAAATTGGGGTTAAAAAGTTTTTTTGATTAAATTTTTTAACTTTTATAAGAGAAAAAATAAAATGATTATGGTTTGGATGTGATATTTTGTCTTATTGGATTAAAAAACATATTTTATCTTTTTGTAATTAAAATAGCTAAAAAATCAAATAGTCAAAAAGCCTGACATTGTCAAACGAAGGCTAAATAGTTCAATCCATCTTTGTGGCCAAAAACTTTGCTCATTGCAAAATATAAACTTTTTTTTTTATGACACATTATGAAAAAAATATTATAAAAAATTTTATAAATTTGATTTAAGAGTGATTGCTAATATATAATAAAATATTACAAATTAATTCAAAATGAAGAATCTTTATAAAAAAAAATTATATTATGGGACAACTTTTTGGTATCATGGGACAACTTTTATTATTGTATCATGGAACAACTTTCACTCAAATAAGAAAAAGGAGTTTTAATTTAGCACACAATGGATCCAATGAAGTGAGAACACGCGAAGAGGGTGTTGAAATTCATGTGGTCATTAAGATTGTCTTCGAAGGAAAGTTCGCACTGTATTCTGATCGAATTTTAGCCTTATTAGGAGTGATTGATGAAATTCATGTAATTGATTTGTTGGAAAGATCAAAGATGATCTTTACGTCGACTGTAATGACGATGGAGTCTATTATGTTGAAGCTCGGGTGAATTGTCATTGTTGGAAATTCTCAATCAACCTGATACACGGTCGACGCATCGACTTCTTCCTCAAGATCCAACTCTTGCAACTGCAAGAATGAATGTGGTAATGTTGACATTGCAAAATAATAACCAATAGCTCATTAGAGTTTGGAAATTGCGTTATTATCATTTTAAAATTGTTTTTACTTCTCTTGTAAAGTTGTTAATTGGATCCAAGTAGTCATGAGGGACACTTAAGTTCTAGTGAAATGAGGTTTTAAGTTTCAATCAATATAATGGTGTCGGCCTATTATAGTAATTCAACTTTATTAACTTATTAACATCTTATCATCCTAGTGACAAAAGTGAGGAAACAAAATTGATGGCTATTAAGAAATAAAATATTAAGTATAAATATTATCAGGTAAATTTCAAATACACCTATTGAGATTTGATTAAAATACGAATCGTCCCTTGTGATTTTGAAAATTACATTCTACCCCTTGAGGTTTCTAATTTCATAACAAATCGCCCATTTTATTAATAAATCATCAAGTCAATTAATAGTTTTTAATGATGTTAAAATATGTTTTAATTAATAATTTAGGTAATGTTATTATTGTATAGGAGAACAATTATGAATTTTATTTTTTTAGTTAATTCTGTTAAATAAAAAATTCTAATAAGGGAGTATTTGTAATTTTTTAAATCACAATGGACAATCTGTATTTTAAGTAAACCTCAGGGAGTGTATTTGTAATTTACTCAATATTATCCTATAGGCATAATTTAAATTAGTGTTTAGAATAATAATTTGTCAGAATCTGAAAGTCACGTTATTATTATCTAAAAATTGATTTTATCCATTTTTAATGAAGTTATTAATGAGACCCAAGCTGCAGTGATGGTGAGGGATACTTAATTACTTGTGAAGTGAGGTCACTAGCTCGAGTCAATGGATTAGCATCGGCCTGCAATAGTTATTTAACTTTATCAATCAAAAAGTTCAAATCAATGGAATTGTTGCAATTATCTAACTCTATCAACCAATTACCATCTTACCGTGTGACTCAAAAAAAAAAAAAAAAGTACTAATAGAGTGCAATAAGATAAAACTCAATTTATTTACCTCGTCTAGAGGAATGTGGCAATTTTTACTTATTTTTTATCTTTGAAGAAATTAAAAGAACAAAATAATAATTTTACTTTTTAAAAAAAAAATTCTGACAGGTAATGATTCAAGTTAATTTCTTTGAATGTGGTGGAATTGCCCTGAGCATTTGCAGTTCACACAAGATCATTGATGGCCACATGTGCACCACATTCATGAAAGCTTGGGCAAGAACTGCGATCTTCACTAGCACATCCAAGTTTCATTGCATCTCCACTCTTCCCTCAAAACTGTTCACTACCCGAAAATTCAACATTGATTCTATGGCCCAAAATGTTCAATCAAATCAAATACATCACAAAAAGGTTTGCATTCGATGCCTTGGCTTCAGCTAGGATCAAGGCCAAAGCAATTAGCTTGTCATTTATGAAATACATCACAATTTTAATTTCATAATAATTTGGATGCGTGACTTTGAATATTATATTTTTCAAAAGAACAATGTTATATACAATCTTATTTCTTATATTATTTTCTTACTTTTAGATACAAAGTAACATGACACATTCATAAATACTGATGTATACTCACTTGTATCTTAGAGTGATAAGATAATAAACGTAACCGCTCAACGATTTTTGAAATCTCAAGCTAAATAAATAATTTAAACATTAAAATGAGGCTCACTTATATCGGTCTTTTGAAGCAATGAGGCCTTTGGCAATAAGGATATTTTTCGAATTTTCTTGATGGGCCTTAGCAACGAGCTGAGTGACCTAATGGTTGAGTCACCTCCAGATAAGAAATAAGATTATATGTAGCATTTTTCTTTTCAAAATTAAAATAAAAAATCAAATGGGTAAGAAATATCGATATATATAAACAAGTATATATGAACATCTAATATGAATACCATAAGAATACAATTTTGCTTTAAAAATATCGGTGTTTCATGAGTCTTGGGAGTTACTTTGATACATGATTTGAACCTTTGGATGTATCTAGTTTATTTACTAAACTCTAAATTAATTTTAACAGAGTTTCACAAGGTTACAAAATGCCTCAAGGAGTTGGGTGAAGTGTACTCAAATGAAGGAGTTGATTACTTTTCATGTACAAGTGTGTGCAATGGGGGCATATATGAAGCTAATTTCAAGTGGGGAAGGCCCGTTTGGGTGAGCCTAGGTGGTGCAGAGGATCCACTGGTAATGAATATCATTTTTTTGATGGATATCGGGTCGGGTGATGGAATTGAAGCATGGGTTAGCCTGAGTGAGGAAGAAATGGATTTGTTTGAGCGTGATCTGGAGCTACTTGAGTTCACTTTATTGGATCTGAGTCCTCTTGAACTTGGAAATTATATCAATTGCCATGCCTACATGTAGATGTTTAGAATCTTTATGTGATCATGCAAAAATTATTCAGTATCATTCGTGGGGCTTATAGAAATTAGCATAAATTATATTACTTTTCTTGAGATTTAAAAATATATATAATAAGTTTCACAAATTTAATGTAATTATTCAGTATTATTTGTGAAATTCTTATTTCTATTTTTTTTTCATTTACTCTCAAAATTTTTCTCTCTCCTATGGCATATCTCTGTTCTTTTCTTTTTTCTTTTCAAAAGTGCCATGTAACATACCCATATACATAATTATTTCTAAAATCTAATATTTAAAATTTTCTACTTAATCTCAACTATCCATAAATAAAATTTAATATAATTATATGTACTAAAAAATACTTGGCGAATTAATTTTCTTTTACTGTTTTTCACTTTTATTCAAATATTCAATTTTTATATTAAAATTAAATATATTTCTTATTTTTTTGTCTATCTAATTTATATTTTATTATTAATTTATATTGAGTTTCCTATTTAATATGAAGTTGTTTATTAGGAAAAATTTATATTTAATTTAAACTTTATATACATATATATATAATATGTATAAATATTTTTAAAATTGATATTAAAGAAAAATTAATGCTCAACATAATTAATCACTACATACTTATATTTAAAATTTTAAAATAATTTTTTTTATAACTTCCATTCCTACTTATTTTTATTTTCAAAAGAATAAAAAAATTAAATAATTAGAATCACTTTTAATTGTATGTTACTATTTTTCTTTCTAATTTAACTATTATTATTAATGTCAAATTGAATGTTTATTTTACTATGTTATAATTTAATATAATATAAAATCATTTTATATTTATTTCAGCTACACTTTTATAGCACGATAGGACTAAGATTATCAAAATACACATAAATAATTGAAATAAAATTATTATATATATTTGTTAAAATAACACTTTTATAGAACGATAAGGTTAAGATTATCAAAATAAATAATTAGAATCATTATTTAATTTTAAATGACTTATTTTTTCTCTAATTTAATCATTATTTTTAATATTAATGCATACATTGCAACATATTTCTAAAAATAATTTTTATATATACATATATAGATAATTTAATTTTATTTTATAAAATATTATTTAAAAAGAAAAAAATTAACCCGGGTCAACTACTTTTATATATATAAAAGTAGTGTTTACTTTTAAAATTTTTCTCTATCTCCTATATGGCACATCTCTCTTTTCTTCTTTTTTTTTTTTTAAAAAAATGTCATGTAACATACACATATACTAATTATTTCTGAAATCTAATATTTAAAAACTTCTAATTAATCTAAACTATCCATAAATAAAAGTTAATAAAATTATATGTACAAAAAATATTTTATCAATTAATTTTTTTCTATTTTTCTCACTTTCATTCAAGTATTCAAATTTTGTATTAAAATTAAATATATTTCTTATTTCTTTTTCTAGCTTTTTCATATTTTATTATTAATTTATATTGAGTTTCATATTTAACATGAAGTTGTTTATTAGGAAATAGTTGTATTTAAAGATCTATATTTAATTTAAATTTTATACAATATGTAGAAATAGTATAAAAATAATATTAAAGAAAAATCGATACTTAACATAATTAATTATTTTTAATTCAACCACAACGTACTTATATTTAATTTTTTAAAATAAATTTGATATAATTTCTATTTTGACATATTTTTATTTCCAAATGAATAAAAAAAATTTAAAAATTAGAATCACTTTTCATTTTATGTTATTAATTTTTCTTCCAATTTAACTATTATTAATAATGTTAAAATGAGTGCTTATTTCATTATGTTATAATTTAATATATATAAACTCATTATATATATTTATTGCAATTATATAGCACGATAGGGCTAAGATTATTAACATACATATAAATAATTAAATAAAATTATATATTTAAGTAACACTTTTATAGAACGACATGGTTTAAATTATCAAAATAAATAATTAAAATCATTTTTTAATTTTAAATGACTTTTTTTATCTAATTTAATTACTATTTTTAATATTAAAATTAATACTTATTTTATTATCATATATATATATATATATTTAAAATACAGTTTCATAATTCAACCGTGCGAAAATTACACTGCATATTTCGTAATATATTTTTTTGGATAAAACACCATTAAATCCCAAATCAATGTTTGTTACACCATTTAGTCCTGCAATTTATTTTATAAACTGATAGGTCCTATTAAAATGGGAAAGATGTTGGAGCCCATGGTATTAACCCGTGTCTTGAAAGTTGGGGGGGAGGGGAGGGAGAGTGTCACGCCCCTACCTTGCCCCTAAAAGTTTGGGCATGACTTATGCAGAAAAGGGCACGAAATCCAATATTACATAGGGGCCCGACCGGAAGCTATAATAAGAAGTAATATAACATCAGAAAATATACCATCCATTGAGCTACTAGGTTATGCCAGGATCATAAACATCTCACAGGACAAATATACCAAAAGCCAAAATACATTTTGTTAGGTACATGCATATACAAGTTCAACCCCGAGGTGGGGTATAACAAAAATATTAAGTACATAACAACCCTAGCCAATAACAAAAGAGAGAGCCATCATCCAACTAATCTCCACAAAAATAGGGTTCCGACCCCAAAGCTTGGCTGTGCCTAGGCTGACAAAAGTATGACGACGCCGAGTTATGGTCGACCTCCTGGTGGGTTACCTACAGAAATAGGCATAACACAGGGTGAGCCAAGCTCAGTGAATAATAGTACTGGTATGTATGTAAACATAATTAATGCTGAAACCATGTAATCGGTCGGTCTCTGTATAGCTTGCTGGGACAATATAATCGGTTCATAACATTCATAACACATTCAAGAAAGAATCCCTGGATTCATAATTTACAATTCGTCACATAGACCTTTGGTTCTTTTGATTCACAAGCTCACGAAGCATAATTTCATATCTCACATATCGGCCCTTGGCCACATTGATTCACAATTCACAAGTGACCCTTGGTCACATAGTTCACAAAAGGCTCGTAGCCACATTGCTTCACAAACGGCTCGAGGCCACATTGGTTCACAAATCACAAATGGCTCAACGCCACATTGGTACATTCATAATTTCCTTCGTACAGTCCGAAAGTTCACAAGAGCTCACATATGACGTGCATGACTTCACAACCTTTTTAATGTTTCCACAATTTCATAATGGTTCACGTATCCACACTTTTATCATTCACATACACAATTTCATATTGATTCATTCATAGTGTAAATATATTTCGTACCATTACAAGTTGACAACAAAGTTCGTAGTGTCATATCATAACGTCAATAATAATAAATTGAGTAAAGAGTCATTGAGGTACTATTACTCACTGTATTGCGTCGGTGCACTTCCTCTTGAGGTGTTTCCTACACACATGAACAAAATTACATTAGTTCCTTTATCCTTGTTAACTCAACATTCGGTTCACTTATTTTGATGCACTTAAGGACCATTATAATGATATAAATTGCAGGTGTAGCCAACATTAGAGGACCCTACACGCAAAACGGAGCATCCCGGCTTTTCTGCCTTGGGCCGCACGTGCGGCTAGGATCTCCCGCACGTGCGGCACACCTCCCGCACGTGCGGCATGGAGGCCCCGCACGTGCCTTTTTTGCAGTGTCCATCGCCCAATTTTTCACCATTTCCCGCACGTGCGGCCATGACTCCCGCACGTGCGGCTGGGGGTTCCCGCACGTGCGGCCTTGGGCCCCGCACGTGCGGCGATTCTGCACAAAAAGTCCGAATTTCTTGCATAATTTCCTCCTCTTATGGTCATGTTTAAAGCTTCAAAATTCTAACTTTAAATTACCAATATATAGGTTCAAAGCATATAATACATGTAAACACGGATCAAATTACATATGTCATTTGAGTAAAAAAAATTCAAATCATGAATCTACAACTTACAATTCACTCCAACTCATAAAATTTCTACTTGTTCTCACATCTCCCCTCCTAAACACAAAACCATGCCTCTTACTTGAATTCACATAAAGCAATTGAAGAAATAGAGTAGGGCTTCTCATATGTACTCCAATTTGAGTCAAAACATGCAAAATAAGGTCATCTTACCAAATCACTTCCCATATTCACAACACCACAACTCCAACACCTAGATACATGATCATAGAGACATCTTACATAACTTATGACAAGAAGGGTTGTGGGTGAAATTTAAACAAACTTTTACATACCTTAAACCCAAATCCTAGCCTTCTTGAGGATCTCCTTTCTCTACCCCTCAATTTTCCTCTTCTTCACTCTTGGTTTTTAAGAGCTAGTTTGAGTTAGAAAAATGTGTTTAACCAATGAACTATGAACATTTATAGGTATATTCATAAAGAGAGAATAGGACAAAAATGAATCGTTTACACATCCGAAAATTGAAATTTCACAAACATGCTTAATATTACATAAAAATTATACTGATTCCAAATATATAATCAATTCCATGTTCTTAACCCTCTAAGGCCCCCAATTTCTGCTTTTTCATTCTAGTGGCAACAGATACATTTCTTTTCCTAACAGATAACATTCATTCCTTAAGGCATTAAGTCACAAAACATACTTAATTTCTTAGACAGTTTCGCATTAGGCACTTAACAGCACATAATAGAGGACTAAAATATAGCACAAGCACATATGAGGGTCGGGTTATTACAGAGAGGGTGGTAATTGTGGGTTTGTGTTGATGTTAAAGTTACCAAATTGTCTATGGAGTGTACTATAGTGTTTTTTTGGCTTCTCTCTTACTCGATCAGAACGTGAAAGACGAAAATGGAAAGTTCTGGACTACCATCCGATGTTAGCGGGATGATGATCATTCCATTCCTTTGAAATCAGTTGTTGGCAACATTAATCACTTGAATAACATTACCAAAATTAACATTCTAGCCCCCCTCCCAAACCCTAGAAATTTGAAACCCCCATTTTGCAGAAACATTTGGAACATTGTGAACAGTGGTTTATGGTGATGTCGTGTTGTTGGTGAGTTCTCATCGTCCCGTAGTCCGCGTTGGTGTTAGTTTCGTGGTTCCATGGCAACATGTATGTGGTTTATGATGTGTTTGTGTTTTTTTGTTTGTTGTATGAACATTGGGTTGTCAAAAGTCAAATTTATCTACATATTTGGTTTCGACTTCGATTTTTGTAATGGTGTATACTAAATTGCATGGTGCTGAATGTTAAAGGCATTGTGGGTTTGAAACTGTGTTGATCTAATAATGGTGTGGAGTACTTTTGTTTTTGTTTGTTGGTATGGTGGTGTCACTGTGGAGGAAGGGTGTCCCCTGGTTTTTTTTGTGTGGTAATATTTGAATTTTTTGTTGTTGTTGATGTTGAAGATACTGGTCTTAGTGTGTAATGTGTAATGGGGTTTGGTGGGTAATTTGTGTGTAATGTGTGATGTGTGATGTGTGCTAGTACTAGTTTGTAATGTGTAATGTAATTTAACATTGTGTTGGTTGTAGCCCCCTGCATTAAGGTCAGATTGTGCGTTTTGGTATGTTTCATCATCTGCCAATATGTGCACGAAATCGAAATTGACAATACAATGGACGGTTTGACACCAATAGTTCTATGCGCAACAATGGTTAAAATGTTCCTCAACGACCCGGTAAAAGGACTCCGTGCAAGGATGGTGTGAAATCTTTGTCTCACCAAACCCCCCTTGATTTCCAATATATGGGTGCATGGTTCTTGCAGGATAATATTATTTTTATTTTATGTTTTTTGGTTTTGATTGTGGGTGAATGTTGAACATCAATCAATCTTGTGTTAGAGATAGTATTATAATGTTGCACGAATTGTGGTGGGATTTTTTGGAATGTTTTTGATAGTTTGGCAAGTTTAAGGTTTTTTTTGAATGTGTCTGATGGTGGTATTACATTTGTTGTCACCTACGTTGTTATTGTGGTTGACGAATGATGTTACGGTTTGTTATGTGTGTTAACGAATTTACGTAAGCATGTGCCATGGGAAGTGATGCTCGTCACGTTGTTGTTGGTTACGTTATGTATTTGGTTTTTTAAGAATGTGATTGATGCCGAAATTCTATTGATTGTCGCATACGTTATTATTGCATGTGAGGAATTTTTTTGTTTTTTTGTTTTTTTGGTATCAGTCTGCCAGTGGACTTACGTAAACAGGGTGTCCAAATAATGATGTAGTCGATATGTTTACGTGGGAAAAGAACATTGCTAGTCATGTGGTATGCTGTATTGTCCTGATGTTGGTATGATGTATTGTCCTCTAATTTTAGTATGTCTGAAATTTAGTTGAGTTAATATTTTTTTGTGCATTATCAAACGATGATGTTGTAGCTGGTTTGTGATGTTATTGTAATTGGACTACACGAATGTGCATTGAGAATGACATGCACATAAAGTGCACGTTGTGACACAAATGTCCAGCGATAGTAGCCACCTTTTGTCACCCGAGCAAGAAAAATTAATACAATTTCAAAATGTCGAATAATAGTCACATGCTTACCATTTTCAACGCCGTGTTGTAATGAGCATCTCGCAACCATCATCTTTGTTATGGAATTGTAATGTTTCCTCGTATCGGTTTTTGAATGACGAGAATTGATTCCGTGGTGTAATGTGAGCAACCAAATTGGAATACGAAACATGGAGTAACAGCAATAACCTACGTGTAGTCCTCCAATACGAGTTTGTCGGTCGTAGTTACATCGCAAGAACTCATTCTAAAACGAACGGTAAGACATGGTTCCACCACACCTAACGTGGATGTTGAAGCGATGTTGTAGTATTATTAACAACTGTTGTGTAATCGCATGAATGGTTTGTAATAAACACCCAGTAGAACCCACAATGCGACATATACTCACATCATATCAACCCATTCACTATGTAGTGTCCCAAAAAAACAGTGAGCTGTCAAAATACATTGAAGATCGAATTAAATTTTTTTTTCTTCCTGTTGGTTCGGATAAATGGTGGACGAATGACATACTAATATGCTGAAAACGTCACAAATTCAAAGAATACATCTAAAATTTGAAAATAAATATTATTTCTGCAGTAACATGCAATTCATGAACTGATAGAAAACGTCATGAAACATGTAAATCGTCATAAACTTCCATTAAACTACAATCGGACAACCTATAGCGATCCCGGTCTTTCCCTAATTGTTTATTGTTTTTCGGACTTTGGTTCCGTGGAGTTGGTGATTGTATATCTTGTTGTCATCCTTTAATTCCCTATGTTTGAGTTTTAGGATGTGTTGGGCGTGTTTCGAACAGGTAGGTTGAGTTTTGGTCTCTAGTGTCGTTGTCCAGATTTTTGGTAGTCCGCTCGAGCGGGTCCTTTCGCGCTCGAGCGTAGTTCGTTTCTTTTGGTGGTCCGCTCGAGCGGGTCCCTTTGCGTTCGAGCGGAGTTCGCACACTTCCAGCATTTCGTGCCTCTGTAAAAGTACTGCAGTTGTGTTTTTCGCGCTTGAGCGGGTCGCGCTCGAGAGGGCCTATTGGCGCTCGAGTGGGAAGCCATTGTCTGTAAAAATACTGGGAGATGGTAATCTGCGCTCGAACGGACTTCCTTTCACGCTCGAGTAGGTGTGTTTTGCTGTTGTGTCTTGGCGCTCGAGCGGGTATCTTTGCGCTCGAACGGGTCCAGTTTTTGTGCTTGACGCTCGAGCGTCCTATTCTCCGCTCGAGCGGGTCATACGTATATCAGATATCAGCTGGGTCTTTTTAGATCACTTTTCAACTTTCACTCTCTCTTACTTTTCCAAAAACCCATTTTGAGAGCCTCTCTCTCTATATTTCAACTTCTCTCTAGGGATCGATTTAGTAGGAGTGTTTCTTTACCCTTGGGCCTTTGTAAAAAGTTGGGGATCGGTGAGGGCTACGTTTTGATCCGTAGATCTTGAAGTTTGGAGCATTTTCGATTTCTTCACCTTCTCCTTTGGCTTTCATCTCGTGAGGTAGGGATTCCTACTCATTTTTATGAGCTTTGACCTAGATGTTGAGCTTTTGTTTAAATGGTTTGGTTTGGGGAAGTTAGGGTTTTGAAATGTGCTATTTTGAAAAGAGAGGTTTGATGGTTTTAATCCATAAACATATAATTTGGGTCTTAAAAAGAGGTTGTTAGTGTTGTGGATAACATTTGAACCTTTGGGTCAATTTTGAGAAAAAAGAGGGGGGGGAAATGCCATGTTTGGGTATATTTGGGTCATTTGTGTAAATAATGACATTTGTTGGGAATTATGAAATTGAGTTGAATATAATGAAATTGGCTCATAATGATATGGAACTGTGGAGTTGGATTTTATTAATCACTCACTTTTGAAAGTATTGATTATATATCTGTTGATGCATTTATTATCTGTTTAGAAATAATTGTTTTGGGCTACCGGTGGAGGGTAGTCTTGATTGTTGTAGACAATACATGATGATTAGGCAAACTAAAACTAATCAATTGAGTAAGCCATCGAATATGGCGGTTGATATAATACATCAAAATGGTGTATTGATTGAGTGAACTTGTATATGATAATTGCTTATATACATTGTATTGTATGGAAGGAGATAGGGGATGTACTCCACGGTTTAGGGGAAGATGGGGGATGGACCTCTAAACCAGATTTTGTTTGATATTGATACAGTACCAAAATGTGTATCATTTGTGAAGTATAGAAGTGCTTTTGTCATGATAATTGTTTATATACATTGTATTGTGTGGGAGGAGATGGGGGATGTACTCCACGGTTTAGGGAAAGATGGGGGATGGACCTCTAAACCGGATTTTGTTTGATATTGATACAGCACCAAAATGTATATCATTTGTGAAGTATAGAAGTGTTTTTGTCTGAGATTGATACAGCACCAAAATGTGTATCTATTGTGAAGTATGAAATGTTTAATATGAGTTATTATCTCACCTGAAATAGAAATATTGTTGATATGAGGGGTGACCTCATTTAAATTGATTGGCTAGGTTCTGAGCCATAGTTATGAATTGATAATTGGATAAGAAATGGAAACAGGAATAGAACATGGACATAATAGTCATGGGATTGAAATGTTTATAAGTTGTCGTGCATGAGTTGGACATTTATCAATTGCTAACGTTTTAATTATTGTTCATACTATGTTTAGCATATCTCTACTGGGCGTTGGCTCACTCTATATGGGACATCATTTTCAGGTTCAGGTATTATGCCGCCTTCGAGATCTTAGCTTGGATGGTTGTGGGAGTTGAAAACTCTTCTTTTGTTAATTTTGTTGTATTACGTGTATATCAAGCCAAGGGCTTATTCTGTATTTTGAGTTAGTACTCTCTTTTTGTAACCCAAGTGTTGACTTGGAGAGTTGTAAGCCCATAGGGCATTTATTTTTGTGTCAACATGTAATACATTTTGTAAGAACACTCTGATGATTGTAATATAATATCTTTTTTCTGTATCTTGATTGTATGATATTATGGGTATATTTTGAGGGCGTTACAACTTGGTATCAGAGCGTACCGGGTTTGAATACTTTGGGTACGTGGGAAGTGATTAGTATCACAATGGGTTTGTCTCGCTTGTTAGAGACTTAGATGTAATGCTATATGCTTATGTGATAACATGTTTATGTGACTATATGGGTATGGGATTTAGTTTCTAGGATGCTGATTGAATTCTTGGGTTTCTGCGAGTCTTGTTGGAAAAGCACTTGATCAATGCTGTTTCTAACCGGAACTCTAGTAACGCCTCAGGACTATCATTATCCGGAAATGAAATTCGTAAGTGCTTATGTTTTTATGTGCTTACGTGGAATGAAGTACAGTCGTCCATTGTGTTAGGACGCTAGTGATATAGTTTCGGCACCCTTGTTGTTGTGCTAATACCTTTGTTACTTTTACTAGGATGCCTAGACGAGGGAGTTGTGATTTCCCTCATTCCGCACGGGAAGAGTTGCGGAAACAGTTTGTGGAGTTACGCCAAGGTACTACACCTTTGGTACAGTTCGAAGCATGGTTTGCTAACCTGTCGAGGTTTGCCCCAGAATTGATGGAGACGGAGGAATTGCGTTGTTCAGAGTTTGAGAGTAAGCTGTGTGGCGACATCCGTGAAAGGATTGCGGGATCTTGGCATAGGAGTTACAGTGTGCTTGTTAGGGCTGCGGCTCATGTGGAGGCAGCGGTGCTAGCTATGGGACAAAATAGGGAAGAGGCCACAGTTATGAGTGTTGGTCGGGTTAGGGAGGAAGCTATCTCGGTGACTCCCACAGTTTATGGGTACTCTAGGCCCGGTAAGAGGTGGAAGCGGAAGTATGCTCAGTACCAGGCTAAGTCCTTTTCTTCGCCAAGGGTTCCGGACTCCTCTGTTGGGAGATCTAGAGAGGTTCAGGCTTCAGGCCAGCCTCAAAATAGGAGTCTACTAATTGTTTCATTTGTGGTCAGCTGGGCCACCAGTCTTCGGTTTGCCCACAGAGGAAGAGGGCAAGGTTGGCAGTCCGACCAGTAATTGCACCACCAGAATCTTCTAGCCAGCCAGGTTTTGGTTCGATCGATACTCAGTGGGAAAGCAGTCATTGGGGTCTTCATCAGCTCAGACTTTGAACCAATCTCGTGCTCGGGAGCCGCTTACTTGTTGGGTGTGTAATCAGCCAGGTCATATCCAACGTTTCTGTACTCAGCTAGGGGCTTCTTTGGGGGTTTTTCAACCTAGTCAGGCTCAGTTTTATTCGACCGGGCAGGGGCAGTATCGCTTTGGGGGACAATCAGGCCAGATTTCGAGGGCCTCAGGAGAGTCGAGTTCCCAAGTCCCAGTTGGGGAAATCTGTAGTTGTTCTAGGTGTGGCCAGATGGAGCATGTCAGTGGTTCTTGTTCGTGGCTTGTAAGCTCGTAGGATATCTTGGGTTTGAGAGTGACCAACTTTAGCGGTCCAGCGAGGGACGGTAGTGGTGGTAATACCGATGGAGTGGTTTTGTTTTGACTAATCCGTTTTGTAATCGGTGAATTATCATTTTGTAATCATTGGGTTCTGTGTGTAACCAATGTGTTTTGGAAATGTTGGAACATCAAGGTTGTTTGTTTCTATATATATATATAGTTATGTATGCCCGTGCTTATCTATTTTCTTGAAATGGGCAGATTGGAGCAGGTAGTGGCTCTAAAAGTTTTATTAGTGTAATAAGTTGTTGTGAGACCATAAAATTTTTGGTAATAATGCATTTTTATGCGTGTGATTTGGTTTGGGAAAAATGAGGGCTGATGAGCCATGTTTTCAAATGTGGAAGGATTACTGAGGGATGCGTATCCTAGTCAGGATTACTAGGGGGCGAGAACAGTTATACTTGCCGGGTGTTTGGAATTTCATTAATGTTATCTAATTGATCTTATGTGTGTGAAAGTGATGTTGATCTACTGTCGCGGGAACTCCTCGAGGGACGTGGAGTGTGCAATTAATACTAGGTGTAGTATGTATTTAACATGGTATTTTACGGGGGCATAACGCATAATCTTGTTAGGAATAGACTTGTACCTTCGTGGTAGGTAACGTTGCCGAATTTGCATGTGTACTAATTGGTCGTTTTGACTGAAGGAGAGTTAGTCCCTATATAAGGTTGCGGTTGTTGGCATCGGGGAGTGGTGTGTTGTGAGCAGCTGGTGCTATATCTCAGGTAGTAGTATGTGGGTGTCTCCTAAGTTTTCGGGCCCCTTTATTATGATCGAATGCAATAGGTTTGTACCTTAGTACTGGTTAGGTCAGGAGATGCTATCGGAAGGGTTGATTAGGTGTATAGCCCGTGGTTAAGGTGTGACCCGTGGATGAAGTCACAGTGGTATGGTGCTTTGGGATAATAGCGAGGAGGGTGAGGACTTTTACTCTTCTGGAAGGTTAGGATGGTGAGTCTTTGAAAGCTTTGTCGGCGATATGTAACTGTGCCGGGGTTCGGTGCAAGACAGTTGTTCAGTAATAGTTATGGCTGGTTGTTGGGCACGGAGACCTAGTGTCTTGGTTGTACTCTCGGAATGAGTGACAAATAGGATGTGGAATAAATGATGGACCCTATAGGTCATTGGCGGATGAAGGTGCTATGTTTGCTTGTGTTCAGTACGAACGGTTACTTGGTAATGTTAAATGTCGTGGTGTGGAAAACCCTGTCAGTTAACTCGGTACGAGGGAAGGGGTATACAAATTCTGTTACTTCAAGTTCGGTCGAGGTGGTGAATGAAACCTCTAAATGAGGAAGTTTTGCATAGTATGATGCATGATAGTGTGTTGTTCGTGTGTTGTTATTAGATGATGTGTAGAAGGGTATTAATCTTAGGGAATCCCAGGCGAATGCCTTGATAAGGCTACAGTGTGGTTACTGATGGAATTGCGTGGTTGGAGGTTTGGTAAAGCTAGGTCACTTTGATATAAGTGTCCGTCGTCCAGTTTGGATAGTGGTAATACGAGTGAGGTAGCGAAATTGTGTAAAGTGAGTGTGGCACCCTGTTAGAGTCATCTCGACTTATTCAGTCCTTGTCTGTGCGGTGTAAGGCACGGGGTGTATAAAGTTATCCTTTATGTTGTCGCGTTGTTGGGAATTTCAAATGTTTAGGAGTCCCTATCACGAAAGTACTGTTTTTGGGGATTGCGTCATCACCGTGAGAATGGCGGGTTTTGTGGGCTGGTTACATTGTGATTCACTTGAGGGACGTTGAGTACTCTTCATCAACTAAAATGATTTTGAATCGAAACAGGAGTTTGCGATACTTATTTTCAGAAAATAATTTGAGGAGAATCACTGAGTTCGGATGTGGCCAGTTATAAATAACGTATTTAAGTGGTGACGATATAAGTCTGAATACCTTTGGGAAAAACCGAGTGCTTTGAAACAAATGGAGCAAATAAAGCAGATTCTTTAACCTGAATGGAATATTTTGTGGGGAGTTAGATTTGACCTAGCCTGAGTTGCTGGTTACATGTTGTGTGCCTGTGGCAAGACCTTGAAATTTTAGGGTATAAATGTGCCATAATGTTGTTCCTTACCCTTGCTTCGTCTTGCGTTCCTGTTTTGTGAAAAGTCAACCGGAAGCCTTGTGTACGAATGTTTTCATGTTTCCTATGTTGGGGTAGTAAGTACTAAATACTGGTTTGGGTATTGTTGGTAGACGAGACGTCATGGAGGTCTCAGGTCACTGTAGTGGTTGCGTGTGGCTTACTATTATCATTGTTATCGGGTCTTGGAGAGCGGGACCCTTCCATTAACTAAGATGTTGTGGAAACATAACGGGGTTGGGAGAAAACCACTTGGGTAAGTGAATTTCAGGTCCGAGAGAAATATCTGGATCTATTTGTGGATGTTTGAGCCTATGTTATATTTTGTTGTATTGTTAAACTTTAAGAGCATTGAATATGTCTTAAGTTGAAAAATATTGCATATGTTGAATGTATTGTGGAAGTGGAAATATATCATGAACGTTAAATATGATATAGAATTGTGGAATATAGTTTTCGAAAGTGTTGAATTTCAAGGATTGCATATTTATAATGCATGTTGTGAAAAATATTATAAATTGCCTCTTGAATAGAGATGGGGTGACCGGTAATGGGTCAGGTTGTTGAATGTTGAATTGTAATATTGTTCAGAAATTGATTTAATTTAAATCGTGAATGATCATGCGTTATGGGTGACAGCGTGTTTATGGAAAATGTTTACAAAACTTTTGAGTTTCGCATGAGAAATGCAAAATTTACTTCGGAATGTCAACATCAAAATTTGATTATCTTTATAAAAAAAAAAAATGTCTCATGATACAAGAGAATAATTCTCCTTATATTTATACAAAAGATTTGTGTTGGTAGTTTTATTTGGAATCATGATTATTGAGTAGTGACTTAGCTTGGAGCGCTAGCCGGGCGTTTCGGTGATTTGTTTCGGGCAGGGTTTGATTCTGTTGAGTGCTTTGTGATCGGTTGGCCTTGTAATCTTGGTGTATCCTTAATTTCGGGGACAAAATTCTTTAAGAGGGGAAGGTTATAGCGATCCCGGTCTTTCCCCAATTGTTTATTGTTTTCCGGACTTTGGTTCCGTGGAGTTGGTGATTGTATATCTTGTTGTCATCCTTTAATTCCCTATGTTTGAGTTTTAGGATGTGTTGGGCGTGTTTCGAACAGGTAGGTTGAGTTTTGGTCTCTAGTGTCGTTGCCCAAATTTTTGGTAGTCCGCTCGAGCGGGTCCTTTCGCGCTCGAGCGTAGTTCGTTTCTTTTGGTGGTCCGCTCGAGCGGGTCCCTTTACGCTCGAGCAGGTCCAGTTTTTGTGCTTGACGCTCGAGCGTCCTATTCTCCGCTCGAGCGGGTCATACGTATATCAGATATCAACTGGGTCTTTTTAGATCACTTTTCAACTTTCACTCTCTCTCTTACTTTTCCAAAAACTCATTTTGAGAGCCTCTCTCTATATTTCAACTTCTCTCTAGGGATCGATCTAGTAGGAGTGTTTCTTTACCCTTGGGCCTTTGTAAAAAGTGTGGGGATCGATGAGAGCTACGTTTTGATCCGTAGATCTTAAAGTTTGAAGCATTTTCAATTTCTTCACCTTCTCCTTTGGCTTTCATCTCGTGAGGTAGGGATTCCTACTCATTTTTATGAGCTTTAACCTAGATGTTGAGCTTTTGTTTAAATGGTTTGGTTTGGGGAAGTTAGGGTTTTGAAATATGCTATTTTGAAAAGAGGGGTTTTATGGTTTTAACCCATAAACATATAATTTGGGTCTTAAAAAGAGGTTGTTAGTGTTGTGGATAACATTTGAACCTTTGGGTCAATTTTGTGAAAAATGAGGGGGTGGGAATGCCATGTTTGGGTATATTTGGGTCATTTGTGTAAATAATGACATTTGTTGGGAATTATGAAATTGAGTTGAATATAATGAAATTGGCTCATAATGAGATGGAACGGTGGAGTTGGATTTATATAATCACTCACTTTTGAAAGTATTGATTATATATCTGTTGATGCATTTATTATCTGTTTAGAAATAATTTTGGGCTACCGGTGGATAGTTTTGATTATTGTAGACAATGCATGATGATTAGGCAAACTAAAACTAATCAATTGAGTAAGCCATTGAATATGACGGTTGATATAATACATCAAAATGGTGTATTGATTGAGTGAACTTGTATATGATAATTGCTTATATACATTGTATTGTGTGGAGGAGATGGGGGATGTACTCCACGGTTTAGGGGAAGATAGGGGATGGACCTCTAAACCAGATTTTGTTTGATATTGATACAGCACCAAAATGTGTATCATTTGTGAAGTATAGAAGTGCTTTTGTCATGATAATTGCTTATAACATTGTATTGTGTGGGAGGAAATGGGGGATGTACTTCACGGTTTAGGGGAAGATGGGGGATGGACCTCTAAACCGGATTTTGTTTGATATTGATACAGCACCAAAATGTGCATCATTTGTGAAGTATAGAAGTGTTTTTGTCTGAGATTGATACAACACCAAAATGTGTATTTATTGTGAAGTATGAAATGTTTAATATGAGTTATTATCTCACCTGAAATAGAAATACTGTTGATATGAGGGGTGACCTCATTTAAATTGATTGGCTAGGTTCTGAGCCATAGTTATGAATTGAGAATTGGATAAGAAATGGAAACAGGAATAGAACATGGACATAATAGTCATGAGATTGAAATGTGTTATAAGTTGTCGTGCATGAGTTGGACATTTATCAATTGCTAACGTTTTAGTTATTGTTCATACTATGTTTAGCATATCTTTACTGGGCGTTGGCTCACCTTATATGGGACATCATTTTCAGGTTCAGGTATTATGCCGCCTCCGAGATCTTAGCTTGGATGGTTGTGGGAGTTGAAGACTCTTCTTTTGTTAATTTTGTTATATTACGTGTATATCAAGCCAAGGGCTTATTTTGTATTCTGAGTTAGTACTCTCTTTTTGTAACCCAAGTGTTGACTTGGAGAGTTGTAAACCCATAGGGCATTTATTTTTGTGTCAACATGTAATACATTTTGTAAGAATACTCTGATGATTGTAATATAATATCTGTTTTCTGTATCTTGATTGTATGATATTATGGGTATATTTTGAGGGCGTTACACAACCATAAATGAGAGTGTGCACGGGGATGGCTTATTGTAAATAGGTGACGTTTTGTGATAAATCGGTGATGAAGCGAATAACCGTAAGTGTTGATGGTGCTACATTGATTTCTTGCATGTTTTCCTATTATGATGACCCCACAAAAAATCCAAACATCCACAGTAGAATGATAGCATCAGAAAATAAACACAATAAACAACAACCTCGAACAAGTCGCAAATCCCGTTAAACACACCAACCCAGAATCAGCAGCACAAACAATTGACACACATTCAAATCTATATATAAAAAAAAGATTCCACATTAGGGAAAAAAATCAAGTGGGCAACACTATCCAACCCCCGTTAAACACACCAACCCAGAATCATGTACATGTTACTTACTGAAAGTGCATGGTAATGAAGGTGCATTTGTCATAATCATGTATGTAGTGGGTCTTGTGTGGGTGGTAGTGTTAAAATCAAACAATAAAATAAAATAACAACCAACAATAACACCACGATTCCACATCAGCCTCCCCACATCAAATGGCTAAACATCACTAACCCTACAAATCACTTTACGCAATCCTCTACAAAAATTTCAAAAATTAACACTATACCATAACCAACCCATCCAAATATCAGGAAAAAAATCACAACCAAAATCACACTCAAGAGTAAACAAGTAAACTCCAGAATATACCATAAATAAAATGACTAATTGATTTGAAATAAAACTTCCAGGACTAATGAAGTAACATTTTCTCAAATGGGATTTTTGAGTAATTTTTTCTATTTTAAAAATAATTTACATACGTACACATAGATATACATAAATAATTGTACTAAAATTATTTTATATTTTATATTATGATAAAATTAATATTATTCTTTTGTAATGTATAGATTATAAAATATTTCTAAAAATAATTTTTATATAGACATATATAAATAATTTAACTTAATTTTATAAAATATTATTTTTTTTAAAAATTATTCCGTCTATCGATCGGTCAATTGCTATTTATAAAAGTATATAATAAAACTAATAAAAGTTAAAAGTACTATCCTGCCTACTTGTCAATAATCAACCTTTTTTTTTCCCTAAATAATTATCATAATGAAATTACACCAAATACTATAATACAAACTTCTAAAATAAAAAAGAAAATTTATCCATAATTTCTATATGAGGGAATATTGAAACATTTAGTTTTAAGAGTTTTTTTTATGAACCAATTAGTTTTTTTTTTTTTTTTTTTTTAAGTTGTATTTATTTGATTTGGTATTATTTGAGTTTAAGTAAATGCCTTTTTGTGATTCATTTTTTAAATTTTCTGATGCGTTTTTGGGAGGAGAAGGAAAATGTGAGGCTAAAAGATTCTTTTTGGAGGGGATTGGTAGCTGAAGTGTTAGTTGTCGAATGTTGAAATTTACATTTCTGTTAGTATGGTTTTTTAGTGTTACATTGGAGTACTACGTTATAGTGCTAAGTTTGGAAAAAAATATACTAAAGAGTTTTTGTGTGTTACATTGATACGAGTGTTACGTTTGGAATATATATATATATATACACTAAGGAGTTCTTTTATAATATTATATTGTTACATTTGAGAAAAATACATTAAAAAAATTTTAGTGTGTTACATTGGAGTGTTACATTTGGAAAAAGTGAACTAAGAAATTTTTTTGAAATGTTACATTATTACATTTGAGAAAAATATACTAAGGAGTTTTTTAATATGTTTCATTGGAGTGTTACGTTTAAAAAAAGTATAATAAGGAGTTTTTGTGTGTTACACTGATTGAAATGTTACGTTTGAGAAAAGTACATTAAGAAGTTTTTTTTGGAATGTTGCGTTATTACGTTTGAAAAAAATACACAATTTTTTTTTTTTTTGGTGTTACATTGGAGTGTTACGTTTTTTTAGTATTATATTGGAGTATTACATTTAAGAAAAGTACAATAAAGAGTTTTTTCAAAGTGTTACGTTTTGTAATTTCAATATTATAAAAAAATTCATATTCCTCAACACATGACACACGTATTTATTGGCTCTTATATAATTCACACTAAAATAAGACCTTTAAATTCATAAGAAAAAGGAAAATATCAAACAATTTAAAATTACTATTTAAAATTTATAGATAGTTCACCCAAATAAAAATTAGTATAAACAGTTCTTATAAGCTTTCACCATTATTGAAAGAAGAATCATAATTTAGGGAACGCATAAGAAAGTTTGGTGATATTGGCCCCGTTTGGTATAGCTGTTAAAACAGCTTATAGATTGTAGCTTAACAGATTATAATTATGACTTTAATCAGAAGTTGTTAATCTGTTTGGTGTAACTGTTGGATTATAGATTTAAGTTGCTGAGTAGTGTTTGTTAAATAAGCTGTGAAATAACTATTTCAATTAATTTTTATTTTTTGTCTGTCTACATTTCTCATAAAAAATAATAATAATAATCTATAGTCCATTTGGGTCTTTTTCTATTTTTAAAAAAATAAAAAATAAAAAAATCTAAGAGTATAATCATAAATTAACATATCCACAGTAGAAGCTGATAATCAGAAGTAATGGGTGAGCAGCTTCTCAGAATCAACTTTTTTGAATTAAATAAGCTGTTAGAATCAGAAACTGTTTGAAATAAGTTTAACTAAATAATCTAAAATAATTTTTTTAAAGCTAAAAGCCATAAGTTAACTTTGAAAAGCCGAAACAAACGCCCCATTATATGCTCAGATTGTCCGGGTCTTCCTAAGGCCTCGTTTGGGAACATGCTAATTTAGTAACTTTTTGGCTATTTGGCTAAAATATGAGCTAAAAAAAATCAGTATGTTTGGGATGACTTTTTGACTTTTTACGAAAAGATGTGCAAAAAGTAGAGAGAAAAGAGAATATTTGACTTTTTGATATGAGTTGTTGGCTTTTTGACTAATTTAATAATTTTTTGACTTTTTAGCTAAAAATGAAGGTTCCCAAACGAGGCATAAGTCTCTGATTCCTCCTGCTATATATCAAACAAAAATTCTAATCAACTTGGGCCTTCAAAAAGTATTTTATGGGCCCACTTTTCACTTAAAAGCCCCAGGTTTAGGGGATTTTATTTGAATTCAAAGTATATTTTCAGTACACTCAATTTAAATTTATAAATTTTAATTCTTATTATATTGTAATATAAATTTACTAATAATGATAACACATATTAAATTTTAAAATAATTTTTTTTCTCATGGTACATCCTAATCAGTTATTTCTATACAAATTTTTATATTTTCTTCCTCAAGAGATTAAAATTATTTCTTCTTCTTCTTCTTCTTCTTCCTCTCTCCAAAACTCCAATTCACTTTACCAAAACTCACTGTCATCATCAAAATCATCATTTTTTATTATTTTGAAACCCTAAACCCTAGAAAAAAAAGTTTGAACAAAATCAAATAATGGATGAGAGTAATAATCAAAATAGTTTTTTGAAGCAACCCATCCAAAAAGAGATAAGTATTCACGTAAAGGGATTTTACAATTTTTGTAGAGCACCATTAATTATTTTCTATATCATTTTTTTGAGAAAAACTAAAGGGCCCAGTAGTTAGATTAACAATAAAATATTATTAGAATTGTTCTTATTTTGTCATTTAAATAGTATATTATTTGAGAATTACTCTTTCTTGTTAGTGCCTGATACTTATGT
This sequence comes from Camellia japonica, assembly GCA_030407325.1. Taxonomy (NCBI): domain Eukaryota; kingdom Viridiplantae; phylum Streptophyta; class Magnoliopsida; order Ericales; family Theaceae; genus Camellia; species Camellia japonica. The sequence goes on along the minus strand of JAPPVO010000014.1, from coordinate 4,054,634 downwards.
GCTTATGAGTTAGGTTTTTACTTTTCCACAAGCATTCTTGTGGATAATTTATAACGTAAAAGTTTTTTTTTCCTGTATTGAAAAGTTTTATAATGCTTATGTAAAAGTTTGGTTTTTTCTGTATTTATAATGCTTATGTGGTTATAAGTTTGGGATTTTTTTTCTGTATTTGAAAATTATTTTATGTATTGAAAAGGTTTTGAAATAATTTAGTATTTTTAGTTTGTTTATTATTAATTATTTGGGTTTACCTTGAGCATAATTTGAGAAAAATAATAAGGTGTAATGAGAGTAAAATAAAATTTTAAATAATTAAATAAGGTGTACTTAGGAATTGAGAGTAGTTAATATTTTTTTGCTTGTAAATAGAATCTCCCAGTTTATTACACAATAAGAACATGGCCAGTCGCCTTTCTTAAGAAAAAAAATAAAAAAAATAAATAAATAAAAATAAATAAAAAAAATAATTCCATTCAATATTTCTTATATATTAATTAATATCTTGAAATATATTTCAAAAAACTTATTCACCTTTTATAATTTATCATGTGAATCAATTTAGGAGTTGAAAGCAAAAATACATAAGAGACCAGCATTACTTTCCTTTTTTTTAGGACATGTTTGTTTATATGAATATGAGGATTGGATTATGAGTGAAATAGATTTCACTCATAACATGTTTGGTTAAAAAAACTGTAAGGGGATTAACATTTCAATTGGAATAGTGGTCCATCACTATGGGTGGATTAGCAAAGATGGGTGAGAGATGGGATTGATGGTAAATAATTATTTTGTTTCTTAGTTTCAATGATTTTATAATTATATAATTTCACAAGTTTAATTCTGATGATACCAGTTTTGTCGGAGAAGGAATGGGTCGGACAGGGCCCGGAGCTCCACAGGATGATTGAACTTCGTCTTCCCAGTTGTACCTGCACCAAGTCCGTCAAGAAGGAACCCGGAGGTGGGGTTCCTTCTGGAGGACCCTCCGATGTTTAAGTTAGAGGAGTCTCTAGTATAAAAATGGAAGCTTTTAGCTTCAGGAGGAAGAAGTAGATGGTTAGAGAGAGAGTGATTACTTGTATATATATTGATTTCTTTCATACCTTTCTGGCGTCTTCTTCTTGTCTGGCCCTTGGGCCTAAGTTGGGTTAGGAATTGTTTGGACAGCCCATTGGGCCACTTATTTGGGGCTATGCCCATCAGTAGTCCCCTATTCCCGAGTGCAACTTTAGTCCAACGAAGGGAATAAGAAAGAGTAAAGTAGTCCCCAAGTCACGAAAGGAGGCAAGGCGACGGTGGCCAAATTTATTGTGCAAATACGTGGGTGTTGCGATAGAGGTAGGACCGCTCAAAAACCAACTGGACAAGGCGCAGTGAGAGTTAAAAGGAGTAAAGTTGGAGATTTTGGGCCGGCGCAAAGCGGCGCAGACTGCGTGCGCCGAGAGGAGTCGGCATGTGCAAAATTGTGAGGAATGTAAAGTGCTAGCCCTTGTGTAGAGCAATGCAACCGAGGCTGAGGCCTTTGGAAGGTTGGTCGAGGACCTGGGCAGTCGGCTGATGGATTAGCTCGTACCGTAAGTTTGTACTCAGTTTGACTGAGGCTTTTTGGTGTTCGGTCTGGCCGAGATCTCAATGTGCTCAGGCTGGCTGAGGCTCTATGGGTGCTCGGTCTGGGAGTCTTTCGTACACTCAGTCTAGCTAAGGTCTTTGGGCTCAGTTTAACTGAGGCTTCGGACGATCAGCCGATGTAGAATAAGTTAAATACCTTACTTGTAGAATTAGACCCAGTCTTGTTGAGTTTGTTTAGCCCGTAGGGTCTCACTCGGTTTGCAAAGCGCGTTGGACGGTCAGCTAATGGTTTTGGAGGTCGACTGATGACCGGGGGGTCGGACTATGACTGTGTTATCTTGGAGGTCGGCTAATTTTGGAGGTCGGCCGATGACTATTGGAAGCCTTGGAGGTCGGCCGAGCAATTTTGGAGGTTGGCGGAGTGCTTTGGTGGTCGGCCAGTGCTCTTTGGCAATGGGCCGATGGATTTGAGATGGTCTATTGCTCGCGGAGCGAGTGGTGGAAGAAACGGTCCCTATTGTTGCTGAGGACGGCTGTTTGGACTTGATCCTAATTTGATGGACGATTTGTAGAGGCGGAGGGGTAGAAACTGGTAGTTCTTGTTGGAACATGGCTTGGTTTTGCTCAATCAAGTGGTTAACGCTGTCGGCGTTTCTTCGTGAAGTATGGAGATGGATTGTTTGGGTTAGGAGGCTCGGCTGGGGCCCTTCTTGTAGTGCCTTGGAGGGCTTGGTTGTTGCGTGAGCGTGCTTGGACACACTCGGTTTGGCCAAGGTCTTCATGCTCAGTCTGGCTGAGGCTGTATGGCTGAGGCTTTATGTAACTCGGTCTGGCCGAGGTCTTCGTGCTCAGTCTGGCTGAGGTCTTCATGCTCAGGCTGGCTGAGGCTTTGAGTAGTGCTCAGTCTGGCTGAGGCTTTAAGTAATGCTCAGGCTAGCTGAGGTCTTCGTGCTCAGGCTGGCTGAGGCTTTAAGTAACTCGGTCTGGCCGAGGTCTTCGTGGGTAGGATCTGATACCATGCCCCTCACGGCTTTAATTACTCGGTCTGGCCGAGGTCTTCATGCTCAGTCTGGCTGAGGCTTTAAGTAACTCGGTCTGGCCGAGGTCTTCGTGGGTAGGATCTGATACCATGCCCCTCACGGCTTTAATTACTCGGTCTGGCCGAGGTCTTCATGCTCGGTCTGGCCGAGGTCTTCATGCTCAGTCTGGCTGAGGCTTTTTGGTTTGAAATGTTATGAAAATGTGCAACATGGATAAAAGAAGTTTGAATATCTACTCATGAGTCCTTGAGGAGAAGAAGTAGACCATTCGGATATGGCGGAGGCGCTGGGGCTCCGTCTGCGTGCTCAGTCTGGCTGAGGCTTTTTGATCTGAAATGTTATGAAATGTGCAACATATATAAAAGAAGTTTGAATATCTTACTCATGATGTCCTTGAGGAGGAAGAAGTAGATCCATTCGGATATGGCGGAGGCGCTGGGCTCCGTCTGCGTGCTCAGTCTGGCTGAGGCTTTTTGATCTGAAATGTTATGAAATGCAACATAGATAAAAGAAGTTTGAATATCTTACTCATGATGTCCTTGAGGAGGAAGAAGTAGACCATTCGGATATGGCGGAGGCGCTGGGGGCTCCGTCTGCGTGCTCAGTCTGGCTGAGGCTTTTGATCTGAAATGTTATGAAATGTGCAACATAGATAAAAGAAGTTTGAATATCTTACTCATGATGTCCTTGAGGAGGAAGAAGTAGACCATCGGATATGGCGGAGGCGCTGGGCTCCGTCTGATTGGTGCTGACCACTGTTGTCGACCGACCACTGTTTGCCGACCGAGCTATGTTGCCGACCGACCACTGTTTGCCGACCGACCTATGTTGCCGACCGACCTAGTTTGCCGACCGAGCTATATTGCCGACCGAGCTATGTTGCCGACCGACTAATGTTGCCGACGAGCTATGTTGCCGACCGATCTAGTTGCCGACCAACCACTGTTGCCGACCGATCTAGTTTGCCGACCGACCACTGTTTGCCGACCGACGACTGTTTGTCGACCGTCTAGTTGCCGACCGATCTAGTTTTGCCGACCGACCACTGTTTGCCGACCGATCTAGTTTGCCGACCGACCGATGTTGCCGACCGACCACTGTTTGCCGACCGACCTATGTCACTAGGTTGGTTGGCGGTGCACGGGGCTCAAGGTGCAGGGATGCACTAGAGTGATGATGATTGACACAGACGTAGGAAAAGAGAGAGAGTTAGTGGCTTGGGAAGTGAGCCATGTCTTCACGTGGGGCAATCTGGGCCTTTGATATAGATCAAATGGGAAAACTGTCCAAAGCTTGTTCTTGAACTTTTTGCTTGTGTTTTGTTGTTGTTTTTTTTTGAAGTCTTGACGACTTTGAATTGTTTGGTACGGGGTTGATTTTGGTGCGTAGGTTGACTTCCGCAGTGCTCACCAACGACAATGGTGAGGTGAGAGAATCATGGCGCTGGCGAGAGAGGTGTAGGCGGGGAAAACGTTACCGCGCCGATAGGATGCCATGAATCATGTGGTAACCATTCATTCCGACACTGAAGGTGGGTGAAAAGGAAGCTATTTCCGTGACAAGAGCACAACTGCCAATCGAAGAGTTTCCCACAGACGGCGCCAACTTGATACCAGTTTTGTCGGAGGAGAATGGGTCGGACAGGAACTGATGATACCAATTTTGTCGAGGAGGAATGGGTCGGACAGGGCCGGAGCTCCACAGGATGATTGAACTTCGTCTTCCTAGTTGTATCTGCACCAAGTCCGTCAAGAAGGAACCCGGAGGTGAGGTTCCTTCTGGAGGACCCTCCGATGTTTAAGTTAGAGAGTCTCTAGTATAAAAATGGAAGCTTTAGCTTCAGGAGGAAGAAGTAGATGGTTAGAGGAGAGTGATTACTTGTATATATATTGATTTCTTTCATACCTTTCTGGCGTCTTCTTCTTGTCTGGCCCTTGGGCCTAAGTTGTGTTAGGAATTGTTTGGACAGCCTATTAGGCCACTTATTTGGGCCTATGCCATCAAATTCTAATTAATTAATATTATCACATTATTACACAAACAAATAAACATATTTTATCTTATATTTTTAATTTAAAATTATTATATTATTAATTATCTCACTCAATCTTATCAAATTGATAATTACATCTAACCTATTTCCCAAATAAACGTAGCCGTATTGCATTGTAGAAGCAGTCCCAAAAGCTGAAAGTGAAAGTGACCCTCTGAAAAAAAAAAATGAGACAACTAAAGTTGCTAGGCCCAAAAGCTGAAAATTAAAGTGACCCTATGAAAAAAAAAAATGAGACAACTAAGGTTGCTAGGCCCAAAAGCAAAAATGAAAGTGACCATATGGAAAAATAAAAAATAGAAATTATCACATATCAAACTGAATTATTAAAGTCCAACCGACACTAAAACTAATAAGTAACCCAACAACTTTAACAATTTCAATAGAGGTGGAAAAATAAAAGGAGAGTTACGGGCCAATTTTATGGATCAATTTTATTACTCAACAGTTTCTATTTCAAAAAAATTAAATAATATTTTCATTTTTACTCCTAGACTCAACACTATAAATTTATCACTGATTTAAATAAATTTATCACTGATTTATTACTAGTTTAAACAAATTTATCACTAATTTAAATAGATTTATTATTGGAATCTTCCCCAATATATATATATATAGAGAGAGAGAGAGAAGACCCAGCAGCAAAGAGCGGTGGAAGCAATGGTGAAAGTGGAAGAAGATGCCGGTTGAGGTCGCCAGAAATGACGACAGTGGAGGCAGCGGTGGTCTTTAAAAAGTCTTGATCTCACTAGAAACCATGTACAGTAACAGATTGGAGATGAATATAGTAAATCTGCATTGAAAATACCTAGATCTGAAGCCATCGACGAAATTCGTCATCAAAGACAATAGATTGGTAATGGACGATTGTGGCAACAAATGTGATGTCGATGGCAATCAACGAAGAAGGATGACAGTGGTATGGGGTAAGCGATGATGGCAACAAGGGAGGATGACAAAGACGGTGGTTGATGTTAACACCATTGATGACAACAGAGAAGGACTTAATGGTGTTAGTAGGTGTAGTGAGGGTAATATAGACAGTTGAGAACTTAATGGTGTATTTAAAATGTCAACAGGACTTATGAGCAATTAATTTCATTTAATGGGACTGGCTGGTAGATAGGCCCGGGCGCGGGTCGGTTGCGGCCACGAAACTTCCAATCTGCCATCCGTCCGCCAGATTGGCAGATTGGAGAAAATCAATCCGCATCCGTCCACCAATTTGGCAGATGTGGATTGAGCGGTTTGGCGGATGGATACGAATCGGTTTGGCGGTTTCAAATTTTATAAATTTTCAACATAATTCAACTTGTACACTTCCTCAAAAAAAAAAAAAAAGAAAGTATTACAGTCAATGACTTAAAAAATATTACCATCACTGCATGCATCATCCAAAGTAAGAAAGTTTGAAACTTTAGAATATCACAATCACTGTATGCCTTATCCACATAAAGTATTATAATCTCTGGTTCTTAAAATATAAAAACAATTCAAACCACCAAAACTATGAACAGAGTAGTAGTAGAGATTGTATGTCTCTGTATTGTTACATCTATATTTGTTTTTGAAAACAAAAACCAACCAGCATATATCATATTTTCTATTTATTATTTTTAGAGATAGATTTAAAAATCAAAAAATATAGATAAATAATACGTTTATTTTTTTCAATTCAAAAAACATATTCAAGTTGAAAACTTTTTTTCAAAGGAATCTCAAATCCGCCATCCGTCAGCCAGATTGGTGGATTGGAGAAAATCAATCCGCAACCGTCCTCTCGTCATCACGCATCCGTCCAAAATGCGGCGGATCGGTTCGGTTCGGTCGGTTTTGGCGGATCGGTATATCCGCTACTCACCCCTGCTGGTAGATATCCCAAAAATAAATATTACAAATAATATTAAACTCATAAAATAAATATCACAAATAACATTAAATTCATTTTTATAGAAGTTGAACCCATATTCTCACATCACAAAACAGTGCTACATAATTGAAGTTGAAGGCCTTAATTGAAGAAATTAACAAAAAAATATATTTAAAAAAACTTATTTGATGTACATAAAAGTTTTGAGAAATAAAAAATTAGGATAAATTATAAATACACCCTCTAAATTTTGCTTAAAATACGAATTACTCCCTGTAGTTTGAAAATTACAAATACCTCCCTGTCAGAATTTTTTTATTTAACAAATTAATTGAAAAAGTAAAATTCTAACTATTCACCTATAATAATAAATTATCTTAAATTTTAATTAAAATAAAAATTTAACATTATTAAAACTGTTAATTAAGTTTTGATGATTTATTAATAAAACGACCTATTTGTTATGAAATTAGAAACCTTAGGCGGCATAATGTAATTTGTAAAACCATAGAAGGTAATTTGTAATTTAAATAAATCTCAGGAAGTGTGTTTCTAATTTACCCAAAAAATTAATATAAAAGAACATGTTTGGTGAATTGTTATCGAAAATGATGGTTAGCAGTAGAGGGTGGAAAAATGTAACAGTTGACAATAAGGAGATCATCGGAGGGTCGTTGACTGTGGGTGGTAGAGAAGGGAGAGGAAAGGGAGACTTTGTTTTGAAAATAAGTAAAAATACTTTTTTTCCCAAAAAATTTTGAAATTGTATAATCAACTATTTTTTTAAAACAAAAATAAAATACAAACGTTATTAAATGAGACCTTAAAAGTTCAATATCCAGGTCCTACTTGCAATACTCAATACATGATTCAAACAGTATCTCCCAATATTTGTTAGTTTGACCTTATTTGTAGTTGTATGTGTTGATTTATAATTTGATAGAACATAAAAGACAAAATATAAAAGTTGTCTTTAAATCTTAAATTTTACAAAAAAATAAAAATAAAAATTGCAGAGCTAAAGAAATGAAAAGAGAAAGTACCAAAATTTTAACTTATTGTAAATTGTGATCATGTTGATCCGGTCTCCATTGGTTACCAGAGGCTGCTAATAATATGTTTCCCATTATGTTAAGCAATCCCAAGTGCTCTACTTTCTCAAGTTCCTTACACCCTCCCAAATAATTTTAGTGTGGTATAGCTTTTCACCTTTGTCTAGAAGGTGAATGAGAAAAGAAAACGAAAAAAAAAAAGGAGAGAGAAAGAGAAAATAAATGCCACAACACCAAACTGAAAAAATATTAAAAGCAAAACAAAACAAACACAGTAAACTTATAGTGGGAAATGATTAATGAAGACTTTTTTTTATTACAATGACAAATCATACAACATTTTATGTGACCTCAATGTCAATAACCATTTGGCCACAAACATTAGACTACCAACCTCATTATTGATCCTTTTTTGTACTTATATATATGTAAAAGTCTTTATATAAAACACCCACATACACCCAAAACTAATTGAACATTTTTTAAGCAAGGGAATCAAAAATCTTGGACATGACAAAGCATTAGCATTACATGATTGTGCATCCTGAGGGATTTTCTTCACTAAAATAATCACACCGACTAGTGTAACAATCCCTATTCCCACCACAACCACAACCACAAGGCCCACGTCCATAAGTATCACAGGGTGGTACTGGCCCATATCCATGCCCATGATGACATGGCCCATCAGTACGGCCCCCATAGCATTGCCCACAACATATCCCAGCCGGATACATCGGTGGGTAGCAAACTGGTACAAAAGCTGGTACAAAAGCAGGGGGACATGGTGGTGGCTTTTTGGGTTTCTCGGGCTCTTTGGGCTTTTCGGGCTCCTTGGGCTTTTCAGGTTCCTTGGGCTTTTCAGGGGGCTTGGGCTTCGAGGGCTCTTTGGGCTTTTCAGGCTCTTTGGGCTTTTCAGGCTCCTTGGGCTTTTCAGGGGGCTTGGGCTTTGGAGGCTCGGGCTTTGGAGGCTCTTTGATCTCAATACACTTGATTGTCTTCCCACCCTTACAATACAATTTGTCACGAACCTTCTCAGGGCTGCAGCATACTACGACGATCGTCACCGTATTTTGCTTTACATTATAAATCTGATCTCGTATTTCTAATTATCTCCAAATGTTCACACATAAAAAATCAAAATTAAACAATATTCTGTGATATAAAATAAATTCATAGTAATGAAAATAATATTTTAAAAATAAAGTAATCCACGATGCAAGCATCTTATCCTTTTTAAATTCCGCTTTAGCAAAAATTCATTCACGAAGTTATTTTTTGTCATACAGAAAAGGAATTTTCTCCTGTTTGTGGACTCGATTGGATGATCTAATGTAGCCCATTAGGTCCACTATGTCTATGTTTAATGATTTATCCCGTTTATTTATAACGTCTTAGTATGTAAATTATTCTTAAAAAAATTAAATTGACTCCAGAACCGTAAATTCATGATTTTATTATTTCAGTAGCAAAAAAAAAAAAAAATGAATAGTTTATTTTTTAAAAACATATTTACTGTTTATTTTTTGAAAGATAAAAATGATAAAATTATATATGAAAAAATTCTCATATACACACTCTTGAAAAAGTGTACTACATGTACTCTTAATTATGTTATTTTTTTCTTTAATTATGACTAATTTTCTTTTTTAATTATGACATTATTTTAGTTATAACTTATGAATTCTTTAATTATGTAGTTTAGTTATGACAGTTTTTTTTTAATTATGATTTAAAAAATATTAAATTACAACAATTTATTCCCTAATTATAAGGTATATAGTAGACGCATTTTGATAGTGTTTCCTTTATATATGTTGCAACATTTATGAGATCAATTGAATATTTTTATGAACAAAATATATTACCGAAACGTGACCCTAAAAGGCCTAATAGGGCAATTGAATTGTCTGCTCGAGAGAATCCAATACCTTATTTATATTATATATAAGGTCGTGGTTCTCTGTTCGATTATCCAATCCACTAGAAAAATGACAAATTCATATATATATATATATATATAAAATGTTTGGAATTTTTTTTTTTTAACCTCATAATCTTTTTAAATCTTAATCATTAATTTATGTGTGGGACCTCCAAGTATTCACGTTGAGATCTAAGAGGTTGTGGGATTCTAAAAAAATCTCGATCATTGTTGTATATATATATAATCCGTATGTACATGAAATATGTATGTATTATATATAGGTGAAAATGTTTAATAATGAATACAAAAAAGTTGGGGGGGACTCACGAGGAAATTTGCAAAGAATTTTCTTGATCTTCTTGTAGCAGCTGGAGCACTGAAGGTCAACCTTCAACACCATTGTTGTGACCTGTTTACATGATGACAGAAGACTACAATTGTTAAGGAATCAAGAAAGTAGAAGAACAACCCTGTTTGGGAGACGAGAAAATTTGCTGTTGAATTAGAAGGACAAAGAAAGAAGTAGAATTGGGTCCTGCCATGGAAGATTTGGCGGAGTAGATGATGAAGAAAATAAATCCAAATCCACAAGATATCAATGTTAAAGAAAACAAATCTCAACCACAAAAACACAAAAAATGGATAAAAATTAAATGGGTTTTTTGAGACAGTGGAAGATGATCATAATTCACAAACCTTCTCAGACATAGTGGAGAGACTTGGGATTGATCAGATCTGAACTCAGTGATGAATGAATTGTTGTGATGTATTGACAACTATATTGAGAGAGACCGAAATAAAGAGAGAGAGGCAACGAAAGAGAAAGAGAAGGGTGGTTCAGAGAGAGAGAGTAAAAGGCCTTACTTATGTAGGTTAATCGAATTAGGTTGAGAAGTCTAAACCATGAGGTGGGTAACACATGGTGGGTCTGTTTAATTATACGCATTCAAGTATTTTATTATTTTGAAAACGACTACAGCTTCTTTTTTTTTTCTTTTTTTTTATATTTAATTTACATTGTGGAGTGGATTATCTAGTTAGGTCTCATTCTAATAATTTGATCCTCTCAATTTTTAAGTCTATATATATAACAATTATAGGTATATTATTTTATTACATTCATTTTTAAAAAATTAATAATTTATTTTTAAAATTATTCTTAATTACAATTATTAAATTTATCTAATTTTTTTTCATAAACCATCTATTCATAGAGGCTACCTAAGTAAATTGAATTAGTAAAATGAGGCATGTGATGAGGTTGCAGGCCCACTAAATAGTTCAATCATCTTTGTGGCCAAAAACTTTGCTCATTATAAAATATAAACGTTTTTACTTTTTATTCTTTATGACAAATTATGAAAAAAATATATAAAATTATTTTAAGAATGATTACATAATATATAATAAAATATTACAAATTAATTCAAAATAAAAATTTTCATAAATATTTTTTATATTATTCTTTTTATAATACCTAACATTATTATTTTACTTGGTATTATGATATTATTATTATGGTGTCATGGGACAACTTTTCTTCTTTCAACTTTTACTAAAGAAGAAAAAGAGTTTTAATTTAGTACACAATGGATTCAATGGAGTGAGAACACGCGAAGAGGTCATTAAGGTTGTCTTTTTCTGATACGCTGTATTTGGATTGAATCTTTGTCCTATTAAAAGTGATTCATGAATTTATTTTGATGATAAATCTCTTTCTTTAAATTGAATTATATTAAGTGGATAATCAATTATCTCGTGACCTGAGCTCATAAATACCATAATCAAATCTCATAGCATCTTTTTCTTTATTAAAAAAAAAAATCAAGGCTGTCTTCATTATAGTAGTAGTGTGGCCTCTGATTGCTGAATCTTTACTCTCTCTCTCTCTCATTTGCAATTTGTATTTGCATTTGCATGTGCTGAGTTTGATTGACAGATTCATCTCAACTTCCCATTTTTGATCTAATTTTTTTTGAGCAAAATTATGATGTAGGGTACTTTGGCCTGGTGTGAGGTGTTGATTATTTTAATAGATTATTTTAATTTTTTAATTATTTTAATAAATTCAAATTTTTATATTTGAGAATATAATTAAAATTTTTATAGATAGATGTGATATTTATAAAAAAAAAGGTAAAATAATTATAGATTTAATGTAATATTTTATCTTATTAACTATTTTAACCTATTTTATTTTTTTATAAATTTTAGTAAAAAAAAAAATCAAAAAGTCTCTAACCAAACAGGACCTTAGTTGGATGGAGGTACAATAAATGGCTCATGCACCCCCCCCCCCCACATGATCAGGCAACACGTGTCCCAAGATTGAAGGGTAAGCATCCTTGAAAAAGTGCCCTGGTCAAGGTTTGGTTACCCCTTCATTGATTAACAAATTGTCCATCAAGTTTGATCTCACAAATGTAATCCCCCGAGTTAGAAAATCCTCCCAAGGTAGAAAATTTCATCTACCAGCCTACCAATAATGATAAGGTGAACTCCCTCTTCACGAATGAAGGAGATTGAGACTTGACTTTGTTGAATAATTTGCCTTCGTCTAGTTTTTCAAGTATTTTGACCATTCTCCTTCAAAGAGCAAATTTTGTTCTTGATGTTCCTATTTGGAAAAGAAATTTGAATGAGGAGTTCTCTTCAGCTGATGCTTATGACTTTATCAATGATCAACCTGGGTCATGAGGTGTGATGATACAGTTCGTTCCAAGCGGAACGGGTCGGATTGATTCGCGTTCCTCGATCCTACGTTCGAATGACCAAGCCCACCGGAAGACCTGTACACGAGTTCAACGGGGAACGGGGAGTCTCCCAGCGAACCCTCCGACGAGCAAGTTAGAAAGAGAAGTGGGCTATAGGGATGGATTAGAGATAGAAAGCTTAACATTCTTCCTGTCTTCGACGTCTGCTTATATCCTTTGGTAATTATTTCGTTGTCTCGTCCGACCTGTCACCTTGACCGAAAGTCTATGCTCTAACTTACCTTGTTCATGGTGAAGGCGTTCTGTCCCAGCGGAGAGGGCTTGTCGCAATAAATGCTGTAAGGGGCTTCATTAATGGCGATGTGTAGTGGCAATAACTTTGCAGATCTGTGTCTGCTTATGTGGCTTGCCCTTCTCTTGACATGTGTCTTGATGTCATTGGTTCTTATTGCTACGTGGGGCTTTGGCAGTGCTGGGCCTTAGTATTTGAGTTGTGTATTGGGCCATAAATGGTGGGCTATAATCTTTATGGGCTTACCCATGTCAGTAGTTCCCTATTTCCAAGTGCAGCTTTAGTCCAACGAATGGAATAATCAAGAAAATGAGGGTGGTGAGAGACCGGCAGGGTGAAGGTCGACCGAGATGAGTGACCGACCATGAGGAGGGCTGACCGCAAAGGGTGGTCGAGCGGAGGGACCGATTATGAGGAGGGCCGACAGCGAAGGGTGGCCGAGAGAAGGGACTGATTACGAGGAGGGCCGACTGCGAAGGGTGGCCGAGCGGAAGGACCGATTACGAGGAGGGTCGACCGCGAATGGTGGCCGAGAGGAGGGACCGATTACAAGAAGGGCCGACCGCGAAGGGTGGCCGAGCAGAGGGACCGATTATGATGAGGGCCGACCACGAAGGGTGGCCGAGCGGAGGGATCGATTACGAAGAGGGCCGACCGCGAAGGGAGGCCGAGAGGAGGGACTGATTACGAGGAGGGCCGACCGCGAAGGGTGGCCAAGCGGAAGGACCGATTACGAGGAGGGCCGACCGCGAAGGGTGGCCGAGAGGAAGGACCGATTACGAGGAGGGCCGATCGCGAAGGGTGGCCGTGCGGAGGGACCGACCACGAAGAGGGCCGACCGTGAAGAGGGCCGACCGCGAAGGGTGGGTGGTGGTGCGCGGGGCTCGAGGGATGGTGGGGCACGTGGTGATTTGAAGTGGAAAAGACAGGGTAGGAGAAGGGGGCATTGAATCGTGGTCGTACACGTGGCCGGATCTCGCAGTGGGGGAGGTTAGGCGTTGGGCAAGAAGTGAAACGATAGGTCATTATAGGGTGTTGAAAAGACAGTTTGGGCGGATTTGGAAAATTTTCAAACTGGCGAAAATTAATTGTGACTCTTGGAATACAGGCAAGCCTTGGGCTTTTGGTATTATTCGTTTTACCTACCTTTTTGCAAAAAATCAAAACATTCCAAGTGTAAACTCCTTCGTTGCTAACGATACACCCCTGCAACACTTTTTGAATTTTCTTGTGCCCGCATCCGAAGTTATTCGCAGACATACGAGAGAGATGGCTTAAGATGAAGCAACAACAACGAGGGTTGATCCCCTAGGCGACGATGACGCGGTTGACTTGGCAGAACAATACCGGACGGAACGTAGGGAGGGGAAGTGAGCGAGTCAAGCGGTGCGGCCTCGGCCTAGGACAATGATTTCGGCCGTGAGGCCTATCAGTCAGGTGGAGCCAGACCATTGGCACACTAAACCGGATAGATCTGTACTGACAGCTGAGGAGTTGGAGGGAATAAGGAAGAAGTACCAAATACCCTTGGAGATAGGGCTGAGATTGCCACCACCACGGAAAGGGTATCAGATGTGCGGCCGGGTGCGTTCAGTTTGTACGAGGAGGCATTTCAAGGGGGTTCGAGGCTACCTCTCCCCCAAGTGGTGGTGGATATTTTGAACAAGCTAGAAGCGACGCCAGGGCAATTGATGCCGAACGCGTGGAAGATAATAATGGCCTGCGCGAGTGCCTGGCTTCAGGATACCAGAGGGGCGGCAATGACAGTAGAGGGGTTCTTCTCCTACTACAAGGCTTCCGGTCAGTAGGAGACTTGGGTCACTCTGCAGGCGGTGGCGGTGGCGGGGCGAGGGCTGGTGGCAAGTCTTCCATCGTCGGTGAAGGGATGGAGGCCGAGATGGTTCTTCGTGATGGCGAACGCTGGGACGGGAGTTCGCACCACATGGAAGGTGCCAACCAAATCGGTCGAGCCCAAGTTAGACAAGGCGGCTGAGGATCGAGTGAAAAGGGTGAGGGAATGGAGAGAAGAGAAGGGAATGAAGTGGGATGAGCTGGTCCTGCCCTCAACATTGTTCGCCCTGAAATTGGGACCGCAACCGTTGGGAGAGGACTCAACAAGGGAAGAGCTGGAAACGCAGAGGAAGGCGGAGGAGGAGGAGGAGGAGGAGGAGAGGAGATTGTTTGCCTGAGTAGACAAGTACAAAGAGACACAACTTGGGCCTGCGCCGAAACCGATCGCGAGGGAGCGCATCCAATCGCGCCCCAGGCCGTTGGGGGAGAAGGATCTGGGTAGCTTCGAGCCACAACCACCCCCAGTGGATCCTCTGAAGGAGAGGAACAAAAAAGGAGATGGAGGGTTTGAAGAAGAAGAAGAGAGTCCGTCAGACTGAGGGGGAGCCCGCCTTGAAAAAGAGGAAGGAGGTGACGGCGGAGGGGACCCCTGAAATGGGTTTGGGGGGAGCGACAAAGGGGGCGAAGAGTGGGGCGACTGACCCTGAGAAACAAATGCAAAGTATCACGGTCAGTACTAAGAAGAGGGCAGAGCCACAGCCTAAGGAGGGTCTGGCGCCCCAAGGAGAGGAGGAGGGGCCTAGGTTGAAGACCGCCTTCTACCACGTCCCTACGGTGTCTGGGCAAGTGAAAGGAGAAGGGAAAGAAGCCAGGATGGCTGCAGACCGCCTCTTGGGGGTGATGGAAGACGCAGTCGTTCGCTCAGTCGCTGGTTTTACCGAGGCTGAGCTGATGAAGGGGTTATGCTCTGCCCAAATGGAGGTGGCTGCCTTGGTATGAGCCCTGTTGAACAAGGCAGTGGCAGCGAAGGGTGAAGTGAAAAAGGAGAGGGAGAGGTTGGGGTAGGTGGAGGCCCAACTTGAAAATTTCAAGAAGGAGAGTATAGGCTGGAGAAGGGCTGTGCGGAGTGCGTGTGCCAGGGGGTTGGAGGAGGCTCAGAAGGCAAAGAAGATGGAAGTGCTGGCGATGGTACAAAGCAACGTTGCCGAGTGTGCCCGTGCTGAGCTGCTCGCGGCCAAGTTGGAGCTGGAGGACGAACGCCGCAAGGTGGTGTTGCCTGAGTTTCAATTGGGGAACGAGCAGAAGAAGCTAGAAGAGGCCCAAGTAGCCTGCACCGTCGCCAACGATCGGTGGGAGGAGGCCATGTTCAACAACGAAGATCTTTGCGCTCAATCAATCAAAGAGAAAGAAGAGTTGGATCTGAAGATCGCTGGGCTGGAGAGGATGTTAGCGGATGAGCGGGCCAAGATGATGGAGGAGAAGGCAGGGTTGGAGAAGGAGTTGGAGGAAGAGAAGACCAAGTCAGCCTTTGAGAGGGCAGCATACCTCGATTTGTGCGTCACAGCAGTGGAGCAGTTCAAGGGGTCTGCTGACTTTCAGATGGCTATTGATGCCGCGATCGCCAGCAACTTGGCGAGAGAGGGGGCTGGGGGGGCTGGTCCGTCGGGAGCGACCGCTGGGGGCAGGAGTGAAGCAGAAGTGATCCAGAGCTTCCAGCGATCGGACTTCTATAAGTACGAGATGGCTGAGTACTGGGACAGTGGCTGGAAGATGTTTAAATGCAAAGCAGATGAGCTGTTCCCAGACTTGGACCTCAGCAGTGTAAAGATTGATGAAGACAACGTGGCCCAAACCCCCTTAGACGAGGGTGTTAAAGAAGAAGACCTCGCCTCAAGTGAAGAGGAATAAATGGTGTGAACAAAATTTGTACTTGGAGTTTGGGTTGTTGTTTTGTTTTGTTTTGTTTTGTTTTGTTTTTTTTTTGGAATTCTGTAGTAAACTTATGTATAAACTTGTGAATAAATAAAATTGTGAATTGTGTTTGGCACACTGTTGTTTTCATGTTTGTAATTTTGTAAATCATTGTGAATAAATGAGAATGGTGACTTGCACAGGGTTTGTGTATAAATCATTGTGAAGTATAAGATGTCAGAAAACCTCAACGCAGAGTGAAGTTTAAAAACGTGAAGTTGTGAATCACGACCCAGCAAGAAGCAAGTCTGACCTGGAAAACGTTGAACTGGAATTTGACTCAGTATGGTAACTATGCTATGATCATGAAGTTGTAATGGTGGCTCAGACTGGCTGAGGCTTTAAGTAACTCGGTCTGGCCGAGCTCTTCATGCTCAGTCTGGCTGAGGCTTTAAGTAACTCGGTCTGGCCGAGTTTTTCGTGCTCAGTCTGGCTGAGGCTTTAAGTAACTCGGTCTGGCCGAGCTCTTCGTGCTCAGTCTGGCTGAGGCTTTAAGTAACTCGGTCTGGCCGAGCTCTTCGTGCTCAGTCTGGCTGAGGCTTTAAGTAACTCAGTTTGGCCGAGCTCTTCCTGCTCAGTCTGGCTGAGGCTTGTCATGCTCAGGCTGACTGAGGCTTGTCTTGCTCAGTCTGGCCGAGGCTTTTCATGCTCAGTCTGGCTGAGGCTTGTAGCTGAGTGTTGCAATCAGGACGTTATCGAGGTACCACACAGATAATTGAGATGTAAGATTGTTGTCATGTAAAGTGTAACCCATTGGATCAGAAATTTACATCATGTGAGAGAAGAAGAAAAACATTCAAGTGTGTAGATTGCCAAAAAGAAAATACAATGACTAATAGGAATTTATTGAAAATAACGTTTCAAGTGTTCAGCGTTCCACGGATGGGGGAGGTCTCGTCCTTCCATATCCTAAAGTCGGTAAGTACCCAGACGAGGTCTGGCTTTCACAATGTAAGGTCCTTCCCACTTGGCTACCAGTTTACCCTCAGTCGGATTTTTGGTGGCAAGAGTTGCTTCTCGCAAAACAAGGTCCCCCACTGCGAATTCCCTCGGTCGGACTTTGCGGTTGTAATGTGTTCTCATTTTCTGTTGGTATGAGGCCCGTCTGATAGCAGTGGTTTCTCGAAGCTCTTCGATTAGGTCTAGGTCTGCCCAACGTAGCTCTTCAGTTAGTTCTGGATTCGAATGTAGAACCCTTGGGGTAGGAAGACCGATTTCCACTGGGATGACCGCCTCAGCACCGTATATTAAGCGAAAGGGGGTCTCCCCAGTGGGAGTCCGAGCGGTAGTGCGGTAAGCCCAAAGTACATTCGGTAGTTCCTCGGCCCAGAGTCCTTTAGCAGCTTCCAACTTGGTTTTGATGATCTTCAGAAGAGAACAGTTGGTGACCTCAACTTGGCCATTGGCTTGGGGATGACCTGGGGAAGAGAAACATGGCTGGATTTGAAGCTCTGCACAGAATTTCCTGAACTTGGCATTGTCGAATTGTTTACCGTTGTCGGAGACAATGGCTTGAGAGATGCCAAATCTGCATACGATCGACTGCCAAATGAATCTGGTTGTGTTCCGCTCGGTAATTGTGGAAAGGGGTTCTGCCTCCACCCATTTAGTGAAGTAATCAATGGCGATAATGGCAAATTTGGTTTGGCCTCGGCCAGTGGGCAATGAGCCAACTAGGTCGATCCCCCATTTGGTGAATGGGTAGGGACTGCAAAGCGTGATTAATTCTGTAGGAGGAGCATGGGGGATGTTGGCAAAACGCTGGCACTTATCACATTTGAGCACGAAGTCTATCACATCCTGATTAAGAGTAGGCCAGAAATAACCAGTGCGAATTATTTTGTGGGCTAGGAACCGGGCACCCGAATGATTACCACAGATACCCTCGTGGATTTCCCTCATCACGTAGGTTGCTTGAGCAGGATTGAGGCATCTGAGGTATAGGCGTGAAAAATCACGTTTGTACAAGAGGTCGCTGACAAGAATGTAGTTGGACGACCGGACCCTGACTTTGGCGGCCTGCTGTTTATTGGCTAGCAATTCCCCCGTTGTTAAGAAGAGAGAGATATCGGCCGCCCAAGGGATAGGTTCGTTTTGGAGAAAGTAGACTTGCTGCTGGTTTGGAGAAATGGTAGGGTGAGTCAGGTACTCGAGGCGGACACCCTGGCTGAGGTCTGACTAGTCTGCCGAAGCCAATTGAGCCATTTCATCTGCTTTGGAGTTTTTGGTCCGAGGGATGTGCTTGATATGGAAACTGGTGAAGAGGCGAGCGAGAGGGAGTGCAATATCCCTAAAGCCCGCATTGTGTCTTCTTTGGCATAGAATTCCCCTGTGATTTGGCCGACAATGAGCTGGGAATCGCTGAACACTTGGATATGGCTGACACCATTGTCTTTGGTGAGGCGGAGACCAGCAATCAATGCCTCATATTCGGCTTCATTATTGCTTGCATTGAGCAAGAAACGGAGGGCACATTTGAAATAACGACCCTCAGGGGCGGTGAGGATGAGACCGGTCCCACTGCCTTACTTGCGGGATGATTCGTCGACATTGAGGGTCCAGGAGTAGGGGTCTTCTAGTTCGGTAAGGGTTGGTGGGGGTGGAGGAGCTGTGGTTGGGATGAGATTAGTGAATTCTAGGATGAAATCGGCAACAGCCTACCCCTTAATCGCTGTCCGAGGCCGGTAGGAGATATCAAACTGGCTGAGTTCGACCGACCATTGCATAAGTCTGCCGGAGAGCTCTGGTTGTTGCATGATCTTTTTCAACGGTTAGTCAGTGAGGACTACTATGGAATGGGCTTGGAAGTATGGACGGAGTCGTCTAGAGGCGGTGACCAAGGCCAAGGACATTTTTTCTAACAATGGGTAATTCTGTTCCGCTCCCTAGAGAGCCCGACTGATGTAGTAGACCGGCCATTGGACGGAGCTGTCTTCCTTGATGAGAGCTGCATTGACTGCGGTGTTTGATACAACTAAATAGAGGAAGAGGGGTTCGCCTGTGATTGCCTGAGAAATGATGGGGGGTTGGCCATGCACTGTTTCAATTGTTGAAAGGCCTCTTCGAACTCGACTGTCCACTCAAAAGTTTACCGAAGAACTTTGAAGAAGGGGAGACACTTGTCCGTTGCGCGAGAAATGAAGCGGTTGAGGGCAGCAACTCGGCCAGTAAGTCTCTGAACCTCCTTAACCGTTCTGGGTGATTGCATTTCAATCAAGGCCTTGATCTTTTCGGGGTTAGCTTCAATACCCTGCTGACTGACTATGAAACCCAGAAACTTTCCAGATCCTACGCCGAAGGCGCATTTCTCCAGATTGAGCTTCATTTGGTACTTTCGTAGGGTGGCGAACGTCTCTCACAAGTCGAACAGATGATCAGTGGAGAGCTTGCTCTTGACTAGCATGTCGTCGACATATACTTCCATGTTCCAGCCTATCTGATGATGGAAAATAGCATTGACCAACCGTTGGTAGGTGGCCCCAGCATTTTTCAACCCAAATGGCATCACACGGTAATGGTAGGTACCTCGGTCGGTGATGAAGGATGTGTGTTCCCGATCAGACGGGTGCATCAGAAATTGGTTGTACCCAGAGAAAGCATCCATGAAGCTGAGCATTTGATGACCAGCCGTGGCGTCAACCAGTAGGTCTATGCGAGGAAGGGGATAGCTGTCTTTGGGGCAAGCTCGGTTGAGGTCGAAGTAGTCGACACAGAGTCGCCATTTACCATTGTTCTTACGAACCAGGACCACATTTGACAACCATCTAGGGTAGTCCACGTTCTTGATGAATTGTGCCTCAAGGAGCTTATCTACTTCCGCAGCAATAAGAGTGTTGCGCTCTGGGTGAAAGATACGCTGCTTCTGGCGGAAGGGTCGGAAATGAGGTTCAATGCTGAGGCGATGGGTTATGAAAGAGAGGTCCATACCCGGCATATCGGAGTGTCTCCAGGCAAATACATCTTTGTACTCGATCAAGAGGGCGGTAAGGTCGGCTTTGGCCTAGGCGGATAGTTGGCTGCCGATCTTGGCAGTTTTTGCTGGGTCGGTGGGATTGATGAGGACCTCGATAAGTTCTTCCACTGGTTCCCTCCTAACCAGCTCGTCCTCGTCTCTGACGTCGAGTCCTTCAATGATCATAGCCTCCTTCAGCTTGACTTCTTTAAGTGAGGCGACATAACATTCTCTGGCCACGGTCTGCTCTCCCCTCACTGTCCCGACCCCAAGATCGGTGGGGAACTTGATGGCAAGGTGGTAAGTGGATGTGATAGCTTGGAAAGCATTTAGGGCGGTGCGGCCAAGGATGATGTTGTAGGCAGAGGGGCAGTCGACAACAAGGAAGGTGAGCAACTTTGTGGTCTGTTGCGGGTACTCACCAATTGTGATGGGGAGATCGATGGAGCCGATGGAGGTCACCCGGTCGCCAGTGAAACCGACCAAAGGGGTTTGGAGAGGAGACAGACTTTCTTCCCCGATCTTGAGCTGGCGGAAGCAATTGAGGAAGATGATGTCTGAAGAACTGCCGTTGTCGACGAGAACCCGTCTGACCTTGTAATTGGAGAGGAGGGCGGAAATGACGAGAGGGTCGTCATGGGGGTAACGGATGCCTGTGCAGTCGGCGTCCGTAAAGGTGATAGGCTCGGTCCACTGCCTGGGCTGTTTGGAGGGTCGGTCCAATGTGGCAACTTCTTTGTCTGAGCCCTGCCTTATTTTTCTGAGTTCTGCCCGCTGAGCCGAGCGGGATGGTCCTCCACAAGCAAGCCCACCAAAAATAACTCTGATTTCTCCAACAGGTGGGGCGGGGTTGCCTTGTGCCCGAGGTTGCTGTGGAGGGCGATCATGACCTTGGTTAGGTTGTGCTGGTTGTCGGGGAGGGGTGCGCCGGCGGTTGTTTCTGATAGGTTCAGTCCGTTGCCTCTGCTGAGGGCGAGTATCCGTGAATCGACTGAGACGTCCTTGACGAATCAAGCCCTCGACCTGATCTTTGAGGTTAACACACTCCTCGGTATTATGGCCGTGGTCCTGGTGAAAACGGCAATATTTGGACTGGTCTCTCCGACTGGAAGGAGTCCGTGATGGTTGGGGCCATTTTAGGGGGTAGTCCGCTGAATCTGATTGAGGACTTGTTCCATGGGGGAATTGAGGGGTGTGTACCGCTCGAACCGGCCGGGCGGTCGGGCTGGTGCCGACCGGTCGGCTCGGGGGGGTCGGTCGGTATACTGACTTGTTGGGTTATTATACTGGGTATTTCTGGTTTCTGCATCCTTTCTCTTCTCTCTGGGGGTCGGGTTTTTGGCTATAGGATCTTGTCGGGCGGCTAGGGAATCTTCGGCGTTCATGTATTTTTGAGCTTTGGAGAGTAGGGTTGCCATGGAGGTCGGGGGGTTTTTAGAGAGGGAGAAAAGGAAGTCAGACGACCGTAGACCGGCCATGAAAGCCGTAAGGATGACCTTGTCATCGTTTTCCGCTACCTGCAAGGCTTCGGTGTTGAAGCGGGTAACGAAACTGCGCAGCGACTCCCCCTCGGTCTGACGGATGTTGAGGAGTTGGGTTGCCGGACGCCGCTGGCTGGGCTCCAATGAAATGGCTGAGGAAGGAGTCACTGAGGTGCTGGAAAGTGGAGACAGAGTCTGCTGGCAATTGACTAAACCAAAGTCGAGCTGACCCCTTGAGTGTCACGGGGAAAGCCCGACACATGATTTCGTCAGGGAATGCATGGAGGATCATGAGGGTTCTGTAGGTCTCCAAGTGGTCGACTGGATCCGTCGTACCGTCAAAAGAGTCGATGGTGGGCATTTTGAACTTGGGGGGTAGAGGTTTGTCCCGGATGGAGGCGACGAATGGTGAGTTGGCTGTGGTGGAGGGTTTATGCTGTATGTTCTGCATGACTCCTTGGAGTTGGAGCTTCATGGCTCGGAGTTCTGCATCCCAGAGAGGAATGTTGTCACCACCGGAGGGCAGCGGGGGCTGGACGCTGCTGGCCTCTCCTTTAGGGGTTGGTGCCAAAACCGATGGATGTGGGGCTCGGAGTGGTGGATTTATATCTGGGGGAGGGGGTTGCAAGCCTTCCAAGTTGGGTGGATTAGGTTGTTGGATAGTATGGCTCGGGGCTCGTTCTTGGTTAGGTGGGATATCTGGAGGTGGTGGAGGAGGCATAGGAAGGTTTCTTTGGAGTAGAGCATTAATCAGGGCTTGGTTTTGCTCGACCAGGCCGTTAATGCTGTTGGTGAGCTCGGTGAAATACTGTGGTGGGTTGTTTGGATTGGGAGGGTCGGCTTGATGGTCGGCAACATTGGAGTGAGAAGCCATGGATTTAGTTGTGACCATCTACCTTCACAGGTGGGGTTATGGGGAGAGGGTCTCTGGCGACAATGAACACAACTGGCGCACGGAAGAAAAACTTTCCCACAGACGACGCCAACTGATGATATAGTTCGTTCCAAGCGGAATGGGTCGGACTGATCTGCACTCCTCGATCCTACGTCCGAATGACCAAGCCCACCAGAAGACCTGTACACGAGTTCAACGGGGAACGGGGAGTCTCCCAGCGAACCCTTCGACGAGCAAGTTAGAAAGAGAAGTGGGCTATAAGGATAGATTAGAGATAGAAAGCTTAACCTTCTTCCTGTCTTCGACGTCTGCTTATATCCTCTGGTAATCATTTCGTTGTCCCTTCCGACCTGTCACCTTGGCCGAAAGTCTATGCTCTAGCTTACCTTGTTCATGGTGAAGGTGTTCTGTCCCGGCGGAGAGGGCTTGTCGCAATAAATGCTGTAAGGGGCTTCATTAATGGCGATGTGCAGTGGCAATAACTTTGCAGATCTTTGTTTGCTTATGTGGCTTGCCCTTCTCTTGACATGTGTCTTGATGTCATTGGTTCTTATTGCTACGTGGGGCTTTGGCAGTGCTGGGCCTTAGTATTTGAGTTGTGTATTGGGCCCTAAATGGTGGACTATAATCTTTATGGGCTTACCCATGTCAAGGTGGATTGGCATTGGATGTGGAAATTGAAAATTCCTCAAAAACTTAAGAGTTTCTTATGAATTATGCTCTATGGGAAACTCCTCACTAATAACTTACGTTTGAAAAGGGGTTTAACTAATGTTTCTTCTTGTATTAGTTGTTTGGAGATGGAAGATATGAATCATATTTTCAGGGTTTGTTCGAAAGCTGTTGTTATTTGGTCCTCTCTTTTTGGAAGGGAGTGGTGTACAAAGATATCTGGAATAAACCTCTGCTGGAATGGATCAAATTTAACTTTAAAAAAAAAGGGGCCACTGCTTATGAACATATCTTCTAGAGTACCTTGTTTGCTATTTCTATTTGGAAGATTTGGAAAAATCGTAACACCAAATGGTTTAAAACAGAGATATCACTACATAGGAGAACTTGAAATTTAGATTTGATTTTTCTAGAGATATTCACTTGGCATTTGCTATTTCTATTATTTACCCTTAGTTGCCACCCCAACTAATTAGATGGTTTCCCCCTTTTGCAGGTACTATTAAGTTGAATATAGATGGATGCACAAGAGGAAGATCAAGATATGCTGGGTTTGGTGGGCTGTTCCGAGATGAAGCAGGAAGCTGGATAAGCAGGTATTATGGTTGTAGGACAATCTTCACTATATTTAATGAAATAAATTCTGTTTGTGTACTAAACAACAAACGGAATACAAAAGAAATATAGAAAAGAGAGAGATTGTTTGATTATAAAAATCAAACCAATAAATAAAAATAATTTTTACTTTGTTACAAAAACAAAATCAAAATCTGATTTAAATAAATAATAAATTAGAAAATAAATTAACAACTTACTTGATTAATTTCTTGAACAATATTCTGATCAAGTTTAGTGTTAGACACTATGCTTTCAGAATGTGAACGTCTATCTCACAGGATAAAATGATCAACAACGAATAAATGCAGCACTACAATTTATTCGCACAATGAACACACTGAGTGTATACACTCTTTCTCACAGAAAATTAATATAGTTAATGCAGCAAAATATGCAGAGAACAAAAGCAGAGTATTGGACGAAAATTAGAGTGAAAATCAAATGAGGGACTTGTCTTATATATAGATGTGGTGGCACCTTTTTATTTTGAATTGAACAGTAGCATACTGTTTGAACAGGTACTGAACCTGTTGGATTTGAATTTGGATTGTATAGGTTCCAATTTAAATTCGGACAGATAAAAACTGTATTTGAACAGTTTCGAATTTGTACAGAATTTCGGATCTGTTTGTGCAGACACCATAAAGAGGTGCAAAACTTGAATTTGAATTTTCCAACTGAAATTTAAATTCAAACGGTCATAATTTATTTTCCAAAGATAAAAAATAAATTCAAATATTTTTGGCTCAAAAAAATTAGTATTGGATCGAACAAGCCCAACCCAACTACGTACCTGCGCCCAAGCCCGCCAAGATGGCGGCGCACGCGTGTGGTAATTTTTGGGTCTAATGGGTTTAGCCCATTTTACCCATAACCTTTCTTTCTACAAAACTTGGGTGCCCCTTGGGGCCTACCCCAAGTTCCAATCCCATACCTTATAAACCCACTCAAAGTTTTCCACCAAATCAATGTGGGACAAACTATTATTCAAACCTTAAGGAATTTTCCACCAAAAACTCTATTTCCATGGAGCTTACTTTGGCTTTAATTTTCCATTCACCCCGATAATGGTTTTGAGCAACAAAATATACCACGTAAATCACAACATGGCATAGAACGCGTTACCACTTAAACCCGCCAACTTTGGCGCACGGGTCCCACCTAAAAAATAGATCAAAGTCAAGAAAAAATTCGATTTTTCCAGATTTTTTCAAAACCCATTTCTAACAATGGCAAATTAGAAAATTGCTCATATTTAGAAGTAGAGCTTTGGGTGGTGTACAAGGGCTGACCATTCTTCTCCAGAGGGGTATGACTAAGGTGATTGTGGAGACAGATGCTACACAAGTCATTAAGCTGTTGAAAGATGGCTCGAGTGGAGACTGCCCTTTTCAAGGCTTGATAGAAGACGCAAGGATCATCTTGAGAGGATGTAAATGCACAATCCAACATGTCTTGTGCGAGGGGAATTCCTGAGAGGATGTGAATGCACAATCCAACATGTCATGTGCAAGGGGAATTCCTGTGCTAATGCTATGGCGAAGCTTGGTGCAAGCAACCTGTGGAGCTCCTAGTGGTGAACGATCCCCTAGCAAAAGTGCGCAAACTCTTGGTGGCTGATATGTTAGGTTTATCTAGGGAGAGGATGTAGCCCCTTTTGTTCGTTGTGTTTTTTTCCGTGGTAACCAAAAAAAAAAACCATCTTATGCTCTCTCTTTAACAAATTGAACCCAATTTGCCTCTAATTAAAAAAACTTCAACTTCAAAGGTCTAGATTCCATGATGTATTCATTTTGGACTCATTTTGATGATTTAAATTAAATAGTGCAATTTGTAATATTTTTTTAAAAGTTTATGTATGTAAAATATCAAATTAATTTGATATTAATAATCTCATAATATATTTTATATTATCTCATACTTCTTATTTATTTTCGGATCTCATAAAGTAGCTATAAGTATTTGATTAATCAAATTTTTTGTAAGAATAATCTACTTAATAGAATTTACAAGTCAAATAGTTCAAATCGCTAAAATGGCCTTGAGATGGACCTATATACATGAAATTGGGTCTTAGATTGTAGAGTAGTTGGATTCTTACAAATTGATCAAAGAAATTGAAAATAGACGAAGAAACTATTTTCCTTTAAAATGAATAGTTCTCTAAATTTGAAGGAAAAGAAGAAGAAGAAGAAGAAGAAGAAGAAGAAGAAGAGTGTTTTACTTGTTTTGAAAATAAATTTTTATTTTTTCTTCACTTTCTCACCTCTCGGACCACTCCCATACTCTGATCATCCCTCCGACGACTTATCAAACGTGTTTTATTTGTTGTTATTATATACTTTTAGCGATGTGAACATCATAGATGGGGTCAATTCTTGCTGGAATCTCCCGATCTTAACTGTTACATGTGATTTGGAAGTGATTACAAGTATTTGGTATTTACTTTGTAAGGGTAGGTCCAATGTGAATCTCTTGGAAGATTTTTCTCATCACAAAACATTAAAAACAAAAATAAAAATTGTGTGAGTGATTTTCCGACCACACTGCCAACTCAGTATTCAGTTGGAAAGCACCGGCAGAATAGATGACACCTGGCTGACCTGCAATAGAAAGAAGAGACTCCAGCGGTGGTTCGTCCACCCAGGGGTACTCCGACGATCAAGTCAGTACTCAATATCTCTCAAAGATAACCAATAGTGCTTAACTCACTAGACAATTAATCAAAAGCATACCTTAGACCCATGGGGGTGCCTCCCTTTTATAGCCAACACAATCCCCCAAATAGAAGCCTAGCTCTAATGGACTTAGGATTACTGCTAATCTTGGACTCCAGTAGATTAGGATAAACTCTCTAAGAGTCTTATCTTTACCCAAACTGAAGTCTTCTCTTATTCCAGGACTCTTGTCCCTTATCCGCTTATCTCGGATTCCGGTATTCTCGCAGATAACCTCAGCCTATTCGAGATTACCTCGGCGTCATGACCAGGACACGTGGCTGGCACTTCGGTGACACCTTGGCCACGTGTCGTCATTCAAAATTTATGCCCCCACAAAAATGTTTCAAAGCAAGTGTGTCAAATGCCACCTTATTTTCATGTGTCAAATATATTACTACAAAATATTTATAATTAATAATTATCTTTGTGAAAACAAAATGGTTTAAGGTGGCAGGACTTAATCAAGTTACATCATTAAATTCGTAATTTTTGTATGTTATGTTTTTTTTAATAGCATTACTCTTTTAATGGAAATACCAGCTACTAAAACCATGTGGAGGCTACCTTTAGTAATAAAATCCAATCTAAAAAAAGTTGGTAGAGACGTGAACATCTTTGATTTCTTACACATTCAACAAAATTGACCTCAACACCTTCACATTCAATTCTATTGCATCATACTATCACTCAAAAAGTTTTCATGCAGTCCAGCTTTCCTGTTGCACAAAATCAAAGAATAGTATGAAAACCCTAATTTATCACAAATTTCACTACTAGTAATATTTCTTCCATCCCATTTTATTTGTCCATTATTCCATTTTTAGTTGTCCTAAACAAAGTACATGTTTACTTTGAAAATTCGAAATTTTAAAAGATTTCAAAATTGTTCCTTGTAAGTAATTATAAATATGTTTAAAAATGATAGTAGAAATGCATTTTTTGAATTAATGCTTTAAAATTTAAATTCAAGTAATTACATGTCTCCCTAAAATGTTAGACTTTTTAAAAAGAACTATAAAGATGGGACAGAGGAAGTATAATTTTAGTATTGAGTTTGTTTAAGTATTATAATATAGGGGGTGTTTAGGAAGAAAAATTTGTCTTTTTGGGCTAAACAACAAAACAAGTTAAAATAGTCAATAACATAAAATGTCACATTAAATTCATAATCATTTCACTTTTTTCTCACAAATATCATATCAAACTGTAAAAAAATCTAACCATCTTCCTAACCACAACTATTTTAGCCTACTAAAACAGGGATTTTTGGTGAACCCCCTTTTTGGGTTTTTTTTTTAGGGTAAAGGATAGGTTAACGAGTTTAACTAAAAAAAGCCCCTAAGAAAGAGACATATAGCTTAGCAAGCAGTGGCAGAGCCAAAAAAATTAGGCTAGGGGGCACTTATTAATTATAATTTTTTATTTAAAAAAAATTCATTAGCAACATTAAGATAATAATCATTTATTAAATAAATTTAAACATAAAAAATTATATATTAATTATTAATAAAACAAATCAAATTCTAATAGTGTGGAATAGTTCGGTATGAGATGATGATGTAAATTTATAATTTTAGCACAAAAATTATGGATCAAAATTCCTAATTTTAAAAAATAAAAACACATCATTTATAGCACAAATTATTAGAATCTATTTAATTTTTTTTGATAGAAAAATATTAACTTATAATAATGTATTTTGAATGAAAATTATTGAACAGTCTTAGAGTACCATATGACATTACCTACGTGATGCTCAAAGAATAGAAAATCACAAATCACACTAAGTAGTATGTCAACTACTTGAAAATAATAAGTTCATTATATCTAAAAAATCTAGAAACCTTAGATATTGATTTGTGATTATGTACCAATTTAAGTAGAATATAACAATCCCATCAAACAATCAAAGACAAATTGACACAACGATTTTACGTGGAAAACCACAATTGGACACTCCAACTGTGATTAAAAAACCACGGGCAACAGTCACAAAACAATCCACTAAGAAGATTTAAAGGAATTACACATGTATACTCTCAATTACCTAGCGAATCCACGCCTAATTGAACCAACTTCTATGTGTCTCTTCCAACCCCGTCTTCACCTCGGAATTGTCTTTACGATGAGCCACTCCAGAATCCACCGAAGCTTCAGGCTCGAATTCTTCAGAATCCACCGAAGAACAACTCTCTCTCTCTCTTGTGTATAACAAACAAAACCTTTAATGTACTCTCTTTAAACCATGAGTTGAATACTCAATAAAACATCAAAGAAAACTAACAAAATATCCCCAAATATAAACCTTAAGAACCAAAAGAAGATCTGGAGGAATTTATTTAGTTTTGGGAGAAAACTAACTACTTATAGAAAACCAAAGTAATCCTAGTTTTGGAAGAAAACCAATTTCATAAAGAACTCCAAAGTAATCCTAGTTTTGGAAGAAAACCAATCTCTTATAGAAATCCTTGTCAAACGGGATTGCCAAGAATAAAACCTAACAATCTCTCCATTTGGCAATGCCGTGACAAAACACACCTAACAAAAAAAATCCTAGTCACCCCAACCCATTACAGCCAACAAAAACAAACTTCTTTCTCAAGAGCCAACAAAAACAAACTTCTTTCTTAAAGTCATGATCTGCAAAACAATTATTAGTGCCACAATCTCCAAAACAACTATTAGTCCCACAAGAGTATATGAAAAATAAACATCCGACTAGATTATCTTGAAGCATAAGATGGAAAACATGATTAGATGCGACTTGGAGATTTTAAAAACATGTAGCATGAAAACACGAACAACACCTTTTTGTCACGAATTGACAAAGGAAACTCAATCAAATAAAGTAAGATCAAAAACCACACAAACAGAAAAATATGAACAAGAAGAAACTGACAAAAATTAATATGGTGGAGCAAGCAGGGAATTTCAGATTTGTACCTTGAAAAACACAAGATTATCCAAGAAGCACAATTACTTGAAAACACAATGTGCACAGCCTTTAGAAAATTCCTCATAAAAGAAAGTGATGCATTATGTAAAAAGCATAGATCCCATAAGAAAAGTGTGTGTGTGACTCTTGGAGTTCGACAAACACGAGATTCAAATCCTAGTAGTGATCTGATAGCTGGACCTCCGACAAGAGAATTTAAGCACAACTAAGGAAAGTCAAACTACTAGGAATCAAGGGGTATTTCGTGAGTAAAGACGGAGGCTCCCCCTCAATCAATGAATCTTTTCTTCTTCTTTTTTTTCTTTTTTTTTTTTCTTTCTTTTGCATATTTTTTCTTTCTTTTGCATATTTTTTCTTCTTCTCTTTCTTTTTCTTTTCTTTTTCTTTTTCTTTTGCACACTCATTGACGCTGACACGTTCAAGAGTATGGAAACCGAACTAGAGAAGCATGGATATAATAAGAATGACCTGGTTGGTGACTCTGAGGTAGCCTTTTCCTCATGCCTGGACTACAAAATATAGAGGGGAAAGCCATGGAGATGCAAAAAGATGGAAGATGGTTAAGAGACTCAACATCACCCATGATATGCTAGTATAGGTCAATTCCTCTAGAAAAGCCAAAGATACAATGCCAGAAGTCCATAGAAAAAATGATCACTAAGATGGAAGACTCCAAAATTTGCTAATCTAAGAGTGTGTACAGAATGAGACATACTAATAAAAAACACACACTCCAAAATGAGTAATAACCACAGAAAGCACACACATATTAACATGTAGTGGATATTCTTATCAATTCCAATATGCACCAAGGACCACTCAAAAATTTCAAGCTTGCAAAACTATACTAAAAAAATCTTTTTGGATATATATTTTTTTTTCATTTTTTTTTCTTTTTCTAAACAAAGCAAGACATAAAATGAACATGCACACATATTTTTTTTTTCATTAAAAAAAAAACAGAGAAATCCAAAAACTAAAACAAATTAACACAAGTTAAGTTTTCTCACCCAAACCACTTTAGTATATACAAAGTTGTGAGCATCGCGGTTCTTGGGTGATGTCTTGACGTTGTGGTTTCCTTTGCTTTTAATGGGAACCCATTTCGACTTGGTTTCCAACTTCCTATTTTTAGGTCTAGGAAAATACACTCTCCCATGCAACTTATAACAATAAAGGCGAATATGACCATGCATACCACAATGATGACAAATAAAAACAGGGTGTACCTTCTTTTCTTTTACCTTACCAACTCTAGAAAGTTTGAGAAGTCCATCCTTATGTTGAATTTTTTGTTCTCCATTTCCTTGAGTTCTTGTATCATGGAATGTGGAAGCACTCTGTTTTGCTCTTCTTACCACCAAACCCAATGCCACTCTTGTCAGAACAAACTTGCTGAGACCCAATGATATTGTCCAAAGTCTTCGATCCTCTGTTCCAAAGACCAATGGTAGCCATAGCACACTTGAGTTCTTCCTCTTTCTTGATCATTAGTTCTTTCAAGGAAACTTGAGACATCTCGAGAGATTCAATCTTTTCTTCATACATTGTATAGATTTGCTGTAGCTCATTCCTTTCTGTCTCACAAGTCAAGAGCTTTGCACAAAGAACTTGTCGATCATCAGCTACCTTGATGGCATTAATCATAGCCTCGGAAATCTCCTCCTTAAGTTTGACATTCTCACTTTCACATGCTTTGAGTTTCTTTGTGAGTTTGTCATTCAATTTGAATAAGTTAAGAGACTCCTTATACAACTTTTCATAAGCTTGCTCAAGCTCTTCATGATCACTCTCCGAGGATTCATCATCAGTGATATTCTCAACTGACCTCTTCGGAGAATCTGTTTGTCCTTTAGCTTCGGAAGCCGCCATGAAAGCAAGGAATTGTTTATGTCCCTCTTCACTTTGATCTTCATTGTTACTATCATCTTCATCAGATTCTAATTCATCATCCCAACTGATAGCGAGGGCTTTCTTCTTCTTCAAACGAGTGGGGCATTCTGAAGCAAAGTGGCCAAATCCTTGGCATTCATAGCATTGGACTCTTTCAGAGTTCCCTTGTATCTTTCCTTTCTCCTTCTTGGCTATAGAATTAATTTGAGTTTATCTTTACCTTTAGATTTATGAGTATGAGTAGATTCCAAAAGATTAGGATTCTTTTCAAAAAGGATTTTTTAAATTGTTTAACAAAAGCAGCCGTAATCTTGGAGTCTATCTCACAATCCTCATCAGAATCCTCTCCAACTCTATGAGCACTACTAAAAGCAATACTTTTTGTTTCTTTTTGAAATTCCTATGTGCCTCATAAGTTTGGAGATTTCGAACCAAGTGATCCAGCTTGAGGGTGTCAACATCTTGAGCCTCCTCAATAGCCGTAACTTTTGGTTGGAATCGATCGGGTAAGGATCTCAAAATTTTTCCCACAATCTTGGATTCCGGTATTTTTTCACCTAAATTGAAGCTAGAATTAACAATGTCACTCAACTTCGCATAAAATTCATCAAAGGTCTCACTATCTTTCATTGAAAGGTTTTCGAAACTAGATGTGAGCCTTTGAAGTTTTGAGCGTTTAACCGAAGGAGTGCTCTCATGAATAGTTTGTAAGATATTCCAAGCCTCTTTTGCGACTTCACAATTGCAAATACGACTAAACTCTTCAGGTGTGACAGTGCAAAAAAGAGAATTGATAGCTTTACTATTCCAGCTACTATTTTGGTAATCAATTGTGTCCCACTTATCAATTGGTTTGGAGAAAGTTACTCCATCAACGGTAATCGTTGGTTCAGTCCACCCATACATGGCAGATTGCCAAACTTTTTCATCAATAGATTTTAAAAATGATTTCATCCGAGCTTTCCAAAAAGAATAATTGGATCCGTCAAGTAGGGGTGGTCGAACCATAGAATTTCCCTCACGAATTGTATCCATTATCACAAATCAAACAAGATCTCGCTCTAATAGATTTTTTATAAAAAAAAATAGAACGACCTGCTTTGATACCAATTGAAAAATCTAGAAACCCTAGATGTTGATTTGTGATTATGTACCAATTTTAAGCAGAATATAACAATCCCAATCAAACAATCAAAGAAAAATCGACACAACAGATTTTACGTGGAAAAACCACAATTGGACACCTCCAACTGTGATTAAAAAACCACGGGTAACAGCCACAAAACAATCCACTAAAAAGATTTAAAGGAATTACACAGGTATACTCTCAATTACCTAGCGAATCCACGCCTAATTAAACCAACCTCTATGTGCCTCTTCCAACCCCGTCTTCACCTCAGAATTGTCTTTACGATGAGCCACTCCAGAATCCACCGAAGAACAACTCTCTCTCTCTCTCTCTCTCTTGTGTATAACAAACAAAACCTTTGATGTACTCTCTTTAAACCATGAGTTGAATACTCAATAAAACATCAAAGAAAACTAACAAAATATCCCCAGATATAAACCTTAAGAACCAAAAAGAAGATCTGGAGGAATTAATTTAGTTTTGGGAGAAAACCAACTACTTATAAAAAACCAAAGTAATCCTAGTTTTGGAAGAAAATCAATTTCTTAAAGAACTCTAAAGTAATCATAGTTTTGGAAGAAAACCAATCTCTTATAGAAATCCTTGTCAAACGGGATTGCCAAGAATAAAACCTAACAATATCCAATCTATAATATTTTTTGCTATACTATTGATTTAAACTACTACATAAATAATACCACATAGTGTTCCCAAAGTATCAAATAACTACTTGATGTAAACAATATAATAAATCATTAGCCAAATAACATGTTAAGAAAAAAAAAAAAAAAAGAGAATACATTTTATTATAAAAAAAAATGCAAAACTGAGGGGGGACACGTGACCCCCCTCAGCCTATGCTGCCTCCGCCCTTGTCAGCAAGGACACACCATAATTTTTCCTTTTTTGGACAATATTGCCCTTTTATATATGTATACTAGCTTATTACCCGTGCTATGCACGAGATAATTATAGATATTCATATTTGTTTTAGATTTTTTTTTAGATATTTATATTTATATTTATTTATTAATTAATAAATAGATTATGTTTTTTAAGATTTTTTATAAAAATAATTTAACAATCTTATCACTAACCATAGTGTATAGAGAAGTTGAAAAAGGTACTGCAATAACTATATATGACTTGTATCTATAATTAATTGTATGAGGGGATTTTAAATGCTGATCAGGAGATTTTGACCAAATCAATAAATGCAGGCATGTGGAAAGACATGTAGATTGAAAAAAAGTTAATAAATGCTGATCAGGAGATTTTGACCAAATCAATATATGCTGAGTTTTTTTTTTTTAAATAAAAAATTTAGAAAATTCGGATTGAGATATTGAAGCTTCCATTGACCTTGGGGGTTAAAATCCCTTTTGCTTAATATATAGTATAGATATATATATATATATCATATATTTGAAAATCTGATCAATATATACACTGATTTCATATATTTGAAAATCTAATCAGTGAAGATGATCCGAAATCAATGAAGACTATCTCGAAATTTGAAGATTTCGCTACCGACGATCTCGCCGTCTGTCAACAATAGACGATTAGCCGCCGATGATCTCACCAAATTTGCTTCAATTACGTGTTCTTTGACAATCTCAAAATCTGTATCAACTAGAGCTTATATTTCAAATCTATACAAATTTGTATCAAATTTTGAGAGTTTCATCAAGATTGAGAGTGTTGATCGAATATTAGAGGTTTTGCTTCGATCAAGTGTTTAATTATTGTTCGAGTTTGATTAGGTATGTTGATTTGTTTTTTTTTTTTTTATTGTGCATGATCTGATTTTGATTGATAGAATGAGAGTAAAATTTTATTCCGGTAATATGTGCTCTATTTTTGTTTTATAGAAAGAGAGTAAAATTTTACTCTGGTACTATGTACTTTGTTTTTGTTTAGGAGTAACATGGTCGTCGGCCAACGATCAAGATGAGTGATACCAATCGATGATAGAGATGGTGGAGGCGATGAACAACCATCGACGGTAGAATTGGTGGAGAGAGAGAGAGAGAGGGTTGTAAAAGAAATAGCGTTTCTCTGACTTGTGATGGTTGATTTGGAAGTAACGACCGGTAAAAAATGATGAAATAGTTCAATAATTTCAAAACATTTGACAATGGCAATTGAAAATCTCTCATTGTGCTTCAATTTTTGCTTCAATTGACAGCTTTTTGAAGGAGGGTTTTCGAATCAAGAATTTTTGGACTTTGATAGTTTTCAAACGAAGAAAAAGAACAAGAGAGACAAATAGCTCAACTGCTTACTATTACCTATATATATGCAAGGGTATTCTTGTTTTTTCATCTTATTTTTTAATTTTGAGAGGTTTTGACAGCATTAATTTATTCCATGTCATTTACACACAAAAAAGCCAAATAGGAGGGGGTTCTCACCTAAAAACATACTAAAATAACCAAAAACTAAAATAGACTATTAAAATAACATTGTCTACTTACTTTATTTTTAAAATAAGCCATTTTTTGAATGATGTGAAATTTTCATTGGAAATGTGAGAAAGGGTCGTCATTTGACCTGTGGCTCGACTTAGGCCCATCAGGGTTTTACCTAATCCAAGCTTATACCCAAGGTAAGCTAGCCCAAATGAGGGAAATTCTATTTTCACACACCTAATTAACTAATGGCACATCTTTTCTTAATACACATACCAAATAATTTAATTATCAATTAATTTTCTCAATCCACACATTTAAAGTTACAATTACACCCTTCACTCATGACCATTATACACACACACTACTAACCCTGTTTCCACACACTTTTGATTGACCCTACTTCCACATTGACCCACTTACGCCCCTGAAGACTTTGGTATGAAGTGAAAACCTCCATTGAAGACTTGTATAAAACCTCCATTGAAGGCCATTGTAAATCCTCCAAAATAGTGTTGAAGGTAAAAAAAATCTTTTCATTTTCTTATTACATTTATCATTTTGTTAATGCATTTATCATTTTCGGATCTATGTGCACTCCATTAACATAAAACCGTCGATTTTGGTCTTGTGAGTGACGGTTTCAGAGATGGAGACTCACTTTTGATTATAATCGATGTCTCTTCTGTTGAAAAGAAACTGGAACGCCATTGATTTGTTTCTAGGTTTGAAAAGGTCAATGTCTGTGTAATGAAAACCCAATTTCCAATTTCCACACAGAGAGAGAGAAAGAGAGAGAGAGAGAGAGAGAGAGAGAGAGAGGTATACAATTCTACTTTCGCGTCAACCCGTCAACAGCTATGTCATGGACGGAAGGAAGGTTTTATTTAAAAGATGTGTATAGAGAATTTTTGTATATAATATTATGGGTATTATTGGATGTCTATTTTGGTTATTTTAATTTAGGATACAATTGTCATTAAATTAAAAATTCATTAAGTGTATTCCCTGAGTTAATTAGGTGTGTGAAAATAGAATTTCTCCTAAATGAGATTTGGATTCGGCCTGAGACTAGGCCTAAGGTTTGAAGCCCATCCCGCTTACTAGCCCGTGAGAGTCATCCACTCACAATCCCGTCTAGGCCAAGCCCATTAAGCATCGATTAAAAAAAAAAATCCTTGGTCTTAGCGGTGTATTTTGATTTAGGCACCATTTTTGCAAGTAGATCAACTTTAATAAGATTTATATCTTGAGAATCTAGCTAAAAATCACATTATTATTTTTGGACGCACCTCAATAACAAAATGAAAGAGCCTGCGAATGAGATTTTTCATTCCACCTTTTCATTCTTGCCATCCAAACATGACCCAAGATTATCACACCGGCAGGTTGAACAAGCTGAGCAGCATCACACCAACCTAACCTAAACCGACTTTTTTATATTTGTAGTTTATTTCTTGTGGACCCTGCATGCCCATCTTTGAACACTAACGTATCTCTCTCTCTCGACTCTTTGAGTGAGAAGGAAGATGTTATCTGAATGTTCATGAGGAAAGGACGAACCATCATCAATTAGTTACAACTAACTCATTCACGTTCGAGTGTTATTTGACTTTAATAAAACCTTTCTCTCCAACCTAATTGCTTTTTAAATTGTGAAGTTTTGATGATTTGCACTATTTTTTAGTTGTATTAAAGTTGTATTTAGGTCATAAATTCAAGTACAAATTTGTAAAGATAAAAGGACAGTGGAAATTTTTTTTATAAAAGTTGGGCTTATATTTTTGTTATTTTTCTCGTCCAAATTCTTTTTTGTTCACAAATTTTCTACTCAAATCTAAAATTCGAATACAACCTAAGTACTTCAATTGGTGTAGTTGTTGTTTCGAAGTCAGACTCTCTCACCAATAGATAGCCATAAAACTTCACACCCTCCAAACTTGAATAATGATTATAATTCAGAAATTGAAAAGAAAAAAAAATACTATATATTGATACCAAGAACAATAATGAGTATTAAAGTAGGAATGAACTAATGAGCTGGAAAACAGTAGGAAGTGTCTGTTTGTTAGTTCTGGTATTGGAGCTTTTGACAAGAAAACAGAGTGGAAACAGAGGATTTCCTTGTAATTTGGTAGAAGTTAGTTACATTCTGATGGTTGTTGAAGAAATGACATAACCAAAAACAAAAAAACGTGTTGGTCCAGAGGAAAAGACCATCTGAGTGAGAATTGTATTGTTGAAGTTATTGAATTTTAATTAAACTTATTTTCATTTCTTTCCTCTGTTTGTGAGAATTGCTTGAAGGGTCTTCTTCTTAGAGTATCTCCAACCCCACCCCTCTATATTTTCATATTTGAAGATTTTTTACCTCCAATCCATCATCTAAAATCATCTCCATTTGGGAGGAAGGAGGGAGTGTAAAAAATGAAGGGTAAATTACGATAGTAGTCCTTATAGTTTGGTACTTGTGTTATTCTAATCCCTATAATTTTAATTGGCTCGATTTTAACCTTGAATTTATAATTTTGTTTCAATTTGGTCCAATTAATTATAACTTTTAGTATTTTGTTTATGAAAAATATGTACATAAGTATCATGTGTCATATTTTTAAGGATAAAATTATAAATTTATCCAACTCAGCAAGTTAACCTCATCTAATTTAGTAATATTTAAAAAAAAAAAAAAACACTAATGATATTATCAATTGAACCAAATTGACGCAAAATCTAAAATTAAGACTCAAAATCAAGTTAATTGAAAATATAAGGACTAAAATGACACAAGAAGTAAAATATAGAGGCATTGGTATTAGGATGAGCAGCGGATATTTCGATTCGCCCGCACCGACCGAATTGAATTGTTCCGCAGCATTTTGGACGGATGCGTGATGACGAGCGGACGGTTGCAGATTGATTTTTTTCAATCCGCATGGATGGCGGATTTGAGATTCTTTTGGCCGCGAGCACCCCTAATAATTTGTAAGAATTTGTATTTTCAATTTATTTAGATATTATGTTTGTATTTTCAATTTAAAAAAGAGTTTAGATATTCTATTGTATTTTCAATTTATTTTAATTTGGAAATCCTTTTATCAAAGGGCAAGTGATAATATTTAGTATTTTTGTGTAGAAAATATATGGCTTAATTTTTTTAATTTTTTTTAAAAAAATCAAATTAAATAGTTTTTTAATATAAAAAAATAATGAAATAATTTTGAGAATGTATGGTTTTCTTATATGTATTTATTATTGGTATTTGACAATTTACTTAATAATCTTTTGGTTATGTTGAGTTGAATTGTTGTCCAAAAAAAAAAAAATATTGATAAGTTGTTGTATTATGTTCAAAATTTATAAAAGTTTAAATCACCAAATCGATTCACATCCATCCTCCAATCCGCTCAATCTGCATCTGTTTCTGCATCCGTTAATCTGGCGGACGGATGCGGATTAATTTTTTTTCAGTCCGCCAATTCGACGAACAAATGGCATATTAGAAATTTTTGTAACGCCCTCAAAATAAACCCATAAATCATCCAACAATAGCATGCTTAAACATAAGAGAATAAAGCATAAATATATTTCATCAGAGTAGTCTTTACAAAATGTATTACATGTTGACATCAAAAGTAAATGCCCTATGGGCTTACAACTTTCCAAGTCAACACTTGGTTACAAAAAAAGAGTGGTAACTCTATACAAAGAAAGCCCTTGGCTTGATATACATGTAATACAACAAAACAACAAAAGAATCCAACAGCCTTAAGCCTCCCAAGCTACGTCCTTGGAGGTGACATGCTACCTATACCTGAAAATAATGTCCCATATAGGGTGAGCCACAGCCCAGTAGAAATATACTAGACCAACTATAAACAATGACTAAAATAATAGCATTCGATAGATGGTTCACACTTATATTCCAACTCATACCATATTACAGTTCATGACAATCATGTCCATGTTACATTTCATTTTCCATTTCTTATCCAATTCTCAGTTCATAATTATGGCTCAGAACCTGGCCAAAGAACTTATATGAGACAGTAACTCATATTAAACATTTCCCACTTCACAATAGATAAGCATATTAGCCGTATCAACACTTCAATAGATAAGCATATGAGCTGTATCAACACTTCAACAGATAAGCGTATGAGCTGTATCAACACATCAATAGATAAGCATATGAGCTGTATCTACGGAGTCAATCCCCTATCTCCTCCCAAACAACATCCGGTTTAGAGGTCCATCCCCTATCTTCCCCTAAACCGTGGAGTACATCCCTATCTCCTCCTATACAACACAATGCATATAAACAGATATCATATACATCATCAATCAATACATAAAGTCAATGTATTCTTTCAACCATCATATTCGATGACACATTCCATTGATTAGTTTTAGTTTGTCTAATCATCATGCATTGTCTACAACAATCAAGACTATCCTCCACTGATAGTCCAAAGCAGTTATTTCTAAATAGAAAATAAATGCATCAAATGGATAGTATATCAACATTTCATTTAGGTGAGTGACAAATTAATCCAACCACACCCTTTACCCTCATACCCTTTTCAATTCCAATATTCTCAATTCAATTTCTCATACCCCGAAATTAATTATACAAATTAATTCACCGACAAATTAGGGCATTTTTCTATAATTCTCACAACAACCCTAAGGTTCCATTTTCATCAATGATTTAACATTAATTTCTTTTTCTCGATGTATTACATACATTTGGGTTTATAAATTTTGAAAACCCTTCTTTTGAAAACTACAAAATAACCCCAAACTTTCTCGAAATTACCCAACAACCCCTAACATATCGAAATACCAAAATTTAAAGGCAAAGCTCATAAGATGGAGTAGGAAATCCCTACCTCGAAGTTAGAGCTCAAACAGAGAAGAGACCAAAACCAAAGTGCTCCAAACTCCAAACTTTTCGAATCAAAACGAAGCCCTCGACGATCAACACAACTTTTACAAAGGCCGAAGGGAAGGGAAGCACCATAACTAGATCAAACCCTAGAGAGAAGGGAGTTTCTAGAGAGAGAGGCTCTCAAAATATCTTTTTAGAAAGTAAGAGAGAGAGAAAGTGAATGCAAAAAGTGATTCAAAAATGCCTAACTGTCTTCTGATATACGATAGGTTTGCTCGAGCGGAAAACACAACGCTCGAGCGTCAAGAACAAAAAACATGGTCCGCTCGAGCACAAGAATGCCCGCTCGAGCGCCAAGACACAAGGATAAAGCACATCCGCTCGAGCGTGAAAAACCAGTCCGCTCGAGCGCTAATCTCCCCATCCCAGAACTTTTACCAAAAATGTACTGTACGCTCGAGCGCCAACAAGCCCGCTCGAGCGCAAAGAAGTCCGCTCGAGCGTGAATAATGCACCTACAGAAGTTTTGCAGAGCACAAAAATACTGGGAGTGTGCAATCTCCGCTCGAGCGCTAGACGACCCGCTCGAGCGGAACGACCAAAAACCTGGCAACAAGATTTTAGACCA
Source organism: Camellia japonica (assembly GCA_030407325.1). NCBI lineage: Eukaryota > Viridiplantae > Streptophyta > Magnoliopsida > Ericales > Theaceae > Camellia > Camellia japonica. The sequence continues at coordinate 4,014,103 of JAPPVO010000014.1, read as the reverse complement.
AGGTTCAACCCACCTGCTCGAAACATGCCCAACACATCCTAAAACTCAAACAAATGGAATTAAAGGATGACAACAAGATAGATACAACTACCAACTCCACGGAACCAAGTCCGGAACACAACTGAACAGTAAAGGGACAACCGGAATCGCTATAATTTTCCAGCAGCAACCGAACCACGAACACCCTTAATTAGTATAATTTTTCCAAAAATAAAAGAAAATTTTCATAACACCATTCATATTTTTAAAAACCAACTCTGTCCTCGAGATTATTTCCCTTCAAATTTATATACGAAACATATCTTTTTTGTTTTTTTTATAATATGTTACAAAATACAAATTATTTTTAATATATACATTAATTTTTTTAATTTGATATTATTAAAAAAATTAAAATCATACTTTTAAAATAAGTTTAATATTAAATATATTTAACAAAAATTTAAAATTTATTAATAAATAAAAAAATTACACAATTTATTAACTCCAAATTTATCACCACCATATATGCTTCAGTCTTTGTTGGGTTTTGTTTTTTTATAGAAGCATAGGTAAAGAAAATTGATGGAGGAAAAATGAATTGGGTAATTTTGAAGAGAAACATTTAGAGAAGAAAAAGTTTGTGGTTGGAGTTTTAATGAATAGAAAAAGGCTCTATATTTACTTTTTAAATAAAAAAAAATATGTATTTTTATCCTCCTAATTAGAGTATTGGGTTGGAGTGTAAATTGTAACATATTGTAGAAAAATATCAACAAAAAAAATAAAGTTAAAATCTCAATATATGTTTATACATTCCAAAATACTTTAAGAATTTTTATATAATTTTTTATACATTTCGATAATAATTTTTTGAATGATCATTGACATTTTTATTTTTATTTTTATTTTTATAAAAGAAAGAAGAGAGAAAAAACATTTTAAAGTGATAACTATAGAGATAAAGTTGACTCATATACTACTTTTCTTTGTTTTTGTTTTTTGTATGTACGACTTTAATAATTACCGCAAGTGTTAAATACTTGGCCACCCATTATGTGATTGAATGATGTCAAAATTTGTTGGGGGTTTCATTTCAATCCTCGTAACCAAATAGACATGGACAAGGATGATCAAGCACTAATGGAGAATTCAAATAAACTAAAATTAAATGTTCTTGTGATAATTTATTGCATAATTTAAACAAAATCTCCTCTTTTATTATTAATATTATGATTGATGAGATTCAAATCTTGATCACAATTTCACAAAAATTCTCATATTATCACCAAACCTAAAACAAAATATTAAAAAAAAAAATCTTAAACTTTCAAAACTAAAGAAGAAAAAAATAAGGGCTAATTCTCAAATGAGAATAAAATTATATTTATAACTAGAGACAACGATGAGACTACGTCTATCTCATTGTCATTCCTAATTATGAACGTTGCCCTTATATCTAACCTTACTTGCTTAGACAAGGGCTTTAACTCTCTCCTACTTAGTGTAACCTCACCCCGACAATACAGCCACAGAGTGATTTTGTTTGATATTAATGTAAATAGGATTGCAGAGTAAAAAAAGAGAGAGAAGTGGGTCGATATCTGCAAAACAGAGAGTATAGGAGAATTTTTTTTTCCTCCTAGAACTCATTTTGTATCATCAAACAGTAATGAAAATTTGAAAAGAAAAAAAATAGGCCTTTTTCTAAATGGTACACATTATCTTGTGTGGGTTAATCCAACCCAAACCCTATATAACCATTAGCGACCGACGGATTACTAGACATTTTTAGTAGGAAAGCCCAAAGATTCTATTGGGTGGGTTTAGATGGGCCTTTCTCTGCCGTACAATGCAAATGTTTCTAATGAGATTGAGCCTCACTACAAGAGGGGTGGCCTCTGCTTAGTTATGGGGGATTCTATTTACATCTAAAAAATTATGGAGAACTTACTGATAAGTTTTATATATAAAATTTAAAATTTATCTAATTTCAAAATAAAATATTTCTATCAATTAGTCTTATATATTTTTAATTATTACTAAAAAATTCTATTTAAAAAAAAAATTTAACCACCTCCAAATTTCCGTTAGACGGTCATCGGAGACTCGCCGAAATATTCAACATCATCGGAAAGTAGCCAAAATATCATCGAAATTTGTTGGAGTATCACCGAAATGTTCTGAATGTCACTGGAAGTCGTCGAAATGTCTAGAATATTCGTTGGACGTTAAGAATATTGTCGGAGATTTATCGGAATGTCTACAATATTGTTGAAAAAAGAAGAATAAACTGAGAAATTAAAGTGAAAAAAATATAGCAAAATGTGCTAAATATTGATAACCTAAAAAATAAAAAAAATAAAAAAAACTTAAAAACAACAAACAGTAACAATAAAAAAAAAAATAAATAAATAAACTTATGTTATTTTTAATTTTTGTAGGGTTTAAGAAAATAATTTATAATATTGATCAAATTGAAAAGCAAACTTTCAAACTGTAAAATGTTGCAGTTTAAAGTATGATTCTGTTAAGTATTTATCCTTATTAATCAAACTAAAAAATATGTTATGAAACTGTAAAATTTTACAGTTCTAAAAAAAGTTATGAAATTGTAAAAGTTTACAGTTTTAAAGAATTATTCAATTAAGCACCAAAAAAACTGAAATTGTAAAATTTTACAGTTTTCACCACCTATAATTAAAACTTGAAAATAGATTGTTCAGAATTTGAAAATTTTCTTCATTATAACAAGAAAATAAAAATGTATAGTACAAAAAAGTATTAAAACTGAGAGATCGAAAGAAAGAGATAGACATAGAGAGATGTTTGCATTCCAACAACTATTTTTTGGTTTAGATCTAGCCGGATCTAACAGATGTAGATCTGAGTAGATTCATATCAGATTTAAGTAAATCTACTCATCTTCTTCACCAAAAAATCATCTCTTTCACCGTTGGTGAGCACGAAGTAAGGAGTTAGCGCTCAGTAGTTGCTGTGAACTCTAATCAATGGTGGTCTCCGGTCGCTGGTGACTATAGATTAGACAGAGATAGGGGGAAAAACAAAGAAAAGAAAAGAAAAAGACATGGTTGTGGTTGTGGTCGTTACGGTCACGGTCGTCGCCGATATCAGAGAATGAGAGATACAGAGAAGAAGCAAAGTATAAAGAAATAGGAGAAGATAAATATGTATAGGACTTTTAGGTCTATCTAAAAGGTTTTAGAATTAAATAGAATATACACTTTTAAAAATGACTTGTGGGTAAAATTATTATGTACTTCAATTAAAATTTTGAAATTTTAATTCTTATTATACCTTAATGTAAATTTATTAATAAGGACAACACATATTAAACTCTAAAATAAAAATATTATTTTTTCTCATGGTACACCCTGATTACATATAAGTATTCTTCATCTTCTTCCTAAGTTTTCTCTTCTTTTTCTTCTTCTTCATTACAAAACTCCAAACCACCCCATCAAAACTCACCATTATCATTAATATCATTGTTTCTTATCGTTGCAAATAGAAGAAAGTTTAAACAAAATCAAATAATGAATGAGAATAATAATGAAAACCGTTTTTTGAAACAACCCATAAAAGAGGAAGTAAGTATTCATATAAATATTGAGGTACAATTTTTTTATTTTTTTTATTTTTTTTTAACGTAAAAATAAATGTTCAACATGTTTAACGTCATTGTTGTTCGAACTTTCAGATCTGAACAAAATCAACATGTTTGGATCTTAAAGTCCAAACCAAACAATATTGTTTAGCATTATAAGTCTGAACATGGTGACTTTCTTCTGAAAGGTAATTTAGGAAAAATCATATTGTGTAGTGCGAGTAATATCAAATCTTAAATAATTGAACAAAATGTACTAAAAATTTAAAAGTACTCAATGAAATTTTTTTTTTTTTTGGGTATAAATATAATTCTCCCTTGTATATCTGTTAGTTTGAAAGCTTTCACTCTTTAATAAGTCCAAGGCTAACCAATCAACGGTTTGGGCTCTCACTCTAACGAGTTGGGCCTTGTTGTTGCCTGATGTGATTGCTAAGGGCTCCCTTCTACCTAGCCCTTGTCTAATTATATTTATTTAATATGATATATAATATAATATTATCAAATATAATAAGACTTAAAAGACTAAAATAGTACACTTAAAAACTCCCCACTAATACATCTTTACCCGTAATACATCATATTATATGTATTTTTTATTAGTACCACAATTTTTAAGATTAAAAATTAACCTACTATATATCATATTATCTGTAATTTTTATTAGTACCACAATTTCTAAGATTAAAAATTAACCTGCTCCCATCCTGTGTGTTAATATGATTTGAGACAGGGATAGGGCACAACAAACCTATTCCGGTATTTTATTTAGTTATTTATGTGTGTTGCTTCTATTTGGTTCTCCCTCTATGTTCATGCATGACACCACTGTGGATAATCACCAAAATTTATTAACTAATTTCAATCATAATTTTTCTTTGAACAAAATTACTATTTTCTTCATTCTTCGTTGTTGTTTCATTATTTCACAAAATTATTGTAGCATGAGTTGTCATCTCCCACTACAAGAATTAACACTTTTGGCAACAAAAAAATTGATCGCTAAAAGTCAATTTTTGGTCGGCAAAAGTTATCCGCGACCAATTTTTTTGGTCGCTAGTTTGGTCGCCAATTAAGGGTCGCGGAAAATAATTCGCGACCAAAATTTCGTTAGTCGGGAAAAGTTGCATTTGCCGACTAAATTTTTAGTCGCTAAATATTTATTTACTGCGACTAATCCATTTTGTCGCTAAAACACTTTGGTCGCGAAAAGTCGCCTTTTGCCAACCAAATTTCTTAGTCGCCAATTGTCACATTCCACGACCAAAATTAGTTTGGTCGCCAATTGTGACATTTCGCGACCAAAAATTTTGGTCGCCAATTATGACATTCTGCGACCAAAATTAGTTTGGTCGCCAATTGTAACATTTCGCGACCAAAAATTTTGGTCGCCAATTGTAACATTCTGCGACCAAAATTAGTTTTGTCGCCAATTGTGACATTTCGTGACCAAAAAATTTTGGTCGCCAATTGTGACATTCTGCGACCAAAATTAGTTTGGTCGCCAATTGTAACATTTCGCGACCAAAAAATTTGGTCGCCATTTGTTACTTTTCGCGACCAAAACTTTTGGTCGGCAAAAGTGAGATTCTACGACCAAGAGCTGTTTTGGTCGGCAATTGTCATTTTTTGCGAAAAAAAATTATTTATTTGTCGCGACTAATAAATTGGTCGCCAAAGCAGGAAAACAATACACCTGTAATTCCTAATAATTCATTCAATCCAATAAACCTATAATTTTAAAGTATCATTCAAATTAACTGAATCATTAACATCGACACAATACATAATTCATTAACATTCGACACAATACAACTATTCTAAGTTTTCATTCACAAGTCACATCCATCTAGCTAACAATTTGAAACAATACATAATTCAAATTTACAGCATCAGGAAAATTGCTTAATCCACTAAGTTGCTTTGATAGCCAATCAAAAAGATCCTTGCGCCCTTCCGTGCCAAGCTTCGCATCCATCAAAGCAGTAGTGATGTAAGGCACCTAATAAAGAAACAGAATTGGAAAATTTATCAAAGAAGCATGATAAATAAACAAAATTAATTAAAAAATAAACGAAATAGAGAAATTGGAACCCAACCATTTTGTCGAGATGAACAGCAAGCCAAGCATCTAAACTAGTCAGAGTGCTTTCTCTCATATGTTTTTTATTGTCACCAAGGCATTTCAAAACATCTGACAGTATACCCTGCAAGAAACAACTTCCCAATATTAAAGTCAAATTTAAAGAACAATAGAATACAAAGTTAGAAGGAAATTTAGGTTTAGAGCAAACAACCTTGCTAGACTTCTCAACTGCAAGTCCCATTTATTTCAAGCTGGATTTATTTCACACTCAGCTTCAAGTGCACTTAGAAGAGCAGGTTTGACATCTGAAAGAAATCCCTTAATGTCTGCAACAACAGGTGCATCTGAGAATTCTTATCCTTAACTCAACATATCCCCAGTTTTCACAAACCAAATTACAAGTTACCTGGACCAACATATATGTAAAGCACCAATTAGTTAATAGTGGCATTTCTAGTGGCAACAACACTGGATTGCAAACCTGTATCTTTGCAAAAATCAATTAAATCCTATAAACATGTACATCATATTGAGACAACTACCTGGCATAATAAAACTGCAACTTAATCAAAAAAGTTATCCAGCCAAATTCCTTAGAGACAACTAGCTGAGCAATCAAGCCCCTAGACACCAATATTACTCCTGGATGTTTAACAACCTAATTACTCACCATGTAGCAAAGAACAACACATTTTTTTGGAAGGGGTTAGTCAAGCGCAACACATCTAACAATTAACAATTGAAACAGTTGTTCAAATTTCCCAGAATTTTTCAGCCGATTCAGATTGATTTTGTAGTTGTCTGTTACTATTCCTGATTAGGACATGCTTAGCTACTAACAATTTCTATGGATTTTGAATAATCAGAAGACCACATAAAAATAGACCGACCTAGTTACAAACTCAAGTTTCTCTAGGCCTGGTGAACAATCTATAGATGCTTATTGCGTTAGGGTTTAGACAAGTGTAACCAGACCAAGGATCAGAATCTCATTTCAGTGTGTTGTTTAAGTTAGCTTGGCAACTGAAACATTTTGGAAACATAAGGGAAATAAAAACAATTTGGAAACATATGAAAATGTTGGGAACAAAATATAATGCCTAAATAAATGTTTATACATTCTCAATAATTAAATCATTGAACATATTGAGGTTTATAATCTCTTTGCATAAAAGGAACAAGTGTATAATCTAGAAGTAAGCTATACTTATCCCCCCAAAAAATGGGAAAATAAGCTCAATGATGATGATGATAACGGCACAAATTGCATCAATTGCTTCCCTTGGTCTGGCTTTTCAAAGTTCATAAAGATGTTTCATCTCTACTTAGCTGATGATGGTCACAATGACAACAACACAAAAACAATAATATCACTGGAGTGGAGTGTCATAGCAGACCAATTTTGGCTGAAATGAAAATTGAAAATATGAGAAACCAACTAAACAAGAACCCTCCATTCAACCTCAATGAATTGAACAGGACTTGTTCAATAAAATGTATGAAAAATAAACAATAAGGTATTAACAACCTCATTAACCAGGACCTGTCATAGAAATTCCGTAATCAATATTTGGGAGGAAGGGATGGTGAATGAAAAAGCACTCTACTACTCATGACATCACTTATCAGTTATTACTCTAAGATAATCAAAAGCAAGTAATTGCAGCATGTAGACTTCATTCCACAGAGTCATGTAGACTCCATTCAGAAAGCTAGAAGTACTGAAATCACAAAATTATTGTGGTCAGTTGTCATGGGTAATAAAGTTTGTAGTCCTTGAAATGCAAATGAGTTGGCATTAAAAAATGTGACGGCTGAAATTATAAAATTGCATCAGGTTGAGATCCCTTCAGATTCAAATGGATTGTAATAACTGAGAATGCAAACAACTAAACAACCATTAGACCGCCAAAAACCCACAAAGAAGAATGTTTGACAGGTGAAGGTTCTAGGATTTATAGCTTAATTTTGCAGAGAATCACTGCATTATTTGCCACTCTTCTTTTAAGAATCACACATTATTAATCTTAAACTTTATATTCTGCTTTTGGAGATTAGCCTTCTTTCTTATTAGTGTAAAGAGTGGTGCACAACAATACCCCCAAGATACCAAGTTCTAGGAGGTGACACCTTAAATACTTAATACAGAGTGGTTTTCTTCAAATAGCTCACATTATTTTCTCATTACTATCTCCTAAATTTTGAATTGAATTCAAAAGTCGTGTTTTTGTCAGAGAAAACCGCACATCCACCACGTAAACTCACTAAGTTTCAAACTTCATGAACAAAATTCTCGAATAAAAAACCAACATTTCGAATGAATAATAATTCAAAATCGTATCCTCAAAATTCATTCTTCAAATTTCTCAAACAATTTCTTGAGATATTCAATCAAACTCCACAAAAAAAAAAAAAAAAAAAAAAAAAAAAAAAAAACGAATTGATCCAAATGCGTAATGATTCCAACACAAAATCGGACCTTTTACTTTAATATCACCAAATTATATTAAACCTAAGAAATTAGGAGTGCCTATGCAATTAACTGATTCAATTCAGTCAGTGATATCATTAAACAAAGCATAGAGTGATGATTAGGAACCAATTGTGACATTTCTCTAGCTAAAGGTTTTATAACTATAACTAGGAACCAAAATGGGCAAAATAGCAAGGCAAAGCACCAATCTATCTGTCTGCTATAAAGACCAATTTTTTCATCTTCGAACCTAAATCATCATGAAGCACCAATCACTAAAATCAAACTGCAATACATAAACATGCCACAAGTCTGAGATTCGAACACACAAATTATCCCATTATCCCATTGCAATTATCCTAAAATCAAATTATCCCATTTCAATTAGCCATCATCCACATCACTTAAAAAACACACAACTGAACTCAAACTTACTGAGATTCGAACTGAACAGAGGATTGAACCACGGCCCAGAGCGCGAAAAACCCTCTTCAAAATCAAGTGTAGAGAAACACACAACTAAACTCAAACTTACTGCGAGTTTTGCGCGGCACCTCCATCCCCATTGTAAAGGGCAAAATGTTATCAAAACCCTAATTACGAAAAAACCCAATTGAGAAAGTAAACAAGGAGGACATACGAGTCTACAAGTAATCAAGAAGTAAAGATACAACCAAACTGAGCACAACAAGAATAACCCGGCGTAGCTGTAGGTCGAGAGAAGGAGGAGAAGTCGAAGAGCTCTTTCCATGGGCGGTGCGTGGCCATTAGGGATTGAGTCTGAGCTTTGGCGTGAGAGATGAAGGTTGACGGTGGTGGTGGTGGCGGCGGCAAAAGCGGTGGCCGTCTGCTACTGGTGGCGGTGGTGGGGGACGTTCCATAACCATATGGTGATTTGTTTGACATTTTTGGATCCACAAACAACACAAATCAACTAGATTCAGAGAGAGAGAGAGAAACCCTAACCCTAGAGGGCCTCTGTCGGTGGTGGGTTTCTCTTTGATAACAGCGGTGGAAGGAGGGAGGAGGGGACGGAAGCCTTGGGCTGTGCAAACCTGAAAGGAAATGAAAAGGGGGAAAGACAGGGAAAAAGGGGGGAAGTTGGGCGGGCGGGTACTGAAAAAGGGGGGAAATTTTGTTTCATTTTTATTTTACGAATTTTTTTTTTTCTATTTGGTAGGAGTAGGGGTAATATTTTAATGAATAATATTTTTTAAAATAAAATTAATTTTTTATGGCCAATGAAAAATTTTTTGTAGCCCATTTTTTTTTTTGTTACTAAAAATCATTTTTTTTTTTGTCGTCAAAGATAAAAAATAAATTTTTATTTTTCATTCAGCGACTAAATTATTTTAGTCGCCAAAACTATCTATACTGCGACTAGCATATTTTTTAGTCGCTGAAATTAAATTTTTGCCGACCAAACTTTTGTAGTAAAGGAGAGGGAGCGGCAGTAGTGGTGAAGGTAGTGGATAAGAGGTGATGGTGGTGGTGGTGGTGGTAGCAAAGGAGATTAGTGGTAAAGTTGTGGTGGTGGTGGCAAAGGAGATGAGTGGTGAAGTTGTGGTAGTGGTAGAAGAGAAGGAGTGGCGTTGGCAGTGGAGAGGTAATAGTAGTAGTAGTGGTGGTAGTGGTAATGGAGTGGTAACGACGGTGGTAGTAATAGTAGTCGTAGAGGTGGAGTGGCAACAATGATATAATGCTGGTAGTGGAATGAAATTTGCAGTAGTAGTGAATGTGGTAGAGGAGATAGGTGGTAAGAGAGAGATGAGTGAGAGACAAATAGAAAAGAGAGATAGAAAGAGACAGAGAGACAAAGACAGACAGAGATGAGAGAAGAGAAATGAGCGAGAGAGACAGAGAGAAAAGAGATGAGAGAAGAAATAGATAAGTGAGAGACACAGAGAGAGAGAAACAGACAGACAGACAGATAGACAGACAGAGAAGAGTGATGAGTAAGAGAGAGAAGGAGAAGAGAGAGAGGAAAATGAAAAAATGGGTAAAAAGAGACAGACAAAGAGAGAGAGAGAGAGAAAAAGAGAGAAGAAAGAGCGAAAAGAGATAACAGAGAGATAAGGAAAGATGACGAGAGAGAGAGAGAGAGAAGAGAGAGAAGAGAGGAAGAGAGAGAGATATGAGAGAGATAGAAAGAAAGAGATGAGCGAGAGACCAAGAGAGAGAGAGCAGACAGAGAAGAGTGATGAGGAAAGAGATAGAGAAAAACACAGAGACACGGAAAGAAAGAGAGAGAGACAAACAGAGATAGAGAAAAGTGATGAGTGAGAGAGAGAGATAAGAAGAGAGATAGAGAAAGAGAGAGAGAAGAGTGATGAGTGAAAGAGAGACAGAAAGATAGACAGATAGAGAGAGAGAAGAGATAGAGACATAGACAGAGAGAAACAAGAGATGAGCGAGAGAGAGAAAGAGAACGAAAAGAGATGATCGAGAGAAAGACATAGAAAAAGAGAAAGATAGAGAGAGAAGAAAGATGAGTAAGAAAGACATAGAGAGAGATAGAGAGAAGCAAGATGAATGAGAGAGATAGAGAAAGAAAAAAGATGAAAGAGATAGAGAGAAGAGAGATAAGTGAGAGACAAAGAGAAAAAGAGACAAAGACAGAGACATAGAGAAGAGAGATGAGCGAGAGACACAGAGAGAAAGACAGAGAAGAGTGATGAGTGAGAGAGAGAAAAAGAAGAGAGACAGAGACAAAAATAGAGACATAGAGAGAGACAGACAGACAGAGAAGAGTGATGAGTGAGAAAGAGAAAGAGAAAGAGAAGAGAGACAGAGATAGAGACATAGAGAGAAAGAGAGAGACAGATAGATAGAAAGATAGAGAAAGAGTGATGAGTGAAAATAAATTTTTATTTTTCTTTCAGCGACGAAAATATTTTAGTTGTCAAAACTATATATACTGCAACCAAAATAATTTGTAGTCGTTGAAATTAAGGTTTTGCCGACCAAACTTTTAGTCGCGAAAGATAAAAATAATTTTTTATTTTTCTTTCAGCGACTAAAATATTTTAGTTGCCAAAACTATATATACCGCGACCAAAACAATTTTTAGTCGCTGAAATTATGGTTTTGCCGACCAAACTTTTGGTTGCGAAAGATAAAAAATAATTTTTTATTTTTCTTTCAGCGACTAAAATATTTTAGTTGCCAAAACTATATACCGCGACGAAAATAATTTTTAGTCGCTGAAATTAAGGTTTTGCCGACCAAACTTTTGGTCGCGAAAGATAAAAAATAATTTTTTATTTTTCTTTCAGCAACTAAAATATTTTAGTTGCCAAAACTATATATATACCGCGACGAAAATAATTTTTAGTCGCTAAAATTAAGTTTTGCCTACCAAACTTTTTTCACGAAGATAAAAATAATTTTATTTTTCTTTCAACGACGAAAGTATTTTAGTCGCCAAAACTATTCATAACGCGACCAAAATAATTTTTAGTCGCTGAAATTAAGGTTTTGCCGACCAAACTTTTGGTCGCGAAAGATAAAAAATAATTTTTTATTTTTTCTTTCAGCGACTAAAATATTTTTAGTTGCCAAAACTATATATACCACCGCGACCAAAATAATTTTAGTCGCTAAATTAAGTTTTGGCCGACCAAACTTTTGGTCGCGAAGATAAAAATAATTTTTTATTTTTCTTTTAGCGCTAAAATATTTTAGTTGCCAAAAACTATATATACCGCGACCAAAATAATTTTAGTCGCTGAAATTAAGGTTTTGCCGACCAAACTTTTGGTCGCGAAAGATAAATAATTTTTATTTTTCTTTTAGCGACTAAATATTTTAGTTGCCAAAACTATATATACCGCGACAAATATAATTTTTGTCGCTGAAATTAAAGTTTTGGCCGACCAAACTTTGGTCGCGAAAGATAAAAATAATTTTTATTTTTCTTTCAGCGACTAAATTATTTTAGTTGCCAAAACTATATATACACGACAAAAATAATTTTTTTTTAGTCGCCAATTGTGTCAAATTTAGCGACTAAATTTTTTTTAGTCGCCAATTGTGATATTGTTTAGCGCCAATGTGTCAAATTCCTCTTTCTCTTTTTCTTGCATATTTGTATTGGCCATGCTCGAGGTGATATCTCTTATTCTCTTCTTTGGGTTATTTGTGTTGTCTATTTGATATGTCATTGACGTAATGAGTTGGATGCCTTGTGGACATTGTGATCAAGTTAATTATAATGTGAATTGCATTGATGCGGAATCAATGAAAAAAATCAAGGAATTAAACTTGTGCATGTGCTTACTTCTTTACTGAGCTCTTTACTTAGTAACCAGGTATCTTGCCTCATAAGCAATGAGTGTTCGTGTCAAACCGTGAGAGTCTTGGAAAGAATGTAATGTGAGGTTAGCATAAGTTTGTAGCCTATTTAATTCGAGTTAGTAAGCCTTAGGATGTTTAACTGGTTTGGGAATCACTCGTCCAAAGCTTGATACATGGGTTATTTAGAAAGCACAGGTACCCAAGCATTGCACCACCCACATTCAAAGCATAGTGATGCAATTAACGTGACAAAGGATCATAAGTGCAACAAAAAGCTTGATTCACTGATGAACATGGGAAATTTGATGGGGTTATGGGATTTGGTGATATGTGCTCAACGATTAAGTTGGGGCCACATCTTTATGTGAACATTCACTTTACACCAAAGGCACTTATGATATCTTACTATCTGATTATACAAGGTAGAGAACTTGACTTGCATTGTTGGAGATAGTGAATTGTTCAATTGCTTAACTGTGTTCATGAATGAGAATTGTGTTTGAACTCAATTGATGTGTGTATTGGTTGTGTGGGAGTTGAGGCGTTGCTTGAATTTAGAGTCTTCATTGAATATGTATTTTGTGGTGAGAGACTAACATGGATGAATTTAGTAGGTAAATATTATACTTTTACCGACTAACATAATTTTTGGTCGCCAATTCCACAACTTTTGGCAACCAAAATATTTTTAGTCGGCAAAAGTAGTCGCCAATTGTGTATTTTCTTGTAGTGTCCTCAACATTTTTTTTTTTTTTTTATAGATTCTATTAGTCGTATTTTCATTTTTCATAATTTCAGGAGATAAAAAATAATAATTTGAAAACATTCATTGTTTTATTATATATTGTTGTTTTATTTTTTTGTGCAAAAATAATTATTGAAAATTCAAAAACTTTTTTGCATTTCTTAAAAAAAAAAAAAAAAAACTCCAAAATGTTTTTGAAAACAGATCACCAAACAATTTTTACGTGTGTTTTGAACACAAAAAACAAAAAAACAAAACCAAAACCAAAAACATAATATGAGAAACTACCAAACATACCCTTAATGGGACCATATGAATTGAATTTAGAAACTTTAGGAACTAAACAAATGAAATTGATAGTTTAGGAATGATATATAAAAAATGATAATAGTTTATGAAATAAAAATAAAATTAACATTTCTAAAAATATTTTTTATTCAAATAAACTGATCGTCTTGGGGGAAAAAAAAGCTAAAGAATACTTGATAGGCAAGTAAGTTGATGTTTGTTTGGGTCAGCTGGGTGAGCCTCACATTTCCAAATGGGTAGATGATGGGTAAGTTATTACATAGTCCAGTTTATTTGTGGCTCCATCCTATATATGCCTAAGCCAAAAGGCACACTCAAAAGTAAATTACCATCCCATCTTTTCTTTTTATATCACCTTTATCCAGACCACTATTGAAATCATATGCACTTTTTTTGTGAAGTGTTTTAGCTTTTTATCATGTGAGTACCAGATTTCAGAATCAACTTTATCCATTGCATTGTGTATATGCTCTTTCATTTGTCTTCATTCCTTGTCAATAAGAATGATAATGTAGAGCCACAAATAAGATTATACATCTATGCTATTCTTTAAAAAAAATTATTTCAAAATTAGAAATACATCTTTCGCCGCTTCTATTTTATTGTGATCAGAAAGAATTACAAGCTATATAAATATATAATTTGAGTTGCATGCCACGAGTATAAAATTATCAAAATACTACTATTATTCCAAAATGCAAAGATATGTAGTCACCCCAAGTACATAAACAAATAGAGTGCTGCAATTTACCCCCCACCTTTTTCTTCTCTGCACCACCAACTCATTCATACTTGTAATTACAATTTTGTCTTTACAAAAAATTACATTTTTAACCCCATCCCCATCAGATCGACCCAACACCTCCTTTACAATGGGAAATGAAGAGGGATGCAGTGAAGAGGGATGCAACGGGAAATGAAGGCGGAGGTTAATGTTGGACTAAGTGTAGAATTTGAAATAAGGTAGGGGTCCAAACCAAAAAGAATTTCAAAATTTTGAGGTGAATATGCAAAGTAATTTGGTAGGGGCAAATAGTTGCAAATAATTAAGATTTTAGATTATAAGTATGTCTTTATTTCAAAAGTCATAATTAAGTAATTAGTATTTAGAATTTATCAAGATCAATAGTTACACATTGTTCAAAGTTTCGAAAATCATTTTTTGTTATAATTATACTATAGTTAAAAATATTTTTTCAAATTATAATAAAAATAAAAAAAACAAAAGAAAAAAAAACGATTTGCACAAAACAACCATGTGTGAAAAACGATTTGCACGTCGAGAATTTTATGCCTCCGAAGCCGACCATATGTTCAATGAGAAAATTTACACTTTTAAATTTATAAATTTATTTATAATCTATATAACAAGATAGTTGGCCCTATATCATTGAGTGTCTAATAAATTAAAAATTGACATATATCATACTATATTACTATGAGTATAGTTGTAAAAACATTTTGGGAATCTCAAACATTTTTTATGTTGAGTTCAAAAAAAAAAACAATTTCGATGTTGAATTATGATTCACCTTATATTTGGGGGCCCAAAGCAACCACCAATAATGGCTGATTATATTCATAAGAGTATTACTGTTTATGTTCAAAAATTAGACTAACTTTCTAAATTCAGTGATGTGTCAAGAAGATAATTGATTGATAAATTAAATATTTTTTAATTATCAATCAATTATTTTCTTGACACATCACTGGGTTTAAAAAGCAGGTCCAAGAACTTGACTTGTTCGAATTATAGGAATTTAGTCTGCTGCGCGTAAGTTGGCCCAAGATCCTTCCCTATCACCAAAAAAAAAAAAAAAAAAAAACCATGCATAAATAAAATAAAAATTAATTAATTAATTAATTAAATGGATAATTATAAAATAAATTAGTTTGGCTTTTATAGCAAAACAAATCTTAATTTTTTAATTTGAATTCTAATAGGGTAAAGCACCATTAAATCCAAAATCAAGATATCTTGAACCATTTAGTCCTACCTTCTATTTTGTAGACTGAGAGGTCCCATTTCAATGTTAAAGTCATTGTGGCCCGCAATTTCAGTGTGTGAGTTATCAATTGTAAGAGTATTTGTAGGGTTTTCATGATGTGGAATTTACGAAAATGGGCAAAGCCGTATTATAGTGTTTTTTGATTTCCCTCTTGTGCGATGTTAACGGAAAATTCAAAATGGAAAGTTTTTGATTTCGATTCCAATGTTGCTTCGATGATCCTGTTTCCGATTTCGTTAATGTGATATTGTTTTGGGTAATGTTAATGTTAATGTTAATTTCCTACTTGTCATTCCGAAAAATAACATTCGTTTTCCCCAAACCATAGAAAGCCAATAAACCCCTTTTTCTATTGTACATTTCGGTGGTCATTTCGGATTGTTGAGCAAGACGTTATGTACTGCCATTGACGGTGAAGACGACAGTGTTTCCAGCTTCACAAATGGTGTTTATTGTTTGCTCGAACGACGATAGGTATGTATTTAGTAATGTTAGGTTGGTCTATGTTTTTTTTATTAATGTTCGAATGTGTGATTTGTGCTTGATTGCACAACCTATTTCCCTGCGATTGTGGTATTGTAACGCCCTTAAAATAATACATAAAACCCATCATTCTTGACATGCAACAATATAAGAGAAATAAACATCTTTCTATTTATCAGAGTAGTTCTTACAAAAGTATTACATGTTGACAACAAAAATAAACGCCCTATGGGCTTACAACTTTCCAAGCCAACACTTGGTTACAAGAAATGAGTACTAACTCATATACATATTAAGCTCTTGGCTTGAATTTACATGTAATACATCAAAGGAAAGCAAAACACCCAAAAAGTCTGTCAGCCTCTAGCCTCCCAAGCTATGTCCTTGGAGGTGGCATGCTATCTGTACCTGAAAATGATGTCCCATATAGGGTGAGCCACAGCCCAGAAGAAATACACTAAACCAACTATAAACAATGACTAAAATAACAGCATTCGATAGATGGTCCACACTTATATTCCCACTTATAACACATTACAGTTTCATGACATTCAAGTCCATGTTACGTTTCATTTCCCACTTCTCTTTCAACTTTGAGTTTGAAAACAAGGCTTAGAACCTAGCCAAATAACTTAATGAGATTATGACTCATCTTTAAAACACTTTTGAAATTTATGATGGATACACATTTTGGTGCTGTATCAATAATACATGAACCACTTCCATACTTCACGAAGGATACACGTTTTGATGTTGTATCAATATAACATAGAAATACTTCTATACTTCACAATTGATAACGATATACATTTTAGTGCTATATCAAATCAATTCAAACACTTCCATAATCCACACTTGATACACATTTTAGTGTTGTATCAATGTCAAACAAAATCCGGTTTAGAGGTCCATTCCCTATCTTCTCCCAAACCGTGGAGTACATCCCCTATCTCCTCCCACACACACAATGTATATAAACGCAGATCATATACATAATCAATCAATACATAGAGTCAATGTATTATTCCAACCGCTATATTTGATAGCATACTCAATCAATTAGTTTTAGTTTACCTAATCATCATGCATTGTCTACAATAATCAAGACTATCCTCCACCAATAGCCCAAAGCAATTATTTCTAAACAGAAACTAAATGCACCAAATGGATAAAATATCAACATTTCAACTAGGTGAGTGATAAATGATCCAACTACACCCTTTAATCCCATACATTCCCAATTTCAACATTCTCAATTCAATTTCTCATTTTTCAAAATTAATTTTTACAAATTAATTTATCAATGTAATTAGGGCATTTCCCATAATTAACAAAACAACCCTAAGATTCCATTTCTATCAATAACTCAACATTTACCTCATTTCTCCATGTTAAACATGCATATAGGTTTATATAAGTAAAACCCCCTTCTTTTGTAAGATTACATAAAGGCGCAAACTTTCTCAAAATTACTCAACAACCCCTAACATATCAAAATGCTAAAATTTAAAAACAAATCTCATAAGGAGGAGTAGGATATCCCTACCTCAAATTTAGAAGGGGAAGAAGGAAGAAAAACCCAAAAGTCGATGGAAGAGAAACCAAGCTTTGCTCCGATCAAAATGAAGCCCTCAACAAGCTCTACACTTTATCTCAAAGGAGCAAGGTGAGTAGAGGTCTTCAAACAAGTAGATCTAAGGATCTTTGAGTAAAAAGTGTCTTTTGAGAGAGAGAGAGAGAGAAGGTGTTTCACGGTTTGGAGAGAGGAAAAAGAAGAAAAAGTGAGAGAAAAGGTCAAGTGAGGGCCTTTATATAGTACTGGGTCAAAAATAGATATAAGCCCCAAAGTCAACTCAAAATATTTAGTCAAAATATTCCCAAAAAGTAGGTCCAAACCGTGAGAAAAATCTGGGAAAAAGTCGCAGGTGTCGACTCTTCACAACACAGGTGTTGACACCTAAGAAGAAATCTGGAACACTAAGTGTGACTGCACTGCAGGTGTCGACCCTTCCCTAGGCTGGTGTCGACACCATAATGCAGTGGACAATTTCAGAACAAGGGTCGAACCTTCCACAGATTGGTGTCGACCCTTGCGGCCAACCAAAAAGAAAAGGTGTCGACACCACCAAGGCTGGTGTCGACACCAAAATGCAGTGAACAAATTCAGAACAAGGGTCGACCCTTCCCAGCTTTGGTGTCGACCCTTATGGCAAACAAAAGAGAAGGTGTCGACACCACTAGGACCGGTGTCGACCCCAGAACATGATTTTCAAGTTTCCAAACAACTTTTCAACGCGGACGAGCGTGAACGAGCAATCCCAACAAGTTTAAATCAATTTGTACACCTCCAAAACTGAGGTACAACAATACCAAAGATTCCCAAAATAAAATAAAGGGTTCAAATACATTTACCAAAAGCTTTAAAGGGCTCAAGTGCTACAGGTATTGAGTAATGTTAGGTAGTCGATTAAATGGTGGTGTGTAATGGTAGTGTGGGAATCTAATGTATGGAGGGTATGTGGTGTGGTGGACATTATCATGATCGTAATGGTAATGTAGGAATGTAATGTAACTTTATGTATTAGTGTGAGTAATCCATTGAGGATTATCTACAGTTAGGGTAGTTGAGTCGTGGTGTTTGTGATGTGTGAGTTGGTTGAGTTGATTTTGAGGTTTTTGTTCAAAATGTGGTTTAGGGTCCCCTGTGTAGAGTCCTTAGCATGTGTTTGTAGTTAAGTTAGGTGTTCTGGTATTGATGGTGTTGTCTCTTTTACTAATATATGTGTGATGTTAGTGAGCACAAAGGTTCGTAAATCGAAAAAGTTATCTCATGTCGTTTGGTGTTCATTATGCTTGACTAGGTTCTATCGGTTGTGGTTCCATGTGGTTTATGAACCCCTGTTTTTGGACTGCGTCTAATACATGTTTGTTATTAATGTTAATGACAATGATAGTAGAACATGTTTGAATATACATTGTTATATATGTTCACATCTTATTTAAGTGTTAAGTTACCTCGGCAATCGAGGAATTGTAGAGGTGATTTTCGATGTGGTTGTCGGTGTGTGATGGTGCGTACAATGCTTCGTAGGTCTATGTTTTGATGTAGTCAGTGTTTTGATCTGAATTGTGGGTTGGTCAGTGTGCTAGGTGCTGTGGTTTTTTTTTTTTTTTTGGTTATTGCTAAGTCTATGCATGGAATCTTATTTTCTAAAACAATGTAGTAATGTGGTAATGATTATGGTAATGTGAATGAAAATGATAATAAAGCATGTTTGAATCTACATTGTTATATATGTTTGCTTCTTACTTACACATTAAAATACATAGCTATTTTGAATTTTTTGTGGGAGACAGACTTGATGTGGTTGTAGTTGTCTAAATGAGAGTACAATGTGTAGTGTTAAGTTGTTAGTTGGTTGCGTTGGCATGGTGTCACGACCCAAACCCGCCCCTATAGGTTTAGCATCGTAACCGACCAGTAATCCTGGGATTACCGAAGGCCTCTGAGACAAATTAACATAATATTTGGGGCTAGCGGAAGCAAATAACAATATACAACGTCCATTGAGCTGTGCAGACTTATATGAGACAAAAAGAATTTTAAACTTTTTATATACGCATATACACATTAACTTAAGTCGTCATATAAACAGAGATTAGACAAAAAGGGACTTAACCGTATTACAAAATACACAAGACTTGTTCAACCAAACACGAAAATAAAACTTAAACTTTAGATCACATAGCAATAATCACTTGACATATCCAGAACCTCCACGGGAGGCACATAGGTTGGCTGACAAAACTGATTCTAGGCAGAAGCCTCTAAGCCTGGTCACGCGTTTGATCACCTACATACATAAATAATACAGTGAGCTAAAGCCCAGTGAATAATAACAGAGTAAAGGGTTTTAATGAATGAGTCTGTACAGATTCAGAAATCATAATTCAGTTTCGTATCAAAATCATACTTTGCCCAGATCATACACAGAAATCATAAGTCATGCTTAAGTTTACGTGATACATCCATTAGCATTAACAGAACAGAACAGAACGCATACGCGTAAGGTTACGAATAACCAGTTCCATAAAGGAATCTCCGGATCCGGGTAATAGAACAGAAGCTAAGCCCCCATGACGAGGCCTTCGGTACGGGTAACATAGTGCAGACAGATATAAGTTCCATAAAGGAACCTCCGACACTCGGTAATAGCCAACAGATATCATATGATGCTAAGGATGTCACGAATACATAACAGAAATTGGACAATCATTCATTGTGCAGAACATATCACTTTAGAAAACAGATTCTATTTTATCAGACAGAAAGTAGATACAGTTGAACATAACTTTACTAAGTTATTACTCACAGATGGCTGCAGAAGCAAATCAGATAGACTGGGCATATCAGATAAATCAGGCAGACAATGGTGCGTGACCTACACAAGCACATAACATATACACATTGAAATACAATATTACACCCTTGATCAAACTTAACTTTCCTAGTCTTTTCCGTCTAAACAGTCCGAAGTTCTACTATGCTTATTCTTTCTTATTCAAATAAATCGGTTTCTTATTTCACATATTCTTTCATTACTAAGCCCTTCTTTTCCAAATAGATTGATCATTTACTAGGTTTCTTAAACAATTACCACTAGATCAATGATTCATTCTTCAACTAACTAATCTATGTTGATTGGTAGCTTATTAATCTTTATTGAATCACAAATCATGTCTAGAGTGCTTTGAAAAGAGATGAGGATAAAAATACGAACTAAATGCAACTTTCCAAAATATGCTGAAAATGGGTCTCCGTTCGAGCGTTACTTTGGTCGCTCGAGCGGACTGTAAAATTTGAAAAACTACTGGGAGCTTGATTTTCACGCTCGAGCGAGACTTTCCTCGCTCGAGCGGACAACGTAAATTATGAAAATTCCAAAATTGCAAATGAAGTTCAAATTTGATATTCAAAGCCTCAAAACATGTATTTTTAGTACACAAAAATGGAAAGCGATTGTATGATTTAGTAAACACTTCCAATTAGAAAATATTCAACCAAAATCATGTTCCAATTGTCCAAATTTAATTTTAATTCATCTTATTAATATCAACCCACAATTCTAAGATATAAATTAGGCTTTCCAATTCTTGAAATTGCATGATGCATGTGTGATTGAACTCAATTTCATACAAGACAAATAAATTCAAACCCAAAAGGATTATTTTCAAATTAACTTCTAAAATTTTGAATCTACTTCAATTCTACACCAATTTACTAATTCCTTTTAATGTACATGAAATTGAAGTTATGTGACCCTTAGGAAAATATTTGCATGTATGATATTAAGATTAAAACTAATTAATTTTTCTATATTCAAAATTAACTCAATGTTTAATTTTCCATAAACTTTATTTTTCTTATAAAATTTCTTCCTTCTTCTCTTCAAAACATGAAATTGTTTACCTTAAATTCCTCAAAATCCAAAATGCATGTATAAAACACTTACCAAATCCAACCAATTTTACATCTTCAAGCTCAATTTGTAATTTGATTTCTTAATTTATATCATAATTTAATCTCAAGTTCATAAACTTTAAAATATGAATTAAATTCTAAAATCTTGAAAACTTACCATGCATGAAATGGAAAACTTCAAATATGTGAAGGATGAAGAAATCAAACTCAAATATTTAATCTCAACATCAATTTCTTAATAATTACTTTCTAATTTATTTTCCATAAACTTGATTTTACATGCAAATCCAAATCTTAACAATTCATAATATCTACAAAGTTTTACTTTTAATTCCCTCAAAATTCACCTTAAATCAATTTATATCACATTATTTAAACAATAGTAGAAAGAGAATGAAATTTCTTATCTTAGGATAATTTTTCCTCAATTTTTGACTTAAATCTTTGCATCCCACAAGACTTTCTTCTTCTCCCCTTTTTTTTCCTCCTTCCTCCCGGTCTCTCCCTGTCAGCCGTGCTCACCCTTCCATTCTCTTTTTCTAACTCTGCTTCCAGCAGATTGAAGGGCACCACGTTGACTTCATTTGTCAAATTTTTTATATTTTTTATTCATTAGTGGGACACTTGTCCACCTAACATGAATCCATGTTTCATTAGCTTAGCACATTAGTCACACTTTAGTTTAATTAAACATCGTTTAGCCTTGATTAATCATAATTAGCACACAAGTTAATTAATCATAACTAATTACAATTCCTACATGATTTAATTAGCCTAATTTGACTTCCATAATGCCCAATTAATTATATTTAAATTTACCCCTGAATCAAATTTTTAATCCACTCCCAAAAGGCTCCAAATATCAAATTAAATTTATTATCATTATCAATTTTGATTTTCCAAATTATTTAGGCCTTCAATTTCTGATCAGACTCAATTTTCCATCAATAAATTACATATTCAAATTGGACTCCAATTAGGACCTAATTAATCGAATCTCGATTTTATTAAACTGAATCGAATATTTAATTAAACACCCAAATGGGTCCGTAATTAAAATTAAATTGATTCAACTTCTCGATTTTACTTCCTTAAGCCATTTGGACCCTTAATTTCTAATTTCGAAATAACCCTTTAATAGAATCATATAAGGATCAGATCCCATAATTCTCTTAAATCCCAAATTAAATTATAATACTCGGCAATTAAATTCCAAATCTCCTTAATTAATCAAGTACTAATCATTATACGTGATGGGGTTGTTACACATGGTGTGTTTTGGTTGGGCAAATAATTGATGACATTGTCCTTATTTTGTGCGAGGTGTAGTTGTGTGTTTGTTATAACTTTTAATAATCATTGTAGCAGGGCAGATTTGAATGCATTTTGTTGTACACGTTTGGCTACTATATAATTGCAATGTTACGTTGTAGGGCGGGTGTATTTTGGGAACAAAGGTTTGTCATCGTTTGACTGTGAGCACAATGGTTTGTGTCACTGTGTCAATGTTATTGCGTTCGCAGTTTATTTTCAATGAGCAATTAGTTAATGATATTCGTATATGGACGTCGCGTTGTCATCATTTGAGTTGTGGACGCATTTGTGTTGAATTATATTGTTTGAGGTTGATGGTTGTGTTGAATTGCAAATTTTTTGTTTATGTTTTTGTTTATTAATGTGATATTATTGATTGTGTTTCAGGTAATGCATGCATGAGTAGCTCAAAATGTAATTCGGGCGAGAGAACACCGCGGTCACAATTGTCTGTTCAAACGACAACAACAGCATCATGAACTTCATACCCGCACAAGGGGGGAAAAAAAATTTACATTTACAAATTTATATTCATATAAGTGTATGTGGGTGGTCTATCTGGAAGAATTGACACAATGTTCATATCAATGGTATGCTTGTAACATCACGATAACACAACATTGAATTTACATAAAATTAACACAACGACCAACCAATACGTCAACATACCAGCATAACAATTCCACAACCCAAGTTTGCAAAGTCTCACAAAACATTCTGGTATGTTAAACCTGTGAACAATATCATGACTACGTGGTTCGATAAAAAATATAAACATCTGTACGGGAAAGAAATAAACCTTCTCGTATAATCCTATTGATCAAGTCTGCGCTCCTTCGTACGTCGTCGCTTTATTCCCTGAAAACACAAACGTGAGCTAGCCGGCGGGTGTGTGCCGGAAACCTCTCCGATGCCTAAGTTAGCACACTAGACAAATAGACAAAAGCTCTGGGTATTTGGAAATCAAAGTTGCGTTACCTCTCCATAGGTGATGTTTGTGAGCTTTTATAGGTTTCGTGTGGCACAATCCTAGTAGGACTTTTACTCCTCTATGCAAAGTCCTTCTAGGATTCCTACTCCTGAAGGATAATGCTTATCCTTCAACACCCCCCTCACTGCTTAAACCAAGTGAGATGGTTTTACCATGGCCGGATTCCAATTTGACCGAAGTAAGCATGGTTACGCCGAGCCATAGAGTAGACCGAACTATCTTTAGTTCGGTTCTTCCTTTAATGCCCTTACCTCAATTCCTCCTGCACGAACCGTGGTACGCCCAAAACCGAACTAACTTTTAGCAAGGTTTAGTCCGAGCTAGCTATATTGTGTCATGACCGGTATAAGTTCAAAGCATCTTAAAGCCGGTCTAACTACAAAGCATCCTTCCACCGGTCTAACATCAAGCCTCCTTCGAACCGGACTAACTTCTGGGCTTTGGGACCGGCCTAACCTCAAAGGCCCCTTCAAGACCGGAGTAACTTTTCGGCCATATTACTCAGCACTTCGTATAGCGGCCCATTATCCAGCTCGGCCTAATTTTCATATAAATTACCCTCTCAACATCATTACTATATACCGTGACAATATCCACACCTACGGCATTGTTTTACACGTTCAGCCCACACAGAAAATAAAATAACAATCCCCAAAAAAAAGGGGAAATAGACACTATTAACATCAAAAAGCAATGATCCAACGTACATACCAACCCAACATCGAAAAACCTACAACAAAACAACATCAAAAATAAAGAAAGCAAACCAACTTGACATACGTCGCACAACACGTGAAACACAAAACACCAGAAATCAGCAGCGCCACCACCTAACCCATACACAACCCTTCAACAAAAACACCAAATCCACATTACTAAATGAAACATTGACGGGAAGAAATCAAAAACTCTCCAAATCAATTCACGCAATCCCCTCTCAACAAAAATAGTAATGTTAGCCTATACCTTAAAATCAAAATGAAATTACAAACATGGGTAAACAAATAAACTCAAATACCACCAAATCAAAAATAACTAACATAGTAAAAATAAAAATAACTAAATGGTTTAATAAAAAACACTTGTGACTAAATGGAGTAACATTTCTTCATATGGGATTTATGAGTAATTTTTCCAAATAATTTGATTTGTTTCAATCTAAACTATTAGGCTATTTCTATTAAGTAAAACCAAGTAATTATTAACTAAAATACATATACTATTTTCATTCATTTTAATAACTAAAATATTTTTTTGTTAATTTTTTAATCAAAATAGACAGATAGTATCAATCGTAATAGATAAACAATTTAAATTAAAAATAAATAAAAATTTTAAATTGATAAAATTAAAATTTATTTTGTTATATGAGTGAAACCATAATTTTATTTTTTATTATTTTCACTAAATTAAAATATATATCAGTACTAGGGGTGTTTGCGGTTCGATTGCAGTTAGGAAACTTTCAATCCGCCATCCATCCGCCGGATTGGCGGATTGAAAAAATAAATCCGCATCTGTCTGCCGGATTGATGGATGCAGATTGAGTAAATTGGTAGATTGGCGGATGAATGCGAATCGGTTTGGCGGTTTAAACTTTTACTAATTTTGAACATAATATAACAATTTGTCAACATTTTTTTTTGGATAACAATTCAACTCAACATAATTAAAAAATTATCAAGTAAATTGTTAAATACCAATAATAAATACATATAAGAAAATCATGCATTATTAAAACTATTTTCATTATTTTTTTTATTAAAAACTATTTAATTTGATTTTTTTTTAAATGATAAAATTAAGCCTTATATTTTCCACACAAAAATACAAATATCAACACTTTTTATTTGATAAAAGGATTTCCAAATTGAAAACACAATAGAATAACTAAAGTCTTTTTCAATTGAAAATACAAACAAAATATTTAAACAAATTGAAAACACAAAGTCTTACAAATTGCTAGGGGTGTTCACGATTTGGTGGTTTGGTTGCGGTCAAAATAACTTCAAATCCACCATCCGTCCAAAATTATGCGGATTAAAAAAAATTAATCTACAACCATTCGTTCATCATTACGCATCCGTCTAAAATGTGACAGATCAATTTGACTCGATTAATTTAAAGGAATCAAAATATCTACCTCCCAACCCTAATCAATACTGTGACTTTGTGAGAGTAACATACTGGATATTCGAATTATCAACTTGTTTACGTGTAGACATGAAGCTGACCTATCAACTTTTCTTTTTCTTTTTTTTCTTTTTTTTTTTTTGTTTCAACTTTGTTTTTTTCTCTTTCCACTTTCATATCATTGGAGACTAAAAGCCTTATCGTCACAGGTGTCACGCTGTGATCGGTGAATCTCATGGGTACACAAAATTCCCCTCTCTTTTGCTCAAGATGCTGATAGGCAAGTAATGAATCGTCCATACAATTTTTTTTTTTCAAAAATAGAATGTTAATATATTAATAAAATAATATTACAATTTAAAGAGGCCGCTAATTATGACTACAAATGAGTCGAGCTGTTTGTGAGATAGCTCAGCTTGACTCATTAAGGACTCGGCTCAACTCGCTTAATAAACGGGTCAAGTTTGAATTTGAATATTAATCTCATTTAGTAAACGAGCCGAGTTTGAATTCGAATAAACTCAGCTCATTTATTTTTATTTAAATAATATAAATATAAAATAAAATAAAAAACCTTATCAAGTTGAACCCGAGTTTTATTAATATTAACGAGCTTAACCAAACTTGAACTCAGTTAGTTATCGAACCGAGCCTGAACTTGTTTGCAACCCTACCGCTGATCCATTAACTCAAATCCCAGACCTTCCACTCACCGCACCCTAAGACGTGACTACATATTACTCGACCACTCGGCCACATGCCACTCGTCCATACTTAGTACAAGATCTCTATTTCAATATATGAGATTGTAATATATATTTGAAAATTAATAATTTAAATAAGTTATAAAGAATTTCCAATGTTGTTTATAAGTTTTAATCTCTCTTATAACGTTTTTAAAGTTTAAAATATTAATTTATTAACGTGACTCTTTTAAAATTATTAATCATGCAATAGAGATTTTCATTTTCAACTTGTAACTAAGAGGATGGGAATCTCCAACGAAAGTGGTACCAGCTTCAATACTAGTATGACATTCTTTCAATTTTTTTGAAAAACCATCTTAATTAATTTGATCAGTTGGGAAAACGTTTTCCATATTTTCAACGAAAAAAAAAATGTTCACTAGATTTTATTGGGAAACAAAATAGAATTCTTACAAATTCATTTTCAAGAGATTTGTAGTACAAAAAATTAAAAACATCATTCTAAACACGTTTAAAATGTCTTATTAACATTGTATAAAAATAATCAAAATTATAAATTAAAGATAAAGAGATTAAAAGCAACTAGCTCATATATGTCAAAATGATATATATTATTTCATTCTTTTGTTTTTAATTTTGAACCATACTAGAATCTAAAGTGTATCAAAATGTACACTTGAAATTCAAAATAAAAAATTTTAAAAATTTGAGGCTAAAGTGTAACTAATCACATACTTTAAGAAATCATTAGTGTAAGTAATGTGAATCAAAATTAGCGAGGGCAAGAATGTCATTTCAAACTAGAGCCTTAGATAGAGCCATTGTACAATGTATCATCACATGGAGTATAGTATAGGGATGACTAGTCTCAAATAGAGATTATCACATGTATGGTCATACAATACGTCATGGATATGCAACTATGTACATATATTAAGAACAACTATTTAAAATTTAAATGACTTGTTTGTTCTATTCTTTTTTTAGTACCACGTACAGAGGGCAAATTATGAGATGCTGACTCAGCTCAAGGACATTTGTCTACCTTTTTATTAAATCATTCCACCTCAGATTTGCAGTATCACCCTCCTGCTTAAATGTTCTTCTCCCCCCTCATAGAGAGAGAGAGAGAGAGAGAGAGAGAGATAGGCCTGAGGTATACTTAGAGAAGTTTGGAAGATATGGGTGAAGTAAGTGTTGTTCTCACTATCTCTTGAGCTCTTTTACTTAATTTATTTATTTAATATGAGTGGAAAGTTCCTGCTCTTCATCAATGCTCTTTGCTTTGCATATTGAACTAGGTTAGAGTTCATAATTTTAAGTAACAGTATTATGATACATGTCAATATGGTCATATAATCAGTTGATATTAGACAGTATCAGTTTATAAAATTAATAAAAATCAGTATCAAAAGTCTAAAATTTTATATGTTTGATTTTAGGAAATTTTTTTCATGAAGTTTGTGTCTTTCTCAAAAGATAGTAGGAAAAATGATCATTTTTGGTTTGCATAAGATTTTTATTTATTTATTTATTTATTAGTTTCTTGTTGTGTGGTGTCAAAGGAGAAGAAAGAGGAGGAGAAGAAGAATGAAGGAGAAAAAAAGGAAGAAGAGAAAAAAGAAGAAAAGAAAGAGGAAGAGCCCCAAGAGATTGTGCTCAAGGTGGATATGCATTGTGAGGCCTGTGCTCGCAAAGTTGCAAGATCCTTGAGAGGATTTCAAGGTCCTTTTCTTTCCTATTGTTAACTCTTGCCTATCTTTAATTTTCAACCTCTATAAATTTTAGAAAAATTCCAAGTAAATACAATTTGATCTTGACATAGTCTTCTCAAATGATGTAAAACTCATTAAAATATGTGAGTCCCACATGATGTAAAAAAATAATATATAATTCTATGATCGAATTCTGTACATTTTTAAAAACAGTAGATTTTAAATTCACCTACTTTGAGAGATAGAGAGAGAGAAAAATGAGAGAAGTCGTTCACTAACCATGGTTAGAAAATAGTGCAAAGTTGATTTTCGAACTAAAGCCTAGCCTACATTTGGTTTAGTTCTTAAAACATGATTTGGATCAAAAACTAAAAAAATTTGTTAAAAAAAATTTGTGTGGTTAACAAAATTTTAAAATATAAGTTATATAACTCAAAACTCAATTTTCTCTCTCCTCTCTTCTTCTCTTTTTTATTATTATTATAAATTAATCAATTATTTTTTCTCTCTCCTTTCTCCTTTCTCATTTTCTCACATTCTACACATCAATCAATCAAATTTTCTCTCACACATCTATTTAACTAAAATAAAAAAATAAAAAAAAAATTATAAATCATTCCAAAACTATTTTCAAAGGGAAATGTTAGGTTTCATGAAGAATTTTCATGAAAACCATCATGAAAATTGTCTGCACCGTTAGATCAGATATGTGTCTCATGATCCAACGGTGCAGATGATTTTCATGATGATTTTCATGAAAGTTTTCATGAAACCTAGCATGACCCATTTTCAAAACTTATAACTAAACAAATTTTTAACTTTCAACAACTTATCTTTCTAAATACAATTCAAAACTCATTTCAAAAACTAAAGTCCTACTTTTTACATCATTGAGTTAATGCGGAAACTATCACATGAGTCCGAAACACCACATGATTGTGTTTTTCCATTTTGTGATTTATTTTTAAATCATTTAAGAATTTAGCCCTTGTTATTGTTCGAGTACAAGATAATTCCTCAAGGAGGTAGTGGGAAAGAAAAGTGTCTTTATAATAGTTTATTATCAAGTGACAGCAATATTTAATCATGAAAATTGATTAGCGTTTAGGGTACTCTTAAAGTTACCATAAGATAAGATGCTCTCAACAAATGATTAGCTGCAAACTCATCTCTCAGCTGAGGTGAATCATGATATTTCAAAAAATTACTATACAATATTTGTAAATATATATATTTTATTTTTTGATAACTCGGTATCAGGTTAAATGAACTTTATTTTGGGGTGGGAGGCAGGTGTGGAGGAAGTAACGGCAGATTGCAAGGCGAGTAAGGTGGTGGTGAAAGGGAAGACAGCAGACCCAATAAAGGTGTTGGACAGGATTCAAAAGAAAAGTGGGCGAAAAGTTGAGCTCATTTCTCCTTTACCCAAGCCCCCTGAGGATAATAAAGAGGAAACCAAGGAACAACCCAAAGAAGACAAGAAAGAAGAGGAGGTAATAAACTCTATCTACTCTTTTCATCTGTGGCTATTGTATTTATCAATCAACATTATTTTATAT
Organism: Camellia japonica; assembly: GCA_030407325.1. Taxonomy (NCBI): domain Eukaryota; kingdom Viridiplantae; phylum Streptophyta; class Magnoliopsida; order Ericales; family Theaceae; genus Camellia; species Camellia japonica. Next base: position 3,984,194 of record JAPPVO010000014.1, on the reverse strand, counting down.
AACTTTTAGTTTTTTAGTACCGCTATATGTGGTTTGTTTTTACTATTTTTGTGTTATTGGTATTAGATGGCAACATATTATTCCTTTTTTATTATTATTTTTGAAAAAATAAACTAATAGTGATAAAATTAGTGATTTTAAACTGTGACATAAATACATAATTTTTGTGTTGTGTTGAGTTCTATTGTTTTTTTAATATGGCTGTTATATGTAAATTTAAATTCAATATGGTGATTATATGTAAATTTTAAAAATGCTACTATTATTTTCCATTCGATTTACTAATGTAATTGCAAAATACTCGGTGCAGTAAATTTGTTCACTCATCACTTGTGGGTTAAAAATGCTGTTTCTTTTAAAATTTTACTTCCAAACAAAAAAGACTGATTTAAATTGGGTAGGGCCCGTAATAAAGTGAAAAATTATGGGATGGTGTGTTTGAGAGAGAAGGGAGAGGAGGGGTGGGGAAGGGGGGTACCCACAATCTTCAGCTTCTGGGGCTACAAAGTTTGCAACTCGTGATTGTTGTTTCCTTGCTGACATGAAAGCAACATTACAATTGCCAATGACGTGGTCATTGTGCACGTTTTCCAAGCAAATTAAGATGACTTATCATTTTCATGAAACATTTTATAATATTTTTTTTCATGATTCTTAATATTATTTATTATGATTATTTTCATGATTCTTAATACAGTCCCGTTAGATAGTTCGAAAAAGTCATGGTTCGATGTGCAAAAACGATGTCATTTTCGCACTTTTTTTTTTCCTCTTCTTCCTCTATTCTAAATCCAAACTCAAATCAAAATCTTTTTTTTTGTTTTTTCTTTTTCCTTCCCCCTCTCTTCTTCCTCTTCTTCCTTCTCTCTCTCTCTTTTTCCTTCCTCTTTCGACTGGCCAACAGTCTAGAAGAAGAAAGAAGATAAAGGAAAAGAAAAGAAAATAGAAAGAACAGAAAGAGAGAAATTTCAAAAAAAATAAAAAATGAAAAGAAAAGAACAAAGAGTAGAGAAAAGAGAAGAAGAACAGAAAGAGAGAGAAGTAGAGTAGAGAGAGGAGAACAAAAAAAAAAAGAACAGAGAGTAAATAAAAGAGAAAAGAACAGAGAGTAGAGAGAGGAGAACAGATCTATGTGTCGATACACAGATCTGTGTATACACACAGAGGAGGGTAATTCAAAATCAAATCAAAACCAAATCCATAAAATCAAAACTCAAAATCAAAACTAAACCCAAAATCAAAAGCAAAACCAAACATTTGGCAAATTTCTTTGTCCCCTCTCTAAAACTAGTAACAAAGAGACGAAAGAAAGAGAGAAAGGGGAGAAAGAGAGCGCCTACCGTCGGAAAGTCACAGTTCAAAAGAAAGAAGAAGACGAAGGCAGAGGAGGAGAGATAGAGAAGAAAGAGAAAAAAAGAGAAAGAGAGAGAGAGGTCGGGCCATTCGAGCCAATTTTTTCGAGCTATGAAGCTTTATTGTTCTTAGTATTATTTATCATGATTAATAACTCATCTTCCTCTTATGTGAATACATAAACTTATTACACAACTCAATACAAAATGTTCTTTTAGAAAGCAAAATGATTGATCTATCAAATTTGAACTCGTCTTGAATTGTCCGAATTACATAAATTGGGTGTCTGGCCTAATGATCGGTTGAACGATCCCCCGAATAACCAGTGTCACTTTTATTAATCGCGATTGTCATACTTGTTAACCGTGACTATCACCCTTGTCTACTAGTGTGTTAACCGGCATTCTATCGAATGACTCGCCGAACAACCGACATGCATAAATTCGGATAATTTGGGTAAATCCAAATTCAGTGAATATAACAATGCTCTTTTAAGTTCTACAAAATAATTTAATAAAATTTTATTCATTTATATGTATCTTATAGGAAAATCTCATCGTAGAAAAGTGTGTATCAAAAATTTCACTTTTTTTTTTTTTTTTTGTAGAAAATTAAGTTTCATTAAATTTGAAAAGGTACACTGGGAAACTATATGTCATGAAGATTCTTCCATGGTAATATTTTTGGTTTTCAAAGGTACATATATTTCATTTGGGAGATTTTGACTGTGAAACTACTTTCACTATATTTCATGAAGATTCTTCGGTGGTACTATTTTGTGTCTTTAAATGTGGATATATTTTATTTGGGAGATTTTGGCGTGAGATTGTCTACATCATTATTGTCTAATTGAATGTGTTATTTTTAAAATGTGACAGTAGATGTAGGATATAATATGGCAATTACGATTTTTAATTTGAAATATCATATATACGTATACATATTACATTTCTAAATGTGAGTATTCTTAATCTAAAAAATTTTAATGTGAGATGAGACATTTTAAATTACAAAAATATCTATGAAACTAAGTGAGTCATAAATTGAGAATATAGAATTTACTAGTCAATGCCCTTATTTTGTATTTCTCTGTATATTTAATTTTTAGCATCGTAATAAAACTGATGTACATATAGAGGCCCCCACCTTATTACCTTGCCTGCATTAATGGGGTCTAAGGCCTCACGGGTCTGAAAGCAATGTGATATCTGCAGCTCTGCTGATTAATTACTTATTACACCCACTAAAATGGAAGCAAGTTACTTCCATGTGCCACCACTCTACATTATTTGTGCTTTTCACAATCTACCCTAGTATGTAAATTACTGGGCCTCGTGATCTTAATTCCCAGTTGTGTCCATATGTTGGTGCAAATCTGGTGAAAATGCGTATTATAATCAACTATACTTTTCGATTTGTTACTAGTTTGACCCGGTTTAGTACATTTGGATCCATAAATATATTGAGTTATTTCAGGATCTAGAATTAAAAAATCTTGTGAGCTTTGAAAGAAAGTTGGTGATTGAGATTGCTCATTGTAATATCTATATTCATAGTGAAACTCGGTCATTGTTCTTTGTCCATGTACTAGACTTATTACTGAACCAAATAAATCATTATGTATTATGTTTGTTCTATTTTAGTTTTAGTTTTAGTTTTTTTTTTTTTTTTAATTGCATTTTCCAAACAAGAACTGGTGAAGTTCTCATTGTAAGAGAACTTTGTAAGAGCTTTGTGAGAGAGTTGGTGATCGAGAAAGATTGCTCATTGTAATATCTATATTTGTAGTGAAACTCGGTCATTGTTCTTCATCCATGTACTAGACTTATAACTGAACCAAATAAATCATTATGTATTACGTGTTTGTTCTATTTTAGTTTTTTTAAAAAAAATTTATTATTGCATTTTCCATAACAACAACTGGTGAAGTTCTCATTTTGCAGCCTTTGGTGTTGTGAATAAAATCAAAACTTTTGAGTGGAGGATTTACTTTGTATTGTTGTGTGTATTTTTTGACAGCCTCCAGCAGTAGTAACAGTGGTGTTGAAAGTTGGAATGCACTGTGAAGCATGTGCTCAAGTTTTGCAGAAGAGAATCCGAAAGATCCCTGGTAATACATTCTAAGGAAAATTGCAATATTTGCATTTTTATGATGGTGCAAATTTTTTGTGTGCATAGTGTAAGTCTTTCCTGTTTGGTGCAAGTCCTTCCTCTTTGTGAAGTTGCACCCAAAAATATTTCATTTATAGTGCAATTAATTTTCCATTGTCCCATTTGCAATTCCCCCACATTCTACACTCTTGCTTTCTATTTTCTTCTTTTCCTTCTTCAACTCTCCCTTTTTTTTCTTTTTTTGGTAGAACAGATTCTAAAAATAAAGGAAAATTTACATGAATAGTCTCTACGTCTTACCCATTGTGTTATTTTAGTCCTTAGGCTTTAATTAACTCAATTTTTATTGTTAATTTTAAATTTTATATCAATTTGATCCAATCAATAACTCAACCCAGTTACCCATCAACCAAGGCCATCTCGGATTAGGCCCCCTCCACTGGTTGGACCGGGTTGCCTCTCGCTGCCTCATTAGTGTTGGGTTTGAAAAAATTGATATGGGCCATGAGGTTGGTTATTTCAACTTAGATTTTGAGTTCATGATAAATAAATAGGGTTAGTGATCCAGTTGGCTGACCTGGACCCGGTAAACGGAAAGGTTGGCTATTTAGAATTCTAGCTCTCAATACATATGAAACCATTGTTTCACTTTTTACCATGTGTATATAGTATATTTAGTAAAATATTTGATAATTTATAATGCAACTAGTACATAGTTATAGAGGGACTACCTCATGTTCTAGAGTATCAAATGAATGTAACGGAAATTTTTACTTTTATTTTTTATGACAAGAAACTCTTTATCCCATTTTTGGTGAGACTTGGAATAAACTCTGGATATTTGCAAACAATTGCTAACTTCACATATCAATGAAGTGGGGACTCGAACCTAAAACCTCGTGGTTATTTACATGTGGGCATACCATTCGAACTAACTTTATGATAAGACAATACTAACTCACTTTTGTTAGGTAGTTGGGAGACAATGATAACTCACTTGACGTGTTTGCCATTTCTCATTTGTAAGAGTACCACTTAGATAATGTTACATAATAGTTAGGACTAATTTCCCATGCTTTTCCGTGAAAATTCCAGTGAGTCTTATCATTTTATCCTGTTATTTTCCTTGAAAATGCTTTTCTTAAAATGAAGTTCCTTGTAAGCAAGAAACTCCTAAAAAGTGTAAAAAATTGGCTTCCATATACATCATCAACAATTCAAACCACTCAAGTAAAAACTAGAATTAGTTTTTTAGTACAATTTAAAGATATATTGGAATGTTTCGCAGGTGTAGAGTCAGCAACGGCAGACCTAGCAAATGATCAAGTAATTGTGAAAGGCATAGTTGATCCCACAAAGCTTGTCAATGATGTTTATAAGAAAACTAGAAAGCAAGCTTCAATTGTGAAGGATGAAGAGAAAAAGGAAGAAGAAAAGAAAGAAGATGAGAAAAAGGAAGGTGGAGAAGGTGAAAAGAAAGAAGGCGAAGAGGGGAAGGGAGGAGAAGAAGATAAAAAGACCGACATCAAGAAAAGCGAATATTGGCCCCCAAACTATGCTATGGAGTATGCTTATACCCCTCAAATCTTTAGTGATGAGAATCCAAATGCTTGCTCCGTTATGTAATCGGTCATTATTGTATCTCCTGACTAGCCACTTCATCTCGCTACCTTTTGCAATTTTTCTTGTAGTGACACATGGTAATAAAATAGCTCGTAGGCAGGAATTTAAGGGTTTATGTGCTACATTTTGTTTTCTGAAGATAACTTAATCATGTTTCATGACATGTGTGAAGTTTGTAAATACCCAAAATCTGGGTAACAAGCCCGCTAATTTTATGTTTTGGCTATTGTTAATTAGCATATAGAATTGTGATTACTTGAGAGTTCTAAACCATTTATGATTGCTTCATATTTGAAGTATATGCCACATAAGCAGAGGTGTTATCTGATGCCATGTTTTCTTTCTCCCAGAATTAGATTTGGCATTTACAACACTTCTCGGGTTTGGCTTTTCCATGTATGCTCTTATTTTTGTGCGTCTGTTCCATTAATTTCATATCTTGGTAATCAAGAGTATAGCAATCTATCAATGCAGCCATGTGCATTGGGTTGTCTTTTTTTATGAGTGCAAATAACAAACCATGTAGTCTAAGATACCTACTTTTGTGGTGGAAGTGACAAAAAGAGAATTGATAGTAGTATATGCATAATATTTATTCAAAACATTCTCAAACATTTTTTTAAAAATTTTGCATTAACGAGAGCCTTGTATATTGAGTTGTCCTTCTCTCTATGAGTGCAGATAACATTTCTTGACTTCATCTTGAGACCTCGTCTTTTAGTTTGAGAGCAGCTAATTAGAGAGGCTTGAACCATTCTAAGATGCACATCATTCAAATGCATCACGTAATGCGTATTTTTTTTTTTTTAAAAACACAGAAAATAAGTAATATTTGATTGAAATCGATAGATTTGTGAAAGAGATGGACAAAGCAGCCAAAATATGCAAAAGATGGTGGTCCATCCTTAAGACCGTTACAATTCACAATATGTATGATATACATGGACTCATTTCAAATATGCCTGCAATTCCACTCATAGAACCATTCACACAGACATTGGCACAAAGTACTTTAAAAAAAAGATTTAGAATGTGTGGCACATATACTACATAGTTGAAGAAGCAAAATTTCCCCACAAATCCATTTTCACGCTATCTGTTTGCTGTCAGATTCAGAAACAATCATAAAAAGATGCAGCACTCGTGAAAGATGCCATTGGTCCCTGAGCTTATCACTAATTTGTGAAGACCAACCAAATTCAAACTCTAGCGTCCGCTCTACAATAACTGCTAACTTCAAATTCATAATATTTGAAGGATTGAAATTCCCACAGTTTCATCCACACACTGACACAGCACAAATAGTACCAGTAAAATGCTCTTATGAACTTTACATTGAGACCCTTAATTTTGAATATTTCCATTCTTACTATCAAAAATTTTGGGGTGCAGCGGAGGAATAAGAAGCACTGGTGCCCAAAGAGACAACACAGCAAACAATAATACTAGGGGTTGAGAAAATTCATCTAGAAAATAAATTAGAAAAAACAATCGTGTGGTTGAGATTCATTTCAAGTGTGAGTTCCGCTATACAAAAATTAAATCTGGACTACACATTACTTTTGTGGAGAGCAAATATTGTCAACTTGGGGTGGTAAAAGATCCTAAAAAAACTAGATTTGCAGCCTTTAGAATGGACGAAGCGACTAAATCAAGGGACCACAGAGGCAATATATGTTAAAAAGTGAAAAGGAGGTAACAATATATGTTTGTATTCATAAAGTAGTCTCCTGATGCTATATTTCTAAAATCTCAGTCAACTTCACCCAAATTTGTTTCATCTCATTGGACTAGCTTTCTGAAAAGGGCCCTTTAAGATTCCCAATTCCTTTCCTCAAAATTGATATGTTCTCTTGGTAATTTAATTTTGTATCATATATAATTCATAACACCCTGTTTGGCTTTTGAAACTTGATTAATACTATCACGCCGTTGTGGATCCAATTGATGTTAAGGATTGTAACTAGTGTCAACCGTAGACATAGATGATCTTGACAAATCATGTGAATCTGTGTGTTTTGTTTTCTTGTTTGTGATTGATTTTTCTTGCTATTGTTTGTGCCTGTAGTTGATAGTGCAATGCGCTCCACTGCTACAAGTCCTTGGAGACTTTGATAGTTTCACTTCTTAAGATCAACCTTATATTAAAGCTATGTTTGAAAATTTTGATAATTTGACCGGTTTAACAATTCAAAAGATAAAGAAACATCGCTAATGTCTTCATGTTAGGAGAATGTCCTTTTTAAAAGCTGCATTATAGCAACGGAAAAATAGAACCTGAAAAGTCTACGATGTAATCCAGTGCTGTCCTGTTTGCATATATAATTGAGGATGCATATAAGGGTCTGTTTGGACAAATAATTGAAGTACTCCCAAGCATAAAGTAGCTGAAACATCACTGTGTAAGTTCCCCAAAGTATCTCTCCTGTTTGCTTTCTATCAATTGAATGGATTAGGATTAGAGAGGGCGACCCCAAGCTCACCTTTTGTCTGGTTAGCTTGTGGTAGACTCAAGGCCTATCCAAAACCGTGAGTCTTAATTCAATGATTATTTTTTTAAAAAAAGTGAATGCAACACCAACTCGTTCACACTGTGAATTCCTAATAATCGAATGCCCTTGGTTTTGTTTGATAACTCTTTATTTATAAACCAATTCTAATAAATGTATATTACATGCCACCATAATTCAGAAACCTGAGAAAATTTTGTAATTTTACTTTCTTTGTTTTGCCCATTAGGTGATTCAAGTTTTGCTTAAAAAATTAAGGATGAATTATACCTACACCATTTGAGGTTTGTTTAAAATATAAATTACTTTCTATAGTTTGAAAATTACAAATACTCACTTATCAGAATTTTTTATTTAACAGAATTAACTGTAAAAATAAAATTTCTAACTGCTCTCATATACAATGATAAAACTACTTGAATTATTAATTGAAATAAATTTATGATATCATTAATAACAATTAATTAACTTAAGAATTTATTACTAAAATGGACAATTTGTTGTGAAATTAGAAACTTTAAGAGGTGAGATGTAATTTCTAAAATCACAAGGACAAATCGTATTTTAAATAAACTTATATAGTGTATTTGTACTTTATTCAAAAATTAAAGAAGACGATATACAAACTCACTATTTAGACCCATATTTTAAACCAAATGATGTGTAAGTGAAATGATGGGTTAATAGTTATAAAAGATATGAAATAGAAGTAGCACATAAGAGTGATTGGTTGATTAATCATTGAGCTTAAATAGCACTACTAAAACATTAATGAGTTTCAAAATAGCCAATGAATCCCGAACATGCTTAAGCCATGTTTGTTTCGTAACTTGAGTGGCTGGATTGGACTACCATGGCTGTAGGTCCACCTACTGCATGTTTGGTAGTGAAATGGGAGGGCAGATTGATAGTGCAAGGGGCTTTCTAATCCCCCTTAGTAGGGGGGATTAACTTGACTAGGTTTTGGGTGTAATTAGAAAAATAGTGAAGGGATTGAGTGTATTTTATATAAAAAAAAATTTTTTACTAAGTGTACCTATTTGTTTTAATATTTATATTACTTCTTTTTAATATAAAAATTATTTATTTATTTATTTATTTTATATAAAAATAATTTAACATTCTCATCACTAACCATCTTCCATACTATCATCAAAATAAATACACTCTACTTAATCCTTTTACTAACAATCCCTATATTAACAATCTCTTCATTAACTATCCTCTCACTAACAATCTCATTTAACCTAATTGACCAAACAAACGTGACCTTAAAACCAATCGAATACAAATCAAAATCGAATAACTTTTTTTTTTTTTTTAATATCATGCATATATATTTATTTAGGCCTTGTTTGGCATATACTAAAAAGTCAAAAAGTTAAAAAGTCACTATCTTATTTAAGTCATATCACCTCTTTGTCACATCACTTCAAACCCAACCCATACCCAATTTATATTTCATAAAAAGTCAAAAAGTACACTTATTTAGAACATCCCAAACCACTCCTAAGTCAAATAGCAAGTTGTTCAACTTATCAAGTTTTTTAAATATTTTTAAAATTTAATTTACTTATATAACGAATGGAACCCAAGGAGCATGATTACCATGTTAACATAAATTTCAGAATATAAACCTTACACTTCGGATCATTTACCATGTGTATTATCAAGAAATCAAGACAAAATGACATACCTGAATCCATTGATGAACGGTTAAACGGAAGCGTGATTATCAATAAACTCTTTGTTATTGATTATGTTATTGCCTTCTAATCCTTTCCCCTTTGGTACCTTATGTTTCTCCTTGAGGGGATTTAGAAAAATGACAGTGTTCTCTTCTTTCAATTGGGAAGGAATAGGGACCATAACCTTTTAAAGGTTGTAATTGGTTTTCAAAACTGAAAGGTTGTGGAAGTTCAAAAGGAATGAAAACCAACTTTAACCAATATGTTTTAATTTCTATTTCTGCCTCTCATAGAAATAAAAATTATACAACTAGTATCTACACATTAGGTCCATAACACATATACCCTTAAGCCTATTAACTAAATTGAATCACTTAAATTGTAGGCTTCTTATAAATGATAACACCACATTTAATTATGTGGTCCCATTGAGACATTATCTAACAATCTCCTACTGGACCACATATGTATCATGAAAATGTGCTTAACTTTAGTGAGCTCAGAAATTTGTTATCATAACTTGAGGGTATCCAAACAATCTTGTCCATTAACTATATTAATATAGGATCAAAGCGATCTTCGTTACATCAATCGTAACTCGACCCACCAATGGTCACGTATACTAATACAGCTAAATGACATAGATCAATCATAGATGCGTAGCATGGAAATTACATGTGATGTGATCCATACATGCCTATTTCCAACTGGTCCTACTTAACTTTATTGAGATCAATACTTCACAATACGTAACAGAGCGTAATAAACTGAATATTTCATTTCTGCAGAAATTAATCTAATTACATAGATAAAACTCAAGGCTGACATAAAGCAGTAATATAAATACAAACTCCCACTAAACCAGAATGTTCTCAAATAGAACAACACTCATCTGAGCAGTGTGCTCATGAAAGACCTTGGGTGGTAGTCCCTTCGTAAGTGGATCCGCTATCATGGAGTTTGTCCCAATGTGCTCTATGGAAATCTGTCCACTCTGTACTCTTTCTTTTACAACTAGGAACTTGATATCAATATGCTTTGATTTTGTCGAGCTCCTGTTGTTATTGGAATATAAAACTGCAGACTTATTGTCACAATATAACTTAAGTGGTCTTTCAGTGCCTTCCAAAATACGCAACCCAGTGACAAAATTCCGCAGCCATATCCCTTGGTTTGATGCCTCATAACATGCTACAAATTCTGCGGCCATGGTGGATGAAGCTATGAGCGTCTGCTTTACAGACCTCCAAGAAATTGCTCCGCCAGCTAACAGATAAATATAGCCTGATGTGGATTTCCTACTGTCTTGGCATCCAGCAAAATCGGAGTCGGAATATCCAATGACCTCTAACTTATCCGATCTCCTATATGTGAGCATATATTCCTTTGTTCTCTGTAAATATCGCATAACACGCTTGACTGCTTTCCAATGATCCATGCCAGGATTACTTAAATATCTGCCTAACATGCCAACTATAAACGCAATATCCGGACGCGTACATACTTGAGCATATATTAGACTCCCTACAGCCGAGGCATAAGGAATCTTCTGCATTTCTTGAATTTTAAGACTGTTCTTCGGGCATTGGCTGAGACTAAACTTGTCTCCCTTAGCAACCGGGGTTTCACCTGATTTACAATTTTGCATGCCAAATCTATTGAGTACTTTTTCGATATAGCTCCTTTGTGATAATCCCAGAATACCCCGAGAACGATCTCGGTGTATTTCGATTCCTAATACAAAGGAAGCATCACCAAGATCTTTCATTTCAAAATTCTTAGATAGAAATCTCTTGGTGTCATGCAATAAGTTTATATCGTTTGTGGCAAGCAATATGTCGTCAACATATAAAACCAAAATATGTGTTTACTCCCACTAAACTTGTGATACACACATTCATCAACAACATTAGTTTCAAAACCATACGAAGTGAGAACTTGATGAAATTTGAAGTACCACTGACGAGAAGCTTGTTTGAGTCCATAGATGGATTTAGTCAATTTGCGAACCATATTCTTTGGGTCTCCTGACACAAAGTTTTCTGGCTGCACCATATAAATTGTTTCTTTAATGTCACCATTAAGAAAAGCTATTTTGACATCCATCTAATGCAACTCAAGATCAAAATATGCAACAAGCGCCATAATTGTCCTAAAAGAATCTTTCGAAGAAACTGGAGAGAAAGTTTCTTTAAAGTCAATTCCTTCTTTTTGAGTAAAGCCTTTGGCTACAAGACGTGCCTTATACCTCTCCACATTACCATTTGAATCCCTTTTGATTTTAAATATCCATTTACAACCTACGGGCTTCGCACCAACTGGTAATGAGACAAGTTCCCAAACTTTATTGTCTTGCATAGACTTATATTCTTCATTCATGGCTTCTATCCACTTATGAGAGTTGGAACTTTCCATGGCTTGACGAAAGTTGATTGGATCATCTTTCGACATTTCATTTTCTATCTCATGTTCCTGGAGATATACAATATCATCTGAAAGTGCAAATCTCCTTTCTCTTGTGGATCGCCTTAATGGCACAGATTCTTGAGGTTGAGGTTGTAGAGTTTGTTCCTCAGCTTGAACAACATTGTCTGGTTGAGGATCCGAAATTACTTCTCGAGCAATGACAGGTATAGGAACCTGTGATTGGTCAAAAGTAGTAGTAGGAAGTGGGATTACTCTTGCTTCCTCCTCAAAGACAATGTCTCTAACTGGATTTCTCCCCCCAAACTCAACATCCTCAAAAAATGTTGCAATTCCCGTCTCAAATATTGACCTATTTGTGGGATCATAAAACTTGTAACCCCGTGATCGTTTGGCATAGCCAATAAAGTAGCTACTAATGGTTTTAGAGTCCAATTTTCGTTCATGAGGTTTATAAGGCCTCGCCTCAGCAGGACACCCCCACACATGCAAATGTTTTAGACTAGGCTTTCGCCCAACCCAAAGCTCATAAGGTGTTTTGACAACTGCTTTAGTTGGCACCCGATTTAAGATATAAGTTGCTGTCTTTAGAGCCTCACCCCAGAGAGATATAACTTATGCTCACATTAAGTTACCAAACAGATAATCTCTAAATAAATTAATTTAATGACAACATCTCAAGATACCTAGCACAACATTAATACCAAGCCTTTGGGTAGTGATATTAACTGTAAGTGGTATTCTTGTTGTAATGATCAAACATTGACGATAAGTTATGTCAAATAACAAATCTATCTTTTGATGGATTTATTATTCACATTAGGTTTTCTTGACAATTGGCACATGTTTATCACCACAAAATGTGTGTGTAATTCTGCCAAGTCTTAATCATGTCTTTGGACCGATAAATACCCGCATGAGATACACAGACATGAACATCAAAACATTCCATATAAAACAATCTAGACAAGAAAGATCACTTTTGTGACATCTTGTTTGAATTGACTTATATTGAGAATGTTAGAAAATTAAATTTCTGTAGACGTTGTATGAAATTACATTAAATTTAAAGATTTCTAAATTTGTGACCCTGTATATATTATATAATCTGCAGCAATCCCAATTATATACATACATATATAAAAAGAATTGACGGGTCCAAAAACAAATAGATTTTTTTTTTATGATGATCAAAATTAAACCGATCAAATCGCAAGATATATCTATATATATATAATACATGATGTTCATCCATTTGAGAGAAAAAAAAAAAACTGCCCACCGAATCATTTTACAATTCCAGAAAACAGATTGCCATTTTCACAGAACAAACAGGAAAAAACAGAATTTACATCCATAAGAAAATTCAGAATCTGATTCCAGGAAACTAAATAGAATGAATAAAGCATATCAATTCTGATAAGACACATGATATGCATGCTTTGATACCAATTGTTAACATAAATTTCAGAACATAAACCTTACACTTCGGATCATTTACCATGTGTATTATCAAGAAATCAAGACAAAATGACATACCTGAATCCATTGATGAACGGTTAAACGGAAGCGTGATTATCAATAAACTCTTTGTTATTGATTATGTTATTGCCTTCTAATCCTTTCCCCTTTGGTACCTTATGTTTCTCCTTGAGAGGATTTAGAAAAATGACAGTGTTCTCTTCTTTCAATTGGGAAGGAATAGGGACCATAACCTTTTAAAGGTTGTAATTGGTTTTCAAAACTGAAAGGTTGTGGAAGTTCAAAAGGAATGAAAACCAACTTTAACCAATATGTTTTAATTTCTATTTCTGCCTCTCATAGAAATAGAAATTATACAACTAGTATCTACACATTAAGTCCATAACACATATACCCTTAAGCTTATTAACTAAATTGAATCACTTAAATTGTAGGCTTCTTATAAATGATAACACCACATTTAATTATGTGGTCCCATTGAGACATTATCTAACATACCAATGCAACTACAATATTAATATATAATATTAAACTTATAAGGTAGCTCAATTGGTTGAGGGTAAGTCTCAGAGACTTAAAAGTACGTTTTTTTTCTAGGTCTTAGGTTCGAATCCTATCCCCAACTGGCAAGCCACTGCGTTTTTGTCTAATTGATTGGCTTAGGATTTCGAAATTAGTCGAGGTGCGACATTCCGAATGAATGTTGGTTCGGACACTCAATTATCAAATATATATATATATATATATATATATTAATATATTATCATCTTCATCACATTTACTATCCCATCACTACTATTGCTATCACCACTAGCTCCTCTTCTTGCCATCACCTCCACTACCACTATATTATACCACCACTACTAATCCCACCTCTTTGACTATCACCTCCATTCATTCCATCATTTTCACCACTTCATCCACTCCACTCCCACTACTACGCCACCTCCTCTACCACTCTCACTACTTCCATCTCCATCTATTATTTATTATCACCGTTATTATTACTACCACGCCCCTCTCCTCTCACCACTATTATCATTATTAATACCATTGATGCATAAATTCAAGATTATAATCAATTGTACAAAAAAAAATATATATATATATATATATTTTAAATTAGTAGTGTGAGAAGTGAATATAGTTGCTGGCGAGTGAGCAACGTCAACCACGCCTCTAGGTCTACTCCCCCAGTAGGCAACGATCGGTTTCAGGCATTCCATCTGTCCTACATGTGGGTCCTCTTCCATTTCCATTCCTGTTTTTTTCCACATAAAAGTCCAAATGTGACCTCAGTTTCTGAAAAAGATTGTAGCCTTGCCTCCAATTCCCCGCTGCTTTAAGCTCTTGTACTTTCGTAACTATCTTGGCATCAGCAGCCTCACCGTACAACTTCAACAAGCTCGCATTTTACCATGGCTGAAGTTATTGATTGGTCCTGACATTTTATGATTGATAAAGCAGTTGGAATACATAAATTTATATTAAGTGATTAAAAAATATAAAAAAAATATAATAATTTATAATTAGTGTAAAATATGATCACGTGACGTTTAAGATCAACTAATAATTTTCTTCCCATGGACCCTGATTTGTCATGCCATCTTGCATCATCACTAACTAGTGATAAACCGTGTTATGCACGGCATGTAAAAAAATTAATAATATATTTTTATACAAAATAATATAAATAATTAAATTTTTGCATGCAAATTATAAAAACAAATAAGATTGAAATTTACAATTTAAATTCTACAATTTTATCACAATTTATTTAATATTTTTTAATTTGTCACATATTTAATCATGTAACTTTCAATCCCCTTGCTAAAATTGTAAACTTAGGTGAGTTCAACCCAAGCAACTTGAGTCGGCTTAAAATTTTTTAAAGATTGAACAACATAGTTTTTAATTGAGTAACTATGTAAAAATTCAAAAATTCAAATTAAATTTGAATGGACTTAGGTAGAAACACAAAATAACCTGAGAAACCAAAACAAAATTATATATATAAATATATAATTTATTTGCTAATTTATTTTTTAAATAATAATTAAAATTTAATATTAATAAATAAAGAAAAAGCAATATACTTAAGATTTTCAATAGAATTTTTCTTGAAAATATTTAAAAAATACATCTTTTAGAAATGGATCATCGAATAAAGGATTGTTTGAGAAATGTCATATTAGCTCACTTTTTTATCTTTTTATCATTTTTGAGTCACAATTACATCTCTATTTTTCTATACATCTTTTTCATAAAAAGTAAAAAAGTATACTTAATTATATTTTTTAGATCACATCACATTTTTACTTTTCTGTATATATTTTCGTAAAAAGTAAAAAAATATACTTAATTATCATATTTAAATTTAAATATGATTTTCTAGAAATTATTTTTAATTTAAAAATTACAATAAAATATTAAATACAATAAAAACAAATTTCTTACAAAATAAAAGTGTTTGAATTAAAAAAAGGTAATAAAAAAATTTAATATGATATTTTCATTTAATCTGAAAATAATTTTAGATGAACAATAAATTATCACTTATAATCCTCTCTTTTTTTTTAAATAAAAAAAAGTTTAACGAACTATCACTTTTAATAAAATAAAATAAAAAATATCGTTTCTTTCTAATTTATTTTAGCAAAAGTTTTTAGCCAAAGATATCTTTATTTTTTTATTTTAATTTCTTTAATTGATAATTGAGATTAAAAAAAAAATTAACAAAATTTACCATGTTTGGCAAGTACTAAAAAAGTTATGTTTTGTTCTTTTGTCAAAAAAAGCATTATATTAAAAAATATTATTGTTCAAGTCCTTATAGTTTAGAAGGATATAATTTTTTTTTATAAAACAAAAAAAGAAAAATAAATTAATAGCGATTAATAATTTGAACACATTTATATTATGACACACGTGAATATTAATCTCATTTTAATAGCAGTAATATAATTTGAAGAAAAATTTAAATTTGAAATTTTATTTTATAATTTAATAAAAGATGCAAAATTTAAGGAATGAATATTGATCTCATTCCAATTATAGTAACATAATTTAAGAAAGAATCCAAATTCGAAATTTTATTTTAAGAATATAAAATTAATTTATAGACTAATCATATTGTAACATGTATTCACAAAAAAATTAAACAAAATAAAAAAAATGAGAAAAAAAAATTACAAGTTTCAACCTTAATTAAATGACAATATTTTACAATTATAATAGTATATAGATATATAGATAAATAATAGAATAGATCATTATTTAAAACTTATATATTATGGGATAAATCATTATAATTTTAAATTTAAATTAATGGAATACTTTCTATATTTAGTGCCCCTCAAATTATGAGAAAAAAGAATTACAATTTTCAACCTTAATAAAATGATAATATTTTGCAATTATAATAGTATATAGATATATAGATAAATCATAGAATAGATCATTATTTAAAACTTAATGAATAATCATTAATCTTAATATAAGTATTAAAAAACATATAGAAATATATATGTGTGCGCGCGAGAGGGAAAGAATTATAATTTTAAATACTTTGGCATTATTTGTTTTTAAGTGTTTTTATATAGAGCTTCTTGCAAGTTGAAAATAATAATTAAATTGTAAAAGATAGAAGTATCATCTTTTCGCTATAATTAATTTTTAAAAAAATTATTTTAATTATTTGTACCTTATAAACTAGGGATTACACTAACCTCTCTGAGATTTAAAATAAATATAATAAATTCTATAAATTTGACATAATTATATTAGACTCCCTTAAAATTTTAAATCACATAACCATTAGTCTCGTTTTCATAAAATAAAAAAAAAATAAAAAATCATTAGTCATGAATTTAAAAAATGATATAATTTTATTTATATTAAAATTTATATTTCACTTTATTTATCTTTATATCTTCATGTTATTTGCATTAGTTTTAGTATTTTTTAGCCATACTAAAAATGTAGGTGTAATTATATTAAAATTGTCAGACTTATTATATTTTTTTTCAAATTTCAAAGAATGTAATAGTAAATTGAGCAATGTTAATGTGTTATAACTCTTGCTAAAAATATACATGTCCAAATATGGTTAGATGTACAAATATGATTAAATTTTAATAAAATTATTAATATATGTAGAATTATTCCTATAATTTATCCTATAAATTATAAATAGAATAGAAACCGCACAAAAACTCTATTACATCTTTTTAGATAAATTATAAGTATATCTTTAAGATTTGTTTAAAATACGGAATATTGAATTATTAGTTAAAATATATTTATAATATCATTAAAAATTGTTAATTGATTTCATGATTTATTAATAAAAGAATTACTTACTCTGTCTCAAAATATTAGTCACTTTTAGGGGATTTAACTTTTTTGATATTACAATTATTATATTTTAAAAATATTAATTTTTCAAAACTACTTCTTAGTAGTTTAATTATTACATTTCAAAAATATTAATGTTAATGAATTTAAAAGAACGGTAAAATAGAAAATTCATATTATTTTAATCCTTAATTTTTAAAAAAGAATTAATATTTTGGGATAATAAAAAATGAAATGAGAGACTTATATTTTGAATCGAAATAAGTAATTTTTTATGCGATTAGATTATTGGAATAAGATGTAATTTTTAAAATTACAAAAATTAATTTGTATTATAAACAAACTTCGAGGGTGTATATGTAATTTACTTTTATTTTTTTAAAAGAAAACAAATTATAATTAATTTGATAAATACCAACCAAATATGGCATAGATGCCAAGTGGGTCCCATTAAAGATGTCCCATTATTGACCCCATATTCGCAAGAAGGCACACATCTTCGCAAGAAGACACAAGAAAGCACGTGCTATTAGTCCCATGTGGCACCTCCACTTCCCAATATAACGGCAACGTTCACGGACTTGACCGAACTTCAAAAGAAAAGTAACGGCAAATGGAACGGTTAACTTTTTCAAGGTCGTTTTATCATACGTGGAAGTCCCAAAGTGGGTCCAGCTTTGAAAAGCCACATGTGTTGCCAGCTGGTATTTTGTCAGACGAATGCAAAAGTGTGTCAGACGCCTAACAGCACGTGAGACTCACACGCAACACTTTAAGATGAACTTTCTTATGGAAATCACAACCAACATTTATTAAGCTGATTATTTGACCAAATTACCCTTTTTTTATAAGATAAATATTAATTAATGCATTGCTGGTGCCTAAAAAGTCAGTTTTTAATTAATTACTAATTTTTACAAATTTGACCCATAATATATATTACCAAAAAAAAAAAACTAGCACTAGTACGAATGAAAGATTAAAAAAAAAATAGGATAAATTATAAATACATCCCTAAGATTTACTTAAAATACAGATTGATCCCTGTAATTTCAAAAATTATAAATATTCCCTTGTTAGAATTTTTTATTTAGCAGAATTAACTAAAAAAATAAAATTTATAATTGCTCTCTAATACAATAATAAAATTATTTAAATTATTAATTAAAACATATTTCTAATATCATTAAAAACTCTTAATTGACTTCATGATTTATTAATAAAATAGGTAATTTGTTATGAAATTAGAAACCTCAAGGGGTGGAATATAATTTCTAAAACTACAGAAAATAATTTGTATTTTAATCAAATCTCAAAAGTGTATTTATAATTTATCCAAAAAATTAATTGACTAAATTCTTTCCAATTGATTATAGCGTTTAAGTTACTTTCTTTAAGGAGGATTTGTAGGTCCAACAATGGTGGGCGTATTGTCAATTAGTTAGTTTATTATTACAGTGACAAATAATGTAGAAACTTTGGGCGGCGTTTAGTTTGTGTTTTAAAACATATTTTTAAAAGAAAAGTTTTAAAAATATATTTGGTTATAAATTTTTTTCAAAAAAATTTTAAAATTATTTATCTCTCTATTACACATCAATCAATCACTTTTTCTCTCTTCTCTCTCATTCTTAATCATTTTTTCTCTCACATATATTTATTCAACTACAACAAAATATCAAATCGTCTCAAACTCTTAAACTCCAAAACTATTTTCAAATATACATACAAACAACCCAAAAATTTCTTAACTCTCTCCCCAAAAAAAAATTTGAAAATTTATCTCAAAATACAAACCAAAAACACCCTTTTATTTCTAAATGCTAAAAAATAAAAGAAAATGTTTGAAATTTTTAAAAAAATTATTAATTTGACCTACAATGATATATATGATAAGTGTTAATTTTTTATTTGTCACGTACTCAATCATTTATAATTATACTCTCTTATCACATCACTGAAAAAGATACCTGTCAATAATTAGTTCTTAATAAGATTGGTAAAGCTAATGCAATCCAAAGTTATGTAATAATCATCGACATTTCCCGTTATAGAAAACAAGCTGGTTAGATGAGGGAATGCAAGAAAGCTTATTTGTCTTTTATCCTCAAGTAGGAACGAAATTAAAAGAAAGGGTCATGACTCCTTTGTTTATGTGAATATCATTGTTGTCATAGAATTTTAAATATATATATAAATATCATTTTATCTATAAAATGGCTCTCTAGTATAAAAATATATGTCATTTTTCTTTCATCTTAAATTCTCTTTTTATTTTACATTCAAAAAATATTCATTCATCTTATTAGAAATTACTTCTATGATATTTTATTTTTTTATGTATATATAATTTATATATCATATATATATATATACATGTGTGTTTTGTATATATGATAAAAAAAATTATTTTCCTTCCTACCCCTCCAAATGTAAAAGGTTCTATTTTTCTCTCATGCAAAAAGGAATTTGTGGGGAGGGGGCCACATATTTTGTTACTGCAGATGAAACTGAAATGAATTATCCAATTATCAACTTAACTTTTTTAAAATATAAACAAGTTTCTTATGAAATTTGTTAGATATTGTTAATCCTAATAAATACTGTTCAATGTGAGGTTTGGGAAACCTTCCCAAGGGATGTGGGTTTGGGTGAACCTCTTGTATTGTGAGAGTTATAATTGTTTTCTGATTATAGAAAAAATCATAATAGTCGTGAATATAATCTTATTTTGAGGTGAACAATGTAAATCTTGGTGTTTCTTGTGTATGTGATTTCTTCGATTTGTTTATCTTTCTTATTTGTTATTTTGTATCTCACCAATCCTTATTAAAAAGAATTGATTTCCTAACAAACTTCAATATCAATTTTAAAATAATTGTTTATTTCTTGTAAATGAAAAGTTGAGAAATCATTTTGTTAACTAATTGTGATGAAAACATACTTAAAAGGGAATTTATCCATAATAATCTAAAGAGCAACTTTTATAAATAATTTTAAAATTTTGTTTTATAAATTAATGTGACGGTGATTGTTGCTATGATTTAATTTTAATTAGTCCCATTTTAAATAGCTAGATTTATGTAACATTGTTTTTCTTTCTTCTTCTTTTTTTTTTTTTGGTTGTAAATTGATGGTGATGATACAGTCGTTCCCGGTGGATGGACTGGACCGATCCAAGCTCCTCGAGCCCACGTCCAAGTGGTGAAGCCCACCAGATGACCTGCAAATAAGTTCAATGGGGAACGGGGTAGTCCCCCAGTGAACCCTCCGACGGGCAAATTAGTAAATAGAAAAGAGATGGAGTCTGAGAGGAGATTGGAGATAGAAAAACTTAACCTTCTTCTTGTCTTCGATGCTTGCGTATATTCTTTGGTAATCATTTCACTGTCCCTTCCGACGTGCCTCTCACACCGAAAGCCTGTGTTGTAGCTTGCCTTGAACAGGGTAAGGGGGCGCTGTTCCGACGGGGAGGTGTTGTCGTAATAAATGCTGTGATGGGCTGCATTAATGGTGATGTATTGTAGCAATAACTTTGCAGATCTTTGTCTGCTGACGTGCGTGGTGTTCTGCAACTGCCATGTGTCCGAATGCCATTGGTCCTTCATGTCCAGTTGGCCTCCAGCTGTCATGGACTTTACCAACCGGGTTATGCAATGGGGTCCAAATGGTGGGCTTGGGTCTATTCACTGTAGGCTGTGGTCTTTATGGGCCTATCCATGTCAGATGGTATTGAACTGTTTTATTATTTATTTTGGTCTATTTTCTTAAATATAAATATAATAAAATTATACATTATAAATATAAAATTAATTTTATTTGAATGAATGATCTACATACACATTCTTACAAAAATAAACGAGTTAAATGTTTAAAATATAACTCGTAAAGAGTTTTACGAGCCTCACTTGCTGTCCATACAACAAATTTGAAAGAATCTTATTCCTTTATTTTATAAACAATAAATTAAGATCTAACTCTTATTATGTCATTTAAATTTTTTCAATTGACTTTTAAAAACCAAACAATTAGGTTTTATTTGACAATTCAATATTTTAGTCTAAAAATTAAAAAGTTATTAAAAAAATTAAAAAGTCAACCATCTATACTAAAAAATCAAATATTTTATTTTCTTTTTATTTTTTACATATATTTTCGTAAAAAATTAAAAAGTCATTCTAAGCATATTAATTTTTTTACCTCATATTTTAGCTAAAAAATTAAAAACATACTAAAATAATTTATTCCCAAACAAGGTCTTAATCTTGTATCATATTACGATGATGTTTTAAGTAATGTATTTTTTTTAGGGTAAATTATCTATACCTCCCTTGAGGTTTAGCTAAATTACAGATTCCCTTTGAGGTTTCAGAAATTACATCATGTCTCCCGAGGTTTATATTCGCATAACAATTTAACCCTTACCGTTAACTAAACGTTAAGAATGGTTAGTTGACTCACCAAAATATAAATTGATGGACGATATTGCCCCTGCTGAAATCCCTTTGATAAATCAACAAAATTTACAAAAGAATTATGTTAGATGGAAAAAAAAAAATTTAAGTTTTTGAAACCATGTTTGATTTGTTATTTAGAAAAAAATTTCAGAATTAAAAAAAAAAAAAAACTAATTTAATAACAATAAATATGAAAAAATATATTTAATTTGTAAAAATTATTTCTAACCACTCAAAAGATAAAATTGTATAAAAATAATAATTATTTTTTATTTTTATTTCTTAACCAAATTAATTTTAATTTGTTAAAAAAATTTAAAAATAAATTTCTAAAAATCAAACCAAGCATATTCTAAGAATTTTTTGACAAGCTATTTCTTGTGTTTTTAATTTATTTAATTATTTGTTAATTTTATGATATTTTCGCTATCTAACATTACAACATGTCAGAGTTTTAGAGACCAATTTTTTTGATCTCTGAAAGTGAAAATTTTGTTGCAAAAGACATTTAGGAACTAATTTCTATCGTCGTGAGGATAGTCACTAAAAGGTCGCCTTAAAAAGTAAAAAATAAGACTTTTAACGAGAAAATTTTGAAAATGTCAATTATAAATAGACTTTTAGAGTCAAAATAGTTTATTTTTTAAGACAAAAATTTTGATACCAAAAGATAATAATTAATTACTAATGTTCAGTTTTCGTTGTTAAAAATATAATACCGACACTTTTCGCAACAAAAATATTTGATTCCCTAAAAATAATTTTGTCTTTAAATTTTAGTTTTTAAAACCTTAATTTTTTGTAATGTAATAAGTATTTTTTCATTTTAATTTTACATTTCATAACTTATTTAAAAATGATAATTTAGCTAAACCTTAAGAGAAATCTATAATTTAGCTAAATCTCAGGAAAATTTATAATTTAGCTAAATCTCAAGAGAGTATAGATAATTTGTCCTTATTTGTCAAAAAAGTATTTTAGTTAACTTATGATATCCATTAAGGATTGCGATGGGTAGAGCCTAATTTTTGAAACTTAGGGGAAATCTATATAATTTTATTAAACCTTAAAGGAGGTGTGGTAATTTGCATTTTTTTTATTTACTTTTTGAAACATTTTTTTTTTAACTTGGGCATTATTGTAATCTTCAAGTCAATATTTAAGTCAAACTCGTGAACACAGCAGTCATCATCACTGTCTCTACAAAAAAGGAAAATATTGCCAGGGAAAAAAATTAAAAAAATCACAAAGGGCAATATGGTCATTTCACAACCCTCCATCCCCGTATAAGTATTATACACACACAATTCAACCACGTTCTGTGTTGTATACATACATCTACTACACTCTCTCTCTGTCTCTTCAGACTCAGAGCAGAGCTCTCTGCAAATGGCGTCCCAGAAGCCAAACGGCGATCCTGCGGCGGAGGAGAGGTGTCCGGTGGAGGAGGTGGCGCTGGTGGTGCCGGAAACAGACGACCCATCACTCCCGGTGCTGACTTTCGGGCATGGTTTCTGGGTCTGAGCTCTTGCGTTAATTCTGATATTCCTCAACACTTCTTCATGTACAGGACACAAACCCTTGTCGATCTCCGGCATTCTCATGCAAATCGCAGTCTTGCCTTTTGGGAAATTCATGGCGGCGACTCTTCCGACGAGGAAGTTTGGGTTAATGGGTCGTACCTTCAGCTTGAATCCTGGACCGTTCAATATGAAGGAGCATGTGGTCATCACTGTCATGGCTAATTGTGCGGTCTCTACTGGTGGGGGTGATGCGTACCCGATTGGAGCCATTACTGTCATGAAGGCTTACTATAAGCAGAGCGTGAATTTCTTGTGTGCCCTCATTATTGTCTTGACTACACAGGTATTTTTCTTTTCTTTTTCTTTTTTCTTTTCCACCTGAGTTGTGTTTTGAATTCTTTGATTTTCATTCATTGACATGGATTGCCCCCCTTTTTTTTTATTACTGATGAATAAACAATCATTACTATTATAGTTTCTCCAAATTTATTTTTTTTTTAAAAAAAGGATTTTTTTTTAATTTAAATTTTAATAATCAGCTGACAAAGGTGTGTGATGAAGAAAATGATAATCCTTTTTCTTAAAGTTTGGTACTTCTAGTTTGTTTGCCTTTCTTTTCTTTTTCTTTTTCTTTTTCTTTTTCTTTTTTTGTAACTTTTATTTCAAGATTTATCTAAAAAATGAGGTTTATGGTATAGATTTAAAGTTGAAGAGATGTCAGCAATGATTATGGTCATAGATGTGGTTTTCTTGTTTTTTTTTTTTTTTTGGGTGTTATATTTTTCTTTTTCTTGATGGAGAGTTTTCAAATGAAGTTTTTTTCTTTTTTTCCCTTCAAGGGGAGTAGATTGCTAGCTATTGCCCTGTTGCCATATTTTCAATTGGGTATGATTTGGTATATGTGTATATATATATATAGTGGGTATGTCACAAAACTGACTACGAAACCAAGCACAAAATAATTTTGGTTATGTTTTCTGCGGTTGATTCTGTGTCATGTCAGTAGAGTTATTATTAATTTGATTTATTTTTTATATATGCAGGTATTGGGATATGGATGGGCTGGGATATTGAGGAGGTACCTGGTTGATCCTGTTGAAATGTGGTGGCCTTCAAACCTTGCTCAAGTTTCTCTTTTTAGGTCTGTCTGTCTTCATTTTTGCATATTTATTATATATTGTCTAATGTTTTCTGTGTTATTCATGAGGATTATAATCACACTGAAATCCATTTTAAAATTTTCAAATATGTGAAATAAAGACATATGAATTACATATTTGATTGCTTATGTAGCCAACAAAAGGTATTTGATTGCTTGTTCAGGTTCTTTTGACTGTTCTTGTTTATTTTGAAAATAAGCAAAAAGGTGTGTGAAGTATTCCCTTCTTTCCATTTTGTATCCAACTTTTTTATTTTTGGAAGTCCAATTTTTTGTGGCTTTAGACTCTTCCTTATTATCCTTATTTAAATTTATATTTAAATACAATTTTGATTTCCAATTCGAATAACAAGATCTTTATTTTGACGACCTTGCTTTTAAGCCGCCCTTCAAATAAAACAAAGATCATTTTTTTAATTTATGATTCAGAAATACTATCTTTAAAGTTTGTGCAAAGTCAACTAAACACATAAAATGGGACAGACGGAGTAAGTACCTTTCATGTTTCTCACTGTGGATTATGTATAAAAATTATATGTGAAAATGGAATTTTCTATGGATAGTGATTGATGTTTTCCGTCTGTTTTTTGAAACTGAATTTGGTTTCTTTTAGTTTTGTAATTTACTTTTTGCTTTCTCGACCATTTCCGTTGCTTCTCGTTTTTCGAAACTTGAAGAGTAAAACAAATATTGTCCGACACAATAGCATAAATGTTTAGTGTGTAGTTGCTTTTGAAAACATATACATTTTGTTAAGGTGCGTTGATATTAATCTTTATCGAGAACTGTCAGTGTGTATCTTTCAAGACACAACAGCATGACACTTATAAAAGGAAGGTAAATAAAGAATGGAATGAAATGCTTTCTTCTTATGTTAGTGATTTTAATGGACAATATTCATGTTGCTATATATTCCAAAGGAGCACATGCTATGCAAAAAAAACAACCTATGATATATATTCTAGTATATATCTTGTTATCTTTGCTTTTTTTCTTTCTTTGTTTTTTGTTTTTGTTAGCTGAATTTTGATCCCGGTAATATCTTTGTTGTGACAGAGCACTCCATGAGAAGGAACAGAAAAGAAAAGGCATGACCCGAATGCAATTTTTTCTTGTTTTCTTCACTGCGAGCTTTGCCTATTACACATTTCCGGGCTATCTATTCCCCATGTTGACATTCTTCTCATGGGTATGTTGGGCATGGCCTCGTAGTATCACAGCTCAGCAGATCGGCTCCGGTTACCATGGAATTGGGATTGGTGCCTTCACCCTTGATTGGGCTGGGATTTCTGCTTATCATGGCAGCCCATTGGTGACACCCTGGTTTTCCATTCTCAATGTCGGGATCGGCTTTGTCATGTTCATTTACATTATTATCCCCCTGTGTTATTGGAAGTTCAACACTTTTGATGCCCAGAAATTCCCCATCTTTTCTAGTGACTTGTTCACTTCTACTGGCCACAAATATGATACCACCAAGATCTTGACTCCACAATACGATCTCAACATTTCGGCTTACAATAGTTACGGGAAGCTCTATCTTAGCCCTCTATTTGCCCTTTCAATTGGATCGGGATTCGCAAGATTTACAGCAACACTCACTCACGTGGCCCTGTTTCATGGCAGGTATGCTTCTTTTGTTGGTTTGAGATAAACAAACACAGGTGATCACATTTTCACATTGAAATGGTTTATTAACGATTAATTCCCACATGAGAGAGATGGGTTGTTCAGAAAGTGATCAACCCTAACGGTTGTCAATGAAAGAGACACAACACTTCATTTGGTTGGACCTACTCTAAAGGCTGTGATTACCCACAAAAATATGTTTGGTTTTGTGAATTTTTCAATTTTAAGGAGCAAGTAGTCTTTTTTTTTTTTTTTTGGGCCCCCCCTGTAGAGAAAACTTTGGATATTTGCAATCATTCGCAAAGAACCAACTAAAATGGCTAATTAATGTTGTATTTTTCACAACTTCAATATCGAATTTTTCAAGTAAAACGGTTCTTGACCAATCTCAAATTGACAAGATTATAATTTGTTTTTGATTGTCTAGTGATATCTGGGAACAAAGTAAGTCAGCAGTTAAGAATGCCAAATTGGACGTCCATGCAAAACTAATGAAACACTACAAACAAGTACCTCAATGGTGGTTTCTCGTCTTATTAATTGGAAGCATCGCCCTATCCCTGTTAATGTCCTTTGTGTGGAAAAAAGATGTGCAGCTGCAATGGTGGGGAATGCTCTTTGCCTTTGGCCTGGCTTTTATTGTTACCCTTCCCATTGGAGTCATTCAAGCAACAACAAATCAGGTAATAAACTGCACTCCCGGATTTCTCGTGTCTCTTTACTTTATGAATTGTATACTGAAGTCTTCTAGCTAACATGCCGTGACTACTATGCAGCAACCAGGATATGATATCATTGCACAGTTCATATTTGGGTATGTCCTGCCTGGGAAACCCATTGCAAACTTGATTTTCAAGATGTATGGGCGAATCAGCACCCTTCATGCTCTGTCTTTCCTGTCCGATCTTAAACTTGGACACTACATGAAAATCCCACCACGGAGCATGTACATGGCTCAGGTCTGCACTGCTGATAAACTTCTGCAACTAGTCCATTTGATTTTTGCTTTTATGTTCGGTTTGTTTTGGTGGTAAATATTTTCTTACAGAAAACGTTGTCTACAAAAAACATTTTTTAGAAAATATTTTTCAACAAATATGGTTATGGTTGCGATATCGGCGGTGGCAGTGATGGTTGCAAAGTGGGGGTTGGTAGTAATGCTGGCAGTGGTAGTGGGGTGGAGGTGGTGGAATGGTGGTTGTGGAGGTGTTGCCGGTGTGGTGGTGGTTGGTGGAGGCGGAGGTGGTGGTGATATTATGGTAGCATTGGTAAGAGATTGGTGCAGAAAACCTTTTCCACGTTTTAAAAGTGAAAAACGTTTTCCGTCAAAATAAGTCCGTTTTCCTTAATTTTCGTATTCTAACGTACCAAATTCTAAAAACTAGAGAAAACGTTTTTTCCCAAACAAATGGAATGAGTACACTAAATAAACCCCTGGTAACATCGCAATCTGACATTTTATTTTTATATTTGGGTTTTCATTTTATTTTTTTTCTTTTTCTCTATATTTTCCAGCTGGTGGCAACACTTGTTGCTGGTACAGTCAACCTTGCCGTGTCATGGTGGATGCTGGGGAGCATTCAGAACCTTTGTGATGTCGAAGCACTCCATCCTGAAAGCCCATGGACATGCCCAAAGTTCCGAGTCACCTTCGATTCCTCAGTTATATGGGGACTAATTGGACCAAACCGACTGTTTGGACCCGGAGGGTTGTACAGGAACTTGGTATGGTTATTCCTCATCGGAGCTTTCTTGCCTGTACCTGTTTGGATTCTCACTAAAATTTTCCCAGAAAAGAAATGGATTCCCTTGATTAACATTCCGGTTATATCATATGGGTTTGCTGGAATGCCACCAGCGACTCCCACCAACATTGCTAGCTGGCTTATCACCGGCACAATCTTCAACTATTTCGTGTTCAAATACCGGAAGCAATGGTGGCAAAAATACAACTATGTTCTCTCGGCAGCGTTGGACGCTGGCACGGCTTTCATGGGTGTTCTTCTGTTCTTTGCTCTGCAGAACGAAGGCATAAATTTTAAGTGGTGGGGGTCGAACCTGGATCATTGTCCTCTGGCCAAGTGCCCCACTGCACCGGGTATCACAGTTGAAGGGTGCCCGGTTTTTAATTGATGGGTTTTTGAAGATCCAAAGTATAGTCAGAAATGGCTCTCTCTGCATAGAGCAGGTTTAAGGGGTTATTTTTTTTAGTTAAGAGAAAATGTTAAAGATGGTAATTGTTTGAATGCTATGCCTTTGTGTGTATAGTAAATGTTCCTTACTCATTGTTGGATGTAGGAAATGGTTTTTTACCCATCATATAAGCCTTGGTCCTAGTCCTAGAATTTTCTTGTGCTTATACAACATATACGAGTATTTGTCAACATTTCCTCTGTTTTTATTTTGGTTTTGTGTATTTGCAGTAAATCATAATCTGCCTCTACTCTCCACATCATTTTCTTGCAAAAATGGTATGTACTCAAAATTTGTATTTTGAAAATTACTTTTAAAATAGTGTATAGGATAAATTTAAAATTTGTGCCTTGTGAGCCACTCACAATGAATGTGATTCTTTTTTTGTTTTTGGTTAATCCATAGAAAATCAATTACAAGTATGAGAAATACTACATTAAACTGGACAATTAAAGTAACATTTTTTTTTTTGGGTCATACGATAGGATGTTAGGGGGTTAGTAAGTTAGATTACAACAAACAATTTATTTATCGACTTGAACCCTGAATCTTTGATTTTCTAAGAGTCTCAAGAGAAGTTTACATGGATCATTGGGCCAATTGCCCAATCCAAAGTCTAACAATAATTAGAAAGCTAACAATCACCAAGCTCGCTTAAACTTAGAAAGAAATAAATAATTACATACAACTCTTTTATATGAGATAAATAAATATCACAAAGGATATCAAATTTCTCTTTATAGAAGTTGAATCCGCAGTTTCACACCCAAAGTGGTGTTATACAATCATTATGCCAAAAACCCTTGTTACAATAAATGTGATTCATTGATGTAGTTTTCTAGATACTTTTTTGGATACTTTTTTTGAGTATGTAGTACTAGTGTATAGTGTTAAAGTTTGTCCGTCATAAGTCGCACCCCTAATGAATGCGATTCATAGTTTTTTAGATATTTTTTGGTTAATTTTTCTCCATATATAACATTGTTGTTTTCTTGGTTTCAGTTTTGTTTTTTTGCTCATTTATTGTGAAATAGAAGTTAGGATTGTTAGATAAATTAAATTAATCAAGAACAACTCGTGTTCAATTCATTAAAAATTTGTTCATGTCATTGACTATAAATAAGCTAAGTTTGAAGAATTCACTACTTGATTTAATGTTTATATACATTATAAAAAATCAAACTACTCAAGTTCGATTCTATTAAAACTTGTTAAGATTAAAGGTAAACGAGCCAAATTCAAACATATTCTGGAGATTGTTGTTAAACTTTCAAACCAAACTTGAATGCTAACTGATTTCACAAGATACTAGTTTGCATCAAGACTACAATTCAAAATATTTTAGAAATAGGTGATCATAGTTGAAAAAGAAATTTGAAATAACTGAGAAATGTTTTAAAATGCATAAAAAGGGTCTCGTGTTTCTCATTTTAGAACCATTTACTGTGTTTGGTTAGGAGGATTTGAGGAGGAATTTGAAAAGGAAATAGAAAAGGTAGATGAAATGTGAATAAAACATACTTATATTTCACCTAGTTTCACATACCTTTTTCTTTTCCTTTCTCTTTCCAAATCTCTCCCCAAATCCACCAACCAAACACAGCGTTATGGACCAAATAAAAGGTTCTTTGGTCAACCTATTTCGGGAGTGATCCAGAAAATCACTGCTATAAGAAATAGTGAGACAGCCTATAATCAACAATTATGTTCCTCCAAGCTTGTGTATGTGCCTGAACCATTATCTAAAATGAGAAATACAAAACCTCCACAACCAGAATACATGTTCACCAAACAGAGCAGTAATAGAATTCACCATATTTCTTCCACATTAGTATACATATATCTATATATATATATACGTTCTTTCCCAGCTTTCCCTTTCCGAATTGCAAGAGAATTACAAGCCAGCAATATGAACACAAGGGTTTCTTCCATTCAAACAAGTATAGTGGAAGAACAACAGAACAGTGCAGAGAAAGCACGTGTAAATAACGGGTCAGCGCAAATGTGATCAAGAATTTGCATTTTGTCACATAAAATTATCAAGTTTACTTTCATGACTCTTTTCTAGAGTTCTCGCAATCCATCAGCATAGCATTTACCTTTAATAATTATATCAATTACATAACAACAACAAAACAAAAACAAAAAAAAACTACCGTCCAAGCAGATTTAATGCCTTTTTTTTTTTCTTTTTTTTTTATAATTATTACCTCTGAATGGACTTGTAGAGTACCACTGTCACATATTTAGCTATAAACCTATGGGTTGAACCAAGTGCCACCACAGATGGGCTACTCCTTCCTTTTTGCATGTAAAGATGGTTAAGCACCACATGTTGAGGTCTTGAAAGAGGAGGTGGAACCTCCACGTAGGAGGACGGGACATTGAGCAAAGTCATTTGTAGATGTGGAGGAACCAACGGTGGCTCCTTTGCAAAATCCTCAGAACCAAGTTGGAAGTTGTTGTAGCTCGAGTCTGGGGATTGAGGAGGTTCAAAACCAGAGATGCTTTCAACATCTTCTGGGACGTAATCCTGCAAAATACACCAGCAAATATCGTTATTTTCAATTTAGAAATCTTTGTATCAAGTGGTCATTGTTGAGGTCATCAAACATATATGCATTTGTGCCTGTAAATACACACAAGATTATATAAGAACGTGGGGCTAGGTCAGCCTTGCGAATTAGCAAAATAGTAGCGGTCAATAAGATGGAAGTTTTTGGCCAAAAGAAACTTAGGCTTATAGTAGAGAACAAAATCACTTTTTTGGATGGACTGTTCACACTTCAAACTAAACTCACCAAACATGCATTTTCTACATGTATGCCTACTTTTTTGGATGGTATGCCAGAGCTTTCCATCTACATGTACGGCCACCAATTGATGACCTTTTCTTCTACCAATATTAGCCCTGTTTGGTGCAGCTTAAAAGCTGCTTATTTCAACTTTCAGCTTAATTTAAGCTATTTTGATGTGTTTGGTTTAGCTTATAGTTTATAACTTATAGCTTTTTGGAAGTTAGAAATCAGCTTATTCTTTGAGTAGGGCAGGAGATGCTTAATTTATAAGTCAGAAATCAGCTTATGTTCATAGTTATAAGCTATAAGCTGTTTAGGAATAAGCTATAAGTACTTTCCCACATCTTTACCAAACAGAGCCATTGTTCTCCCTCTTAGAAGGGTAGACACTAGTTAATGTGATGCTATGTGAATATCTGAATTCTGAATTGACTGGGGCCAAATGTTGGATAACCTAAGATTTGTATTCATCCTAATATTCAAGGTAGCATGGCCATAAGCATCAGTGTCAAACACCAAATAAGGTTCCTAGGTTCAAAGACCAATTTGGGCCCTCAAGTTTACAAGTCCTGCAGTGGATAGCCTGGACTGCCAGAAGTGGGCCCAGTTAAGTCAGGCATTTGCAATCCAAAATGGTTTAATGTCCTTATTTAAGACGAGTTGCACATGTTACCAAAATCAGGTACCTGTGATAATATGTCAGCCACCTATTTTCTTACTTAGGACAGTCCCAAGTAACTCAAGACCAATACTTTACATGGATTTGGCTGGTAAAACTATTACTAAACCTCTAAATTGTGGTTAAAATAGGGGTGACTTGTGTGGTTTACACTATAAGAATTTAAGGTACTTCTAATCTAATGTAGATTTTTACCCCCCCAAATTAATCATGTAACAACACATTTCTATGAGCATTATGAACTATTTTTTATATTTGTCATGTCAAAACTTTGCTCACCGCAGATTCTGGTTCATTATATTTGAATTTTTTTTTTATTATTTTTTTAAGGAAATATATTGGAAACAACTTTTAGCATCTCTTTGGACTGATAAATTTACCATTTTAGAACTACATTGTACCATGTTTTGTAACATGTCTTCTAAAACGTAATTTGCTAGGGTATAAAGGTTTTCTCGGATGTTGAAAATCACAATCCGCCTACAACAAATCAAGCTCAATTTTTAGAATAGAACCCTCGGCAACTAAAGTAAAGGTGGTTTCCTGACTGTGACTGCAGAATTCGTAGTTAACACCAAAGCTAGATGCCAACATGATAGTATAACTTGTTAACATATGTCATCCTATATGTCGTCAGCATCTAATAGAATTAAGAAATATGCACCTGAACATGTGACAACCGAAACTCAGAGACAGTACAGATTTGGACAATAAAATATGCACCTATGAGGTAATCCATCATAGAACATGGTGCCTCACTTCGGTCATATGCTACCTCAGCCATTTGTGCCCTACATAACCTCTTAGGTCATGAGATGCCAGCAGGCCAGCACTACTCAATTATTACATTCTTCAGCCTTAACAGAAGCACAGAGGAGGTAGTTCAGTTCTGTTTATTTTTGTGCTCTCTACAAAGATGTGTGTTGAACTTCATTATATATCCTTCTTTTATGGCTATAATGTTACTTACCCAAAAGAGGGAACAAAAAAAAAAAAAAAAAAGCACAGAGGTTGAGAAAGAAATGGAGTTTAAGAGAAGTTAGCTCTTTCAGAGAGGATTAATCTAGAACACCATATTTAACTTTCCAGTTATCTTCGTACATTGAAGTTTAGATTTCGGAATTTTGAAGTCATATCCCAAAATGCTCTGAAATTTACATATATTTTAACACCATAAATAGCTTATCCATGCAGTCTTCATTATGTTATCCATCCCTTTTCCATTTTTCAATTTTTTTCCCACAAAAATTACCTTGAAATAACAAAATAGGAACAAAATCCACTAATGAGAAGCTAGAAGCACCACCAGTGTGAGCAAGATGAGGGAAGTTGTCTAGAATGGTTTGGAGATACGATGAAGAGGACAACAATTGCATAGAAAGCAAGAACAACTTCATTCAAGAGAAATTCACTAAATGACCATGAGAAAGCTGGTGAGATGACATAATTTGATACTAGAGAAACAATTTATCAAACATATGGCCCAAGGTGGAGCTCTTTCGCAATAAAGATTTTCCTGTGCAGACCCAAGAAGTTCACCTATAACATTTTGGTGAATTTAGGCCTCATTTGGCAACCATCTATTTTAGTCTAAAAGTCAAAAATTCACTAAAAAGGCCAAAAAGCAAACAACTATACAAAAAATTCAAAGATTCCCTTTTCTTTCTGCTTTTTGCACGTTTTTTCTACAAGAGATGGAGATTACCTGCAAATCCAATATGTTGTAAGCATTGCCGGTTTCATCCTGGGCCCATGGCATGTCAGGGGCATACCTCCATTGTCCATCAACAATAAACTTGTACTGGAAAACACCCGATGGAAGCACTTTCATAATGGTGAAATCCTTCCCTGATCTCTGCAAAGGCATTCTGACCGACAGGGTAAACAAGAGTACATCAGATTAACCTCAAGATTACTGGCCAATTCTTAACCATTGAACCAATGGTCACCCCTACTATTATAGTTCACAATGCAAAAATTAAAATTAGAAATAAAAGAAAAACCAATTTTCACCTTGTCTTCCAATCATCCCACGAGCCCTCAACAGCAACTTCCTTCCCATCATAGCTCCATGTAATCATTGTGGGAATCCCTTGCTCACTGCAAGTGTCTTCAAACCTTGTTGTATTTTGCATCAATGAATAGCTCGGGGCATGCATCTCGTCGGGTCTTTGCAGTGGAAGCACTGGGACCTGGAAAGCCATGAAAAACCAATAGATGAAAATAGTAACTTCTTTGTGTGAAAAACCAGACAGAATGTCAGACAGCAGGTATAAGGAAGCACTGAGCATAGTAAAAAATCAATAACAGGATAGATACAAACATGATGCTCAACTTGCACTTACATGCGGGTTAGCTTAAGTTCATTACAGCGGCACAAACTCAGCAAAGAAGTTTTTCGTAAGCAAGTTGCAAAAAAATATACATTCCAGCATTTGGTTGTCACATGCACACTCCAGTATTTGGTCCAATGGAATGAGGTTGGAATGGAATGTCTGGTTCGGTAGAAAGGAAAGGAATTTAGATTGAAATTGGAATCACCATTCACCAATTTAGAAGAATGGTCATTCCATTGGAAGGCCAAGAAAGTCATTCCATACCTATCTAAAATCATTACAGTGAACCAAACACTTCCTAAGGGTAGTATATCTCAATGAATTGATCATACATAAACTTCAATCATCAATTTTATGATCAAAAGAACAAGCTATAAAGTTAATGAATAAGCCCATCAAAAATGTCTTAAGCAACTGTCTTTTTTTTTTTTTTTTTCTTTTTTTTCTCAATTTTTTAACTCAGTAAACAAGAAATTAGAATTTTTATGGCCTACGAAAACCCCAAAAATTCTTTTGAGACATTCATCAAACAGGTAGTGGGAGTATAACATACCCAATTGCAGAAAAGAAAATGAAAAAAATTAATCCCCAACCAAAAGGGTTTCATAATATCAAGCCCATCATCAAAGTTGCATAATTTTTTCCACAGATCCAGTAACTACCTATTGACACATTAACAAACCCACATTCCAGAAACACTTTATATAAATTCAAAAGTAGAGATTTTTACAGAGACAAATACAAGATATGTAGTGAAAAGGGATGAAATTTGAAGAAGGAACTGGCCTGAGGAGTGAACATCAATGGAGAGTGAGCAGCACCAGGGATAGGAGGCATCAATTCACCATCACCATAAGGACGGTAGCTAACTTGCGCACCACCGTGAGCAGCCATGCTATCCTGCGCATCATCACCACCACCCTCCTGCTCCAACCCAGATGCACCATCTTCTCTGCCATTGACATTACCCATGAGTTGTACTTGACAGTTTTGACACCCCAAACCCACCAATTCTCCAGAAGAAACCACTATGAATCTGTGTCTAAAGATTCCTCAAGATATATATATTATATATATATTAGTAATTATGAGTTATTGAGAATGAAATTATATTGGAGAAGCAAAGAGAATCATGAAAAAGAAGGGTGTGATGTGATGAGAAATAATAAAAACTTGGATTAAAGAAGAATCAAGAAAAGAAAAAAAAGAAAAGAATGATAATTTGCTATGATGTTTTATTGGTAACAAAAAAACAAGAAGAAGAAAAAAAACAGTGGAGTGGTGTTCCGATGAGTAAGGGAGATGCTAAGAAAGTGGTCCAATGAGAAGTGGGTTTAATGGAGGGTGTGAAGGTCACGTCATCATTTGACAAAGTCTTTTTTTCTTTAAACTTAAAGGGTATGGGCTTTGGGCCCCATTTATTTTTTTTTTTAAAAGAAGCTTCTTATTAACATTTTTCTTTTAATCTAAAAAACATAATAATAATAATATTTTAAAATGTCATCACGATATTTATAAACTCAGATTTCAAGGTAACAGATTGTGGCCTGATTTAATCTAACTCATGAATAGAGATCTATCATTAAGGCAGTAGCGAAACTCATCACTCACCCCAACAAGATCAATGTTAAAACCACTAAAAAATTTAATATTCTGCCCCCAAGAGTGAAACTTGGCTTCTTATTAATATTTAAGTAAATCTAATTACAATTAATAATTCATTGTTGCAATAGGTAGTTGTTGTGATTAGTAATGTATATTTAGTGGTCATTATTTATTTATTTTTGTAATAATGTCTCTATGAGTAGGGATTTCTTCGTTGTATGGAAATTTTCTACTTCTTATATGAATTTTATTTTTATTCTCGTGTGGAAATTTATATTCTCCTTATGTGAAGGCTCTCTATATCTCTTTTGAGATCTATTTTATAACTTAATATATTTTATTGAATGATTTATTATTAAATGTGTAATGTATTAAGTCTCATATTTTTTCATAAGTAAAAAGTGCAAATAAAATTTTTACAAATTGAGACATATAGTGGATAACGTATAGAAAATATTTCTGGATTTTATTATGTATTTTTTATTCATAATACAACTATTAATATTTTTATTAAGTCATTAACATTCATATATTGTCATGTCTTTAAATTTGTATAATTTTTTTACTCTATATTTAGATATTCAATTTTCCATATACATACAAGAGAAATTAAATTACATATACTTATGAATAATCAAACAACAAATATATATTTTTCATGACAGAAATCTATCAATTTCCTATCATTTTCCTCACCTAACCACAAAATAAACATAAATTTACATTTTTTTTTCCAGTTCATCTTCTTTTGTTATATTTTTTCCATTTTTTTTCTCTACACAAATTTAAGATTTAAATAAAGTGCAATAGTAACCTCTTTTGATCTGGTCCAGCATACCATGGCCGGGCATGGATTGCCACTTTGCAGGCTAGCTCAACCTGGTGCTGACTCTTGTTTTCAAATGAGTAATTTATGAACTGGAAATATTCAAAAAATTCCATGGTGCACCCCACCTAATTATTAAAATGTGTAAAGAAGATAAAAAAGAGATAAATATAGAGCTCACTATCTGACATGAAATAGCAAAGTGTTTTCTGAATATTTTTTGAGTATTTTTTTTTTACTACACAAATTTATTCCTTTCAAATTAATTGTATGGTGACTTGTATCTTGAACTCAATGGTAACATAAGAATTATTGTGAAGCAAACGTCAACATTTTTATTCCACATTGGCCAGATTGTTTGGATCCTCAGGTTACTGGCCCATTCACAACCACAAAGATATGGTCATTCAGATAGCAGTGATTCATCTCTTTAAAATTAAAATTTTAATTGAACTTTAATGATGTGAAAAATTTAAAAAAAAAATAAAACACAAGGACAAAACATCACATCAAATAGGAACCACACACATATTAAAGCTATTAGAACTCATTTTCTAATGCTTCCAAACATTTCTGTCATTCAGAACTGTTATATGGGCCTTTTTGTTTTTAATGTGTGTTTTTTTAGTGGATTTGTTTTTTCATATTATAGTTAGCTTTTATTTTTTCTTTTGTTTTTTAGATGTAATTATTTTACATACATATAAAATGAAAAATATATGTGAAGAAATTTTTTTTTATTTTTAAAATGACATGACAAATTAAGACGGTAATTTTTGTATTGGTCTTTATATTATTTTAGTCTCTATAATTTTAATTGGTTCAATTTTAACTTTGAATTTATGACTTGTTTCAATTTGGTCCAATTAATTACAATTTTTAGTATTTTTTTATGAAAAATATGCACATAAGTGGTGTTTGTGATATTTTTAAGGGTCAAATTACAAACTTACTCAACTTAGTGAGTTAACCTCAATCAATTCAGTGATAATTTTTTATTAAAAACACTAATAACGTTATCAATTGAATCAAATTGACGCAAAATCTAAAATTAAGGGTCAAAATTGAGTCGATTAAAAGTGTAGGGACCAAAATGACACAAATGACAATACAAGAACTATTAGTGTAATTTGCAAAAAAAAAAAGGTATATCTTTAGTGAAAATTTTCAAATTTTTATCAGTTGCATGTGCATCTAAAAAGTTTTAAAAAAAAATACAAAAATATGATTTTGAAAATCAAACCAGGCCAAATAAGGTGTATCATTTCAAGAGATGAGCAAAAAACTATGGATAAATTCCCTGATTGAATTCTTAAATTCTTGTTACCCATTGTTTGCCATTTTAACAGTCTTGGATTCAATGAAGACTCACTTGGCACACCACACACATATATATTTTTTTTGATACGCATACGGAATTACAATGTTGTTGACCTACTTACACCGGTACTCATCACTCAGAAACTTACACCCAAAAAAAAAAAAAACAAAACATTATGATTTATTGATTTACATGGCTTTCTCTTTGTCTTTACATGTTTTTTACAGGACTAATAGAGAAGGCCGGTCATACCCATAAGCTCAAATGCTGTGACTGAAAGCGCCATCGATCCATTGAGCCACGGCCATTTCTCAATCTCCTCTCAATATGCTTTTAGGGGGAAAAAATCAGTTTATTTTGTTGGTGTGTGAAGAAGATTTTGGAGTCAAATTTAAATTTTCAGCTC
Organism: Camellia japonica; assembly: GCA_030407325.1. Classification (NCBI taxonomy): domain Eukaryota; kingdom Viridiplantae; phylum Streptophyta; class Magnoliopsida; order Ericales; family Theaceae; genus Camellia; species Camellia japonica. The sequence continues at coordinate 3,945,711 of JAPPVO010000014.1, read as the reverse complement.
TGTAAGTGCGGATGCCATTCCCAACTGATGACAATTTCAATCCTGTTTGTTTCCCGGTAAAATTTGGGTGGCAGAGTGAGTTCTTTGGTAGTTGTAGAACTTTCACCAGACATCTTTTGTCCAAGTTTGGAATTGCATGAAGGTGGGAAGGAAGATCTATGAGGAAGTCTCCAAATTCATCTGTTTTGCTATCTACCCAATTTGATTTGGTTGTCTTCTCACTTGTGTAGCATGAGACAGCCACCAATGCACCTGCAGGGATTACAAACTTTATCAGGATTAACATGAAAAGAAATGGAAAACTCTTTTCTTTTTCTTTTTTTCTTTAGAAGAACAATATCAACGTGGCACACATTCAAAACTCACTGAACTTCAAATTCAATTGCCAAACTAAAGAGAATCTCAGCCCTAATCGTAACTCATAGCTAGATAGAGTAGCCACTGATTCAGTTAGTTGATTGGCCCCATGAATCATCGAACATGATAATTTAGAAATATTATTCATTATGGTGAGCGATATATTGCCTAAATAGTATTTGAGATTAAATTTGTCTCAATCTTATGTATATAATGTCGGCACCTCACATAATATATGAGCTCAAATGTTAAAAAGGACCCAGGGATGATCCTCAAAGAATCAAAACTCTATGAGTTACACTTTAAGTAGTGCTACATAATATATTTATCAACTACGCCCCAAAATTAGGTTTGTGGTCCAAGACACTACGTGATTATATTACTGACTAATTACAAATCACCATATCTTATTTTATTTCCTAATCACCTAACACAATCACAATACACATATTACATGACCATGCCTCCGACAACCAATTAACTTCTCCAAAACTAGTTGTTGTTAGAACAATATCACCTTCTCGTACAAGAGACATGTCAAACCTGAGAGGAATTGCTAGACAGGAAAATACCTTTGGTGATTTGATTCAACAACTACAATCGAGTAGATACTCTGCGTGGTTGATGGCCTAGGCTCTCCTTCCAAAAAAAGGAAAAAAAGAAAAAAAGAAAACTCATTCAACAAAATACCAGTCTTTTTAAATTTGTATTTGGTCATTATGTTCAAACTCATGAATCCACCACGAGTCTCATTTTTATGATTTTAAATTATTCATTTTATAAGATCATTCGTGTATATTATTCATAAAAGGTTAGGTCATACCATCAATCATAACATTCATTATATTGCGTCGCCTACAAAAGAATAAAGGGAGAATTTCAAGACAGTGGGACAGACAAAAAAATTACAAAAAAATATGAGATAAAAGTGTTTTTGTGATGAGGTGCAAGTGAAAGGTTGTGGGGGTGCAAGTGTGACTTGCAACTCTCCATATCTATGTAAATTAACTTTTTCTCCCACTGAATTGTAGTTCCTCTAAAAATAAATAACTAATATGTTTTTAAAAATAAGTCATCCATACTTTTAAAGACAAATGTGATAAAATGAAAAGATTATAATTATCAAATCAATTTAATTTTTTACATAAATGATATATACAAAAAAACCCTACAAAATGAATAGTTTAAATTATCAAAATAAGCCTCCCACAACTCTAAACATGACATGAACAGGAGACTCACCGTTCTCTTTGCTTTTTCCCTTAAGTTTTAAAAAAACTTTGTTTTGGCTTGTAGTATTGAGAAAAACTTCAAAGATGGAGACATTATTAAAACAACATTTTACTTTCCCATAAATGTTTGCTGCTACAAGTTAACGCATTAAACCCAATATCCTATATTTCCCTTGAATAGATCTTAGTATCTTCCTATGGTGCTTCTAAACCAACTTTGGCCATGCTCTATTTGAGCAAACTATGATAAATATAAGAAAAATGATTATGAGATAAATATTTATTTGTGAGTTGTGATCAAAGAGTGGGGTGACCGAGGGAGAAGAGAATGCAAAATCCCCGAGATTTATTCTGAAAACAAACGAGATTAATACTTCTTTTTCAGATCACCAACTTACTCGACCTTCCAAGGAATAGTGGGACGACGGAGGAAGAAGAGAATGAAAACTTATTTTGAAAGCAAAAATAATTCCCAAAATTGTTTTTGTTTGTAAATTCATTACTGAAATAAGAAAACATTTGTTTTATACATAAATTTCATTCTATACGAGTTTTATGTATAAAAATTCTGTTTACAAACCTGACACGGGGCGTGGATCCGTTCGAGCTTTTTCATCGAAACAAGCCTCACAAAGAACTGTGCCAGAGACGAGGACGGTGGAGAGCTTCTCCTCTCCATATCCGGCTATTCTCACCAACTCATCTCTGCCGGATAGTTCAACCAAAGGGTTCTCAACTCCGGCCACCGCTGCCGGAGCTCCGATGAAGAAGAAGAAGAAGAAGAGTATGGAAGACATGATGATCACAAGATTGTTGTTGCAGCCGAGAAAACGGGTCATGATCTTTTGTGTTGCTATAAACTTTGAGTTAACGCAAGATGGAATGGTGAGACAATGAAAAGCTACCATAATAAAACATCTTTGGTTTATTAATTTATTTATAAAGAAAGTGCATTGTTCGTGTGCCCCTTTCAAATATTTCAAGATTACTAGTATGCCCCTCAGCCTTCACTTACATTTTGCCCCACATCCAAATTCAAAGCAATATTAAACTCAAAAGAAATTAATAATAATAATAATAATACTTTCTTTTTTTTCAAGTTTTCTTTAATATTTTTTATTAGTTAGGGGTTTGAGTAGGAAATTAAAACAAATTAAACTATTTGAATTTGTTTTGTATTCGACTCGTTAAAAACTCATTTGAGATTAACTCGTCACATAAATTAGTCATAAATACATTTTAAAATTCGTTAAGTTTTCAATCCAAACTTGAACGATCTACTACTCAAGTTGACTTGGTTATATGCACTATAAAAAATCAAACACTCCATGATCAGCTCGATTAAGTGGGTTTGAGATTGACTTTTTAGTGACTTTTTATTTTATTTTTTTAGTTAAAAAAAAGATATTGTGTTTAGAAAGTGGCCAAAAAAAAAAAAAAAACGAGTGAAAAAAAATTTAATGTGACATTTGACTTTTTTTAACTAATGTGTTAGCTTATTTTTTCTACGAAGGAAAATATCGTAAATGCAAGCGTGCCAGCAAGGATTGAGAAATCTTTACAGACTAAATTCAAGTAATAAGCATTATGTTGACTTCTTTTGCCTCAATGAAGAGGATTTTAAAATTGTAAAGTGTAAAAAAAAGAAAAATTAAAAGAAGAAGGAAGGAGACGGAGAAAGATGATTGAGTGAACAATTTGAGTGATTAAGTGAACAATCAAAGTAACAAATAATTACCTCTACTTCTACGCTTTGAAAAAAAAAAGTGCATACAATAAAGTGTATGAAATATAAATGACTAGAAGAATAGAAATCAATTATCTTTGATTTGAGTTTTATGTCCTTTACAATGTAGTCATGAATGACTATTTATAGTCAACATTTGTAAGAAAAAAACTACCTAATAAGTATAATATTTTTCCATCTCCCACACTTCACACTCCATGATTTTCCACTTCATCTTTATATTTCCATAACTTTCTTTAATATCCAATTCATGCTCCATATTCTCTATTTTGTCCTCCATTATCTTTTCACATATGTTTAATGATTCACAACTTCTCATAACCACTAAATGAGTAGGAGAACTACATGTCCTGTAATTATATAAATAATAACTAATAATAAAATTATTTATTTACGGTGCCAACATAATGACAACCAACTTGGTGGCTTGTTAATTTTTTTTTTTATAGCAAAAATTGAATTTTTTTTTTTTTTTTAGTGATATGCCAAACGCCTATTACGACTTGCTTTAGATCGGATCGAAGATAAATAAATTAAATTTAAATAATTCATTACTCAACTCAACTTGACAATTTTAAGTAATGCTATTTATCCACTTTTATCCTTTCGCACTTTGCTTAACCTTGTCAGAGGCTAAAAGCAAAAAAATAGTTGGAGAGATTTAAAGGGGTGTGTTAATAACTCAATGGCATATTCTTAATTAAAGTCTATATATATGCACAATAGGCTCTGCAATGTAAAAATAAAAAAAAAAAATAATTAAGATATGATGATTAGGGCATTTGGGTCATTTGACAAAATTAGTTGACATGTCATCCAAACACGACAAGGGAATTCCCAAGTTACGGAAAAAATTAAGGGGTATATTGGTCAAAATACAATGATTGTTGGGAGTTAGAAGGGAAGTTAAACTGTGGTAGGTTGGTTGCCTACTCACAATCCTCTTTAGTCTTTACGTATTCTTTTAATCTCTCCTTTGTTTTTGAATTTTTGTATTAATTCTTTTTAATCTCAAAATCTCACATTTATGAAGCCCATAGAAACCACTAACAGAGTGACACGTCTTCTACTAAAATGCACCCCCCTGGCGGAGAAGCATAGGTTTTTCACTCTATTTTCAAGCCTTCCCCAACTATCCCCATCTACATAACATAATATATATTTTATAACAATATGGTATGTGATCATCATATACATCTCTTGCTTCATAAATGTCTTTGTACAAAACTTTACGACAATGTGTATCAAAGTTGCTTGAGCTTCTTTAAGACAAAAAGGGCAAATTTAATGTAACTACAGTTCTAGCACTTATGATGACATAATTATGGCAAACATGTGTTTGGGAATTTTTTACAATTAAAATCTAATTTGTTTGGATATTAAGGGGTCTCTTTGTATTTTTCCTAAATATTGTTTGGAAACAGACTTTTTCAGTGACTTTTAATTTTTCAAGTTAAAATATGAGATAAAAAAAATTAATATATTTGGGATAATTTTTAATTTTTTTATGAAAAGATGTGCGAAATGTAGAATGAATAAAAATGAATCTTTAACTTTGAGATATTTTAGGCTTTTTAGTGATTTTTTAAGTTTTAAGCTAAAATGCCAACTCTCCAAATGAAGCCATGTCTAGATATATTGAAAGAGTGTTCATGTATTTTTATCAAAAGTTAAGAGTGTTTGTGATTTTGCCTTCTTTTGTTTTTCTCTAAAATAATAAACAAGAAGATCACATTATTTCAAAAGGAAAACAAAAATATATAATTGAATGATATTATATATATATATATATATAATAAATAAATAAATCAAATAGATTGCATCCCTTATATAAAATAACTTTAAAAGAAGGAAAGCAAGCAACATAGATGAAAGGCCGCAATCAGCACTAATGCCCAGTAGTTTATGCGGTGTAATATCTCCATACCCCTAATGGTCTTGTATCACCGATTCAATATATTGATATGATACTTTTCGATCAACCTAAATTATAATCACGAAATGAGCAAAGCTACTAGCACAATCCATCTAGTCGACTGAATAAAAACATAATCGGCCTCATTCAACTCTTTTTGCACAGATTCATTAATTAGAAATACAATATGCACATGTCAACTCTTTTTACGTAACTTCATTATTTAGATATATCACATGCGTCGCGGTAGTACTTGGAGAGTACGAACAATTTTACATGTGTTGCACTTACTAACCTAATTGAGAAGTGAATTCATCATCTGAAATCTGACCCAAAAAACAAGTCTAATTAATACCAAGTGTATATCACTTTAAACCAAAATTTTGAATTCAGTTGCCCGATACTATCACTAAAAACCCTTCGGGGCATCCATTATTTGATTTGAATTTTTTTGCAAGCTGAAACTTCTCCTAACTTCGCAATAATCAATTTAGTTAAGTTAATTTTGTTTCATAAAATATAAATAAAAACTGCACTTAACACTTCGATAAGCTAAAAAAAGAATTTATTTATTTTTCCTTCCCTCAAATGGAGGGGGCATTATTGTATACACATAATCAAACAATATGTGATTGAAATTGTAGAACAATAGTGCCTATGGTACAACTTCATGGGCTGAGAAACAATTATTGGTTGTTCAAACACTGCCTATTCAAGTACAAGTAGCTATTTTTATCAGAAGAAATCGCTGTAGTGGGCACCGGAGAGAACCCAGAGTACTTCCCATCTCTCTTCACTAAGCATATGTCGACGATATGCTTCAGAAGATCGTGTTTCTGAACAAAAGGTTGAGCTGCATATTCCGTGAATGGCATCCACTGCAAGCAGTAGGAAACAACAATGTGAGGACTGTTTCACAAGTTATTGCAGGTCTAGTTTTCTTTTTTTAAAACCAAAACTGAGAAAATTTTAGGTGTATAGGTTGTTTTCTCTTGTTACAGACGCACAATATGATAATGAAACTATTGGGCATAAGAAATTTTATTTCCATAATAAAATAATTCAAAGACGAGCTTCTGGTTCAGAAAAAGTTCGATTTCGCTAAAAATCTCCCTGATGGGACTACCCAACTTATGCAACTCATCATCATTATTCAAAAGGGTTCTGTCTTTTTCCTATAAAAAAAGTTCTTAACACAGTATGAGTCTTAAAAGGGCAACTAGCCCTAGAGATATTAAAACCAATAGCATTCCTTAAAACAGATCAGCTAAAACCACTTTGGAAGTGATAATGCAATCATACAAATCAAGAAGGGAAAGAAATGGGTAAACTGGTTTGGCAGTTGGATAACAGTGTGATTCACATCACATTCACACGCTGCTATATTCATAAAATCAAAAACACTCTACTAAACACTATGTTGACAAATATTCACCTCTGCTGCCTCTATTTCTGACTCCTGCTTCTGTATGTCAAAGGACAGGGGTTGCAGTAGGCAGACAAAGAATAAATCTGACTTCTCAAAGAATGCTTTGTGGCTTTGTCTGTAAATCAAGTGAATGAAGAGTGAAAACAAAGTAAATAATTAAACAAACTCATGTAGCAACAAGAACCACACAAGTCAGTCTGAAAGATATGGATGAGAAATGCATACAGCTCTTCAATACGCTAAGGTGATGAAATGTCAGGAACAATTGTATGGTAAATATATGATGTAAGGAAAGCAAATTGTTTTCTTACCTCTAATGTAGGTTTAAGTGATTATTGCATCTAAAACACAACTACTAATTTTTAAAGCATAAGACAAGGACTTTGCAATAACACAACAGAAATAAATGGAAATATTCAATTTTTTCACACCTGAAAGCTAGTATTTCCACAAACTTTGCATCAATCTGCAGCAGCAAAAGCCAGTAAAAGTCACCAAACACATTATTGGATGCATCTATACTTAAATGTGTGAGTGTAATCAATAATACTTAAATGAACAAAAATAAAACTCTTGTTACTTACTCCCGTCTCTTCTTTTACTTCTCTAACTGCGGCATCACAAATATCTTCACCCTGTAGATTAAAAAAAAATTCAATAAATGCACAAATTGCAAACAGCACACATTTTATCCAGATGAACATACCTCATCAACAACTCCTGTAGGAAACTTCCACACTCCTGTTCCACGTAACATTCCACTCTTTTCTTGGACCACCAGCACCTAACAAAAGGTGAAAGTTGCAAGGAAAACTGGTCAATCCATTATCACATGGTCCTCAAGAACGTAAGCACAAGCAGTTAGAAATTGTTTAGAAAATGTGCATTGCATGGAAAGAGTTCTCTCCTTATACCTATAGAATAGAAAGAAACAGTATTATAAACCAAAACTACTAATAGGAAAGGATACTAATCAATGGAGGACACAACACAAATCCAGAGTGGAGAGACAGAATCCAGTATCAAGATAATGAAGATAATAGATGGAGTAATGCTATACAAACAAAAAATTCATACATAATGATGTGGCTCATTGTGAACCTTTCACTACAAAACAAAACACCATTGAAGATGAATTTGTTTAGAATAATGGCATTGCCACATCATTCTTGTGAAGTTTTTTGTAAGAATATAATTTTCCTAATAGATGAGTACAATCTTGCTGTATTGAACTTGGTCAAATAATCAAGTAAAAAACATAGTAAAATAGTGTAAAGATAACGCCTTGTTTTCGTGATTCATATGTGACAATGTAAAGTTTTGGCACATTTCAAGGCTGAATTCTTGCATAATTGGGTGGCACAAGCCAAAGACTACTGGAAAGGGATAAGTCCATCATAAATCTTTTACCGAAGGCAATTTTACACGAGATTCAATAATCAGGATCAAGATGGCTAAAGCAAGTACTTAGTGGAGGAACTAGGAAGTAAACAAGAAGCACACACAGGAAGTAAGGTTCTCAAAAACAAATGGAGCAGAGAAGCAAGAAGCAACCAAATGCATATGAGCAGCATTTTAGGGAGGGAACTCAGGAATTTCATTAGTAATTTGCACAATCCAGAAACTAGGAAGAATCTAAAATAAAGAAAGCCCACAAAGAACATTATCAATTAACCAAGGACACAGGCTCATTCCCAATCTCCCCAAGAGTAGTCAACTAGTAATAAAAATGTCAGCCATTAATGGTCCATTTGATGCAATTCCAGATATGCAAATTTTCCACAGAACATATTTTGAAAAAAAAGAAAAAAAAAAAGAGAAGAAAAGAAGAAAATCAAATTATACAAACAATGAAGAAAGAATTGTTCAACTTCAAAGCTGCTTCATTGATAGCTGTTTTCCCTTGAACCACGAGAGAGAGAGAGAGAGAGAGAGAGAGAGAGGATAAACTGGGTCTGGGGGGAAAAATCACATTCTGTGTGTGCTTAGAATAGGAGCAAGCTCCGGTTTAACATATTAAAGATTTAAATTTAAGAATTTACAGCTAAGTTCATTCCAATATAAGAGTTATTATCAAAATTTATCATGAATATATCCATAGCTTTGTCACAACCTTTGACTAGTGAATATAAACAAAGATCTATTGACCCAAACTTAAAAAATACCTCTTTCTTTTCATTCATAACAAATGCACCAATACCCACACGGTGAGTGGCATTTACAGGAAGACTATTAGCAGTTTCAGGAATCCAGTAAACAAGCATCAAGTATTTTGGCTCAGCATGGTGGAAATAAAATCCCTCCTGCAAGCAAATATGAAACAATATTCAAACACTACAATAGATTATCAGTTAACCATTGAGGATCACACACATAACTGATAACATAATCAACATTAATTAATATTCTCACCCAAGATGGGCTTCTAACTTCTCAAGACTAACCACAAGAAGAAAGCAGATAGGCAAAAAACACACTCACCTTAACTGCAGGTTCAACGAGGTTTACAAGCTCAATAGGCAATTTAATCCAAACACCCTTCTTACCCTGTAAATCAACTTCATATTTCAATTAGAATGAACGTATATCATCAAAAGGTACAATTCAATGCAATAGGGAGACCTAATATGCCCAGGAGAGCTTGCATGTGGAAATCCAGTGTCAATTGCTTGTGTGAGCAATAAAATAAATTTGTGTCGCATCTCAAAATAACAAAATTCATAGAAACACTTCAAAAACTGGGTGTGTCTGTAAAAAGACTATATATTACTCTCCTTTGCGCACATGCTTGTGGTTGTTGACATGGGCTCCGCGCCATTTGGAGACAAATAAGGTAATTTAGGCACAAAAGGAAAAGGTTTGACATGGCCCACAAACTTTTCTACACACACACACACACAAAAAAAAAAAAAACAAACAAACAAACAAACAAACTTTCTTTTGAAATTCTCAAAAACATCAGTTTTTTTAGATTCTTAAAAAAAAAATGCCAAAACACAAAATGCATCTCTAAGAGCATCTCCAACCTTTCAACAATTTTTTCATCTAATTTGATTCCAAATCAGAGTAAAAAAGCTTAATTTGATATAAACTACTCTAATCCTCTCATCAAATTTGTATCAAAATCTTTTTAAAAATTCATCTCTTATCCCAAATTCCCCTTTTCATCAAATTCGAGGAAACACAAATCTTCTCCAATATTTCATCTTTTAAAATTTTTATCAAATTCAAACTTGATGAACGATTTGATGAGTTCTCAAGTTGATAAAAAAAAAAATGACTTTCCATTTATTTGATGAACATTTGATCAAAAAATTGGAGATGACTTTTTAGCACTTTTTATCAAATTAAGAAAAGGTAAAGGATTGGAGATGCTCTAAGGTCTCCAGCCGTGGGAACCTTATGTAAAGCACACATTTGCATAATCAAAATCCATAGAAAAAAATTAATAAAATAAATCTAAGAACTTTTCCATCTTCACACACAAAGAGTTGAACTACCAAGATTCAACTAGAGCTCATATTCAATTCAACAAAAGGAAAGACATTACTTTCACTCACATAATCGAAAGGAATAGCCATTAAAACAGAGAAATTGGAGTTCAATTCAAACAAAAATGTAAAACCTACCTGTTGCCTCCAATGCGAAACCGAAGCTCTGAGCAAAGAAACGAACACAGCAGAGTCAACGGGCTCTGTAGTCATCTCCACGATAACACCTCCGTAGTGATCATTCGTAGCAGTGAGTAGTTTGCTGATCTGCAACACTTCATTTTGCGACGACATTGACCTCAAATTCAAGAATGCACTCCGAAATCGGACCTTGAATCTCCTTATATCTAAAAAATCACAAAACAAGTAGTACTGAAATTAATAAATAAACCCTAAATTAACCCACCCACCCACCCCCCGAAAAAAAAAAAAAAAAAGACAGTGAATTGTGATTGAAAGACCTATGGAAGGAGATTTTGATCGAACAGTGAGGAAGAGACGATTCGAGAGATGACAGTGACAGATATTTCTTGCTGTGGAACAGAGCAAGGAAGGTCTCGAAAGAGATCTGATCATTTTGTTCTTCAAATGAGTTATATATGTATATATAGATATATATATATTTGAATAAGTATTATGCAAGCAAGAAATTCAAGCCTTGTAACGTATTTTACCAGTAAAACAACGTTAAATGGAAGTTTTTTTGTTTTTTGAACGAACGTTAAATGGAAGTTGGGGATTGAGAAACTTACGGTTTGATTCTTCGAAAACGAATTGAATAGAATTGAAAGTTGAAAGTTGAAACTGGGATTCACAGAGCGAAGATGGAAACTAAATTGAGCCGGTGGTATAATACGCACCCGACCAAATTATATGTATTCATTTTTCAAAAAAACACTTTTCAGAAAATTTTAAGTTGGGTTTGGTAGAGTTTTGTAAATATAATTTGAGAGTATGAGTTATATTTTGAGTTTGTGAGTTGTAGAATTATGATTTGAGTGTAAAAAATTTGTTTGGTTATGATTTTTGAATAGAGTTTTGAATTGAGTGTAGAATTGAGTTTTGAAAGTTTGATTTGACATTTGAAGTAATAAAATTTGTTTGTTTATGAGTTTTGGAAAGAGTTTTCAAACTTAATTCAAATTATTATAACTCATAACACAACACACTACTTTCACACTATTAAAAATTCTGATCAACACTCATAACTAAACACTTTTTAAAATTCAATTAAAAAAATTATTATTAACAGAAAATAACATTAATCAATTTTTTAATTGAAAATATTACAAAGTAAATGATTTTTTTTCAAAATAAATATTCAAAAAATTTAAATCATAAATATTTAAATAATTTAAATAATCTAAAAAATTTAATACATAAAAAATTAAAATAATTATTCAAAAAAATTAAATAATTTAAAATATTAATATTTTAAATTTAAAAATAACTCTAGACTCAAATCGTAACCAAACACATAAAACAAAACTCAATTAAGAAATTATTTTTAAAACTCATAAACAAATGCATAACTCGAAACTCCATACTACTTTTACAACTCTACACTCAAATCGTAACCAAATATATAACAAAAAAATTAAAACATTTAAAAACATTTTTATAAAATAGAGTTTGAATTTATTTTTATAAAATATTTTAAAATTTAAAAAATTAAAATCGTAATATTTTGAAATTAAAATATTTAAAAATATTCAAAAAATTAAAAAAATCGTAACATATTTAAATATTAAAATATTTAAAATCTTAACAAAATTAAAAAAATTATAACATATTTAAATATTAAAATATTTAAAATCTTAACAAAATTAAAATATTGATTTGAATTGAGTTTTGAAAATAATTTTGAATTATGTGTTTGGTTATGAGTTTTGAAAAGTAATGATTATATTTTGAATTGAGTTTTGAGAAATAGTTGTAGAATTATGATTTGAAAGCTCAAAATAAACAACACACTCAAATCAATAGGTGGAGCTATAATTTCAACTGCTTACCAAACGGAGCCTTACATTCTTATTTTTTATGTTTTTTTGTTTTTATTGGTTTTTTTTAATATTTTAAGAATTTTTTTTACTTTTTAGACATACCTAACATAAATATACCTAAAAAGTAAAAAAAATTATAAAAAAACATCTTTTAAAAATTCACTAAATACCAAAAATATAAAAAAAAAATAAGAATTCAGTACATTTTTTGTATTTTTATGTATTTGTTAATTTTTTAAAATAATTTTTCACAAATTTTTTACTTTTTAGATACATCTAAATAAGGTGCATCTAAAAAAATTTTAAAAAAAAATTTTAAATTTTAAAAATATTCATTAAAAACACAAAAACTAAAAAACTTAATTTTCAAAAAATTTAATTCATAAAACTCAAAACAAGCACCTGTCGAAATTCTTCAATCAAAATAACTGAGAAAAAAAATAATGATTGTTATTTTGGAGACAGGCCCACCTATAAGGTTTGAAATAACAAAATGCCCCAAATGTGGACGACTGATATATAACGGCGTTCACAGACCAGTTTATTTAAGCCACGTTTGAGAACATCACTCTTTAATTTAAAATTTTAAAATTATTAAAAAAGTTAAAAAAATCAATAAATTATAAAAAAAAAATTAAAATTCTTTTTTTTTCTACTTTTTGTACATCTTTTAATAAAAAATTAAAAAATTATTCTAAACATATTAATTTTTTTACTTCATATTTTAGTTCAAAATCAAAAGGTTACTAAGCACTCGTTTCGCATAGCAAATTTTGGGATTAGAAGTAGGGGTGCAACTCGGGCAGGTTCGGTTAGATTGAGAGGTTGTCCAAACTCAGCTCAAGTTGTGCTGAAACCTGCCCAGGCCCGTCCAAGCCCGAATTGTAACCCGATATTGCTTGCACAAGCCCGACACGAGTTAAATCCGAATTGCCCGAGTTGCCTGAATTGTAAAAGAATTTCAATTTTTTTTTCCAGCTACATTATTAAATTATTAAAATTTGACTCTATCTACATTTTTATTTATTTATAGAAAATCATTAATATTATCAAATCAAATAATTTATATAATGTAATAGAGATGTCGCTATCGTAATCTTTACAATTTATAAGTGAAATAAAAATTTTAAAAATTTTTTTTTATATTATTTGTATATATAATATATATTTAACATGATTTAATAATATAAATTACTTTAATATCAAGTAATGATTACTAATTTATATGTATATTTAATATTTTTTATATATCTCTATATGTATAACTCAGATTTCGTGTTACTCGGATTGTTTGACGTCTTTGCTAAGTCCGCTCAAATTTAATTCGAGTTTTTGAATTTGTGCCCAAGTCTATATCGATTTAAAAATATCTTATCCAAGCACTAAAAAAAATTCGGACTAAGTTTGGGTTGTTAAGGTTGAGTCCGCCCAAGTTGCACCCCTAGCTAGAAGGTTATTTTAGTCAAAAAATATAAAATATACTAAAAAGTTAATAAGACAAAAAATTACATTCAAATCATAATCATTTTATATTTCTCCCACAAAAACAGTCAAAAAAATTAAAATGATCAAAACTCACACGTGATTTTTGTTTATAATTCTCTGACTCTCTCACTCATCAGCTCTCTCTCAAAACCTCTCTCTCTCTCTCTTCATTCCCCCTTTGGTGTCACCTTCCCCCTCTCTGACACCGTCACCTCCGCCAACCGCACATTCTCTTCCAACAGTGTTACCTCTAAAGACTTCCATATCGACCCCCTTCCCTTCCTTCAGATCTATCGTTGTCCTACCAGTGACTAGAGTTGGTCGGCAAAGCCCTAGGAATAGGGTTTCTCACCACCACGAAGGCTCGTCGGCGGGTTAGGGTCAACGGTTCACCACCGTCCTTCACTCTGCTGTCGGCAAGTCTCGAAGCCTCTCGAGTGAGCTTCTTGAAGATGTCGTTGATGAAGCAGTTCATAATCTCCATAGCATTGCTCGAGATATAGATGAACCTGCTTCGAAACCTTGAAGATGTAGATCTTATAAGCACCGTAATGTTCATCCATGTCGTATTGTTTCCTCTCATGCATTGGTATAGCTATAACTATCGGGCAGATCGGGTGATGTCAGATCGAGATCTAAAACTAGGGTCTCGATACCACAAAGAGAGAGAGAGAGAGAATGAAAGTACTTGCGGTGGAGGAGTTGGAGTTGGAGTCGGAGGTCCGCCGCATCTCAGCCAAAGCCACCGGCCATTCATCTCCTCCTCATCGCAGCCTTGTTTAGATCTGAGTTTGATGACAACCCCTCTGATCTTAAGTGGAGATCCCTTGATCTCTAGATCCTCTTTTTTTTCAAGATCCATAAATCCATATCTAGAACTCATCAAGGGTTTGAGAAGATAGGATGTAGTGGCAGTGGTGGTTATTGTTGTCGATTTTAACAGATAATTACTTTCAAATATATATATATTTTTTTGGCAGAACAAGTGTAGATTTATTTAAAAAATATATTTAACATAGATAGGGAATTAATTGTAATTTCGTTGTGTAGTGTGTTGCTTCATTGATCATCTGCCAGATTTTCAACAGATAAAAAATTGACTAGGGTTAAGTTATACCGACGATCTATCCATTCAAAAAATTGAATAGATAAAAATAGATTTCAACATATAAGAAAAATTAGCACAAGAATTTCAACATATAGGAAAAAATATCACAATAATTTCAACAGATAGGGAAAATTAAAGAGAGAAACCCATAGAATTTGAACAAATAGATAAAGAAAAATACATAATTTAAACAGATGGGGAAAAAAATGAACATATAAGGAAAAAAATGCAACATATAGATATAAATTTGATCAGATAATCAAAAAAAATAGAACAGATAGAGATAAATTTGAACAGGTAGTCAAAAAAAAGTTAACAGATAAATTAAGAAGTAAAATTGAAAATAAAATATTTTTCACAACAAATAAAATAACTTCTTCCCAAACTATTTCACAAAAGACGAATTTCTCACTAATAAAAAATATTCATTAAACGTAATGTCTTATTGTTGGCTACATATTTTGTAAAAGCCAGTTACAATTCGACACGTGGCAGAGTAAGGGCATTGTGGGGAGATTATTCAAGTCTTCAATCCTGATCATACACGTGGCAATTAATATTGGTTCTCACGAGATCTGAGTAGTACTAGATCAGTAAAGAGATGCAAGGTGACGTGGCTTCAACGGTTACTCATATTCAAATTCAAATACAGGAAGGAAGCTCAACTGCAAGTGATGGCATAGTGGAACTACTTATTGTAACAAGCCCGCGGGGGACCTCGCTACAGCTCGGACTCGATTTGGTTGCCACGGTTCTTAATCTTGAACCAAAGAGTCCAAATCCGGCAAATCGTTTTGGAAAACAGATTTTGAAAGAAGTGCCAAACATGGATTGCTTCGCCAGATACAGAGTCGCCACCTAAATATTTTATTTTGGGAAATTTAGGAAACCCTAACTCGGTGCCAAAGGCCACGTGTCCGTCATCACCAAAGTTGCCTCGGCTCGGGAACTTGGGTACGATTGGGGAAGGTCACTTCGTGAGCACCCCCGCTCGCCCGGTCAAAGACCGGCCTCTACTAACCATGATATCTTATTTTGAAAACATTGTGAATTCTTATTCCGGTTATTAGCCTAGGTTACTATGTGATGCTCGCAGCAAACAAGTATAGACTGAGTCGCCTGAATTGGAACAAAGCATTTCATGTTTGTTTGTTTGAAAATGGTTTGATGGTGCTACCCGCAGGTAGGCTAAGACGTGGATTTGCCACCCTCAGGTGGGCTTAGAAAACATGATTTTGCCACTATCTAGTGGGCTTAAAACAAACATTTGATGAATTGTCCCAATTCAAGTAACACAACCTCCACCCACAGGCATTCAAGGCAGTTATATCATATAAGCATATAGCCTCATGGTAAGCATGCTATTCATGGCAACACTCACACGCATGCAAGGATGCTAAAAGCATAAAAACTCACCGAGTACTCCAAGCCAAAATAAAAGCTTATTAGAAATCATGCATGATCCTGATTATACAGGAATGCCTAATGTAACACATGCAATAATGCAACTATAGCAGGCTCGGCTATTCTAAACATGGCATGTGAAATGCTACAGCTAACATGTACTCAATTTGAAATTGAAATACAAATGCAGTTTGTATGATGCGCCGAGCCCGGTGCGTGCAAAACAGATGAATGATGCAAACATGCTGTCATACTGTATGCTAATTGAAATATGCCCTATATCTAACCATCATAAGCGGGTAAATAAAAGGGAAGAAAGACGTGGGGTTGGAAGACATACATCACACTCACCCACACTTATTACAATTATGCCCTCACACAGAGGGTCCGAATAAATAATAATACAGTCCGAAATAATAGAATAGTACAGTCCGAATAATATACAAATTCCTAATTAATTAACAAATTAAACTAAGAAAGCTGTAAA
The DNA here is from genome assembly GCA_030407325.1 of Camellia japonica. NCBI lineage: Eukaryota > Viridiplantae > Streptophyta > Magnoliopsida > Ericales > Theaceae > Camellia > Camellia japonica. The sequence continues at coordinate 3,929,053 of JAPPVO010000014.1, read as the reverse complement.
CTGGCATGCAAGCCAGGGGCTGCCTCGATTCCGTTCCGGTCAATGAAATGATGCATGCTGGGCTGCTTTACGCGGAAATCCACTGGGATGCCCCATTTAGCCTCTGTTTGCAATGTTCCTCGAAATGCGTGTCAAGCCTCGGAAGACCGCTGATTCTTGATATGCTGCAACAGAGAGCAGGAAAGGGGCATAGCAATGTATTTCACAGATATATGCATGCCTCGATCCTCGTGCCACCAATCACGCATCTCGATGCATGATGGCCGAGGAGTCGAATTGCACAACTCGATGTAGGATGAATGCATATGAATGCTACAACAAAACCTAACTCCATCATGGGTGAGTGTCGGTGACTTGGGAATTGAGACCGCAGGCCAGGCCACCTGGGCCTTCTCAGAGAGGTCGAGTGCTGGGCCCTTTTCGAGGAGCTGGGCCATCCAGGCCTTCTCAGGGAGCAGGGCCATCTAGGCCTGTCCGAGGAGCTCGAGGAGCAGGGTCGTCTCGCAGACGCAGGGCACCCATTATTGAGGAGGAGGAGGAGGAGGTCGCAGACCGTGAGTCAGAGACATCTGCTGGGGAGGGAGGCTCCGGTCTTGGTTCCGGGAGTGGAGACGAGGCTGAGGGGATCCGGAGGATGACAGCTCTGACCCGGATGGTGATGATGGTGCAGAGGTTGTCCCGCAGAAGAGGATGAGAGGGCCTCCTCATTCCCGTTCCCGAGGATATTGATGCTATTTCCTGCTTTATTTTACTTTTTGCTAGTAGTTTGTAGCACTTTGCACATTGTTAGGCAGTTTTATTTTCTGTAAAACTTGTACCTTATTTGTTGTAAAACATGATGGAATGAAACAGCTTTTGAAAAATGTTTGTATTTGAAATCTTTAGCATCGCATCGCATCATTTTGCACAAAAATGGAATTGAATGGGAATGTGCCTTGTGTATTTACCAGGTCAGGTAATGAACCGACGCAACAAATCAAACAACTCGACTCACTAAGAAATAACAGAATCTTAGCAGGTTTACAACTCGATAAGCAAAGTACAACAATGTTAACGACTCGATAAACAAGACTTAACAAAATTGCGTAAACAAAAGGTAATAACTCAAAACACAAAATGCGACAGCTCGACAAAACTTACAACTCGATAAACAAAGCAACAACTCGATAAGCAAAAGTACAACAAAGCGTACTTCGGAAGAACGATCTGGATGATGGAACGCATCCGAAACTGAGAGAAATGGAGGCCTTCGACATCCCCGATGCGTAGAAATGCCTCAAACTCTCTTCCGGAGGGCAAAACAGGACCAATGCAGGGCCGAACACATTTTGCATTGGGGACTAAAGGGTGGCCGGCCTACTAGAATAGATGGCCGGCCGGCCACCTCTCCCGCAACCCTCAGAATTTTGACACGTGTCCTTTGAATAGTGTTTTCACCCCTCTATAAAAGCCCCAACCTGGAACTTATTCATTTCATCACTGTTTCTCACAAAAATGGAGGCATTTCTCGCAGAAAATCTCACATCTTGGATCTCTTCTCTAGACGGCTCGGAAAAGTTGAACTTCCGGGTTTCGGCTTAAATGCACTATTCACGCTGCGCCGGACTCCCGCTACATCTTCCTTTCCTCCATGCCGCGGCGAGGTTTTGGAACCCGGTGACGCATGTCTTCAGCTTCGGAGGGCAAGAGGTATGTCCCACTTTGAAGATTTTCAAGTTTTGATGGAGTCTGACGCTCAGAAGAGATCTTGCCTCAAGTCTCGTTTTGGCCACGCCCAAGCTTTAGGGCGGATGTGCGGACTCAACGCGCATGATGCTCGATCCTCTGATTTGTAACGGAATGTTGGATATCCCAAGCCTGATTTACCGATTCTCTGATGCTGGTGACCGCGGCGACCATCATTGGCAAGGTTTCCGACAACATGCCCTCTGCTTGTGCATGCTATCTCATTTTCTGTTTGTCTCGGCTTTGGAGGAGCTAGCATCCGTTTGATTGAAGTCGCTCAAGGCTTGAGAGAAGGAAAGAGTTGTATCGCCATGACATGGCCGAGACACTGATGGGCTTGGATGCTTCTACCGCCGGGAGACAACTAGATTTGCAGGGAGTCCACTACTGCTGCAGGTAATGTTTCCCACCCGAGCTCACATATGTATTTGCTCACATCACTCGGCCCTCAGGCTCGGTTTTTCTCACAAAACCTTTTTCTTACTTTTCTCTCATCGTACATCTCTCTATTCTTTACTCTCTCATTTTTCATCCCTCCCCAGATATGGTTGATGGATAAATTGCAAGTTGTGGACTCTTGCCCTGCTTACTCAGCCCGCGGCTACTTCTTTCGACAACGCCTAGTCGACGCCCTTGATGAGGGATGGTGGTTTGAATGGATGTGCAATTTGTCTGCCGATCACATTGCTTGGCGCTGTCCTTGGCTTAACCTTCCGGCGATGAGCTATAGCATGTTCCAGATACTGGGATCCGTTGATCGGCTTGACTCATTGTGTATTCTATTTCCCATTCCGTATTCTGCGCCAGTTTGGTCATGATCAGACTTGCCCTCCGGAGGGAATTGAGTACCCGGTCATTTCCAGTTCGAGGTGCACACCTTGCCCGACATACTACAGCCTGGAGGACTAGAGAGCTCCTGCCCCCTGCCCCTATTTTCAGTTGCACTTTGTCTGATGAGTGCTGGGATTGGCTCAACGAAGAAGCACAGGTGGGCCTAGGTTGGCATCAGAGGCTTCAACTAGCTCTGGCAGGGGGCGCAGGGACACCTGACTTGACTATGCCCCGGATTTATTGCTTTACTAGTACTTTCAAGTTTTCTTCCTGAGTGTAATAAAAAGCAACTTCAATTGTATGCAAGAGCAAGAGAACTCTGTTTTGAAATCAATGAAATTGAAGGTTGTGGTACTGAAAATTCTCCGCTTTGGTCCAAAAATGGTCTTAGTTGTAAAAAGATTAATTTGAACAAAGTCAACTTTTATTAAAACTTTTCAAAACTATTTTCGATATGGATCAGAACTGGACACGCCTGAGATCTGTCACTGAGATGCACAACCCCGGATCCTAGCAACTGGAAAGTTGCCCCTAGTTTGAATGGTACCGCAGCACTTCATTGCAACGGAAAGTTGCCCCTAGTCTGAATAGCACTGTACCGGAGATCACGATAAATGCTGATGAATAGAGATGACTGAGATGATCAAATGGACAAAGTTGATCGGGGAAAAGATTGTGGCTGAACTTCAAGACGAAGTTGCCTACGTATCCCAAAGATGGGAATCAAGCCTTACGTAGTTCAGGCTTAGGTTCGCTCGGGTATTTTCACTCTCCTTTTGCGCTCTAACTTTTGCCAAGGCCGCCCTTTGCGGGTTTTCAACCTTGCGAGCTCAGTTTTTATAATTTCAAATTTTCTGTGCTCTGAGTTTTGCCTAGGTCGCCCTTTCGGGTTTTCGGCCTAGCGAGCCTCTCAGGGTAGTATTTCTTCAACTTGTCCATGTTGATCGGTTGGGAAAACTCTAAGCCATCTAGATCCATCAGAACCACAGCTCCACCAGACCAGATTGACTTGATAATGTAGGGACCAGTCCAATTAGGTCTGAACTTGCCCCTTGGGTCGTGGATGGGAGCTCGGTTGTCTTTGAGCACCAAATCTCCTTCCTTCAAATTCCTGGACTTAACCTTCTTGTTAAAAGCCCGGGCGAAATTCCTAATTAATTAACAAATTAAACTAAGAAAGCTGTAAACTGGCATGCAAGCCAGGGGCTGCCTCGATTCCGTTCCGGTCAATGAAATGATGCATGCTGGGCTGCTTTACGCGGAAATCCACTGGGATGCCCCATTTAGCCTCTGTTTGCAATGTTCCTCGAAATGCGTGTCAAGCCTCGGAAGACCGCTGATTCTTGATATGCTGCAACAGAGAGCAGGAAAGGGGCATAGCAATGTATTTCACAGATATATGCATGCCTCGATCCTCGTGCCACCAATCACGCATCTCGATGCATGATGGCCGAGGAGTCGAATTGCACAACTCGATTAGGATGAATGCATATGAATGCTACAACAAAACCTAACTCCATCATGGGTGAGTGTCGGTGACTTGGGAATTGAGACCGCAGGCCGGGCCACCCGGGCCTTCTCAGAGAGGTCGAGGTGCTGGGCCATCTGGGCCCTTTCGAGGAGCTGGGCCATCCAGGCCTTCTCAGGGAGCAGGGCCATCTAGGCCTACCCGAGGAGCGGGGCCGTCTCGCAGACGTAGGGCACCCATTATTGAGGAGGAGGAGGAGGAGGTCGCAGACCGTGAGTCAGAGACATCTGCTGGGGAGGGAGGCTCTGGTCTTAGTTCCGGGAGTGGAGACGGGGCTGAGGGGGATCTGGAGGATATAGCTCCGACCCAGATGGTGATGATGGTGCAGAGGTTGTCCCGCAGAAGAGGATGAGAGGGCCTCCTCATTCCCGTTCCCAGGATATTATGTATTTCCTGCTTTATTTTACTTTTTGCTAGTAGTTTGTAGTACTTTGCACATTGTTAGGCAGTTTCAAATCCTGTAAAACTTGTACCTTTGTTTGTTGTAAAACATGACGGAATGAAACAGCTTTTGAAAAGGTGTTTGTATTTGAAACTCTTAGTATCGCATCGCATCATTTTGCACAAAAATGGAATTGAATGGGAATGTGCCTTGTGTATTTACCGGGTCAGGTAATGAACCGACGCAATAAATCAAACAACTCGACTCACTAAGACGTAACAGAATCTTAGCAAGTTTACAACTTGATAAGCAAAGTACAACAATGTTAACGACTCGATAAACAAGACATAACAAAATTGCATAAACAAAAGGTAATAACTCGAAACACAAAATGCGACAGCTCGACAAAACTTACAACTCGATAAACAAAGCAACAACTCGATAAGCAAAACACAACAAAGCGTACTTCGGACGTTGATGAAGCAGTTCATAATCTCCATAGCATTGCTCGAGATATAGATGAACCTGCTTCGAAACCTTGAAGATGTAGATCTTATAAGCACCGTAATGTTCATCCATGTCGTATTGTTTCCTCTCATGCATTGGTATAGCTATAACTATCGGGCAGATCGGGTGATGTCAGATCGAGATCTAAAACTAGGGTCTCGATACCACAAAGAGAGAGAGAGAGAGAATGAAAGTACTTGCGGTGGAGGAGTTGGAGTTGGAGTCGGAGGTCCGCCGCATCTCAGCCAAAGCCACCGGCCATTCATCTCCTCCTCATCGCAGCCTTGTTTAGATCTGAGTTTGATAACAACCCCTCTGATCTTAAGTGGAGATCCCTTGATCTCTAGATCCTCTTTTTTTTCAAGATCCATAAATCCATATCTAGAACTCATCAAGGGTTTGAGAAGATAGGATGTAGTGGCAGTGGTGGTTATTGTTGTCGATTTTAACAGATAATTACTTTCAAATATATATATATATTTTTTTGGCAGAACAAGTGTAGATTTATTTAAAAAATATATTTAACATAGATAGGGAATTAATTGTAATTTCGTTGTGTAGTGTGTTGCTTCATTGATCATCTGCCAGATTTTCAACAGATAAAAAATTGACTAGGGTTAAGTTATACCGACGATCTATCCATTCAAAAAATTGAATAGATAAAAATAGATTTCAACATATAAGAAAAATTAGCACAAGAATTTCAACATATAGGAAAAAATATCACAATAATTTCAACAGATAGGGAAAATTAAAGAGAGAAACCCATAGAATTTGAACAAATAGATAAAGAAAAATACATAATTTAAACAGATGGGGAAAAAAATGAACATATAAGGAAAAAAATGCAACATATAGATATAAATTTGATCAGATAATCAAAAAAAATAGAACAGATAGAGATAAATTTGAACAGGTAGTCAAAAAAAAGTTAACAGATAAATTAAGAAGTAAAATTGAAAATAAAATATTTTTCACAACAAATAAAATAACTTCTTCCCAAACTATTTCACAAAAGACGAATTTCTCACTAATAAAAAATATTCATTAAACGTAATGTCTTATTGTTGGCTACATATTTTGTAAAAGCCAGTTACAATTCGACACGTGGCAGAGTAAGGGCATTGTGGGGAGATTATTCAAGTCTTCAATCCTGATCATACACGTGGCAATTAATATTGGTTCTCACGAGATCTGAGTAGTACTAGATCAGTAAAGAGATGCAAGGTGACGTGGCTTCAACGGTTACTCATATTCAAATTCAAATACAGGAAGGAAGCTCAACTGCAAGTGATGGCATAGTGGAACTACTTATTGTAACAAGCCCGCGGGGGACCTCGCTACAGCTCGGACTCGATTTGGTTGCCACGGTTCTTAATCTTGAACCAAAGAGTCCAAATCCGGCAAATCGTTTTGGAAAACAGATTTTGAAAGAAGTGCCAAACATGGATTGCTTCGCCAGATACAGAGTCGCCACCTAAATATTTTATTTTGGGAAATTTAGGAAACCCTAACTCGGTGCCAAAGGCCACGTGTCCGTCATCACCAAAGTTGCCTCGGCTCGGGAACTTGGGTACGATTGGGGAAGGTCACTTCGTGAGCACCCCCGCTCGCCCGGTCAAAGACCGGCCTCTACTAACCATGATATCTTATTTTGAAAACATTGTGAATTCTTATTCCGGTTATTAGCCTAGGTTACTATGTGATGCTCGCAGCAAACAAGTATAGACTGAGTCGCCTGAATTGGAACAAAGCATTTCATGTTTGTTTGTTTGAAAATGGTTTGATGGTGCTACCCGCAGGTAGGCTAAGACGTGGATTTGCCACCCTCAGGTGGGCTTAGAAAACATGATTTTGCCACTATCTAGTGGGCTTAAAACAAACATTTGATGAATTGTCCCAATTCAAGTAACACAACCTCCACCCACAGGCATTCAAGGCAGTTATATCATATAAGCATATAGCCTCATGGTAAGCATGCTATTCATGGCAACACTCACACGCATGCAAGGATGCTAAAGCATAAAAACTCACCGAGTACTCCAAGCCAAAATAAAAGCTTATTAGAAATCATGCATGATCCTGATTATACAGGAATGCCTAATGTAACACATGCAATAATGCAACTATAGCAGGCTCGGCTATTCTAAACATGGCATGTGAAATGCTACAGCTAACATGTACTCAATTTGAAATTGAAATACAAATGCAGTTTGTATGATGCGCCGAGCCCGGTGCGTGCAAAACAGATGAATGATGCAAACATGCTGTCATACTGTATGCTAATTGAAATATGCCCTATATCTAACCATCATAAGCGGGTAAATAAAAGGGAAGAAAGACGTGGGGTTGGAAGACATACATCACACTCACCCACACTTATTACAATTATGCCCTCACACAGAGGGTCCGAATAAATAATAATACAGTCCGAAATAATAGAATAGTACAGTCCGAATAATATACAAATTCCTAATTAATTAACAAATTAAACTAAGAAAGCTGTAAACTGGCATGCAAGCCAGGGGCTGCCTCGATTCCGTTCCGGTCAATGAAATGATGCATGCTGGGCTGCTTTACGCGGAAATCCACTGGGATGCCCCATTTAGCCTCTGTTTGCAATGTTCCTCGAAATGCGTGTCAAGCCTCGGAAGACCGCTGATTCTTGATATGCTGCAACAGAGAGCAGGAAAGGGGCATAGCAATGTATTTCACAGATATATGCATGCCTCGATCCTCGTGCCACCAATCACGCATCTCGATGCATGATGGCCGAGGAGTCGAATTGCACAACTCGATGTAGGATGAATGCATATGAATGCTACAACAAAACCTAACTCCATCATGGGTGAGTGTCGGTGACTTGGGAATTGAGACCGCAGGCCGGGCCACCCGGGCCTTCTCAGAGAGGTCGAGGTGCTGGGCCATCTGGGCCCTTTCGAGGAGCTGGGCCATCCAGGCCTTCTCAGGGAGCAGGGCCATCTAGGCCTACCCGAGGAGCGGGGCCGTCTCGCAGACGTAGGGCACCCATTATTGAGGAGGAGGAGGAGGAGGTCGCAGACCGTGAGTCAGAGACATCTGCTGGGGAGGGAGGCTCTGGTCTTAGTTCCGGGAGTGGAGACGGGGCTGAGGGGGATCTGGAGGATAATAGCTCCGACCCAGATGGTGATGATGGTGCAGAGGTTGTCCCGCAGAAGAGGATGAGAGGGCCTCCTCATTCCCGTTCCCAAGGATATTTATGATATTTCCTGCTTTATTTTACTTTTTGCTAGTAGTTTGTAGTACTTTGCACATTGTTAGGCAGTTTCAAATCCTGTAAAACTTGTACCTTTGTTTGTTGTAAAACATGACGGAATGAAACAGCTTTTGAAAAGGTGTTTGTATTTGAAACTCTTAGTATCGCATCGCATCATTTTGCACAAAAATGGAATTGAATGGGAATGTGCCTTGTGTATTTACCGGGTCAGGTAATGAACCGACGCAATAAATCAAACAACTCGACTCACTAAGACGTAACAGAATCTTAGCAAGTTTACAACTTGATAAGCAAAGTACAACAATGTTAACGACTCGATAAACAAGACATAACAAAATTGCATAAACAAAAGGTAATAACTCGAAACACAAAATGCGACAGCTCGACAAAACTTACAACTCGATAAACAAAGCAACAACTCGATAAGCAAAACACAACAAAGCGTACTTCGGACGACGATCTGGATGATGGAACGCATCCAAAATTGAGAGAAATGGAGGCCTTCGACATCCCCGATGCGTAGAAATGCCTCAAACTTCCTTCCGGAGGGCAAAACAGGACCAATGCAGGGCCGAACACATTTTGCATCTGGGGACTAAAGGGTGGCCGGCCGGCCAGTGTGGAAACAAAGGTGGCCGGCCTACTAGAATAGATGGCCGCCGGCCACCTCTCCCGCAACCCTCAGAATTTTGACACGTGTCCTTTGAATAGTTTCACCCTCTATCAAAAGCCCCAACCTTGGAATTTATTCATTTCATCACTGTTTCTCACAAAAATGGAGGCATTTCTCGCAGAAAATCTCACATCTTGGATCTCTTCTCTAGACGGCTCGGAAAAGTTGAACTTCCGGGGTTTCGGCTTGAATGCACTATTTACGCTGCGCCGGACTCCGCTACATCTTCCTTTCCTCTATGCCGCGGCAAGGTTTTGGAACCCGGTGACGCACGTCTTCAGCTTCGGAGGGCAAGAGGTATGTCCCACTTTTGAAGATTTTCAAGTCTTGATGGAGTCTGAACGCTCTGAAGAGATCCTGCCTCAATCTCGCTTTGGCCACACCCAAACTCTAGGGCGGATGTGTGGTTTCAACGCGCATGATGCTCGATCTCTGATTGGTGATGGCATGGTGGATATCCCGAGCCTGATTTACCGATTCTCTGGTGCTGGTGATCGCAGCGACCATCATTGGCAAGGTTTCCGACAACATGCCCTCTGCTTGTGCATGCTATCTCATTTTCTGTTTGTCTCGGGCTCCGGAGGAGCTAGCATCCGTTTGATTGAAGTCGCTCAAGGCTTGCGGGAGGGAAAGAGCTGTATCGCCATGACATTGGCCGAGACGCTGCTAGGTTTGGATGCCTTTTACCGCCGAGAGACAACCAGGTTTGCGGGGAGTCCACTACTGCTGCAGGTAATGTTTCCCACCCAAGCTTACATATGTATTTACTCACATCACTCGGCCCTCAGGCTCGATTTTTCTCACAAAACCCTTATCTTACTTTTCTCTCATCGCACATCTCTCTATTCTTTATTCTCTCATTTTTCATCCCTTCCCAGATATGGTTGATGGATAAATTACAAGTTGTGGACTCTTGTCCTGTTTACTCAGCCCGCGGCTACTTCTTTCGACAACGCCTAGTTGACGCCCTTGATGAGGGATGGTGGTTTGAATGGATGTGCAATTTGTCTGCCGATCACATTGCTTGGCGCTGTCCTTGGCTTAACCTTCCGGCGATGAGCTATAGCATGTTCCAGGATACTGGGATCCGTCTGATCGGCTTGACTCATTGTGTATTCTATTTCCCATTCCGTATTCTGCGTCAGTTTGGTCATGATCAGACTTGCCCTCCGGAGGGAATTGAGTACCCGGTTACTTTCCCGGTTCGAGGTGCACACCTTGCCCGACATACTACGGCCTGGAGGACTAGAGAGCTCCTGCCCCCCGCCCCTATTTTCAGTTGCACCCTGTCTGACGAGTGTTGGGATTGGCTCAACGAAGAAGCACAGGTTGGGCCTAGGTTGGCATCAGAGGCTTCAACTAGCTCTGGCAGGGGGCGCAGGGACACCTGACTTGACTATGCCCCGGATTTATTGCTTTACTAGTTTCAGTACTTTCTTCTTTTCTTCTGAGTGTAATAAAAAGCAACTTCAATTGTATGCAAGAGCAAGAGAACTCTGTTTTGAAATCAATGAAATTGAAGGTTGTGGTACTAAAAATTCTCCGCTTTGGTCCAAAAATGGTCTTAGTTGTAAAAAGATTAATTTTGAGCAAAGTCAACTTTTATTAAAACTTTTCAAAACTATTTTCGATATGGATCAGAATTGGACACACCTGAGATCTGTCACTGAGATGCACAACCCCGGATCCCAGCAACTGGAAAGTTGCCCCTAGTTTGAATGGTACCGCAGTACTTCATTGCAACGGAAAGTTGCCCCTAGTCTGAATAGCACTGTACCGGAGATCACGATAAATGCTGATGGACAAAGATGACTGAGATGATCAAATGGACAAAGTTGATCGGGGAAAAAGATTGTGGCTGAACTTCAAGATGAAGTTGCCTACGTATCCCAAGGATGGGAATCAAGCCTTACGTAGTTCAGGCTCAGGTTCGCTCGGGTATTTTCACTCTCCTTTTGCGCTCTAACTTTTGCCAAGGCCGCCCTTTGCGGGTTTTCAACCTTGCGAGCTCAGTTTTTATAATTTCAAATTTTTCTGTGCTCTGAGTTTTGCCTAGGTCGCCCTTTCGGATTTTCGGCCTAGCGAGCCTCTCAAGGGTAGTATTTCTTCAACTTGTCCATATTGATCGGTTGGGAAAACTCTAAGCCATCTAGATCCATCAGAACCACAGCTCCACCTGACCAGATTGACTTGATAATGTAGGGACCAGTCCAATTAGGTCTGAACTTGCCCCTTGGGTCGTGGATGGGAGCTCGGTTGTCTTTGAGCACCAAATCTCCTTCCTTCAAATTCCTGGACTTAACCTTCTTGTTAAAAGCCCGGGCGATTCTACGTTGATAACTTTGGACGTGGTACAGTGCTTTCAACCTTCTTTCATCGAAGAGCATGAGTTCCTCAAATCTGCTCTGTTGCCGGTCTGCCTCGGCTGTTTGACACTCGGCTAATACTCATAATGACGGAACCTCAATCTCGATAGGTAGAACGGCCTCCATCCCATAAACCAGAGAATACGGAGTCGCCCCAGTAGAAGTTCTGATTGAAGTCCGGTAGCCCCACAGAGCAAACGGCAGCTTATCCGGCCAGTCCCGGTAGGTTTCCACAATCTTTTGCAGTATGCGCTTGATATTCTTGTTGGCGGCCTCAACCGCTCCATTGGTTTGCGGCCGATAGGTAGATGACTTATGAAAAGCCACATTGTATTTCTCCAACAAATCAATCACCTCCTTCTTGAAGTGGGAACCATTGTCTGAAATTATTTCGTTTGGGACCCCATAGCGACAGATGAGGTTGTTTCTGATGAATTTTGCGACATGCGAAGCTTTCAACACCGCATAAGATTGGGCCTCAACCCACTTTGTGAAATAATCTATCGCTACCAAGATGAACTCATGTCCATTCGACCCCTTCGCGTAACTGCTATGCTCCGATTACATCAATTCCCAAGACTGAAAACGGCCATGGCGAAGTCATGTTGTACAGTTTTGACGGCGGGATGTTCATGCGATTTGCATGAATTTGACACTTGTGACATCGCCGGACGAAGCCAATACAATCCTCCTCCATGGTGGACCAGTAATAACCTTGTCTAAGGATCTTCCGTGCCAACATTACCCCATTCATGTGTGCACCACATTCACCCCCATGGATGGCTTCCATCAGACGCTTTGACTCTTCGGCATCAACGCACAATTTATGCATTCCCAGATGACCCCTTTTATACAGTTTACCCCCGCAGATGATGAACTGAACTGCCATTCTTCTGATTGCTCTTTTGTCTTTGGCGTTTACCCCTGGCGGGTATGCTTCTTTCTCCAAGAAATTCCAGATGTCGTAATACCAGGGGTGTTCGTCCTGAACTTCATCTATGGCTGCAATCGACTCATAGGCAGGTGCAAATTTCTGGTCGATAATGACTGGACGCATCCGGACTCCACACGGGATGTCTATCATAGAAGATAGAGTTGCTAAAGAATCTGCGAACCTGTTGTTCTCTCTTAATAGATGAGTAAAACTTAGCTTCTCAAACCGAGGAATCAGCAAATCCAAGGTTTGGTGATACATCATCATCTTTTCCTCTTTTACTTTCCAGTCTCCTTTAGCTTGAGACACAACAAGGTTCGAATCTCCAATGACGTCCAACCGTCTTGCCCCTAGTTCCAGGGCTGCTTCTAGACCAGCGATACACGCCTCGTATTCTGCTTCATTGTTCGAGACCTTGAATCGGAGTTTGAAAGCTAGAGGGATACGGGAATTGTCGGGTGCTATCAGCAACACTCCTATCCCATACCCATGTTGATTTGACGCTCCGTCAAAGTACATCGTCCAAGTTTCTCATCGTCGATATGCAGAATTGATTCATCCCGGGAACAAGTACTCAACTGCTTCATCCCCCTCAACCGGTGGTCGGCAAGGAACTCTGCCACTGCTCTTCCTTTCACTGACTTGCGTGTTACGTACGTGAGATCAAATTCGGAGAGCAACAGCAACCAACGAGCTAGCCTACCCGTAAGCGCTGGTTTCTCGAAGAGATATTTGATGGGATCAAGTCGTGAAACCAACATTACAGAGTGAGCTAACAGGTAGTGCCGCAGCTTCCTGGTAGCCCATACCAGAGCTAAGCAAGCTTTTTCCAGCGGCGTATATCGGGTCTCATACTCCAGCATCTTCTTGCTTAGATAATAGATGGCTTTCTCCACCTTATCTTCTGATTCTTGCGCAAGCATGCAGCCCATTGTAGTTTCAGTTACTGACAGATACAAAATCAACGGTTTCCCTGGTTCTGGCGGTGACAACACGGGCGGGTTCTGTAGATACTCTTTAATCTGTTCAAATGCAGCTTGACATCGGCCGTCCCATTGGAACTTCTTTCCTTTCTTCAGGAGACCAAAAAGTGGTTCACAAGTCAAGGTTAATTTTGAGATAAACCGTCTTATGAATTGCACTTTACCCAGAAAGCCTCGCACCTCCTTTTCAGTCCTTGGTGGTGGCATTTCTAAGATGGCCTTGATTTTGGAAGGGTCGACCTCGATGCCCCTTTGCGTAATCAGAAACCCCAGCAGCATTTTCCCGCTGTAACACCGAATGTACATTTCTGAGGGTTTAGCCGCAACCGGAATTCCCTGATCCTTTGGAAAAACTTATGCAAAGCGGTGTAGTGGCCCTCTCTTTCCTTGGACTTGACAATCATGTCGTCCACATACACCTCAACCTCTTTGTGGATCATATCATGTAGTATTGTGGTCGCGGCCCGTTGATAAGTAGCTCCAGCATTCTTCAACCCAAACGGCATGACTCTATAGCAGTACGTCCCCCACGGGGTAGTGAATGCAGTCTTTTCCCGATCTTCGGGTGCCATCACTATCTGGTTGTAGCCTGAGAAGCCATCCATGAATGAGAGCAATGCATGCCCTGCTGTGAAATCCACTAACTCGTCGATATGCGGTAAGGGAAAGTCGTCCTTCGGACTAGCTCTATTCAAATCCCTGAAGTCTACACACACCCGGATCCTGCCATCTTTCTTCGGCACCGGAACAATGTTGGCCAACCAAGTCGGATATTCAGATACCAGCAGGAAGCCTGCGTCGATTTGCTTGGTGACCTCTTCCTTAATCTTGAGAGCCCAGTCCGGGCGGATCCTTCTGAGTTTCTGCTTGACAGGTCGGGCCTCGGGGTCAAGAGGGATCCGGTGCTGTACAATCTCAGGATCGATTCCAGGCATGTCTTCGTAGGACCACGCGAAAACATCTTTGAAATCTTTTAATAAAGCGACTAAGCGCTCGCGTTCCTCCGAAGACAACGTGGACCCGATCTGGACCAACCGCGGGTCTTCCTCAGTACCAATGTTCACGGTAGTGATTTCATCCATTAATGGTTTAACAAATCTCTCCTGCTCTTGCTCAATTAAACGTTGTAAAACCGGAGGAACTTCGTCCTCGTCGTTTTCATCAAAGTTTTGAAAGTCTGAATTAATGCAATTAATCAAGGGCACAGAGAAATACTCGGAAACCACATTCACCTCATTCTCATTAAGTTCATCCAAATCGTCCAATTCTTCTGTTACAACAGACTCAAAAGAAAAGGAAAAAGACGACCTGGACAGGACTGTGGCATCCGGGTTAACATCCCCAGAGGTACCAGACTCAGACTCAGTCGAGCTGGAATCTGATTCCGACTCACAGGACTCGGTGGAATCAGATTCCGGCTCACTACCTGACCCGGTGCTGCTGGACAAAAATCCCTCCTCGTATTGCCAAGTGAGAGAGGGTGCGATTGATGCATCTAAGATAGTTGCTGGTCGGCTCGCAGCCGTTTCATCCCCAATCATGAAAACCACGAAGTTATCCCCCAAGCACTCTTGGTCGATCGGAGGATCAGAGAGGAGACATGCCAGTGCTACCCCCATTTCAAACTCTGTGCCCTCAGGGTCCCCTGCTTTACACTGCTCAGCCTCAGTTGTTGGGTCTGTCTGCTCTGTGGCAACGTCATCCCCTGATAGTTGCAGGTCGAAGAAGATTTCGAAACCTGGTACGCGCTTCTTCTCCGCGTTTAACCATGGCTCTGGGAAGCCGCAAAATGGAAAATCCTCCCCCTCCCCCGGACGGACGAAGCGTCCGTTCAGGGTACCCTGAATGGGCCTGTGTATTAGGTCAAAAGGCTTCCCCCTGCTTCGCTCTGGCTCTACCGCCATTTCCTTTCCTTTCCTTACCCAGTCTCTTTGGTGGGCAGATAACCCTCCAAAGGTATGCGGGTTGTGTGGCACTTCGGCCAATGCTGCGACTCCTTTCCTGCCACTCCTTCCTAATCCCATCCCGGGAATATGTTGTAGCTTGTTCATGAGGTAGACGGATTGAGCACTAACGTACACACCTTCATTCACAGCCATAATATTCTGTACTACCCGGGCCTCAGCCAAAGTGAATCCTGATAAGAATACATCTTCTGTGCCATGCTCAATTTCCAGGACTGGCGTAGATACCTCCGGAGGCGGGTGGATTGATGAGTTCCCAAATACAGTGGCTACTCCCTTTCCATAGGGGTATTTCACCATCTGATGTAGAGTGGAAGAGACTGCCTTTACTTGGTGCAGCCACGGCCGCCCCAAGAGTAAGTTAAAGGTTGCGGGAACGTCCAAGACATGAAATTCGATGTCGTGTTGTCCTGGACCAACCTTGGTTTGAATCTTGACAATCCCCATCACTTCCCTACTTGTATTGTCGTAAGCTTTGATCACCTGAGTTGTTGGTGTGAAGTCCGCGGGCTTCAACCCAACTGCATATGCTGTTCTGACTGGGCAGACATTGATGACGGACCCGGTATCAACAAATACCACCGGTATCCATTTATCTCTACACTCCACGGAGACGTAGAGAGGTTTGTTATGGTTTGTGCCCTCAGGCGGTAACTCCTTGTCTGAAAAGGTTAATGCCGGGGAACCTCCTCCCGGAAAAACCAGCCCAACCAGCTGTTCTGGTGTAGTGTCAATAGAGAGTTTGGCCTTGTCCATGGCAGATAGGACGGCCTGTCTGTGCACCCTTGATGCCATAAGCAGTCCCCAGATGGAGATATCTGCTTGTATCTTCTTCAATTGTTTGAGCACAGCTTCTTCTTCTATCTGTTTCTCTCTCTGTTTCTCAGCCTCTTTATCTTTCCCAGATGCCTCAGGTTGGTCCAAATGTTGGGGCTTGAAATACCGCCCACTTCTGGTCATATGAGCGATCTCGTCAATATACCAGGTATCATCTGGTTGAGCACCTGCCCAATCTTCGTCTGTGTGGGCAAGACATAAGTCGTCGTCTTCCCACCACATTCCGTCGGCGGCCGACAGACATCTGTCCGGCTCCGGTATAATCGTACTCGCAGCACCTTCAGTCTTTATGCCCGCAGCATTTTCTGTTCGTGTGCACACAGCACTTTCGACCCCCACATGGGCCTTAGCCTTTCTGATTCTCTCGGAATCGTCAAACCTTTGTTGTTCCAACTGCGTCAGTACAGCCGGTTGTTCAATATTCCCTGTATTTACGATCCCCGAATTCTGAGCGAAATTCTTAACGCCGGCGCTCTCCGGCGGTGGATTCTGACCCTCGGCCCTTCCGGCCATCATTGATACTCTCGCCCCTGCCGGGCCCTGTTCTGATTGAAATTCTGCAGCGTCTGGCTGATCATCTAACCACCCGACAACTTCTGCCGACTCCTCATAGTCGAACCAGTTGATTGCAGCATCCCCTGATTCTTGGTCGTTGAAGAACTGGAAGTTGGCAAAGTCCTCTTCCACTGTTGTCAGATCATCTGCCCCTTGTTCAAGTCTGTACCCCCGAATCATGCACAGTTCAGCTTTTTCTGGCAGCCCCACACTCAGTTCGGACTGGCCCACTGATAAGATGTACTCGCTTGGATCATAGGCTCCTTCAGCATAATTCCCAGGCTGTTCCATCCCAGACTCAACAATTCTGCTCTCCTCTGAAACCTGCCCCGTTTCATCTTCGGTGGTCATCACCACTGGCTCTGATTGGGTTGTGAAGGCGTCCAACATGCACAAGTCAGTGTAGTCAGGAAGGATCACCTCCGGCTTGGGTAGGTGAGAGGGAGTAATATAGATACTAGGATCGTAGGACACGACCCCAGTTTGGATGAGGTTGACTCTTTTGGGAGGAGGGGCTTGGTTGTGTGGTGGGAGAGGATTTGTTGTGACGTTGGGTTTTTCAGGAGGCGCGATCACCTGCTTGTCAATAAGATCTTGGATCTCATGACAATCTATAGCAACGGTCGGTGTCATGACCGTGCTGTTGCTGGTACGCACAGTACTTTGCCGGATCATGAGAGGGAGAGAGTGGATTTGGTAGTGGCCTCGGCTCTAAAGGTGTCAGATGCTTCTTTCTGATTAACACCCCGAGAGCCTTGGACAAAGGCATGTATAGTGGAGTGAAGGTTCTCTGGCCTCTGGGCTGAAATCTCGAGGCTTGGTTACTGCTCCCGGAGGCACTGGAAAAGGGTGTGGCCGCCGCGGGCCTTGGTTGGGAAGGGGGAGTGGTGGTGACCATACCGACCTCAAAAGTCCTTGTGTTTGCAGCGCCACTCGGGCCTGCATTGTTATTGTGGTTGAATGTCCTTCGGGGGTGCTCCCGGTCCTGGTCAATCAAACCTTGCTTCATGGCATCCTCGATCTGTACCCCCATCTCGTGTAAGTCTGAGAAAGTTGGAAAGGGGAGTACAATCATCTTCTGCATCAACTTGGGTTGGAGATTGCGCACAATCATCCGGATTTGATCTTTATCTGTTGGCCTCAAGGTCATCATCGATGCCTTTGCTCTCCATCTGGTTACAAAATCGGAGAAAGACTCCTTGGGTTCCTGCCTCGTTGTTTCGAGATCACGGGTTGTAATCTCGATCTGTGTATTATACGAGTACTGCGCAACGAAGGCCTCAGCCATCTCATCCCAATTTCTCTTCACATCATCTTCTAACTTGGCGTACCAGATGGCCGCCACCCCCGACAAAGTTCTGCCAAACAAGGAAAGCTTTTGTGGTCGGGTTAGGCCCATTGGCCTCAAGATGTCTGAAAATAGCCGGAGATGGACCATAGGATCCCCTGACCCATCAAAACGGTCGATCTGTGGCATCTTGAATCTGTCTGGCAATGTTACAGCCACATCGGTGTACCCATCTTCGATGTCTGGGATGGCCTTCACCCCCTGCGATTTCTTGAAAAGCTTCTCCAACTTACTCAGCTTCAGAGCTGTATGATCTACCTCGAACTCAAATGGAGAGTCCGGGTGGTTGGGTGTAAGATTCTTGGACAGTTGCGGCAGAAGCGGGGGCGGAGCCAGCCCCGTTGGAATGTTGGTGTCCTCTTGGATATTTTGGACATTGGGTAGGGTGTTCTGGGTGTTTGGGAGGGTATTCTGAGGGTTTGGTAGGGTATTCTGAGGATTCGGAGGATTTGGCAAGGTATTCTGACCCATAGGTGCCTGCTCGGGTAGTGGAGCCGCTGGTGGAGGAGGAACCTGATGTGAAGCCGAGGCTGCATTCTGCTGTTGCAGCCTAGTGATCAGCTCGGCCTGCTGGGCCATGACTGCGGCTTGTTGTTTAGAAAATTCCGCTTGGCGGACAGCGTCCTCTTGCATTTGTCTCATGCTCTCTTGCATCTGGCGCATCATCGCCTCTACCACTGATGTATTCTGTTGTTCCATCTGGATGACCGGTAAATGTACTTCTATGGCAGACACAGAAATCTCAGCCTGGCTGTTTACTGTCAAAGTAGCCCTCTGTCCTGGTAATCCCTGCTCTGATACACTGCGCCTCCTTGGCCTTCTTCTGGCAACTGGGGGTAGAGAGTGAAACACTGGATGTCCGTCAACGAGATCCTCGGATCTGTTGAGTCGGCGACCTCGTGTCCAGAGTGCTTGGGGAGTATCTACTGGTTCGGAAGCAATCGTGCTAAAAACTGCCCCTAGCAAAAAGATAATAAAGCGAAAAGGAAATAAATAACCAGATAAACGGGCAGCATAACAGCTTAAATTAAATACACACAACACACAGTCGGGCGTACAACACGCAGTTGATAAGCTGAAAATACACTGTCCTCAATCACTGATCACTGTTCCTGTATCACTGTTCCCCAAAACTGAATCCGATATCCGCAGACAACTGATTCTCAGATACTGACTGATGCCCGCAGGCCTGATGCCCAAACTCAAAGACTGATACATGCATTCCTGTAGAGACGCACTCTAAAGCACATAACAGATAAGTGAGAGCCAAAACACCCCTATGTTGGGGGAAGGGTTTCCCTGTCCTATTTTGTCAGGAGCTAGGGTTTCACTACGCACGCAGCGGTTTCAAACAACCTATAAACGGGTAAGCAACCTGTCCTAGTTTGGAATGGTCACTATGGATCCGAATATGCACTAGGTCGAATGGTCAAAAAGGGTGCCCCGGTAAAACCGGGGTTTGTGTTCCCATACTGGCAGAGCCCGTAACCGGTCAGCCTTATGGACATGCCTTGACAAGACAAGCCTCCGGCAAACCGCTCAGGAATAGCAGATGGCAAACACGGTGTCCTAGGCGCACCGATGCAAATGCAATGCAAAGAAATACACAAGTGTAGTAAAAAACCAGATATCATGAGTTCGAGTCAAGTTCTCTAAATCCCCAACAGAGTCGCCAGAAACTGTAACAAGCCCGCGGGGGACCTCGCTACAGCTCGGACTCGATTTGGTTGCCACGGTTCTTAATCTTGAACCAAAGAGTCCAAATCCGGCAAATCGTTTTGGAAAACAGATTTTGAAAGAAGTGCCAAACATGGACTGCTTTGCCAGATACAGAGTCGCCACCTAAATATTTTATTTTGGGAAATTTAGGAAACCCTAACTCGGTGCCAAAGGCCACGTGTCCGTCATCACCAAAGTTGCCTCGGCTCGGGAACTTGGGTACGATTGGGGAAGGTCACTTCGTGAGCACCCCCGCTCGCCCGGTCAAAGACCGGCCTCTACTAACCATGATATCTTATTTTGAAAACATTGTGAATTCTTATTCCGGTTATTAGCCTAGGTTACTATGTGATGCTCGCAGCAAACAAGTATAGACTGAGTCGCCTGAATTGGAACAAAGCATTTCATGTTTGTTTGTTTGAAAATGGTTTGATGGTGCTACCCGCAGGTAGGCTAAGACGTGGATTTGCCACCCTCAGGTGGGCTTAGAAAACATGATTTTGCCACTATCTAGTGGGCTTAAAACAAACATTTGATGAATTGTCCCAATTCAAGTAACACAACCTCCACCCACAAGCATTCAAGGCAGTTATATCATATAAGCATATAGCCTCATGGTAAGCATGCTATTCATGGCAACACTCACACGCATGCAAGGATGCTAAAGCATAAAAACTCACCGAGTACTCCAAGCCAAAATAAAAGCTTATTAGAAATCATGCATGATCCTGATTATACAGGAATGCCTAATGTAACACATGCAATAATGCAACTATAGCAGGCTCGGCTATTCTAAACATGGCATGTGAAATGCTACAGCTAACATGTACTCAATTTGAAATTGAAATACAAATGCAGTTTGTATGATGCGCCGAGCCCGGTGCGTGCAAAACAGATGAATGATGCAAACATGCTGTCATACTGTATGCTAATTGAAATATGCCCTATATCTAACCATCATAAGCGGGTAAATAAAAGGGAAGAAAGACGTGGGGTTGGAAGACATACATCACACTCACCCACACTTATTACAATTATGCCCTCACACAGAGGGTCCGAATAAATAATAATACAGTCCGAAATAATAGAATAGTACAGTCCGAATAATATACAAATTCCTAATTAATTAACAAATTAAACTAAGAAAGCTGTAAACTGGCATGCAAGCCAGGGGCTGCCTCGATTCCGTTCCGGTCAATGAAATGATGCATGCTGGGCTGCTTTACGCGGAAATCCACTGGGATGCCCCATTTAGCCTCTGTTTGCAATGTTCCTCGAAATGCGTGTCAAGCCTCGGAAGACCGCTGATTCTTGATATGCTGCAACAGAGAGCAGGAAAGGGGCATAGCAATGTATTTCACAGATATATGCATGCCTCGATCCTCGTGCCACCAATCACGCATCTCGATGCATGATGGCCGAGGAGTCGAATTGCACAACTCGATGTAGGATGAATGCATATGAATGCTACAACAAAACCTAACTCCATCATGGGTGAGTGTCGGTGACTTGGGAATTGAGACCCGTTCCGTCACTCGGAGTACGAAACGTGCCTCGTTTCCCGTGCCCGAGCTAACTCCTATCCCGAACACGATGCAATATGCATGAATGCATGAAATGCAGCTAATGTGCAATCCTAGCATGCACAATGCTATGAAAATGAGATGCCTCGAAATGCGTGCGCACGAGCACGCAAACCGAGGCAATAGCACACGCAATGCAATGAGACTAAAATGGCATACAGAATGCAAAATGGACTTATACCAACATGAGTGAGCCTCAGCCACACTCACATAAGAGGCCGTCGGATGAAAATGAAGTGCCTCGAAATGCGTGCACGCGGGCGCGCAAACCGAGGCGATGGCCGTAAGGCATGAAATGACATGGAAATATGATATGCGAACATGTAAACGAATTTCAGCACTGAAATATGGGGGAAAACAGTCCCGAAAGATGACCAAAGTGCACACGAAGCATGGAATGATCCCGAAATGCAATATTAGGCGCCCGAAATGGCCTATAGCCATGCAATGCATGCATAGTATGGACATGAATGAAAATACAGTAGCAAGGCAGCCCCAAGACAAGCATTTTTCAGTCATAAAAAGGGCTAAACAGCAAGCATAGATAGGGCAACAATGACATGCAAAAATACGGGCCAAGAGAGGGGTATTGAAGCAAGTGATACATGCGATGCCCAAATGGAAAAGTACCCTTCTACAACACTGACGAGGGACTAAAAATATGAATATTTACAGTAGATGACATCCCTCAACTCAGTATGAAAACATGCTAAAAATGTCATGCAAGAATTAGGATACACAAGGCTATAACATGAGGTACCCCAAACATTCATCAAATCAGCAAAGAGCCTTAATGAAATATGTCAAGAAGATCAAAATATGACTCTTTCCAGTTCTGATGATGGCCGAAAACAGAAGCTAGATAAGCTTAAAAAAGCATGCCAAAAATGGGGGCCAAAGAGGGGTATAAAGACAAGTATAACATGGAGACCCCCAACAAGGTTGATCTCTTCTACAATGTTGTAGAAGGACATAAAATAAGCTTACTCACAGTTCATGACATTCTCCAAAACAGACTACATGTAGGCCAAACAAATCATGCAAATTTACGGTAAATATGAGATATTATGAAGCAAGTGCATGATAGAGAGGCCAAACAGGGTTGAGTCCTTCTTCAATGTTGAAGAGGGGCTCAAAATAGGCCCACTCACAGTTTATGTTATGCTCGAAAACAGATCACTCATAGACCAAATATTCAATGCAAAATATTGACATATAAGATGGTATTGAAGCAAGTGTGTGATAGAGGGCTCAAACAGGGTTGAGCCCTTGAACAAACATGAAAATGAGCTCAAAATAGGACCACTTTCAGTATTTGTCGGAGCCCAAAACAGTGAGCAAATAGGGTTAAGAAAAGAAGCAAGAAAATGCTACAAAAGAGGGGAATGGACTCTTACCCTTGAAGACCACACTTTTGCTACCTCTTGGCTTGAGGAAAGTTGCTTCTAAGCCTCTCAAGAACCCCTCCTTGCTGTTGGAAATGAAGTGGAGATGGTGATGCTTGATGATGATGAAGGGATGGCACCAAAACTTGAGAGTTTGAGAGAGATGGAGATGAATATGAGTGTGTGTGCTTGAGGGCAATTTTTCTAACCCTTGAGAGAGTGTAGGAGCTGCTGTTATAAAGGCCAAAGAGGAGGAGGCAAGTGGAGGGAAATGCACCCAAGTATTCCCCTCCAAAATATCCCCCGGATACAGATCTTTTCTGGGGGAAACAGCTGTACAGCTGTAAGGAACACACCCCAAGGAGCATGGCCAGCCATGTGCTTTTTCTGCAGGTGGCCGGCCGGCCACCCCCTATGGCCGGCCGGCCAAGGGTCAAAAATGAAATAAAGATTTGCTGGCCGGCCACCACACATTGGTGGCCTCCCATATGTATACAACAAGGCCCTATGGTTGGAAATTGGCAACTCTGAAACAGGAGAAACAACAAGCCACTTTTCAAAGAGGGTTCAAAATGGACAAAACAATTACTGGCCGGCCATGTGTTTTTAGGGTCCTCCATGTGTGTACACACAAATATGTGTTTTGGCTCGAAGAAAATGGCCCTAGGGTGTTAACATTAGCCCGGAAGTGAGAAAAACGGGCGCCGGGGGCGCCGGAAGAGCATAACAGGTTGCTGAGACAATTGCTAGCCTCCCACCCTCCAGTGATCTTCCTGATGATAAAACAGAGGTACCTGCCAAAAATAAACGAAAACCGATGCAAAACGAACGCTCGGGGACCAAAACATGCAGTTCGGGATCCCGAAAATAGGCCGTTAAGCACCGAAAGTGGCATTCGGCCCCGAAGTGGATATCTAAGACCCCAGTGTCCCTCGAAAGGGAGTAAATGAGATGCATGCCAAAAACCGGAGGAATCGGAGATGGTTGGGTAGTCTCGAACCGAGGCACACGGCCTGACGGCTCCTAAAACCGGGAACCGGGCTCCGAAATGGGCAAAATGGCCTACGGCCACGAAATATAGCCCACGGCCATTGAGAGATGGTCTACGGGACCTCTCCCTCCCTTCAGGAAAGAAAACAGAGAAAACCGAGTCCGGTTCGCAAACCGAGGCAAGGTACAGAAGAGGGTTCGGAAGTCCGGAGGCAGGGCTCACGGCCGCGACTCTGAGACTTCTGAACGAGCACGATATGCAACATCACCGAGCGCTCAATCGGTGACGTCTGAGTCTTAAGGTCGGTCAAAAATGGGGTGTCTACACTTATAAGGCAACATGATCAGCGATCATGGAGGAGCAGTTCGACGGTTTGAAGTGCAGTTCGAAGGTCATCCTTGACAAGTATAAATAGCAGGGAAGCCCCCAGAAAAAAAACCCCCAGACTCAGATCCAACAAGCCAGTCATTTACTTCATATTTTTCTTTTCCAGTCTTTACATTTCCTGCACTTTAAATACCCGTTCTTTACATTCCTGCACTTTAAATTCTCGCACTGTACTTCGTTCATAGGAGTAGTTTCAAGTAAATCATCACTGTAAACCTCAACGAGGCTGAGTTTGGACCATTGTAAGTTTTCATTTTAATGAAATACTTCAGTTACTTGTCATTTCACTGTTATTTTGCTTAATTTCTCCTAAGTCAAGCCACCAGTAAAAGTCCTCTTCATTGAGGCTGAGAGAACTAAAACACAATCGTCTGATAATTGGTTGGCAATTATAATTTCTGTAAGGACTGATTGATCCTTGCTGGCACGCTCGCATTTACAAAAATACCCTTTGAAAGCCAAAAAGCCAACATATATTTTTGGCACGCCCAGTGGGACTTGTTAAAATGGCTAGACGAAGACGACAAGGAGAAAATGAACGCTTGGAAGAATGCGTAGAAGGAGAGGTAGAAATACCTAATCCAGAGGATAATGTGGTAACACATCCTGTGGAAACTCCCATGTTATCAGAACCTATGGTCGAACAGACCAGTACTTCGGGACAAGAACCATATGTTCATAATATTGGACGAAACCAAGGAATTGGACCATCTACTGTTCCATCTACTCAGCCAACAAATCCATGGGATGGCCTAGTAGATGCTATGGGACAACAATTAATGAACACAATGGAAAGGTGGGCAACATCCTTTTTGGATCGAATGAATAACCACCAACCAACAAACGCAAGACACACAGAGGAAGTTTTAAATGTCCCTCAGCAAAGATTGGCTAGAGATAAACAGCATATGCAAGTTAATGGACATTCTAATGGTCAAGCTAGTAACCAGAACTATGAAAGACCATCACCTCAGTCTTGGTATGAACCCATTTCGAGGCCTATAGCAGGCCAAAATGCCTCAGTACTTAACAATGAAGCCACACAAGTTGGTGGATCTGGTCAAGTACAAGAAACTGGCGTAAGAATGGTTACAAATCCCATGTTCAAAGCCATACCTGGCACTAGGGGATATAATAATCCCATATTCGAATTTATACCCGGGGGGTTGGAAGGTTGGCCTGCAAATGGAAGGGACACAACACCTGTTGCAGCACCTTTCGCAGGTCCTTTCGCAGGACAGGCTCAAAGGGGTTACCCACACCCCCAACAGCAACCTGCACCACAGGGGCAACCAGTCCCAAATGTACCACCTTATGGACCAAGAGGACCGCAAGCACAAGTTTGTCCACCAAATCCTGTGTTTATCCCTCCAGTAGTGGTTCAGCAGGCACAAAATATGGTCCCTAGGGACCAAATTACTGATATTGTTAGGGAGATGTGTGGACCGATGACTCGGGGGCTCCAGACTCCTGTATACAGAAAACCATACCCAGAATGGGTGGATAGGGTACATGAATACCCAATGGGGTTCAGGATACCAGATTTTACCCTTTTCTATGGGACTGGAAATCAGTCAATAATGAAATAATGCATGTTTGGGCTGCTTTGCGCGGAAATCCACTGGGATGCCCCAATTAGCCTCTGTTTGCAATGTTTCTTGAAATGTGTGCCAGACTCCGAAAAGTTACTGATTCTTTATTTTGCTGCAACAGAGAGCAGGAAAGGGGCATAGCAATGTATTTCACAAATATATGCATGCCTCGATCCTCGTGCCACCAATCACGCATATCGATGCATGATGGCCGAGGAGTCGAATTGCACAACTCAATATAGGATGAATGCAGATGAATGCTACAACAAAACCTAACTCCGTCATGGGTAATTCGGAGTGTCGGTGACTTGGGAATTGAGACCCGTTCCGTCACTCGGAGTACGAAACGTGCCTCGTTTCCCGTGCCCGGGCTAACTCCTATCCCGAACACGATGCAATATGCATGATATGTATGAAATGCAACTAAAATACAATCCTAACATACACAATGTTATGGAATGGCATACACGCTATACGAGGTAATACACAACCGGGCATACACAATGCTATGGATGAAATGGCATACGCAATGCAGTAATGGGTTTACACCAACGTGAGTGAGCCTCAGCCACACTCACACAGGAGACCATTAGATGCCTCGAAATGCGTGCACACGGGCACGCAAATCGAGAAAATGGCATACGGAATGCAATAAGACTAAAATGGCATACAGAATGCAAAATGGGCTTACACTAACATGAGTGAGCCTCAGCCACACTCACATAAGAGGCCGTCGGATGAAAATGAGATGCCTCGAAATACGTGCGCACGGGCATGCAAACCGAGGCAATGACATACGGAATGCAACAGAGCTACAATGGCATACACAATGCAATATGGACTTATACTAACATGAGAGAGCCTCAGACACACTCACATAAGAGGCCGATAGATGAAAATGAGATGCCTCGAAATGCGTGCACACGGGCACGTAAACCGAGGAAATGACATACGCGATGAAATGGCATGGAAATATGATATGCAAACATGCAAATGAATTTCAGCAGCTAAATGAGGGGGAAAACGGCCCCGAAATGATACGAAATGACACCAAATGTATGGAACGGTCCCGAAATGCGAATTGAGGCACCCGAAATGGCTTATAGCTATGCAATGCATGCACAATATGATCATGAAGTGTTAAGACAGAAGCTAGGTAGCCCCAAGACAAGAAGTTTTACAGTACAAAACATGGCCAAACAGCAATCACAAGTAGGGCTAGCATGGCATACAAAAATGGCTCCACAAGGGAGGCTATGAAACAAGTGGTACATGCAAAGCCCAAATGGAAAAATACCCTTCTTCAACACTGAAGAGGGACTAAAAATATGAACATTTACAGTAGATGACAAGCCCCAAATCAGTATGAAAACATGATAAAAATGTCATGCAAGAACTAGGATACATAAGGCTATAACATGAGGTACCCCAAACATTCATCAAACCAGAAAAGACCCTTAATGAAATATTTCAAAAGATCAAAATATGACTCTTTCCAGTTCTAATGATGGCCGAAAAAAGAAGCTAGATAAGCTTAAAAAAGCATGCAAAAATGGGGGTCAAAGAGGGGTATAATGACAAGTATAACATGGAGACCCCCAACAAGGTTGATCCCTTCTAAAATGTTGTAGAGGGACACAAAATAAGCTCACTCACAGTTCATGACATGCTCCAAAAAATTTACATATAGGCCAAAAAATCATGCAAATTTACGGTAAATAGGAGAGATTATGAAGGAAGTGCATCATGGGTGGCTCAAACAGTGTTGATCCCTTCTTCAATGTTTAAGAGGGGCTCAAAATAGGCCCTCTTACAGTTTACATTATGCTCGAAAACAGATCACTCATAGGCTAGAAATTTCATGCAAAAATGTGACATACAAGATGATATTGAAGCAAGTACAAGATGGTGATCTCAAATAGGGTTGAACCCTTCAAAAAACATGAAGAATAGCTCAAAAGAGTGACCCTTTTGGTTTGGGTCGGAGCCTAAAACAGTGAGCAAATAGGCTTAAGAAATGAGGCAAGAAAGTGCTACAAAAGAGGGAGATGGCAACTTACCCTTGTAGACAAGTCTTGACAGCCTTTTTGGACCAAGTTTGGATGCTCTTTGCCTCTGAAAAACCAGCTCCAAGTGTTGGAATGGAGTGTGGGGGTCTTGTGCTAGGGGTTGATGTAGAAATGGTACAAGAAAAATGACTTTGGAGCTTGGAAATGGAGAGAAATGGGAGGTGGAAGGTATAGCTCCCTCTCAAATGTGTCTAACAAATGTCCAACCTCTTGCCAAGAAGCCAAGCCTCTCCTTTATAGAGAAGAGGCATGAAAAATATCTAAGGGACCTCTCTAATCCTCCATACACGTGTATGGAGGATGGTCCAATTGGCAACCAGCTGGCACAGCTGGAATACACTGAGGGAGAGGAAAATGGCTGGCCAGCTTAAAGGGAAAAAAAAGTCATTTTTTGGTAAGTGGCCGGCCGGCTGGAAAAGGTGGCCGGCCGGCTAGGGTAAAAAGTTCCAAGCCATAAAAGTGGCCGGCCATGTAGCCCTTGAAGTTAGCTTTCCAATGCCGCAAACCTTGCATTAAAATTCCTCCTGTAGAAAAAGTTATGCCAGTTTCCGTAAAGCCGCGCAGATTCAGTCCAACCGGACTTCAACCAACCATATCTCCTCCCCCCGGATTTGGACTTAGGAGATTCTTGAGTGCAAAATGAAGCCCCGGAAGTAAGCTTTCCAATGGTGGTGGCCTCATATCTTAATTCCTCTTGTGCAAAGAGTTACGTCCATTTCGGTGAAGCCGCGCAGACTTTTCTCCTCCCTGGATTCATGCTGAACCACTTTTGACCAAACAAAAAGTTGGTTGTCAAAACAATTGCTAGCCTCCCACCCTCCTACAAGCTTCCTAACAAAAACCGGAGGAATCGGAGATGGTTAGACGGTCCCGAACCGAGACACACGGCCTGACGGCTCCGAAAACCGGGAACCGGGCTCCGAAATGAGCAAAATGGCCTACGGGCACGAAATGTAGCCCACGGCCACTGAGAGATAGTCTACGGGACCTCTTCCTTCCCTCAGGAAAGAAAATAGAGAAAACCGAGTCTGGTTGCAAACCGAGGCAAGGCCAGAAGAGGGTTCGGAAGTCCAGAAGCAGGGCGCACGACCGCGACTCTGAGACTTCTGAACGAGCACAATATGCAACATCACCGAGCGCTCAATCGGTGACGTCTGAGTCTTAAGGTTGGTCAAAAATGGGGTGTCTACAGCATCGAAGGTCTGAATCAGGCTCAAAACATGAGGTCAGAGCCAAACACTTACCTCCACAGCCAGCTTCGAAGATGGCTTCGAAGGTTGAAAAAAGCAGTTCAACATCTGAGTCAGCAAGTTCGTGGGTACCTGGGGTCCCAGATTGGTTTGTAATGCAGAACAAGCCTAGGGAGGTGCCTGCCCAAAGGGATGTTGGAAACCAAGGCAGGATGGTCAAGCCTCCATTGGTGGCTCCGAACAATTGGGTATTGCTTAAACACCCAAAGACAAAGGAACCAGATATGGTTCCAGTCATTTCAAGATCACAAAGGAGGAAGATTCAACGCAGGTACACCCAGTACCAGCAAAATCTGAAAGAAATTGGAGAGAGTTCTTCACTGGTCAAGACAGAAGGAAAGAATAATCCAAAGTCAGACCATGCTCCAAAGCCAAATCCACAGAACAAAATGGTTGGCAGCAGAGAACAGTTGGCCAAGGTTCATTCTGAACTAAAGGCCAGGGAGAAGGCTAGCTTAGCAGGGTTGGAGAAGGCTCTGATGGAAAGTGATAGCGAGATAGAAGAAGAGATTGGCATAAGCCAAAAGAAGGAAATGGCAGAGGAAGAAATGTTCGAAGCCTTCATGGTTGAGCAAACATTTTTGGTTGAAAAACCAGTTGAGAAAGATCCTTCGAAGGAATCAGTTAACAACGAAGTGCCAGAATGCAGCATGGAGGATGCTACTGAAGTAACTGAACAAGGTGGCCAAGGGAGGAAGCAGGTACAGCCAACCATCCAATTTGGCTCATTTCCTCAAGTATCAGTCAATATGGTACACATACTGCCTCATGAGTTCCAGGCTGGAGATGAGGACCAAGATATGGATCCTATTCCTGTCTCTAGTGAAGACTCACAAGTAAGTATGGTACAAGATGATCCTGGAATGGCTACCCCAATGGAAACTGAGTATGAAAGTGAAGAAGAGGTGAGTATTAACCTCTCGTATCCTTTTGAGTATCCCTCGAATTCTATGACACAACATGTCAAGCCTTTGTACATCAAGGCTTTCTTCGATGGGATACAACTGAACCGAGTCCTGATAGACAATGGAGCAGCAGTGAACTTACTACCGAAATCTTCTTTGAAGAAACTAGGGAAAAAGAATCCCAGGTTGATCCCAACCAGCACAACCATCGTTGGCTTTGCTGGAGATAAACAAATGGCTCAGGGGATTTTACCCATTAACTTGAGCGTGGGGACCAGGGACTGCATGACAGCATTCTTCGTAATCGACAGTAATGCTAAATACAACGCTCTACTTGGGAGAGATTGGATCCACACTAACAAATGTGTGCCTTTCTCTTTGCATCAGAAAATTATGATGGCCTTAGGCAATGGAGAGACGGAGGAAATTGATGCAGATCCTCAACCCTTCATAGCCTGTGTAGACTTTGCAGAGGCCAAGTTGTATATTGAGGGAGTGACACCATTCAGTATACTAAGGAAAGCTGATGGCTCAGCCGAAGTGACGGCTGATGAGGAAGTAACACACCTGAAGCACTTAGTCCAAGAGAGTGCTGATGAAGAGATTGTCGTTAAGGATGACAATGATGCCTGCTTATAGGCAAAGAGATGAAGAACAAGAAGCCAAGTCCTTGGCTCTGATTAAATTTTCAACATTGGATGTAAAATCAATAGTCCAGCAAGTATAGGAGCAAGAGAGAAAAGCCATGATAATTGGCTGCAAGCAGGAACAGCAACAGGTCAGAATTTTGACCCTTGGTAAATACTGTGCATTGGATATTGAAACAAAAGTCCAGGAGATACAGGAGGAAGATGCCTTATGGACAGATTTTGTCTATGAGGAGGAGGGCAAAGATGTTGAACTAAAGAACATGGGAGCAGAACAAAGCAAGAAGGTTGCTTCGAAAGTCGAAGAAACCAAGGAAGAAGCTTCAATAAGTTCTCAGACACAAGACCCCTTAGAAGAAATAAATTTAGGAGAAGGCTTTATACAACAGCCCACCTATATAAGTGCTTGCTTGAATGTTCTGGACAAAGACCAGTTGTTGGTTGTTCTAAAGAAATAAAAAGATTGCTTTGCATGGTCTTATAATGAACTACCAGGATTGGATGGGTCATTAGTGGAACATAGGCTCCCTATGAAGCCTAATTTCAAGCCGTACAAGCAGAAACCAAGAAGAATGAGTCCAGAAGTAATTCAGAAGGTCAAGGAAGAGATTCTTAGACTACTCAAGGCAGGCTTTACTAGGACAACCAGGTATGTTGAATGGCTATCTAATATTGTGCCTGTAGTTAAGAAGAATGGCAAAATGAGGGTATGCATCGATTTCAGAAACTTGAATCTAGCAACTCCCAAAGATGAGTACCCTATGCCTATAGTGGATCTGCTGGTAGACAGTTCAGCAGGGCATCAAGTTTTATCAATGATGGATGGGCACTCTGGTTATAACCAAATCTGCATTGCAGAAGAGGATATCCACAAGACAGCATTCAGATGTCCTGGGAATATTGGCACCTTCGAATGGGTTAAAATGCCATTTGGCTTGAAGAATGCTGAGGCTACATATCAGAGGGCTATGAACACTATCTTTCATGACCTCATTGGAGGGTATCTAGAGTGTTATATTGATGACATTGTAGTGAAATCCCAGTCCATGGAGGAGCATCTGTTTCATTTAGAAGCAGCCTTTGAAAGAATGAGAAAGTTCAAATTGAAGCTCAATCCTCTTAAGTGTGCTTTTGGCGTATCATCTGGAAACTTCTTGGGTTATGTGGTACACAAGAAAGGAATACAGATTGACCAGAATAAAACCAAAGCCATCATTGAAGCCAGGCCTCCATCAAGTAAGAAAGAATTACAAAGGTTCCTTGGACAGGTTAACTTTCTTCGAAGGTTCATTTCTAACACTGCAGGGAAAACTAAAGTATTTTCTTCCTTGTTAAGGCTAAAAGATGAAGAGGAATTTGTGTGGACAGCAGAGCATCAAATTGCTTTCGAAGGTATCAAAGCCTACTTGGCCAACCCTCCAGTGCTGATGCCACCAAAAGGAAATAAACCATTGAAGTTGTACATAGCTGCAGCAGAAGATTCATTGGGAGCTTTCTTGGCTCAAGATAATGAAGAAGGCAAGGAGCAAGCTGTTTATTACCTTAGTAGGTTTTTAAATTCTTGTGAATGTAAATATTCAGCTGTTGAAAAGCTGTGTCTTGCTTTGTATTTTGCTGCAATGAAATTAAGATACTATCTCTTACCTACAACTGTCTTGGTAATTGCAACCACAGATTTGGTTAAGTACATGTTATTTAGACCTATGTTGAGGGGGAGAATTGGCAAGTGGATACTAGCCTTATCAGAATTTCATCTAGAATATGTCCCTCAAAGGGCAGTAAAAGGGCAAGTTTTAGCCAATTTTCTGACAGACCATCCATCTCAAACAGAGAGCCAAGAGATAATGGAGCTTGGTATGGCTAGTGTTGAGCCATGGCAGATGTGGTTCGATGGATCGAAAGCCAATGGCTTAATTGGAATTGGTGTTGTGATTAAATCTCCACAAGGGGTAGAAACCACACATGGTTTCAGAGTGGATGAAGCCACCTGTTCCAATAACCAGGCTGAATATGAAGCCTTAATAGTGGGACTAGAAATTCTTCTTGGATTACAAGTACATGCAGTTGACATATTTGAAGACTCTCAATTGGTGGTTAACCAAGTGAAAGGGATTTTCAAGTGTCACAGCATAAGTATTTTGCCATACTATGTTGTTGCATTGCATTTGCTTTCTCAGTTTCAAATAGCAAATGTAACTCATGTTCCAAGATTCTTGAACAATAAAGCTAATGATGTAGCTCAGAAAGCTTCGAACTTCAAGAGAAGGGATAATACCCAAAGAGACATAAGCCAAACAACATATCAAAGATTAATACCACCTTTAAATAAAAGGAATGTGGTCTTGGAAGTCAATCATAATGACTTACAAGAACAAGATTGGAGGCATCCAATAATGCAATACTTAGCTGGTTCATTTTCGAACGCCAGCAGGAAAATCAAATTGCAGTCTATGCAATACATGATATATGGTAATGCTCTCTATAAAAGGGGGGGAGATGGTTTGTTGCTGGAATGTTTAGGCCCAAAAGAAGCATTAACAGCTATGACTGAAGTTCATGAAGGCATCTGTGGTGCTCATCAGCTTGGTGTAAAGATGAGATGGTTGCTTCGAAGGCATTCCTACTATTGGCCAACTATCCTTAAAGACTGCATAGAATATGCAAAGGGTTGCCAGGCATGCCAAAGCATGGCACAATAAGGCATGTCCCATAACTGACCTTCATTGTAGTAGTAAAGGCTGGCCATTCAGAGGGTGACCATGGATATGATGGGGAAAATACACCCACCTTTTCGAAGCATCATTGTTTCATTTTAGTGGCCACTGATTACTTCACTAAGTGGGTAGAAGCCAAGCCATACAAGGCTGTAGATCAGACAGAGGTCATTGGGTTCATTAAGGATTTGATCCATAGATTTGGCATCCCACAAACTATAACTGTGGATAATGGGACTGTGTTCGATGGAAAAATGGTGAGGTCTTTTGTGTCAGAGTTTGGAATTAGCCTTGTTAATTCCACACTTATTATGCACAAGCCAATGGTCAAGCTGAATCATCCACAAGTCCTTGAAAAAAGGAATACAAAAGTTGTGGAGGATAATCCCAGGGATTGGCATAACCTTTTGTTGGATGTTTTATGGGCTTACAGAACTTCCCCAAGATCAAGCACAGGAGTCACTCCTTATGCTTTAGTATATGGGCATGATGCAGTTTTACCTGTAGAAATTAATGTTAAATCTTTGAGGGTAAGATGCCAAGATCAGTTAGATCCTGAGCAATACCATCAAAGTATGTGCTTGGAGTTAGAAGATATAGATGAAGCCAGAATTTTGGCATTAAATAGCATTCTTTTCCAAAAGAAGAAGGCAGCCAAGAATTATAACAAGAAAGTCAAACACATTGGCTTTGATGAAGGTGATTTGGTATGGAAAACAATACTCCCAATAGGAATTAAAAGCCATAAGTTTGGCAAATGGTCCCTAATTGGGAAGGACCATATCAAATTCATAGAGTTCTGCCTTTTGGAGCATACCATTTGAGAAATTTGAATGGGTATGTACATCCCAAGAAGATTAATGGCAGATATTTGAAGCCTTATTTTCCAACCATTTGGGAACACAGGAATAAAATAAACATTAAATACAAAAACAAGACTGTTCAAATGATAGACAAAATTTGTTCTTTCATAAAGAATTAAGTACATTGTGCCACAAATTGGCCCAGAAATCATTACAATGTCTTAATTGTTTTGTACAGTAGATTTCCTATGGTTAAGTGATGGAAATAATTGAATAGCTGCAGCCATCTTCCCTTCGATCGGCCAGTTCTTGATTGGTGATTTGCAATTTAGTGTCAGTTCGAACCAAGGCCTGGTTTACTGCAGCCAGCTCCTATTCAAGCTGAGCTTTCTTTTCCAGCAGCTGGACTCGAAAGTGGGAGGTAGAGGAGTGTTGTTCTTTCAGAGTTGATACTTCGGTATGCACTTGGGAAACAAAACTCTGATCTAGCCAGTTTCTCATCCGCGCCTTGCAGCAGCATGACAAATGTTGAGGTAGAAATCGACAGTGGCTGCTGCCTGAGATAGGTGACTTGAAACATTCATGTCGGACTGTTCAGCAACTTTGCAGCATTGGAGGAACCCATTTCTGATTATAGGCCTTTGCAGAGCCTCGAAGGGAATCCTCGAAAAAGAAATTAACAGTTCCAGGCATGTGTCTAGGTCTATCAAAGGTTCAGAAGGCTTGCAGCTGGAGGAAGAAGGACTCTCAAAAATTTCCAATAAGGAGTCAGCCAAGACTAATGGCTCAGCTTCAACATTGGGTGTTGGGGAGGTAGAAGGTATGTCAAAAAGACTAGCTAATCCGGCCTAAAAAATATCAACCTCATCCATAGACATGAGGGGTGCAGAGAGTGTTATGGTGGAAGGCATAGAAGACTGCATGGGGATAGGAGAAATGAAGGGAGTATCTTTGGCAGCTTCTATGGTCTTAGCCACCAATGAATCAAGGGAAGAGAGGCTGGAAGTAGGCAAAGGTGATAAATTATGGGTTGGAAGACTACCAGCACCCTCTGTAAGGGGATCAACTGCAATCAGAGATGGAGTAGCAGTTGGAATTTCTGTGAAGGAAAGAGGAAAAGCAAGGCTCGAAGAAGAAGTGAACTGAGGTAGATCAAAAGTCAAGAAGGGGAGGTATGGCTCTAAGCCAAGAAGGAGAGATGCAGGAATGCTTGGCCTCAGGGAAAGTACAGGAAGTGTAGACCTTGGAAGTGGGAGGATAATTTGAGTAGTCCTCACATCCTGCATCTGGTCAACTTCAACTGAACCGAGGGAGGCCTCACTGGAAAGAAAACGCAGTAGTTGTTGCTGCAAAAGGAAGAAATACAAAGGACTGTCAAAATTCAGTATCAAAAGTTGACAAAAGAAAAACAGCGGAAGTGTGAGAGAAATTACTTGTTCCAGAGGTATTAGCACTGATGAGAGAGCTGCGAAGGGAAATGTTCGGCAGTTTGTTGCCTTCTTGCAGCTTCTCTTGTAGTGCGTCAGCAGCGCGACTTCATCTCTAAAAAATTGTTGCTGCCGTCTCTTCTCGGCCCTCTCGAAGACAATTATTGCCTTGGAATGTTCCTGCTCTACTGCCTTGGCAGCTGCTTCATGAATGGGGTCTTCAACCAAGTCAGTAACAGGAACAGTCACTTTTCTTCTCTTCCTTCTTGGCAGTGTTGCTACTGGCTCCTTTTCGATCTCCCTCTCTTCAATTTGGGATTCAGATTCTTCAGAGGTAAGTTCTTTCCTCATTTCTGTAGTAGTTGCCTCGAGAGGAGGATGTTCGATTATATCAGAAGAGGAGTCAGCCACCTTTTGTCTCTTTGTTCTTTGCAGGGCACTTCTTGCTCTTGCTCAACCTTTTCTTCTTCCAGAGATTCAGATTCCTCAGGAGGGAGGACTAGCTTTCTTTTCTGTTTTTGTTGTTGTTTTTTGAGAATAGCTAAAGTTTCAGCTCTCTTGGGAGATTCTTCTTGCGGAGACCCTGCACCAAAGAACATAAGTGTAAAGGAAAAAAAAAGATTCAAAAGAAAGAAAAGGGAAATTTGAAAATATTTACCCTTCTTCGAAGCAGCTCTAGTAACTCTAGCTGGAGGGGATGAAGCTGCAAGAGTAGTTGTGGCAGCTTCAGGAAGAGGGGAATGTTCTCAGCTGTTGTTGACTTAGCCTTTGAAGGCACTCCCAACCCTATTAGCAAGTCATGAGGGTGCACAGATAGACGCACTTCCATATTGGCTGCCCACCAGTTCTGGAATCTTTTCAAAACTAAGCTAGATGGAAGAAAGGGGACAAATTGGAACTCATTCAATTCCTTCAGCAGTTTGAGTATTGCCGTCTCTAGCTTGGATTTGGATATTCTCAAATCTCTAGCAGTAAGGTGGACATTCGAGAGACTGCAAAGTGGAACAGGTATCCCTTGAGTGAGCCCAAATTGTCTGGCAAACTGGGAAGGACAATACACCTCAGATATGCATTTATAGGCTCGAGGGTTCAAAGTGCCAATGAACAATTCCCTTGGTAGCAGTATAGAGGCCCACATATCTTTATGAGGTGAGATGGAGCACTCTTTATCAGCCAGAAAAGTTTGCAGCCAGGATGGTCCTCTATTGGCTTCGAACGGACAAAAGAAGGAGGCAGACGAAGAAATAGGGAGTTGGTAAAAGAAAGTAAAGTAGTAAGCAAAATAAGCAGGATAAAGGACAATCCTAGCGTACTTCTCCCCATAAGTGCTAGGATCCTGGACAAGGAATTTTAGGCATTTTGAATGCAGATCAGTAAAATAGGCGAAGAGCCAGAGCTGGAGCACCCAGAGGGGACCTC
This sequence comes from Camellia japonica, assembly GCA_030407325.1. NCBI lineage: Eukaryota > Viridiplantae > Streptophyta > Magnoliopsida > Ericales > Theaceae > Camellia > Camellia japonica. Next base: position 3,892,273 of record JAPPVO010000014.1, on the reverse strand, counting down.
CTTGGTTAACATCAAGTGGTCTTTCACAAAATTGGGAGCAAGCTCTGTAAACATGGCCTAAAAGGTAAGGAGCCAGAGCTATATGTTTTTTTAAGACAAGTGCTTTCGCGAGGGGAGCGAACTCAGGCATAATCCTCTGAGACGATGTGCAAAAAAGAAATTTGCATAACCAGTATAAAATAAAGGAAAAGAGTTCTCTGTCTTTCACAGGGCCTTCCTTTTTATTTTCAGCCTTTACAAAGTCACTATAAGAAGAATTTAAGGCTGGAAGGGAAAATTTGACAGGGAGGTCCGGATAGTTGGGAGTAAAAGGAGAGTCATGAGGGAAAGCCCTAAAAGATGGCAAATATCAGAATGGTGGGAGCCATCATGCCACATTGAAATTGAGAGAAATTAAAAGCCATATTCCAAAAACATAAAGCAGCTGAATTAAAAAGGGGTCCTCAGGGATGATGAACCTGGAAAGACGAAGGGCGTCGAGGATATAGAGCTCCTATAAGTCATCTTCTCTCGCAGGTACAACCTGTCATACCACTCCTCCATTCGGTTCTCAGTGTCGGCCAGCAGATGAGGCCGGGTCATTCTCCAGTTGCTCCAGTCAAGCCCTCTTCGTATAGAAGAAAGTCCTCCAAACGAGGGTATAAAGCAGGAAGTGGGTCAGGGGCTCCCGAAGATGGGACCTAGGACGTATTCTTGTTGGTTGCTGCGACGAGGAAAAAGAGATGTCCATCTATAGCACTCGGCCCAGTTGTTAGTTTGGTGATTTCTTCATCGATGCATTTCTTCAAAGCCATGGTAGGGCTGATACGGTCGCGCGAGCACTTTCAGCGAAGAAGGATCCATGGAGGAAGAGAGGGTAATAGAGGATCAGTAGGGTTTGTGTGTTAAAAGAGCAAGTGATTTCAGAGCACAAAACAAAAGGGGCTTGAAGGTTTCGTGTCTGAAAATATATTGCGTAAGTCGTTAAGTACTAAAAGTACGAATACGAGGAGTTTCTTTCAATATTGATACTTTTGGAGGGAAAAAACACAACCCAGATGCTAAAACTAGCTTCGAAGTAGGGTATTTGGCTTCGAAGCCAAATTTTGGCGCCAAAAATCAAACAACAATGGCTTCGAAATATAGAAGCCGGCTTCGAAACACACTACATGCTTAAAGATGCTAGAATACTCGAGTATTGGTCTACTTCAAAGGGTTTAAAGACCTGTTTGACGGTTATTAATGAAAATAACGGCCTTCGAAGCAAAACTTAGGATTCTTTAAGGAGAATTGCTATTTCGAAACATCAAAACCAATCGTTGGTTTTTATAAGAAGAAGATTGTCTTTTAAACTAAAATAGCATAGACTGCTCTTCGAAGTAAAAGTGGTCAATTTAAAATTGACTGGTTATATCAACCATGACCATGTATTGGTTATAGTTAGTTTTGAAGGGTAAGGTTGTTAAATTCGAAGCACTAATTCCAGATGATATCAGCCAGAATTGTCAACTTTACTCCATAAATTGGAAAAAGACATGTTGGTTCTTTTAGTGTTTCATTAAAAACAATTGAGTCCAGATTCGAAGGATGAGATTGTTCAATTCGAAGCTCTGAATTGGCTTTTAAAGACAAAAGGAAACAGAGTCAAACAATGTCAAATACAGAAAAACTTTGTTTGTATTCAAGCCAAGGCAATTACATCAAGTAACCCTATCTGGGTACAAACTCAAGCTCATAAAAATAAGGAAGAATAAATAACAAGATCATGAAATTTGGTCCAACAGTGATCAATGAAATTTTGTTCTTTCTTTATATATCCTATTTCTTCTAATGTTGGCTGCATGAGTTGATGTGCTCTCACTTCGTAGTAGAGCTCTTCAGCCTTTATTTCGAAGGCTTCCTCTCTCAATTTTTGTTCCATTTCGTCTATGACCAAATCATCCCAATACGTAGAATCTTTGTTCTTGAAATCATCGAATTCTTCGATGAAGTTCTCTGCTTCGTACTGGGCATGAATTCGAAGAGACGAAAGTTGGTCTAAGGATTGCGTAGTAGCCTTAGAATTCCGATGCCAGTAGAGGAGCAATGGAAGTTGGTCCAGGAACATATGAAGTTCTGCTTGGGCAAGAGGATTAAGGACATGGCTCCTAGTCAGAATATCACAAGCCCATTGAAAGTTCTTAAGAGGGACTGCGTCCTCAAGAACATTGAAGGGCAAGTGAGAGAAAGCTGCAAGCAGAAGTTGAGCTTGTTTTCGCTCAGCTGGAGTAGGGAATGATGGAGGATTGTAAGGTGGAAAGACTTCATTCATAGGGAGTGCAAGCCTCAGTTTTTCTGTCCAGCAAAAAGTTGGTGGAGAAGAAGGTGTGGATGCTTTTATTATGGGAGATGGCATGGGGGTGGAAGGAACAAAGGCATTAATATAATCAAGCCAGTTAGAAGAACAAATCCTCGCCTTTTTGGCTAAGAATGATGGATTGTACCCTTGTGCTTCTTCTAGGCGCCGGGTAGCATGCATTATCTTTGTAGGCATGGAGGATGTGTACCATGCTACAAGCAGATTCTCCTCCAAACTACGTCGATGGTCAATGGGCACGTAGGGGTAGACCACTGAACTTCGAGCGTAAGAAAGAAATTCTAAAGGGTCAGTGAACTCAACAAAATGATGGTTGATTCGTTCCCTCAAATCCCAGGACTCAGGTGTTGACCAGCCTGTCCAGTCAGAAACCCCAGAAGAGGAAGAAGTTGCAGCTTCATCCCATGCAGAGATTTGCGAAGAAGAGTTTCCCAAGTCCATATTTGCAACTTGCCGAATCAAAGGCTTGAGAGCAGTTCGTTCGAGGTACAAGGGAGGTTAGAGGAAGAACTTCTTGTATCTATATCTGCAACTTTTTGAATCGAAGGATTAAGGGTAATGTGCTCGTAGTCCAAAGGTTGATAATTTGCAAAAGCTCTCATGACCTGAATATAGAAAGGCGGGTAAAGGTGGCTAATGAATGCGTGGAGGTTCTTTCGAGGGGAAGCAACATTACTCAATGGCTCTTCATATGCTTGATCAGTAGAAAGGGAAGTTGATTTAGCCATGGTCTGTTCGAATACTAAGGTATTGGGATGTTCGACAAATTGAAAGAGAGTTAATGCAAATGATCACCAAACAGGTGATGGTTGTGTTTCCAGAATATGGATTCCATGCACGTTCTAAAAGCGCGGGAAAAAACTGTGATCCACTAATATCACCAAGTATTGGGTATATTAGTGCGGGGGGTAATGTTGGCTACATATTTTGTAAAAGCCAGTTACAATTCGACACGTGGCAGAATAAGGGCATTGTGGGGAGATTATTCAAGTCTTCAATCCTGATCATACACGTGGCAATTAATATTATTTCTCACGAGATCTGAGTAGTACTAGATCAGTAAAGAGGTGCAAGGTGACGTGGCTTCAACGGTTACTCATATTCAAATTCAAATACAGGAAGGAAGCTCAACTGCAAGTGATGGCATAGTGGAACTACTTATAAGGCAACATGATCAGCGATCATGGAGGAGCAGTTCGACGGTTTGTAGTGCAGTTCGAAGGTCATCCTTGACAAGTATAAATAGCAGGGAAGCCCCCAGAAAAAAACCCCTAGACTCAGATCCAACAAACCAGTCATTTACTTCATATTTTTCTTTTTCAGTCTTTACATTTCCTGTACTTTAAATACCCGTTCTTTACATTCCTGCACTTTAAATTCTCGCACTGTACTTCGTTCATAGGAGTAGTTTCAAGTAGATCATCACTGTAAACCTCAACGAGGCTGAGTTTGGACCATTGTAAGTTTTCATTTTAACGAAATACTTCAGTTATTTGTCATTTCACTGTTATTTTGCTTAATTTCTCCTAAGTTAAGCCACCAGTAAATGTCCTCTTCATTGAGGCTGAGAGAACTAAAACACAATCGTCTGATAATTGGTTGGAAATTATAATTTCTGTAAGGACTGATTGATCCTTGCTGGCACGCCCGCATTTATAAAAATACCCTTCGAAAGCCAAAAAGCCAACACTTATACTCTCCTTAACTTCAACTTTTTAATAATTTTCTCATTATGAAATCTTTAGAAACGAATTAGAATCTAACTATAAAAGAGAGTTTGATTCTGGTTTAATTTTACGATTTCTAAATTTAAGAAAGTACCTTGTGTGAATAGAAATGAATGAGATTAGAGTTTTTAAAAGTCAATGAAAAAGAAAATATAAACTTCAGCAATGCAAGGTATCATGAAAAATCTTTCATGAAAATAATCATAAAAGCTTTGTGACATTTGGATTACACTTAGAATAAAGCATCACACACTAATCAAGGTAATCCAAGAATCATAAATCTTTCATGATCCCTAACTTTTCTCTATAAACTTTGCAAAATAGTCATACATATTAAAAGTAATTTAAAAAATAGGAAACAACTTGATTCAAATATTTTGAACCTTAGTCTGTTAATTGAATCATAAATAACAGTTCTTAATTGTTAATTGTATGATTTGAATCAGCCCAATTTACTAGTGGCACCAATCCAACATGATATAGGGTTGGTTCTATTAATACAGAAACTATAAAGGTGTTTTCGTAATAACAATTTTGTGTTTTATTTACCTAATTTTACTCGCTTTTACCAGCCTCCTTTCACCCTCTCAGCCAAAATAAACTGTGGTAATGTAATTATTTTTTATTTTTGAATTTTGAATTTTCTCTGCCATTTTGAGTAAAATTCAGAAAAAAGAAAATGAAAAATTATAACTGACAAGTCCAGAGCTTCAATGTCTGATTAGAAATCCTTCTCATTGGTTACTTCTATATGATAAGTTGCAACTTGTATCTTAAAAATAACCACTATACTATACTCTGCCATCTTTGAAGATAGGCAAATCAAATGATGAAATATAGACTATGTACTAGTTTGAATTGATGGCATTGTCGTAATAATAAATTATAAATTATAAAAAAATGTTAATGTTAATGTTAATAAAAACACATGCAGTCATTAATTTCTATTACTGTGATTCAATGTTTTGTATATTATTACTTTATTGTGAAAGTATAGACAGTTGTAAAACATTTCCGAAGCATAAAAAAAAAATAATAAATAAACAGTTGTAAAATAAATTTTACAATTATATCACACACTTCCTATTATTGAATTAAATTAAATAGGTTCATAAAAGGCTATTATTAACACTACCAGTTAGACAAAAAAATATCACTTTTTATTTTAATTGAAGTGAGGTATATCAAATCTCAATACGGAATTTCTTTTCTTGAAATACCCGTGTGTTTGTTTCAAGCCTCTCTTAATAACATGGTGAGAGAGACCTAAAATATGAGAACACAGGCATTTTCTGGCAGAGCAACCAAACAATGCCAACCCGAATAAAGTAGTGTTGAGCCATACAACTATAGAATCACTCTTTTGTCACATTGGGAAGTAATTTTGAAACATCCAGCACTGTAAAAGAATGTGTAGAATTGAGTTTTGCTTTCGGCAACACTTCCTAGTTTTATATGGTTGTTGTGCCGGGATTTTGAACTTCAATTTGTTTATAAGAAAACGTGCCTAAAAACAAAAAAACAACTAAAATAAATCAATACATACATCAATACATGTTGGTGATGGTGAGAGACCAACCAAAATAAAACAAAAAACAAAAAACAAAAAGCAAAAACAGAGAAACGCCATCAATGCATCTGCATATCCACATCTTCAGCCCAATACAGTGCTCTGCCTCTAAAATGGCTGGACTTTTATACCAGCAACTATATTTCCTCACAAATATTTTTATTTTATTTTAGAAGGGTTTAGGGTTCATGACATTGCTAATTTTTTTTCCTTCACAAACTAACCAAAAAAGTAAACTGATGCACTTTCTTAATTTTTTTTTTTGTTTCTCTCTCTTTCTTTGCTTTCTTTTTTGAATGCGTGAATGTAATCTACTTATTGTTATATGGATTTTTGCTTGGGAATTTCATATGCTAATCTATTGTTTGGCCATATGTAACTTTACCAGAAATTAAAGGGGGAAAAAAATGGAACATCATTTTGTATGAGAAATATTTATAAAATTTATGTTTGTATAGTATAGCAAGCATTACTCATTGTCGAAAGTATGAGAAACAAGCTAATTGGAGATTGGGTTTTGTTCACCTTGTTTGTTGCGGATTATACTAGAATAGAATTGATTGCTGTAGAGGATAGAAAGCATGAGGTTGTGTTGTGTTGTGTTATGTTAGTGTTCATTCACATTTCCTAATGGTTTTCTTTTGCCCCCATAAATGTCTACTCAAATCCAAAATCTCAACACGGTAAATATAATTTAAGATGCTACTTTGTGAATGTTGAATCCGGTGCAAAATCTTTTTAATTGCAGTTTATCAAATCTTGCTTTCATCAATTTGGGACTACATATTTTCATGGGGAAATTAATTAAGCGCTACTTGATAATGGAGTAGAAGAAATGAATTTGAAAATCATTGCATAAAAACACAAAATTCACCCCAATAATTATTGAGTGGTTTCGGATTATTAATTGAGTGCGTTCATGTAGTGTTTCCAAATCAACAAGAACAATAGCAATAGTTTCGGATCCATCTTGGTGCGTTGAGAGGGAGGCAAGGTTGACCAAATCTATCTTTCTTCTACACAACCCTCATTAATTGGGAGTACTGCATGCGCCTACCACCGCTGGTAGTCAAGGGTGGAGCTAGGAGTTTGATGCCAAAGAGGTAGGACGGAGTGGGGTTTTAACAAGTCGGATTGGATATAGAATAGATATAGTATGTATGCTTCTATATACATGATTTCTGGGGGAAGTAAAAATTTAAAATTCAAGAGAAGACAAAAATAATATTTAAAAAAAGAAGAACAAAGAAAGAAAGAAAAGTTTTCATTAACACGTAACCCACAAAGAAATTAATCAAAATTTCAGAGTATAGAAGTGAGAAAAAGCTTGGAGACTGAAAGTAAGAAAGTTTGAGGAGACTAATTTCGGGTTGAAAGGGCACAACTCAACTTTGTATAGAGTGTATTTGTTGGTTGTTGAGTCTTTTGCCAAACACTGCTCTCTTTCTTTTTTTCGGATGTATTCTGCGGAGTACTCTACTCTTTGTACCCCTGTTTCACATCAATTTGTTTTTGTTCCTTCGCTGGTCAGAGAAAACCTTACAGCCAATCAGAAATCAATCCATAAACACTTAAGTGTGTGTGTGTATCTATATATGTATGTATGTACATGAAGGTTTTTAGAACTTTTGGAGGGTGGTGGAACAGGGCCAGTCCTGGTCCCCATGGCTCCGCCTCAGCCTCAGGTGGCAGTAATTTTTCCGTACAACCCCCTAATGATCTTTCTGTTAAGATAGATGCACCACTTCATATGCATCAACAGTGGAATGAGCTCACACACACACACACACACACACACACAGGTAGCATCAAATGAATATAAAACCCAAAGTAATCATCACGTGAAAATAATAAGAAACAACCAAGCAGCACATAAGTAGACAGAGAGAGACATTCAACACATTCCCAAAAAAAAAGAAAAAAAAGAAAAAAAAAAGAGCAAATATTTTTCGTAGGAAATCCTTGTGTGTATATTTTTTGATAGATATAATAATCTCCAAATACAAACTACTCCATAGTCAGGCCTTTCCCCAACTAAAGAAAAAAGAAAAGAAATCCAAAACTATATAGCATAGATGGATTAGTGTTTAAGTGAGTGAGTGAGTGTGTGTGTGTGTGTGTGTGTGTGAGTGATGTAAACATGTTATTATATGTACGTATGTACTAGTAGTGTATTTGGAGAGTGAAAGTAGCAACGAGATCATTCGTTGGAGGCATGAGAAATAACGATGAAGACCACAGCCAGAAGCACCGCGAAGAGGATGAGAGAGGTTGCCGACGGTGGCCCCAACGGACCCATTCCCAAGGGGAGAAAGATGAGCAAAACAACCACCACTAGGATGAGAGTCAGTCCTTCAACTCCCAAGCCATCAAACTCCTCACGGCCCCGAGTCATTTTCACAGAAACCAAGAACAGCTTTCTCAAAAGTATGCTTGTGCTTCCCACAAATGATGGCCCAGTAGTCCACTTATATATATATACTGTTGATGAGGACATACTGTTTCTGTTTCCCGGTTGTCTTCCGGTTGCAATTGCAGTGCGCACATGACCATCACACATTTCGCTCAATTCATTTTGCCAATTTTCCTCTCTTTTCTTCTTTTTTCTTTTTTGCATTTCATAGGAAGCTAATTTATTTTCTTCTGTTGGACATCACGATTTGCTGATTTTTGCCTTCTGCATAAAGATTTCTGTCAATAATTTTTACATCTCTTCTTCTTTTTTTGGTGATTTTGACAGGAAACTGAATTTTGCCTTATAGGAAGCTCAATTTTCCCAGGAGACATCAAGTTTTTTAGTGTCTTCCGTTGCCTAATGCACATAGGGCTAGGCTTTCATTATCATCCTCCATCCTAGTTTAATTTCAGACATGATACTTAAATGCTTCCTTCAATATTTCTATAATTAAAAAATAAAGAATATTTATTTGCTAACACCTTCATCATCAATTAGGGTTGGAGTTGTACCCGAGAAGAACTGTCCAAATCCGACTTCCAACCCGAACTTATTAACTTACATGATCATAGAGAGATGAAGAGGAGAGAAAAATGATAAGTAAGGAACATACAGTGTTATTTTGTTTGGTTGAATTTTTGAAATTTATTAATGAAAAAAATTTTGAAAAAATTATTTGGTGAAAAAAGCATAAAATAGTTTTACAAGAAATTCATTACTACTTTTTCTTTTTCATTTTTTATTTTTTTAACAGAAGTAAATTTTGGAAATTTCAAAAAAAAAAAATTTAGTCTTTATTTTTTGTCAAATTATTTTTCAATTTTTCAAAATTATTTCGTAAACAAATTCTAAAAACTTAACCAAACAAAGATATGTCTTGTTTTATATTACTTATTATTATGTATAATATATACAATGTGTGTGTGAATATAATTTAAAAATTCAAATTATTTTAATAGAATATAACGATTAATAATTTATATTTATATATATATATATTTTTTAAATATATACACAAAATTTGGGTCTCAAATTACAACAGATGCCTATTGTCTCAAATAGCAGCCCTCATTATACATTAATGTGTGTTTGGTTGGAAAATTTGAAGAGGGATTTGGAAAAAGAAATTAAAAAAATTTGTGAAATGTGAATAAAATATGTCTATATTTCACATAGTTTCACACACTTTTTTTCTTTTTTTTTTCAAATCTCTCCCTAAATCCTCAAACCAAACACAGCATAAAAGAAAAAGAAAAAAGAAAAAAAAAGGAAGAAAGAAAGGAAATTGTGTTCCCAGGAACCCAATCCCATAAACCCGTCATTCTGTGTTGTTTCCGTACTTACTCAGTCGTCATGATCGGTGGAAGGAGAGGGACAGAGAGAGTAGGGCAGTGAAAGGGAAAGAGGAGCTGATATGGGGAGGGGTTTATCCTCTATGGTCAAGTACATGTATACGTGAGAATGGATGGTCATGATTAGATAAATGCTTGATAAAAATGGTGGTATGACTTGATGTGGTTAAGTTGAAAGTTAGGTTTTCAAAAAGAAAAATGATGCAGACCATTAATTAGTGGTTGCACTAGGGATGTGACAGTGGGTCTCACCCACTGTCACATGTATTTTGTGTCTTAGTTTTTTTTTTTTTGGCTTACCACATCATTAGTGATGGTGTTAGTGGTTGGTTTGGGGTGTTTTAAAAAAGTACATTTTTTGTCTTTTTACGAAAAGATGTGCAGAAAAATAGAGAGGTGATGTGATGGAAAAAAGATAAAAAGATGGATTATATAGGTTATGCCAAACCTAGCCTTAGTGAGATGTAGCATGATTGTTTCAAAAAAACAAGTAAAAAAGTGACGTGTCCTGTTTAGATAAGTTAACAAAAATAAGCGAAGGTTTAAAATTGTATCTAATTTAGAAGTTTAAGGGTTAAATCGAAAAATTAAAAATTCAAGATTTGATTTGTGAAAATGGTCAAATCTTGAGATTTTTTTTATTTACTTCTACTTTTTTTTTTTTTTTTGGGGTAGTTTTTTCAAGTTTTTTTTTTTATTATCTTGGTACAAAATTAAACTTGAGAGATTCGGCCATAAGTCCAAGAGAGGATTCTCTTTAGTTCACAATTGGATTGGAGAGTGTTATTAGATTATGATGGGCTTTGATCCGGATCCATCTTGATAATCTAAATAGTTTAATATGTAGAGTTCGTTGAGTATATTATTATTTCTGTAAAAAAAATCACGTTAATCAAATATCGATATCCATTTGATCAAATTACAATTGTGTCAATGACAAGTAAAATTTTCAAAATAAAGAAATGTGATCTGATCAATTAATTATTGATATCCGATCAATTTAATTTTTTATAAAAATAATATATTCGACGGGTCCTAATAAATTGAACTGCGTAGATCATTGATGAACTCATATTAAGGCCCACCATAATCAACATCATCCTCTAATGTGATTAAATTTTAGGGTTAATTACACTAATAGTCCCTATAGTTTGGGACTTGTGTCACTTTAATCCCTGACTTTTTAATTGTGACACATTTAATCCTGAATTTTGAATCTTGTTCCAAATAAGGACAATTGAAAATATCATTAGATTTTTCAAGGGTAAAATCGTCAATTTGATAAAATATAAACTAATTTGACAAAAATAAATGTCAAAAAAATATTTTTAATTTTTTTAAAATTATTTTTATCCACCAATGATAAAATTATGTAAAATTAATAAAAATTACATGATTAATTTTTTAAAATTAATTTTATATGATCATCATCCAAACATATTGTACGGGGAGTAAATATTCCGGCAAGCCCGTACTCCTTTCTTCCGAGCTCCGTTTCTGTCCGATCACCTGAAAGCACAACGGCGGTGAGCTATCCGGCGGTGTGTGGCCGGAAAACCCCTCCGACGATCAAATTAGCACACACCTAGGGATAGAGAGAGAGAGAGAGAGAGGAGTGTTTGAGTGTAAGCATTTTCTTACAAAGTGTTCGTCTGTCCGCGTATGGGGGGCGCAGACATGCCTATATACCCTCTGCGCCCCATATCCACTCTCAGTCATCTCCTGACACGTGGCTCTGCTATCCCATCTGTCAGCGTAAACCTTGCTGAACATCACCTAATCTCAACTGCCAGCCTTCTCTGCTGGAGCTCGGCAGTCGAGCTGCTCTATCCGTGGCCGGGCTGTGCTGCCTGCCCAAGCACTTCACTGGCCAAGCTCAAGAGAGCCGGGCTAGGCAGCATCTCGGTAAAGCCGTGCCCGGGACATCTCGTACTCTCCGGTGGTCGGCCTTCCTGCCGAGCAAACAAGTAACTCGGCCGACTGCGCCTTTCCGGGCGCCGGTCATTTAACTGACTGGTCGGCCCTCCTGCCGAGCAGACAGGTAGCTCGGCCGACGAAGCCTTTCCGGGCGCCGTTCAGTCAACCTGACTGGCCGCGTTGCCTTAACCGAGCAAATTCTTTCCGGACTGGGCGGCGCATACTTGGCCCAACACCTGTCCGGCCCAAGTCCTAGTAGCCCAATTCTGGGCGGATCGCAGATCATCTCGGCCCAATTCTAGATCATAAATCTCTCTCTCACATATAATAAAAATTAATTTGGTAAAAAAAATAAATAAATGTCTAAAAGATTTATCAATTTTACATAATTTTATTTTTAGTAAGTAGAAATAATTTTTAAAAATTTAAAAATATTTGTTTGACATTTATTTTTGTCAAATTAGTTTATATTTTATCAAATTGACAATTTTAGTCTTGAAAAATCTAATTATATATTCAATTATTCTTATTTGAAACAAGATTCAAAATTCAGGGTCAAATGTGTCACAATTGAAAAGTCAAGGACCAAAGTGACACAAGCTTCAAACTATAGGGACTATTTGTGTAATTTGTCCTAAATTTTATGTACCGAAATTACCCATCACACATTTTTTTTTTTTGATCAATCCATTGGAGAGTAATTCCCAACAACCAAATAAACCATCCCCCAAATTTAATTTCAGACATGATAATTACATGCTCCCTTCAATATTTCTATAATTAAAAAATATATATTTATTTGCAGACACCTCATCATCAATTTGAGTCCGGGTTACTACCGGGGAGCTGTTCAAACCCGACTTTCAACCCAAACATTTTTTTTTTATTGTGATGTTCAGCTATTTAGACCAATTAATATACACCTCAACTAGAAAGATGAAGAAGATAGAAAGATCAGAATCAAGAAGATTTTCAAGTAGTCTTTGTTATTTTGTTTGTTTAAATTTTCAAAATCTATTTCTCAACAAAATTGAAAAACTAATTTGGTAAAAAAGATGAAAAAGTTAAGAACGAAATTCATTACTACATGATATGGCTTTCTCGTTCTCTTTCTTTTCTTTAATTAGAAATAATTTTTGAAAATTTAAAAACTTTTTTTCTATTTATTTTGGTCAAATTACTTTTAATTTTTTAAAATAATTTTAATATACAAATACTAAAAACTTAACCAAACAAAAATATGTTTTTTTTGTTATTTTAACATAACACAACGGTTAATAATTTATATTCATTATTAATGTTTTTATATTTATACATACATACATATAATTTAACTCAGGTCCAGGTCCGGTCCTGAGATTTTCGGAGCCCAAAGCCGATAATCAACTACTAAATTTCTAGGGCCCTTCACATTTTTTTTTATTGAATAAAAAAAAATTAAGATAAAAGACAAAAGATTTGTAGAAAAAAAAAATTACGTGTGCTTACTATGCTGAAATCAAAATATTTTTTTATATCAAAATTCAAAATAAGAGCACCACCACTTAACAAAACACAAAACTTTTAAATTATGTGATGTGAACTATTAAACTTAAATAAATTCTTCTTAATGATGTAAATACCAATATTATAATAGCAATTAATTGTGCAAAAAATAAGATAAATATTTAATTAATTGAATAGAAAAAAAAAATTACCTGTTTGCTGCTGCTCCGTCCCTATGCTGCTGGTGCGTGCTATATCAAACAAATGTAGGGAAGGTTGGATGAATAGAAGATAGGGTTAGGAATTAGAAAAAAATGGGCCTTTCAAATGGTTGGGCTAGGCCTTAACTGTTTGGCTTTTTAATGGGTCAAAAAAATTAAGTTAGTTTGGGCTTTTTTTTAATTTTTTTTGGACTTAAAATATACCCAATATATTATACTAACTTATAATAGGAGGGGGCCCTATTTTGGGCTTATTTTGAGGGGCCCTAAGCCATGGCCTTGTGGGCCTATGGCCAGGGCCGAGCCTGCTCAGGTCCCAAGTTGCTCGGCATGCCCATTGTCTTCACCCAAATCTGATCCAAATTTTTTTCGGACTCTACATTTCTGCCCATGGCCTCACAAAATCTAAAATCATGTTGTCCAAGTCTTAAGGTTATATTTGGTTCATAAATTTGGAAAGTGATTTGGAAAGAGAAAGGGAAACGAAATAGGAAAAGTTGTGTCAAATTAAATGAAATTTAAATATATTTTATTCATATTTTAACTATCTTTTCTCTTTTCCTTTCTAAATACATTTTCAAATTCTTGAAGCAAATTGTAACAAACCATCACAGATAGGTGGTTTACATGGGTGATTTTAAACATATAAAGCACTACTAATTTGTTATTAAATAATTTGAATTTAAAATTTTAAGTCATATTTGTAGACTCACAGATACGGACATTATACAGCCTAATTGATATTGAGTTGGACTCAGGTCCATGTTGTCGAAGCCTTAAATGATATTGAGTTGGACTCACGTTTGTCGGCTTGGTCTGTCCAGAGTTGCAATTCTACATCTATATCTCGCTGTGCCTGAGCCCCCATGTGTTGGTGTTGTTTTGATTTTTGATTAGCAATTTTTAACTTATAATAATAAATTGGGGGACTTATCAGCTGGTCCCATGGAAATAGATTAATACCCATCAAGTCCTGCCCTATTTCCGTTTCCAATTTTACCCTCAATATCACACCACACATGTGAAGCAAAGAAGCTATCATGAGCTCTCCCCTGCACGCGTGACACACACGCTCCTTCTCAATTGTTCTGATTTGGAAACTATTCTGAGGCGATTTGGAAACCATTCTGAGGCGATTTGCGATTTGGAAATCGAAACAAACGAAGAGATTTTCCGCGAATCTCCCATCGTTTCCAAAGAAATCATCTCTGTTTTCATACCGATTCTGAATAGATCCCCAGCAAATCTTCCACCGTTTTGATCTATATTCTGATTCAGACATCTACTCTCCCTGTTTAGTTCATCTTCAACAAACATGCCAATCAAACGTGAGTCGTGTTCATCTTCCCTTCTTTCATAACTATAATTAAGTGATAAAATTCGACTTGAAACTATTTTCAATGTGTATCATACAGTGTTAATTTATTAGTGATATTCAACTTCATAATAATCACATCTTCATATTCATTTGCTAAACAATGATGGATTTGCTTACTTTTGTTAATTCAGTGATCAAATTTGATATACAATGACAGATTTGCTTATTTTGCCCAATTCAGTAAGAAAATTTGCTATAAGAATGATAGATTTGCTTAATTTTCCTAATTGAGTGATAAAATTTGTTATATTGATGGATTTGCTTCCCTTCTTCTTTCATAACTATAATTGAGTTATAAAATTCGACTTGAAGCTATTTTCAATGTGTATCATACAGTATTAATTTATGAGTGATATTCAATTTCATAATAATCACATCTTCATGTTCATTTGCTATACAATGATGGATTTGCTTACTTTGCCCAATTCAGTGAGAAAATTTGCTATAAGAATGATAGATTTGCTTAATTTTCTTAATTGAGTGATAAAATTTGTTATAATGATGGATTTGCTTCCCTTCTTCTTTCATAACTATAATTGAGTGATAAAATTCAACTTGAAGCTATTTTCAATGTGTATCATACAGTATTAATTTATGAGTGATATTCAACTTCATAATAATCACATCTTCATGTTCATTTGCTATACAATGATAGATTTGCTTACTTTTGCTAATTTAGTGATAAAATTTGTTATAAGAATAATAGATTTGCTTAATTTTTCTACTTGAGTGATAAAATTTGTTATAATGATGGATTTGCTTCCCTTCTTCTTTCATAACTATAATTGAGTGATAAAATTTGACTTGAAGCTATTTTCAATCTGTACCATACAATATTAATTTATGAGTGATATTCAACTTCATAATAATCATATCTTTATGTTCATTTGCTATATAATGATGGATTTGCTTACTTTTGCTAATTCAGTGATAAAATTTGCTATATAACGACAGATTTTCTTACTTTGCCTAATTGAGTGATAAAATTTGCTATACAATGATGAATTTCCTTACTTTGTCTAATTCAGTGATAAAATTTGTTATAACAATGATAGATTTGCTTAATTTGCTTAATTGAGTGATAAAATTTGTTATAATAATGGATTTGCTTACTTTGCTTAATCGAGTGATAAAATTTACTCACTTTGCCTCATTGAGTGATAAATTATCAGTTGTTTTCATCTTCCTCATGATACTTCATGTTCTTTTGCAATTTGGAATCTAAACTTTGCTATATAGTTATGTATTTGCTTAATTTGCATAATAGAGTGATAAATTCTTCTTAGTTTGCCTAGTTCAGTGATAAATTCTTCTTAATTTTCAATGTTCATGCTCGATGTTTTTGTACAGATGTTCCCAGCCATCGTAAAAGATTACGTCGTTGAGAAACAAGTTTCTCAAAGAAGAAAAAGATTGACAACATTGAGTTTGTTATAGAGCCAATAACACATGAAAGTGAAAATCAACTAGAAGTTAAACCTAAATCTAACATTGACAATAAGGAGCCCAAACTGTAGCAATTGAAACAAGGTACAGAGCTCCACAAAGCAAGAGGAAAGAAAAAGGTTGATGGAAGAAAAACTAGGACTGAACAGATACATGACAATGAAGCAAAGTATGTCTACCGTTCTAACATTCAATCTCTTATCAAATTTTTCAAGACAACAAAACTCAGAGAGGAGCATTTGGCACTATTGAAAAACACTCCTTTTTCACTTCTAGTTAATACATTGAGTAAAAACAAGGTTAAAAGAAGAGATTCAATTAAAAATGATGATGTGGTTGCAAAAATTTTGCAAACTTACCAAATGGATGGAACCACATTTGAAATTGGTGGGAAGAAGCTGAAGTTAAAACGAAATGACTTCAAGTTAATTTTTGAGATTGCATGTGGACAGAAGAAGATAAATCTTGCATACGGAAGAAAAAATGAGGTAGCTATGATGCAAAGAAGGAAAATAACCGAGAGCAGAATGACAAGTGCTTCAATCCAAAAGTTGATAACGAAACTTTTGAGAAGCAACAACAATGAAGATGTAGAAGATGTTGTTAGGCTTGTGTGCCTCTTGGTTTGTTTGCTTTTGTTATATCCGGGTACTGGGACTACAATTGGTTGGGGGTTCATGAAATATCTTGAGGATATTGACAAAATGAAGTCTTATGATTGGTGTGGCGCAGCAAAATAACATCTTACAAGATCAATAGCAAGCAACATCAACCAAATTGATAAAGTGTGCGGATATGTGGTCGTCTTATTGGTAAGTAAATACCTCACTTACAACTTATAAACTATAATATTTACATTTACTAAATACTTATTTATAACATTTTTTTGTCCTCAACAATATTGGATATGCGAGCATACAAAGATCATCAAACCAAATAACAAGAACGTAATCCCAAGATTTGCAAAATGGAACATCACACATCTAGGACAACAATTGGCAAAGTCATCCTTGCATAATCTGAAACATATTGAGGTATCCATTAATAACCTTTGTTTTGTTTAAACAAATATTAGATTTTGTTATGCAGTGATAAATTTTAGCTCGACTGATAAATTCTTGTTAATCTTCATGGTGTCACATTTCTGGTAGAAAATTATGGTCCGTTTGGGAAGGGCTCAAGTGGCTCATGAGCCACAAAAGACAAAACAGGCTCATGAGCCACAACAGACAAAATATCACATCCAACCCCATAATCATTACACTCTTCTCTCACAAAAAAGCCAAAAAAGCCAAAAAGCCAAGAGCCCTTCCCAAACCAAGCTTTTGAGCCCAGGCTCATATAGCCAAAAAAGCCAAAAAGCCAAAGAGCCAGCCCACTTCCCAAACGGAGGCTAAGGCATTTCATTTGTGCTAGGAAATTATTCAAGAAACAAGTTTTATCAGTGTATAACCTTTATTTCTTTAATTGAGTGATGAATTTTGCTATGCAACGATAAATTTTGATATGGACTGATAACTTTTTGCTCACAGTTATAAATTTGTTTAATTAGCTTCATTGAGTGATAAATTTTGCTTAATGTTGCTAATTCACTGATAAAACTTGTTATCATGAACCAAATCACTAGTCTTATTATAAATTTGAATCATCGAATAATAAATTATTACTTAACTTTGTGTCATATCATTCTTTTTAATAATTTTCATTCATGTAGGAGAGCAATTTGAAAGACATAAGTGAAGAACAAAAAATATACAAACAATTGCAACCACAAACAGAAGATGAGCATGAAGATGAAGAATGTAACTTGACTGAATTATCTGAAAAGGAAAAGAAACAATGATAAAAAAGATATACCAACACTTCCTACCGCGAACTGAAGAGGAGGATAAAGATGAAGAAGCTAACTTTGAGGAACAAAACTGAAAAATCTCAAAAGGAAGAAGAACCAATTATCAAAAAGATATTCAGTCTCAGTCCAGGAAGAAATTCACCGAATCCCAAGCATCAAACAGGTGCTCGAAAAAAGAGGAAATCAACAATATTGCAATCAAAAAAGAATGCAAGAAGGAAAGCCAACTTTTAGCATGAAACTGAAGAAGGTTCGGTTCATGTGCAAAGAAATGAGATTTCTTTTGAGAAGCTAGAAAATGATTAAGAAGAAACAATGATCAAACAGAAAGTTGGTCCAACAACTTCACCGGGATTCAAGCATCAAACACCGGTTGAAAAGAGGAAAGCAAAAAGAAAACTTGCCCATGAAACAAATCTCTACCATGTCAAAATTAATGAATATACCTTTGAGAAACTAGAAGAGAATGTGTTGATAATCCAAAGGCTAGAAATGGAGAAGGCAAAAATCCAAGCAGAAAATGATGAGCTTAAGGACCAACTCATGATGTAACGCCCCAAAATTTGAGAACATCATAATAGGGTTTAAAACTTAAAATCAATTTTCTTAATTAAGAATCCTCATCAATGTTGCCACCAAATTTACCATCATCCATTAATTAACAACATGGAAACTAAAAGTTCTTAAATTACAACTTCAATCAAACTTAAAACTTTGTCTTAGTACACAAATATAAAAAGAAACTAGAGAAAAACTAGAAAAGTCAAAAAAATGGTTCATGGAATTTTGGCACGCTTCAAGCTAACCAGGGTTGAATGTTGCCTTCCAACACCTCGGTGTTTCCTTCGATTTCTTCGGTACCTGGCATAAAACGCCAGGGCAACGGGAATGCCAATGAGCAACGAGCTCAATAAGATACTACAACCCGAAAATACCCACCCCGATAATAATACTCACAATTAATGAATACTGTGTAGTTAACAGAATAACAAGCAGCATTTAATAAGCATAACAAGAATGCTATCAGTTGAAGTAATAACAATAGATAATAAGAACAATGGCAAGCGGAAGCATTATTTCATCATAGAAAAAAATTGCCAACTTTTCTTTTAAATTCACATAGATTTAGTTCATCGGATAAGTTTAAGTAACTCCCCGCGGAGCACTATTTCCACTCAATCGTTAAACAATGGCCACGGGCAATTCTGACTCCCCCTTGGTCAAATATTCAAATGTTACTTACTGTAACTACCAATGATGCCCACACACCAGGGTTACATACCATAGTCGTGACATCACGGTCTGCCTCAAGGGAACGGTCTATGTTGTGACACCCGCACCACCAACCTTATATCGCCTACACTGATAAGAGTCGAAATGCCTTCCCGTGCCATGTTAGGGTTCGCAACTCACTTGCGCAAGATTCTAAACCGGGTTCACCCTATCACTTGTAAACTTTAATGCATCTATTCAATTTCGTGTTTCTTTACTTCATCGAATTCACATTTTGATGCATGTGCAAGTTTTAGTTTGAAAACCATAGTGTCATAATTTTTATATAGAACAACACAATTATGTATGGCAACCAAAGTAAATATGATAGAATGTCTTAGGACTCATCACAAAGTTTCTTAGGAATTCACACACTTCTTCTTTCAGCATTATATGGTCAGACAAAAAAAATATGAAACCCATAGCAAACGAAGTTCAACCATTACAATATTTTAACTGGTGCTAGTTTATCAAGTTAGGAAAATATTTCAAGAGAATACCAGGGCTAAAAACGATTTTAAAATGGAGAAATAAAATTTGGAAGAAAACTGGTTTTTCTGGAACAGTGAGATTACATAACTTCCAGTACAGGTGATCTGTGTTTGAAAAATAAAAAGGGGCCTCAAACAGTGCTAAAAAGAGGTATGGTCAGAACGGATTGCTATGTTTTACATTTTTTGTAAGCTTGAAATTAATTATATTGTAAATGATTTTTTTTTTTGATTTTTTTTTTTTTGCAGGTGCAACCCTTTTACGTACGTGATGATATCTTCGCATATCGATATTAGAGTTTACAATCTTATTTATTTATTTATTTTTTGAAAAAAATATCAAATGTTTTACATTTTCTATAAGCTTGAAAATAATTATGTTGTAAATGATGATTTTTTTTCTTTTTTATTTCTTTTTGCAGATGCAAACCTTTTGAGTACATGATATCTTCGCATATCGATATGGGAACTTACTATTGATATCAAAACAAGCTACATTATATCTGTTTTTATTTTTTTATTTTTTTATTTCTATTGTTGATACTAAAAATTTGAGTTCTTGAATTTCAAAAATTATTAGTATTGTTAGAGGTTATTTTATATATTTTTGTAAATAATATTTGATTGACAATTGTTACAAGGTATATATATTATTCTTAGTATATGATTTTTTAAATGTGAATTTGGATGTGAATGTGGACGTGGATGTATTTTTAAAAATATTAATAATTTGTATAGGAAATATTTAATAAAATATGATTTTATAAAAAATAATTTTATTGCGACAATAATAAACCGTCGCTAATGTAATTCTCATTTCCTTATATTTTATTTGCGACGGATTAACCTGTCGCATATACGTATTAGTTCCAATCTTTTGCGACGGTTTCAACTGTCGCAAATAAATCTTTTGCGACGGTTTAAACTGTTGCCAATACAGTATTAACTTAATACTACTTTTTTGGCGACGTCTTAGACCGTCGCTGATAATACTTTTTGCGACGGCAAATACCGTCGCAAAAAAAGGTTTTTTGCGACAGCAATCAACATCGTCACTAAAAATGCCATTTTTTCCCCTTTTTTTGTGTCAGGCGAAACCGTCGCAAAAACTATTGATTAGCCATCGCCACAAGAATGCGACGGTTTGTAACCGTCGCAAATACTTTTTGTCACGCCCCTTTCCGCCACCCCCCAATTTCCGTTGCTGCTCTGTCACAAAAAGTATTTTGCGACGATATATAGACCTTTTGCGACGTTTGAGACCGTCGCAAAAAGTCGGTTTTTAGTAGTAAGACCTCGAAATGTGGAGCATATTCAAGCAATACTCCCACTCCCTGGTCCTACACTTTTTATATTTTTCTTGAGGCAAAGCATTCCTGCATCCCTATGCTTCGGCTTAACTCCATACTTTCCTCTTCTATCCTTTAACTTTGCCCAAATTATTCTCCCTTCAAGCCTTGCTGCTCCTTCTCCTCCTGAGGAAATTCCGTCTATTACTTCATCTCCAGTGATAGTTGATTCTCTTAGAGAAGACGCTAGTAGCTCACCAGTTCCTTGTCCATTATCCCTATCTAGCTCCAGTCCCTCTTCTCTTGACTTACTGGTAGCCAAGACTATAGAAACTGCTAGGGATACTTCATCTTCCACTCTTATCCCTATGCAGCCATCTCTTCCTTCTACTAGAGCCCTTTCTGCACCAACCATATCAACAGAAGAGGTGGATATTTTCGAGGCTAGACTAGCTAGCCTTTTGACATGCTTTCTACCATCCCAACAGCTAGCAATGAAACTGAGCCATTAGTTCTGGCTGATTCTCTCTTAGAAATTTTTAAGAGCTCTTCCTCCACCAGTAGGACTTCCTTGCCTTCATTAGATTTGGACAGCTATTTGGAGTTGCTGACATCCTTCTCGAGGATCCCCTTCGAGGCCTTGCAAAGGCCTATTATCAAGAATGGTTTTCTCCAGTGCTATAAATGAGCAATCCAGCATGACTATTTCAAGTCATTTATCTCAGGCAGCAGCTACCATTAACTTTTATATCAACATCTGCCATGTTGCCAAAGCTGCAGAGGAGAAATTGTTGAGAGACCAGAGATTTGTTTCTCATATACATGCTGAAGTGTCAGAATTGAAAGAACAACATTCCTCTGTCTCCCAATTTCGAGCTCAACTATTGGAGAAGAAAGCTCAGCTCGAAGAAGAGTTATCAGTAGTCAACCTGGCTTTGGATCGAACTGTCACCAAGCTGTAGATTACTAACCAAGGACTGGCTAATCGAAAACAGGAGATAGCTATGGCCATTTAGTTGTTCCCGTCTCTTAAGAGTAGAGAGTCAATTGTAAAAAAACAACTGAAACATTGTATTGACTTTTGGACCAATCTATGGCTGCATGTATTCAACTCCTTATGAAATAAAATCTTTATTTGTTATTTGAGTGTTTTCATGCTTCTTTTGTTTAACACTTATTATATTCTTTGTGTTTCCCACACGGTTAGATAATAAAGCTTCAAATATCTGCCATTAATTTTCTTAGGGTGTACATATCCATTCAAATTTCTCAAATGATATGTTCCCCAAGGCAAAACTCTATGAACTTGATATGGTCCTTCCCAATTAGGAGACCATTTGCCAAACCTATAGCTTTTAATCCCTATTGGGAGTATTGTCTTCCATACCAAATCACCTTCATCAAAGCTAATGGGCTTGACTTTCTTATTATAGTTTTTGGCTGCTTTCTTCTTTTGGAAAAAAATGCTATTTAATGCCAGAATTCTAGCTTCATTCACATTCTCTAACTTCAAGCACATACTCTGATGGTACTGCTCAGAAACTAACTGATCCTGGCATCTCACCCTCAAGGACTTGATGTTAATTTCTACAGGTAATATTACATCATGCCCATATACTAAGGTATAAGGAGTAACTCCTGTACTTAATCTTGGAAAAGTCCTATAAGCCTATAATACATCCAACAGTAAGTTATGCCAATCCTTGGGATTGTCTTCCACAACTCTCTGTATTCCTTTTTTCAAGGATTTATTGGATGATTCTGCTTAACCATTTGCTTGTGCATAATAGAGGGTAGAATTAACAACGCTAATTCCAAATTGTGCCACAAAAGACTTTACCATCTTCCTATCAAATACAGTCCCATTATCAACAGTTATAGTCTGCGGGATGCCAAATCTGTGGATTAGATCTTTAATGAATCCAATAACTTCGATCTAGTCTATAGACTTATATGGTTTAGCTTCGACCCACTTAGTGAAGTAATCTGTGGCCACTAACATGAAACAATGATGCTTCGAAGAGGGTGGATATATTTTTCCTATCATGTCCGTAGCCCATCCTCTAAATGGCTAAGGCTTCACAACCGCATGCAGATCAGTTATGGATACATGTCTTATCATGCCATGCTTTTGGCATGCCTAGTAACCTTTAGCATATTCTATGCAATTTTTACAGATGGTTGGTTAATAGTAGGAATGTCTTCTAAGCAGCCATCTCATCTTCACACCAAGCTGATGAGCACTACAGATGCCTTCATGTACCTCAGCCATGGCTATCAATGCCTTCTTTGGCCCTAAACATTCCAATAATAACCCGTTTGCCCCCCTTTGTAAAGAGCATTACGATACATTATGTATTGCATAGATTGAAATTTAATTTTTCTGCTGGCTTTCGAAGATGGGCCAGCTCGATACCGCATTATTGGATGCCTCCAATCTTGTTCTTGTAAGTCATTATGATTGACTTCTAACACCACATTCCTTTTAGTTAAGGATGGGATTATTTTTGATATGTTGTTTGGCTTGTGTTCATTTGAGTGTTATCTCTTCTCCTGAAATTCGAAACTTTCTGAGTCACACCATTAGCTTTGTTATTCATGAATCTTGAGACATAAGTCACATTTGCTATCTGGAATTGAGAAAGCAAATGTAATGCAACAACATAGTAAGGCAACATGCTTGTACTTTGACATTTGAAAATTCCTTTCACTTGGTTAACCACTAATTGAGAATCCCCAAATATATCAACTGCATGAGCTTGCATTCCAATAAGTATTTCTAGTCCTACTATTAAAGCTTCATATTCAGCTTGATTATTGGAACAAATAATTTCATTCACTCTGAAACCATGTGTGGTCTCTACCCCCTGTAGTGACTTAATCACCACACCAATTCCAGTTAGACCGTTGGCTTTTGATCCATCGAACCAGATTTGCCATGGTTCAATACTGACCATACCAAGATCCATTATCTCTTGGCTTTCTGTCTGACATGGATGATCTGCCAAGAAATTAGCTAAAACTTGTCCTTTTACTGCCTTTTGGGGGATATATTCTAGATAAATTCTGATAAAGCTAGTATCCATTTGCCAAGAGTGCTGCTATTAGCACCTGTCAAAATTCTTTGGACCCCTATTTTATAATTTTTTTTATTACAATTATACCCTAAAGTAAAATTACATTAAAAGACATTATTAAATAGAACACCCACCTATCAATAAGAATTAATACTCTATAATATTGGACACCCACCCCCACCCCCACCTCCAACTCCAACTATACGTATTCTATGTTTGTAAATCCTAAACCTATTACTTTTCATAACCAACTAACATAAACCCTAAATCTATTATTTTGCATAATCATCTTAAATCTTGAATGTGTCATCTTTATTACCATCATCAATGCTATTGAACTTGAAAGTTTTGCTTCAAGTATAACATATACTTCATCATCTTATAAGTTTATCTATCTTGCATTAACATTCTCGGTTGTTTTCGGTCGTTCTTGTTTCGTTCGAGCTGTTTGGTACTGGTTTGCTGACTGTTAGAATTATATTCGGTAATACAGTACTGAACATAATCCTTTCGTTCAATACATAGGTTCTGAACATTAATGCAGATAGTCAGTTATGTAATTTTCTTTGTTAAACTAACTTAGAATGGAAAAGAGTGAATTGGAATGGATTTAAGTTATATATTTGAATGGATTTAATTCATGTTATTTTAAGTTGCGAATTGGAATGGATTCAAGTTACACAGTGATGAACAAATTTTGTAATAACCCACATTCATGTCTTAGTCACGTTCATGTGCATTTGCATGATTTTGTCTTGTTAAGCTTGCATTTGTAGACTTTGACTTGTTTTGCGTAAGTAAAGGTCCCTGTCTTGTTTTGTGCTTATGTGATTTGCCTAAGTGTTGTATGCATGCTTTGTTCCTTCCTTGCTGTCTCAAGCCTAGGTCATGTTAAGCCTAAGTCATCTCAAGCCTAGGTCACACCTTTGAACCTCTCACACCTAGGCCATTGCACGCCAACACCTAGGACCACCTTGGAACCACTTTGGTTAACCTCCACCTTCACCCTAGCATATTAGCCGAGATGTCATCATCTAGGCCGAGGTGTGCATCACCTAGGCCGAGATGTTATCATCTAGGCGTCCTAGATCTTTGATCCTTGCACCTAGCATGACCTACACCGAGGTGTGGCACATCTAGGCCGAGGTGTGGCACAGCTAGGCCAAGTGTTATCCTTCCTAGCCGAGATCATTGAGACCTTACTTGCCGAAGCCTATGTCCTAATCCGAGATCATTACCTGCCGAAGTGCCCATGTCACCTTACTTGTTGTATACACTTTGTCATACTCTTGTCTTGTCATTCAGTCACCTTTTTGAGGAGATCCAATCTGGTAGTGCCACGTGTCCTAGCAGAGGGTTAAGTCAGCCAGCAGAGAGAGAAAACATATCATTTGTCATATCTTTGCCTTTGAAGAGAGAGAAGCTCTAGGAAGAGGAAGAGAAGTTCTTAGAGAGAGAACTAGATTTCCAAGCTTGATCTTCACACCTTGAACCGTTATATCCGTGTTTTGAGGTTAGATTCTTGATCTACTCTTGTTATTCTTTATGTTGATCCAATCACATTGCATGATCTAGCATGATTCATGAGTCATGCATTGATTTAAAGTTTGTTTTAGAAAGAGAAAGTGATGTTCATGTGTTCTTGAAGAAAACCATGTTTTGATCCGAAAGTTTGTATCAAGATCCATGTTTTTGTGTTTGTTTTCATAAGATCTTCAAGTATGGGTACCTAGGTCCATGTTTTTGAACTCATCTCATGAAATCTCAGATTTTGAATAAAGAAGTTATGATTTTAGCATTCATGTTCTTCATGTTCTTGTCCTTCATGTTCTTCATGTTCTTCAAGGGGGAAACCCAGATTTCCAGACTTTATTTCCCTAGGTGTGGTCACCGAGACCACTCTTGCCTAGATCTCACACCTAGGTCAAGCATCATATCTCACCTTGGCCAACCTTGCATGATCACTTGCACCTTAGTCTATCTTGCATGCACACCTAGGCTAACCACTTCACACCTAGGCCGACCATGGTACACCCTTGCCGGCACCTTGTAACACCTCGGCAAGTAGTTGCACCCCGAAGCCTAGGTAACCACACCTCGGCCAAGAGGTGTAGGACCTCGGCCAAGACCTCCTGAGTTCACCCAGCTAGGTCATTTTTGCCTACATCATTTCTGTGCACCCATTCCAAGACCTGGTTAGTACCCAGCATGTTTTCCCTAGATGAAAAACAGTGTTTTTACACCCAGCATGTTTTCCCTAGATGAAAAATAGTGTTTTTACACCCAGCATGTTTTCCTTAGATGAAAAACAGTGATTTAACTCCCAGCATGTTTTACTTTGTCTTGACTTGGTTTTGGAAAGAAATGCAGAGATCATTTGCACTCATGAAAAGCTTGTTTTAAGAATGCATTTCATATCCATCTTTGAGCATCTCTTCTTGTCTTCTTGAAGTGCATTTAGTAGACTTTATTATGTATTTGTAGGTCTTGGATCCTTGCCTTAATCCCTACACCCGAAGAGCTATGTAAGTGGTATTTTTAATAAAGCTATGTTATAAAGTTTTGATAAAGCTTTGCTTCGTTTTGGAAAAGTATTTGATCAAGCATGAATGATTATCCCTAGTTTTGTATCAAGTATTATCTTGTTTTGATGACATTCTTGGAACGTCCTTCCATGCTAGGGGACTTTAAGCCCATGTAGCACCACGTTTGAGAGATCTCTACCATCGACGGTCTTGTACGGATGGCCCCATCGACAGCCTTGTGGGGGTGGATTTGTCTAATCGATTCCAGGTCGATTATTCCCTTGTTTTGTCCGGAATGTCATCCCCCATGTATTATGTAGATGTTATTAAACATCCTAAGAAGATTTGAAAGATTTGATTGATGAACTTGATTCATCCCATGTTTTGTTACAAGCTACGATATGTATTGTTTTGATAAAGATCTTAGATATCATTCATTCAAACCTTTATTAATTATATCATTCACTGAGTATCCAAGCTCACCCTCCCCTTTATATATATGTAGGTGGCGAGCAAGAAGGCGGTGACGCCTAGATGTTATGTCACGCCCCAAACTTGCCCCTAAAAGTTTGGGCATGACCTACACAGACACGGACGCATAACCTAGTATACATTTCATATGGGGCCTGAACGGAAGCATTTACCAATATAAATTAACATAAATAAAAGAACTGCATCCATTGAGCGACCACTATCATGCCAGGATCACAGACAGAACATAAGGCAAATAAACATACAGTGACGTGCATCAGAGAATTAGCTATGTACATATATATATATATACAGACCCAGCCCTTAGAATTGGGCATAAAACAACATGGACAGGCAAAGGAATTATATATACATCAACTTTAAGCAGACAATCAAAGTGTAAAATCAAAAGCTTAGCAAGAAGAGCTGCCTTCACTTAAGAGCTGGGACACTTTGAGGTTGACAAAAGAGGCACGGATGCCAAGGGTTAAAACTAACCTCCAGGTGGAGTGCCTACAGAAACAGACATAACACAAAGTGAGTCAAGCTCAGTGAATAGTAGTACATAAACAATTTAAAGATTAACTTAACTTACTTACAATGTACATATTCATTCAATTACATAAGTAAATGCAAAAATCCTGTGGTTAGTCTGTGCTAAGTACATAACGGCCTTAGGTTCAATTTTGCAACATAAACATGGTGGCTATAAGCCCTTGAAACATGGTGGCACGAGGCCCTTGAAACATGGTGGCTATAAGCCCTTGAAACTTGTGGCATAAAGCCCTTGCAACATATGGCATTAAGGCCCTTGAAACATGTGGCATAAAGCCCTTGTAACATATGGCACTAAGGCCCTTGAAAAGTTGGCATGAAGCCCTTGAAATGTTGGCATTAAGCCCTTGAAAAGTTGGCATGAAGCCCTTGATACAAAGAACTTGTAACATACGTGAACTTGTAACAGACTTAAACTTGTAACATATACTTGAAACATACCTGAACATACCTGAACTTGTAACATACTGCAAACATGCCTGAAACATACTTGAACATCATTCATTAATTCAAATGGAACATATCATAACTAGAGCATTGCTTGTTGTATCATGTCATTATCGTACGCTTAACAATGAGAGACTAATTCACATTCTCATGAGTTGACATAACACATTTTCATTGGATTACAGAGGACTTTATTGGTTTCACAATTTCACAGTTCGGCCCTTGGCCTGAGGAGTTCACACATTCACAATAGCCTTTGGGTTTCATAGATTTACAACTTATCACATCGGCCTTCGGCCCTTTGGATTCACAAGTCATACCTTACATATCTTCACAAATTATATCTTTCATAATTTCACCAAATTGTATCTTTCATAAAACGGCCATAGGCCTCATAACTTTCATATCGGTTTAAGCCCAGTTCACATAAGTATGGACTCAAGAGGTGGCTCGTACGGATTCTAGAGGTGACTCGCATTGCAGCACTTAGTTCCGTACAGCACTTTGTTCCATACTAGAAATCAATAGTTCTTGAAGACTGAACAATTCATATTATGTCATGGCATAAACGAAGTGGATAAACAGAACAGAATAATGCTAGGTTCGCACAAATACCGTTCACAATGGTGCACACAAATTTCCCTTTATGAGTCATTACATGGTGCCATAGTCGTCATACATATAACAAAGCATTAATAATAATTATTTACACAAACACATGTGTCGTTACAGTACTATTCATGAGGATAAAACAATTCACACCGTAACGTGAGTCATATAACAATGTTATTGATATTCAATTCTTTGACGTATAAGGCAACCCATGGTTCTGTTCGATTTTCATTTCGTTAATCCATTCTAGGCAGATGTCTATGTCATAAAACATGTATCGAACTAAATAAGGCTGTAGGAGTCCAGGATAGGACGTTCAAAATATCATATCCCCATTAAGCGGGGTTTATATTCTTAATTCCTTCTTGTCAACCAGTCGCATGGTATTAATAATTCTTGTGCAGAGTCATAGGTAAGTTACAGATTATTACACATTAATGACAACCATTAACCTTAACCGGAATGTAGAGTAGTTTCAGAGTCATACCGAGGTACACATAATCTTTCAATGTTCTCACCGATCCCTAACAACACAAATGCTTACAAAGAACAGTGCATTAACAATAAGAATTATTAACGGTAGGTAAACGTCCGATTACAGTACTACTACTCACAGTGATCAGTTCCCGGTGGTAATGGTACAATGTCCTCGTCTCGACCTACAATTACAGTGCACAACACATAATATGAGGTTATACTCGATCCTTTACTTATTCTCTTTGATCGTTCAATCAATTAGTCATGGTGGTACCAAGCTCATTATTCTTTAATAAGTTGTAATCCATGTCTTAGAAAACAGGAGAAATCGATGGGAAATGGTTTAGGTGAAGAAATGGTACAAAACTAATTGACATAACGTGAACAGTCGTCACTAATTTGGGTATAACTTTTTCTGTATTTAGAATTTGGGAGTGAGACTAGCGCCATTGGAAACTAGACTTTCGGGGCTTGATTTTAGGCTCAAGAATCACTCAAAACGGAGTTCGGATGCAAAAGATATGCCTATTCAAAATTGGCTGGACAGAGCTGTCTCCGCACGTGCGGGTGAACAGTGCCGCACGTGCGGCCTTGGACAGTAGCAGTCCGAAAATGGCTGAAATTTTGGGACTTCTCATTTTCAAAAATCAAACCTTAATTACATGTAAATCAAAGCTCAAAACCCTTTAATACATGACCAATTTCACATTATTATTCTTCATCAAACACCATAATCTCAAAATAAACAAATTTAATGATTTTACTTCTTCAATCAAGGAATTCTTAGAAAATCAAGGTTCATGGGTTCAAAGCTCACATCTTCTATATCAATCCATGATTTCAAGTAGTAGATGGATTCTATACAAGGTTAGTAATTAGAGCCACATACCTTACCCAAACCTTTGTTCTTCCCTTAGTCTCTTCAATTTTCCCAAGCTTTTGGTTGATCTTTCCTCTCTCTTCTATCTTCTTCAACCATCTTCAAGCTTCCATGGATGTTGAATTCCTTAGGGAGAAGCTTTGCTTCTTCTCTCTCTCCCTCTCTCTCTCTCTCACGGTTCTCCTTCCCCTTTCTCTAGATATTTTTTTTTTGTTTGGTTCAAATAGATGAGTTCAACAACTCATAAGGCATATATGTATATATAAAAGCTTCCCACAAATAGGAAGGGCCAAACACGCCCTTACGAATCGCACAAAACCACATTTCAATTAAACTTCCCGGATAACTCTAAAAATTATGCTGATCAGAAATATGTCCCCTGTTCCGGTATCTGAAGTCTTTAAGGCCTT
Source organism: Camellia japonica (assembly GCA_030407325.1). NCBI lineage: Eukaryota > Viridiplantae > Streptophyta > Magnoliopsida > Ericales > Theaceae > Camellia > Camellia japonica. The sequence goes on along the minus strand of JAPPVO010000014.1, from coordinate 3,862,029 downwards.
TAATTTGCAATATAAAGTTAATCACCCAAACGTCCATTAACGAATCAGACAAATTAGATTTCAAATTAATTTTCCCAAATAATTCCAAAAATTCCCATTAACATATCCAAGTACTCAATTTTGATTTTTGAACCCATAAAGGTCGGTAATTTCCATTTTAAGTCCGTAACTCAACTGATAATGCTTCAATTCTAATAGATATAATTAAATTAAACCACATCATTTCATAGGGAAATAAAGATGATTTCTTATACGCATTTTGGGGTCATTACATCCTCCCCATCTTAAGAAGTTTGGTCCTCCAAACTTGATTCTCCTTGTCACAAGTCTAGTTCCGTCTTGGACATATAACATTTCTCAAGGGTTAAGGAGACATTTACTACATACTCACGTTTCAAAGGCATATGCTTCTTATAACATTTAAATCTAGAATAACACAGATGTTCTAAATCAACGACTTCGTGACTTCTGTCTTATCTGTTATAAATTATCAGTTCAAATCAAATTTCTAACAGACTCCAAAGAACAACTCAAATCCCATATCAAGGAATTACATGTTCAGGATAAATTATTAGTAAAATCAAATACAGATCAAACCTTAATGGTCAACAGGCACTAATAGTTCATATACAAATCTCATTACTTGGTAATTCCCATAATAGAAGTCACTTAGTGATAAGCTGGTAACCCAAGCTGTACATCATTTCAACAGATATGAATAAGTCGCGTAAGCATGTAGTCTCTAGCTTCACAATTGTTTTTCGTATTCTCCATTTCCGAAAACATAACAAAATCATTTCGTTATATGGATTCAAAACCATATGTACTAATTCGTAACAAGATCAAAACGATGGGAAGAAGAATCCCAATCAATATCGTCAATTCTTCACAGTATTACTTCTAAATACAGTAACACAAGGAGAACCATATTCCAAATCAAATAGTTATGACTATACCAAAGCAAATAACATATAGTTTTGTAAGTTCACGCAAACATACCATTGTAGACACTTGGTCATGCCGTCATAAATTCAAATCTGAACAATAAATACAACTATAACAACCATTATTTTGAGCAAAGGGGCCACTCAAAACAAAGCCAAAAATCAAATTCAAAATCATGCTTGACTAATCAGTCATAACTGTGAGGTATAACATCTATCCTTAATAAGTATTTCTTCTTGTTACAACATAAATTAATCTGGCCTCTTTTTAATCATTTTAGTAGTCCACTATTCAGATGATTCTTTCCTCCCCTACGGTAAGACACGAGGTCAACCACATGGTTTCATATTCACAACTTATAATCACAGTGGTCAGCAACAGCCATAAAAAAATATAGACCAGTCGTCTGCCTTAGTCAATTAACATAACAGAGTATCTAGGTACTCCACATACGTAGGTCCCACTAGATTCATTCATAGGGTCATAGATTTCTTAAGTCTACAGTATTCACATCCATCCAAATTCCATACTGCCTCGAAATTCAACAATTTAGCGATGAAATAATTTGACCACTTACTATTAGAGTTAGAACGCTTAGCCAGATCAGGTTAATAAGATAATAAATTAATTTTGAATCACGTCGTACATATTATACAAATCTGTATAAGCACCCCGGAGGAGGTAAATGTCCAGTACATATTGTTAACCCATCATCAATATAGAATATTCCCATGCCCAAGCTTTTTCTTTTTTCTTTTTTTTTTTAAGTTCACAGTGTCGTGCAGAATAGGTTACATTATACCCTTCAAATACAGGATAAGATTAATTTAACAATTGCAATATCTAACATTTTCACATCTACGCAGAAGTATATCACATAAATGATTTCTCAATCTTAAGTCATTAGTATACAGAAATAGAATTTTTAATTCTTACAGTAACTTATCAGTTTAGCAATCATTTAGTTTGATCTCAAAGTAGTCCATAACTGTCTATCTTTTTACAAGTCTCATGTAAACAGACACATAATGTGGGTAAGGTCCTTCATGTCGTTCAACCATTCTTTATAAAAAAAAATCCCGATTACGAATTACAATTTACACATAACAAAACAGATTACGGATAACAGAGTTAGCTTTCAGATTTCAACTTCAAATTTCATATTACAGATTTCAAATCGCAGGTTTCCATAAACAAATTACACAGTTCTCACAGGGGTCATTATATGCATAACTTCTTCTTACAGCCAATCGTACTCAACACAATTTCCGTTAACACACAAACACATCTTATCAAAATACTCATATGCAGTACTTGCTCAAAAGCACAGATCTATATCATTTTCTTTAGTCTTAGAAATGTTCCATACTTAGGGTTTAATTACTTCATCTAAATAGATGGAAGTAACTTCCAATCCACAAATAACAACCGATAACTTACATCTTATTTAATCATTAGCATATAGATTGTCTTACCGATCAACTCGAACCCTTACTACGCTTTTGCAGTGCAATTCTGTTGATTTAATCCCATCTGCATGTCTTACCATGTTCTGCATAGCAATCATTCGCAATATACACAAAGCATATACAAACTATGATCGTTAGCGTTAACAGAGTACATTTAACGTTGCCATCAATTTTTCCATTTTCATTCAAAATGTTATGCAGGATGCCTAAGTCTTTTCTAGACATCCTAAGGCTCAATGGACTCGTGTGTGAGACAGCAACTCGTGCTCTGATACCACTTGTCACGCCCCAAACTTGCCCCTAAAAGTTTGGGCATGACCTACACAGACACGGACGCATAACCTGGTATACATTTCATATGGGGCCTGAACAGAAGCATTTACCAATATAAATTAACATAAATAAAAGAACTGCATCCATTGAGCGACCACTATCATGCCAGGATCACAGACAGAACATAAGGCAAATAAACATACAGTGACGTGCATCAGAGAATAGCTATGCTATATATATATATATATATATACAGACCCAGCCCTTAGAATTGGGCGTAAAACAACATGGACAGGCAAAGGAATTATATATACATCAACTTTAAGCAGACAATCAAAGTGTAAAATCAAAAGCTTAGCAAGAAGAGCTGCCTTCACTTAAGAGCTTGGACACTCTGAGGTTGACAAAAGAGGCACGGATGCCAAGGGTTAAAACTAACCTCCAGGTGGAGTGCCTACAGAAACAGACATAACACAAAGTGAGTCAAGCTCAGTGAATAGTAGTACATAAACAATTTAAAGATTAACTTAACTTACTTACAATGTACATATTCATTCAATTACATAAGTAAATGCAAAAATCCTGTGGTTAGTCTGTGCTAAGTACATAACGGCCTTAGGTTCAATCTTGCAACATAAACATGGTGGCTATAAGCCCTTGAAACATGGTGGCACGAGGCCCTTGAAACATGGTGGCTATAAGCCCTTGAAACTTGTGGCATAAAGCCCTTGCAACATATGGCATTAAGGCCCTTGAAACATGTGGCATAAAGCCCTTGTAACATATGGCACTAAGGCCCTTGAAAAGTTGGCATGAAGCCCTTGAAAAGTTGGCATTAACCCTTGAAAAGTTGGCATGAAGCCTTGATACAAAGAACTTGTAACATACGTGAACTTGTAACAGACTTAAACTTGTAACATATACTTGAAACATACCTGAACATACCTGAACTTGTAACATACTGGAAACATGCCTGAAACATACTTGAACATCATTCATTAATTCAAATGGAACATATCATAACTAGAGCATTGCTTGTTGTATCATGTCATTATCGTACGCTTAACAATGAGAGACTAATTCACATTCCATGAGTTGACATAACACATTTTCATTGGATTACAGAGGACTTTATTGGTTTCACAATTTCACAGTTGGCCCTTGGCCTGAGGAGTTCACACATTCACAATAGCCTTTGGGTTTCATAGATTTACAACTTATCACATCGGCCTTCGGCCCTTTGGATTCACAAGTCATACCTTACATATCTTCACAAATTATATCTTTCATAATTTCACAATTGTATCTTTCATAAAACGGCCATAGGCCTCATAATTTCATATCGGTTTTAAGCCCAGTTCACATAAGTATGGACTCAAGAGGTGGCTCGTACGGATTCTAGAGGTGACTCGCATTGCAGCACTTAGTTCCGTACAGCACTTTGTTCCATACTAGAAATCAATAGTTCTTGAAGACTGAACAATTCATATTATGTCATGGCATAAACGAAGTGGATAAACAGAACAGAATAATGCTAGGTTCGCACAAATACCGTTCACAATGGTGCACACAAATTTCCCTTTATGAGTCATTAATGGTGCCATAGTCGTCATACATATAACAAAGCATTAATAATAATTATTTACACAAACACATGTGTCGTTACAGTACTATTCATGAGGATAAAACAATTCACACCGTAACGTGAGTCATATAACAATGTTATTGATATTCAATTCTTTGACGTATAAGGCAACCCATGGTTCTGTTCGATTTTCATTTCGTTAATCCATTCTAGGCAGATGTCTATGTCATAAAACATGTATCGAACTAAATAAGGCTGTAGGAGTCCAGGATAGGACGTTCAAAATATCATATCCCCATTAAGCGGGGTTTATATTCTTAATTCCTTCTTGTCAACCAGTCGCATGGTATTAATAATTCTTGTGCAGAGTCATAGGTAAGTTACAGATTATTACACATTAATGACAACCATTAACCTTAACCGGAATGTAGAGTAGTTTCAGAGTCATACCGAGGTACACATAATCTTTCAATGTTCTCACCGATCCCTAACAACACAAATGCTTACAAAGAACAGTGCATTAACAATAAGAATTATTAACGGTAGGTAAACGTCCGATTACAGTACTACTACTCACAGTGATCAGTTCCCGGTGGTAATGGTACAATGTCCTCGTCTCGACCTACAATTACAGTGCACAACACATAATATGAGGTTATACTTGATCATTTACTTATTCTCTTTGATCGTTCAATCAATTAGTCATGGTGGTACCAAGCTCATTATTCTTTAATAAGTTGTAATCCATGTCTTAGAAAACAGGAGAAATCGATGGGAAATGGTTTAGGTGAAGAAATGGTACAAAACTAATTGACATAACGTGAACAATCGTCACTAATTTGGGTATAACTTTTCTGTATTTAGAATTTGGAGTGAGACTAGCGCCATTGGAAACTAGACTTCCGGGGCTTGATTTTAGGCTCAAAATCACTCAAAACGGAGTTCGGATGCAAAAGATATGCCTATTCAAAATTGGCTGGACAGAGCTGTCTCCGCACGTGCGGGTGAACAGTGCCGCACGTGCGGCCTGGACAGTAGCAGTCCGAAAATGGCTGAAATTTTGGGACTTCTCATTTTCAAAAATCAAACCTTAATTACATGTAAATCAAAGCCAAAACCCTTTAATACATGACCAATTTCACATTATTATTCTTCATCAAACACCATAATCTCAAAATAAACAAATTTAATGATTTTACTTCTTCAATCAAGGAATTTTAGAAAATCAAGGTTCATGGGTTCAAAGCTCACATCTTCTATATCAATCCATGATTTCAAGTAGTAGATGGATTCTATACAAGGTTAGTAATTAGAGCCACATACCTTACCCAAACCTTTGTTCTTCCCTTAGTCTCTTCAATTTTCCCAAGCTTTTGGTTGATCTTTCCTCTCTCTTCTATCTTCTTCAACCATCTTCAAGCTTCCATGGATGTTGAATTCCTTAGGGAGAAGCTTTGCTTCTTCTCTCTCTCCCTCTCTCTCTCTCTCACGGTTCTCCTTCCCCTTTCTCTAGATATTTTTTTTTGTTTGGTTCAAATAGATGAGTTCAACAACTCATAAGGCATATATGTATATATAAAAGCTTCCCACAAATAGGAAGGGCCAAACACGCCCTTACGAATCGCACAAAATCACATTTCAATTAAACTTCCCGGATAACTCTAAAAATTATGCTGATCAGAAATATGTCCCCTGTTCCGGTATCTGAAGTCTTTAAGGCCTTTAATTTAATATAAAGTTAATCACCCAAACGTCCATTAACGAATCAGACAAATTAGATTTCAAATTAATTTTCCCAAATAATTCCAAAAATTCCCATTAACATATCCAAGTACTCAATTTTGATTTTTGAACCCATAAAGGTCGGTAATTTCCATTTTAAGTCCGTAACTCAACTGATAATGCTTCAATTCTAATAGATATAATTAAATTAAACCACATCATTTCATAGGGAAATAAAGATGATTTCTTATACGCATTTTGGGTCATTACATCCTCCCCATCTTAAGAAGTTTGGTCCTCCAAACTTGATTCTCCTTGTCACAAGTCTAGTTCCGTCTTGGACATATAACATTTCTCAAGGGTTAAGGAGACATTTACTACATACTCACGTTTCAAAGGCATATGCTTCTTATAACATTTAAATCTAGAATAACACAGATGTTCTAAATCAACGACTTCGTGACTTCTGTCTTATCTGTTATAAATTATCAGTTCAAATCAAATTTCTAACAGACTCCAAAGAACAACTCAAATCCCATATCAAGGAATTACATGTTCAGGATAAATTATTAGTAAAATCAAATACAGATCAAACCTTAATGGTCAACAGGCACTAATAGTTCATATACAAATCTCATTACTTGGTAATTCCCATAATAGAAGTCACTTAGTGATAAGCTGGTAACCCAAGTTGTACATCATTTCAACAGATATGAATAAGTCGCGTAAGCATGTAGTCTCTAGCTTCACAATTGTTTTTCGTATTCTCCATTTCCGAAAACATAACAAAATCATTTCGTTATATGGATTCAAAACCATATGTACTAATTCGTAACAAGATCAAAACGATGGGAAGAAGAATCCCAATCAATATCGTCAATTCTTCACAGTATTACTTCTAAATACAGTAACACAAGGAGAACCATATTCCAAATCAAATAGTTATGACTATACCAAAGCAAATAACATATAGTTTTGTAAGTTCACGCAAACATACCATTGTAGACACTTGGTCATGCCGTCATAAATTCAAATCTGAACAATAAAAACAACTATAACAACCATTATTTTGAGCAAAGGGGCCACTCAAAACAAAGCCAAAAATCAAATTCAAAATCATGCTTGACTAATCAGTCATAACGTGAGGTATAACATCTATCCTTAATAAGTATTTCTTCTTGTTACAACATAAATTAATCTGGCCTCTTTTTAATCATTTTAGTAGTCCACTATTCAGATGATTCTTTCCTCCCCTACGGTAAGACACGAGGTCAACCACATGGTTTCATATTCACAACTTATAATCACAGTGGTCAGCAACAGCCATATAAAAAATATAGACCAGTCGTCTGCCTTAGTCAATTAACATAACAGAGTATCTAGGTACTCCACATACGTAGGTCTCCACTAGATTCATTCATAGGGTCATAGATTTCTTAAGTCTACAGTATTCACATCCATCCAAATTCCATACTGCCTCGAATTCAACAATTTAGCGATGAAATAATTTGACCACTTACTATTAGAGTTAGAACGCTTAGCCAGATCAGGTTAATAAGATAATAAATTAATTTCGAATCACGTCGTACATATTATACAAATCTGTATAAGCACCCCGGAGGAGGTAAATGTCCAGTACATATCGTTAACCCATCATCAATATAGAATATTCCCATGCCCAAGCTTTTTCTTTTTTCTTTTTTTTTTTTAAGTTCACAGTGTCGTGCAGAATAGGTTACATTATACCTTTCAAATACAGGATAAGATTAATTTAACAATTGCAATATCTAACATTTTCACATCTACGCAGAAGTATATCACATAAATGATTTCTCAATCTTAAGTCATTAGTATACAGAAATAGAATTTTTAATTCTTACAGTAACTTATCAGTTTAGCAATCATTTAGTTTGATCTCGAAGTAGTCCATAACTGTCTATCTTTTTACAAGTCTCATGTAAACAGACACATAATGTGGGTAAGGTCCTTCATGTCGTTCAACCATTCTTTATAAAAAAAAATCCCGATTACGAATTACAATTTACACATAACAAAACAGATTACGGATAACAGAGTTAGCTTTCAGATTTCAACTTCAAATTTCATATTACAGATTTCAAATCGCAGGTTTCCATAAACAAATTACACAGTTCTCACAGGGGTCATTATATGCATAACTTTTCTTACAGCCAATCGTACTCAACACAATTTCCGTTAACACACAAACACATCTTATCAAAATACTCATATGCAGTACTTGCTCAAAAGCACAGATCTATATCATTTTCTTTAGTCTTAGAAATGTTCCATACTTAGGGTTTAATTACTTCATCTAAATAGATGGAAGTAACTTCCAATCCACAAATAACAACCGATAACTTACATCTTATTTAATCATTAGCATATAGATTGTCTTACCGATCAACTCGAACCCTTACTACGCTTTTGTAGTGCAATTTTGTTGATTTAATCCCATCTGCATGTCTTACCATGTTCTGCATAGCAATCATTCGCAATATACACAAAGCATATACAAACTATGATCGTTAGCGTTAACAGAGTACATTTAACGTTGCCATCAATTTTTCCATTTTCATTCAAAATGTTATGCAGGATGCCTAAGTCTTTTCTAGACATCCTAAGGCTCAATGGACTCGTGTGTGAGATAGCAACTCATGCTCTGATACCACTTGTCACGCCCCAAACTTGCCCCTAAAAGTTTGGGCATGACCTACACAGACACGGACGCATAACCTGGTATACATTTCATATGGGGCCTGAACGGAAGCATTTACCAATATAAATTAACATAAATAAAAGAACTGCATCCATTGAGCGACCACTATCATGCCAGGATCACAGACAGAACATAAGGCAAATAAACATACAGTGACGTGCATCAGAGAATTAGCTATGTACATATATATATATATATATATACAGACCCAGCCCTTAGAATTGGGCATAAAACAACATGGACAGGCAAAGGAATTATATATACATCAACTTTAAGCAGACAATCAAAGTGTAAAATCAAAAGCTTAGCAAGAAGAGCTGCCTTCACTTAAGAGCTTGGACATCTGAGGTTGACAAAAGAGGCACGGATGCCAAGGGTTAAAACTAACCTCCAGGTGGAGTGCCTACAGAAACAGACATAACACAAAGTGAGTCAAGCTCAGTGAATAGTAGTACATAAACAATTTAAAGATTAACTTAACTTACTTACAATGTACATATTCATTCAATTACATAAGTAAATGCAAAAATCCTGTGGTTAGTCTGTGCTAAGTACATAACGGCCTTAGGTTCAATCTTGCAACATAAACATGGTGGCTATAAGCCCTTGAAACATGGTGGCACGAGGCCCTTGAAACATGGTGGCTATAAGCCCTTGAAACTTGTGGCATAAAGCCCTTGCAACATATGGCATTAAGGCCCTTGAAACATGTGGCATAAAGCCCTTGTAACATATGGCACTAAGGCCCTTGAAAAGTTGGCATGAAGCCCTTGAAAAGTTGGCATTAAGCCCTTGAAAAGTTGGCATGAAGCCCTTGATACAAAGAACTTGTAACATACGTGAACTTGTAACAGACTTAAACTTGTAACATATACTTGAAACATACCTGAACATACCTGAACTTGTAACATACTGCAAACATGCCTGAAACATACTTGAACATCATTCATTAATTCAAATGGAACATATCATAACTAGAGCATTGCTTGTTGTATCATGTCATTATCGTACGCTTAACAATGTGAGACTAATTCACATTCCCATGAGTTGACATAACACATTTTCATTGGATTACAGAGGACTTTATTGGTTTCACAATTTCACAGTTCGGCCCTTGGCCTGAGGGGTTCACACATTCACAATAGCCTTTGGGTTTCATAGATTTACAACTCATCACATCGGCCTTCGGCCCTTTGGATTCACAAGTCATACCTTACATATCTTCACAAATTATATCTTTCATAATTTCACAAATTGTATCTTTCATAAAACGACCATAGGCCTCATAACTTTCATATCGGTTTTAAGCCCAGTTCACATAAGTATGGACTCAAGAGGTGGCTCGTACGGATTCTAGAGGTGACTCGCATTGCAGCACTTAGTTCCGTACAGCACTTTGTTCCATACTAGAAATCAATAGTTCTTGAAGACTGAACAATTCATATTATGTCATGGCATAAACGAAGTGGATAAACAGAACAGAATAATGCTAGGTTCGTACAAATACCGTTCACAATGGTGCACACAAATTTCCCTTTATAAGTCATTACATGGTGCCATAGTCGTCATACGTATAACAAAGCATTAATAATAATTATTTACACAAACACATGTGTCGTTACAGTACTATTCATGAAGATAAAACAATTCACACCGTAATGTGAGTCATATAACAATGTTATTGATATTCAATTCTTTGACGTATAAGGCAACCCATGGTTCTGTTCGATTTTCATTTCGTTAATCCATTCTAGGCAGATGTCTATGTCATAAAACATGTATCGAACTAAATAAGGTTGTAGGAGTCCAGGATAGGACGTTCAAAATATCATATCCCCATTAAGCGGGGTTTATATTCTTAATTCCTTCTTGTCAACCAGTCGCATGGTATTAATAATTCTTGTGCAGAGTCATAGGTAAGTTACAGATTATTACACATCAATGACAACCATTAACCTTAACCGGAATGTAGAGTAGTTTCAGAGTCATACCGAGGTACACATAATCTTTCAATGTTCTCACCGATCCCTAACAACACAAATGCTTACAAAGAACAGTGCATTAACAATAAGAATTATTAACGGTAGGTAAACGTCCGATTACAGTACTACTACTCACAGTGATCAGTTCCCGGTGGTAATGGTACAATGTCCTCGTCTCGACCTACAATTACAGTGCACAACACATAATATGAGGTTATACTCGATCCTTTACTTATTCTCTTTGATTGTTCAATCAATTAGTCATGGTGGTACCAAGCTCATTATTCTTTAATAAGTTGTAATCCATGTCTTAGAAAACAGGAGAAATCGATGGGAAATGGTTTAGGTGAAGAAATGGTACAAAACTAATTGACATAACGTGAACAGTCGTCACTAATTTGGGTATAACTTTTTCTGTATTTAGAATTTGGGAGTGAGACTAGCGCCATTGGAAACTAGACTTCCGGGGCTTGATTTTAGGCTCAAGAATCACTCAAAACGGAGTCCGGATGCAAAAGATATGCCTATTCAAAATTGGCTGGACAGAGCTGTCTCCGCACGTGCGGGTGAACAGTGCCGCACGTGCGGCCCTGGACAGTAACAGTCCGAAAATGGCTGAAATTTTGGGACTTCTCATTTTCAAAAATCAAACCTTAATTACATGTAAATCAAAGCCCAAAACCCTTTAATACATGACCAATTTCACATTATTATTCTTCATCAAACACCATAATCTCAAAATAAACAAATTTAATGATTTTACTTCTTCAATCAAGGAATTCTTAGAAAATCAAGGTTCATGGGTTCAAAGCTCACATCTTCTATATCAATCCATGATTTCAAGTAGTAGATGGATTCTATACAAGGTTAGTAATTAGAGCCACATACCTTACCCAAACCTTTGTTCTTCCCTTAGTCTCTTCAATTTTCCCAAGCTTTTGGTTGATCTTTCCTCTCTCTTCTATCTTCTTCAACCATCTTCAAGCTTCCATGGATGTTGAATTCCTTAGGGAGAAGCTTTGCTTCTTCTCTCTCTCCCTCTCTCTCTCTCTCTCACGGTTCTCCTTCCCCTTTCTCTAGATATTTTTTTTTTGTTTGGTTCAAATAGATGAGTTCAACAACTCATAAGGCATATATGTATATATAAAAGCTTCCCACAAATAGGAAGGGCCAAACACGCCCTTACGAATCGCACAAAATCACATTTCAATTAAACTTCCCGGATAACTCTAAAAATTATGCTGATCAGAAATATGTCCCCTGTTCCGGTATCTGAAGTCTTTAAGGCCTTTAATTTGCAGTATAAAGTTAATCACCCAAACGTCCATTAACGAATCAGACAAATTAGATTTCAAATTAATTTTCCCAAATAATATCAAAAATTCCCATTAACATATCCAAGTACTCAATTTTGATTTTTGAACCCATAAAGGTCGGTAATTTCCATTTTAAGTTCGTAACTCAACTGATAATGCTTCAATTCTAATAGATATAATTAAATTAAACCACATCATTTCATAGGGAAATAAAGATGATTTCTTATACGCATTTTGGGGTCATTACATGTTATTTGTAAGTTGTTTTGGATTCATTTTGTTAACCTCTTGAAGATTATGTTTCTTAGTTTTAATTCACTTCTTTTGTATATGTCGGCTTGAGAAGCCTTTTGATCAAGATGTAATATGTACTTTATTTTATTTGTATCCAAGTTGTAAAACCATGTTAAGATGTATGTCATTTCATTTGATTTATGCACAGCTCTTATGGACTACTTAGATTTAAATTTGCTTCTGCACATGTAGGCCCCATATATTTATACTCTGATTGTGTGTGAATTTTTGTAAGTTGGCATTTGGTAATCTCGGATTACTGGCCATCACGGCACCATTCTACTAGGGGCGGTATGGGGTCGTGACAAATTTTGTTCAGACATACAGTGCTGACAAGATCATTATTGTTCGACAAAACAGTTCTTGTCAGCATTATTGTTCGACAAGATCATTATTGTTCGAAAATTGGAACCGTTGAATAAAAGTGCTCCGAATTGTTTTCGACTAAAGGTAAATTAAGTTTGGAGAACCAAACTTCCTAAAAAGGGGAAGACTGTAATATCCCTGTTCCGTAATATGTTAATTGGTCCTTAAAATGAGTATGATTATGTGGTTAATATAATTTTGTGTGCCATTATGTGAAAATATGTGGTTTTGAATTTCTATCTGTTCACCGTAGGAATATCTGTTTGATTATCTGCTTTAGAAATTAAATTGAAGACCTTATCGGCCACGGAACCAAAAATTGATTGCGCCATTGTGATTAGCGTAATTTTTAGAGCCTACAGTGAAATTTAATTGAAAATTGATTTGGATCAAATTAATCAGATTAATATTGATGATTTAGTGCCCAACTATTTAATATTATTAAATAATAGTTAGTGGGTTATGTTGTAAAGACTCTACACCCTCAAATTTCTTCCCTTAGTGTATTTTGGCTGACTTTTGGACTCAAAGAAGGAGAGAGGGTCGGCTAAGAGGGAGAGGGTGAAAGAAATTGAGAGTTTGATTTTGAAGGCTTGGAATTTGAAGGCCAACTCTAAATTGGACCATAAATTGAGAGAATTGAGCCTCTAGGTAAGCATTGATTCTTGAATTCATGAGTTTAATGTGTGATCTTGTGTGTTCAAGGGTTGTTTGTGATCAAGAGCATGATTTGAGTTCATTTTGTTGAAATTGAGGCTTGATATGTGCATGCATGTAATGAACTCCCATGGAATCACAAATCTAGCATGTAATTTGTGAAATTGTGAAAGATTGGTAGTGTAATCCCACATGCAAGCATGTCTTTGTTAAATTTTATGGGAATGAGCACTAATTGCATTATTTGAAGTGAATATGAAGTCAAAAAGGGCATGCATGTACAAATCATGGGAGTATAAGTCTTGAATGTTTGAATTTGAGCATGTTGGTGATGAGGTTGTGATATTTTGGGACATGCATGCAAATAAATTATGAAATTGAGCTTCAATATGTTGTAAATTATGTTTGTACCATGTTAATACATGTCTATAAGTAATTTGAGCCATAACATGCATAAATTGTTGGTTGAAAATCGAAATAAAGCTCAAGAACACAATTCTGGGTTTTCCAGAATTTTGAGGTCCGCTCGAGCAGGGAACCTGCCGCTTGAGCGGTAAATGCATGCTCCCAGTACTTTTTGCAGACTTAATGTCCGCTCGAGCGGGGTAATTCACGCTCGAGCGAGGGAGCTATTTTGACAGGCCTTCCGCTCGAGCGCCCTATTTAACGCTCGAGCGTATTTTTGATGCAACCACCACTTTTGCAGGCCTATAGGGTCCGCTCGAGCGGGAAAGTCCACGCTCGAGTGGGAAAGTCCACGCTCGAGCGGGGACCTTGTTTTCTGAAATTTTGTCTACGCGTTCTGTGTTTCGTTTTCCGTTCTCTTTCACTTGCAAGCACTCTTAGGCATATGTTAAGCATTGTAAATGAGTTAAAGAGATAAGAATGAAGCCTAAAGAGGAAAATGTGAATTTTGAACGGATTGAATGGTTAGTGACCCTTGTATGTTCATGACATGTGTAGGGTCGAGTTCCAGGGTGAACCAATTAACCGATCACTGTGAGTAATATCTGACATATGTTATTGTCCAATTGCTACTTCTATGTAAGCTTTGTAAAGTTCATTAATTTGAATGGTGGACACAGTTTGATATGAAAGGCCTATGAGCCAGTTTGATATGAAAGGCCTATAAGCCAATTTGAAATGAAAGGCCTATGAGCCAGTTTGATATGAAAGGCCTATGAGCCAGTTTGAAATGGAAGGCCTATGAGCCAGTTTGATATAAAAGTTTGAAAATGCCTAAGGCCGTTTTGACATAAATGAATAGGCCGAAGGCCGTTTTGACATGAATGGAAATCCGAAGGTCGTTTTGACATATATGAATGGACCAAAGGTCGTTTTGATAGAAATGAGTGGACTGAAGGTCGTTTTGACATATATGAATGGACCTAAGGTCGTTTTGACATGAATGAGTGGGCCGAAGGCCGTTTTGACACGATTGTATGGGCCGAAGGCCGTTTTGACGTAAACGAACGGACCGAAGGCCATTTTGACAGAAATGAACGGACCGAAGGCCGTTTTGACATAAATGAATGGGCCGAAGGCCGTTTTGACACGAATGGAAATCTGAAGGGGCCAAGGGCCAGAATGTTTGAAACTACAGTCACTTGATTCGTATAGTTATATATATCTGTTAAATAGAAATATGGATTGGGCCCAAGGCCGTTTGGAACATGTTGTTCTACATTGTTAAGTAATTTCTGTATTGGATATCATTCACTGGGCTATTGCTCACGCTCATTCATGTGTTTGTAGGTGAGCCAAGAGAAGTCCAAACCCAGCCCCAGTGAAGTCTGCCAGGAACAACAAGAGTTTTGGAGAGTCAGCCTTGTGTCTCACGCACGAGACCCATCCTTGCCATTTTGTTATGTATTTATACTTTGTCTTGTTGGCAAGGACTTTGTGTATATCTGTATATAGTTTGGATATGGGTTGACTCAGCTTGGATGATCCTGTCTGTAAAGGATTTTATGGTACTGTATTTTGTTGTGGGTTATTAACGTATATGCGTATGGTTTGTTTTAAAGTGCATATAAGCACGGCTCTATGGATAAAGTTTTTAATTATTGCTTCCATTTGGCCCCTTTACTCTGTTGAGTTACGTCTGTTTTGGTTTGAGGCCGTAAGTAATCTCAGGATTACTGGCCGGTTATGTCCTTAACCCATAGGGGCGGGTTCGGGTCATGACAATAGTGTTCATAGCCCTTTGATATGTAGCCCCAACATTCTTTTAGGCCGAATGGCATTTTAACCCATTCGAAGGTGCCAATGTTCCCAGGACATCTGAATGTTGTCTTATGGATATCCTCTTCTGCAATGCAGATTTGGTTATAACCAGACTGCCCATCCATCATTGATAAAATCTCTTGCCCTGCTGAACTATCCACCAATAAATCTACTATGGGCATGGGGTACTCATCTTTTGGAATTGCTAAATTCAAGTTTCTAAAATCGATGCATATCCTCATTTTACCATTCTTCTTAACTACAGGCACAATATTGGATAGCCATTCAACATACCTAGCTGTCTTAATAAAGTCTGCCTTAAGGAGCCTAAGAATTTTCTCTTTGACCTTCTAAATCACTTCAGGACTCATCCTTCTTGATTTTTGCTTGTATGGCTTGAAATTAGGCTTCATAGGGAGCCTATGTTCTACTAATGACCTATCCAATCTTGCTAGTTCATTATAAGACCATGCAAAACAATCTTTATATCTCTTTAAGACCACCAACAACTGGTCCTTGTCAAGAGCACTTAACCAAGCACTAATGTAAGTGGGTTGCTGTGTAGAAACTTCCCCTAAGTTAACCTCTTCCAAGGGGTCATATATCTGAGAACTCACTAATGCTTATTTTTTTATTTCTTCTGTCTTCGAAGCAATTTCTTTACTTTGTTCTGCTCCCAGTTTCTTTTCACCATCTTTGCCCTCCTCCTCATAGACAAAGTCTGTCCATAAGGCTTCTTCCTCCTGTATTTCTTGGACTTTTGTTTCGATGTCCAATGCACAGTATTTGTCAAAGGTCAAAGGTCTAACTTGTCGTTGTTTATGCTTACAGCCAACTATCATGGCTTCATTCTCTTGTTCCTGAACCTTCTGGACTATTGCTTTTAAGTCCAATGTTGTGAACTTAACTAAAACCAAAGGTATGGCTTCTTGGGCTTCACTTTCTTGCCTACAACCAAGTATCATTATCATTTTTGATGATGAATTCTTCATCAGCACTCTCCTGTACCAAGTGCTTCAAGTGTGCTAATTCCTCATCAGCCGTCACTTCCACTGATCCATCAGGTTTTCTCAGTATGCTGAGTGGTGTCACTCCTTCAGTATACAATTTGACCTCTGCAAAGTCAGCACAAGCTATGAAGGGTTGAGGGTCTGCATTGATCTTCTCTGTCTCCCCATTGCATAAAGCCATCATTATCTTCTGATGTAGAGAGGAAGGCACACATTTGTTAGTGTGAATCCAATCCCTACCAAGTAAAGCATTATACTTAGCATTGTTGTCAATAACAAAGAATGCAGTCATGCAATCTCTGGTTCCTATACTCAGGTTGATGGGCAAAATACTTTGAGCCATCTGTTTATCTCCAGCAAAACCAGCGATGATTGTACTGGTTGGGATTAATCTGGGGTTCGTTTTCCCTAATTTCTTCAAAGAAGATTTCGGAAGTAAGTTCACCGCTGCTCCATTATCTACCAATACCCTATTCATCTGTATCCCATCGAAAAAAGTCTTGATATACAAGGGCTTGACATGCTGTGTCATGGATGTTGTAGGATACTCAAAAAGATATAAGAGATTAATACTCACCTCTTCCTCACTCTCATCTTCAGTTTCCATTGGTGTGGCCACTTTGGATTCATCTTGAACCATACTAACCTGTGAATCTTCACTAGAAACTGGAATAGGGTCAATCTCCTGACCTTCCTGGTTTCCATTTTTAGCCTAGAACTCCTATGGCAATATATGCACCATATTTACTAACACTGGAAGAAATGAGCCAAACTGAACTACCAGCTGATCTTGTTCCTTTTCGAGGCTAACTTGTTCAGTTACCTCAGAAGCATCCTCCACACTACACTCTGGAACTTCAATACTAGTGGCTTCCTTTGAATGGTCTGTTACTGCTGGTTTTTTGACCAAAAATGTCTGTTCAACCATGAAGGCTTTAAACATCTCCTCTTCAACCATCTCTTTCCCCTGGCCTAAACCAAGTTCTCATTCTGTTTCACTATCACTTTCCATCAAAGCTTTTTCAAGCCCTACTAAGCTAGATATTTCTTTGGCTTTCAGTTCAGAGTGAACTTTAGCCAACTGCTCTTTGCTGAAACTTCTTCTATTCTGAGGAGTCGATTTTGGACTATGGTCCAATTTTAGATTTTCTCTTTCTTTTGTATGGCCTTTTAGCTGGGCTAATGAAGAACTTTTCCCACTTTCTTTCAGATCCTTCTGGTACTGAGTGTACCTTCATTGGATCTTCCTTGTTTGGGATCTAGAAATTACTGGAACCATATATGGTTCCTTTGTTTTTGGGTGCTTCAGCAACACTCAATTATTTGGAGCCACCAAAGGAGGTTTAACCATTCTACCCTGGTCCCCAACAACACTTCTCTGGTCAAGCATTTCTCTAGGCTTGTTTTGCATTACAAACCAATCTGGAACTCCAGGTACCCATGAACTCACGAGCTCAATTGTTGAACTAGCTCTTTCTGCCTTCGAGGCTTGCTTCGAAGCTGTCTGTGGCAGTCCTTGCTTGGCCCTGATCCCTTGGCTTGGGCCTACTTCAGGCCTTCCATGGTGGCTACTTTCCATCTTATGTGAGGCTGGTCTAGGAGACCAATCTCTGGCTTTGGCCCCATAACTTGAGCCCACTTCAGGTCTCCTCTCAAGATGATTGCCTTCCATTCTGTAATAATTGGGTGGTCTGAACTCATGTAGATGTCTCTTGCCCTTGGAATGCATTCTAGTGGTTGTTGGTCCAGCCAAGAATGGCTGCTGTCTAGGACCAGTTGGGTATGGCCTTTTGTTGTAGGCACTGGTTAGTTTAAGGCGTCTCTGCACATCCTTGTAATACTGCTTCCCATCAATCGGAAGCCCTTTCAACCATTTGTAGCTTAACCTACATCTTGGACACATTCTTTGCATGACAACTGCCTCTAAAGAGTCATCATCCAGTACCTCTTCATCAGAGTCTTCCCTTTGGTCTGCAAAGCCTTGCCCATTCGCTGGTGAACTTCTAGCATCTTTCTTGACAATAGTCTGACTGGCAACATGCATCTGCACATTAACCTCTTCCAATTCCTTCAAGGATAAGTTCTGGAAGTCTGGCACAATAACATTGGCTATAACTTTTCTAATTTTTGGGAATGAATTAGTGTCAATCCCCATAGCTTTCTCTGCTTTAGCTGGAAATTTTAAACTTCCTTTTCGAATTTGTTCTTAGATTATGTCCCGAAAAACAATACAGTTTTTAGTTGAATGAGATAAAAAATTATGCCATTTACAATACATTTTTCCTTTAAGTTCTTCTGGAGAAGGAATTTTGACTCCTTTTGGTAACTTTAGGAAATTTGCTGCAAGCAAATGATCAAAAATGTCATCTGCCTTTGTTAAATCAAAAGAATATTTCCTATGAAGGTCTTTCTTTTTAAACTGCTAATCTATTGTAGTATCTTTATGAATTAACGCCTCACAAATCACAGGCTCTTTTCCTATGATCTCTGCTGCATCAATCTCATAATTAGAATCTTTATAATACATTTTATATGATGCATTACTTCGATCTTGTTCTTCCTCAAGTAATGACTCATATCTAGACACCTTATGGGTTAATTCCACTAAGTCTCAAAACTCAGTTGAGTCAAACTTCTTTTGAAGCCTAAACTCTAAACCATTTTGAGTCAATCTCACAAATTCAGGCTCTGGTAGAATGACTCTACACTTGTTTCGTGCTCTTTTGAATTTGACAATAAATTGAACAGCCTTCTCATCAGGCCTTTGACTCAACCTTGCCAAGTTTGCCATGGAAACTTCTAGCTCTGTTTGGAAGAATTGGGCATGAAATGCCTCCTCCATTTGTTGCCAAATTTGGATAGAGCCAGGTATAAGGTTAATATACTATATAAAAGCTGCCCCAGTTAGAGAATTTGGAAAAAGTCTTAACTTCATATAATCATTATTGGTAAATTCACCACATTGGGCTACGAACCTAGCAATATATTCTACTGTTGGCAGGTTTCCATTTCCATAAAAAAAGAGCAAAGTCTGGTATCCTAAACCCTCTTGGGTATTCATGTACCCTATCCACCCATTCTGGATATGGATTCCTATACACAGGAGTTTGAACCCCCCGAGCCATATGTCTACACATTTCTCTAACAATATCAGCAATTTGGTTCCTAGGAACCATATTTTGTGCTTGTTGAACCACCACTGGAGGAACAAACACAGGATTTGGTGGAAAACCTTGTGCCTAAGGTCCTCTTGGTCTATAAGGAGGTATATTTGGGACTGGTTGTTGTTGAGGGTATGGTTGACCTCCCTGAGCCTGTCCTGTGAAGGGACCTGCGAAAGGTGCTGTAATAGGAGGAACAGGTGTTGTGTCTCTTCCAGCCACAAGAAACCCTTCCAACCCCCTGGGTACAAATTCGAACAAAGGATTAGTGAACCCCTTTGTGTCAGGTATAGCTTCAAATATGGGATTTGGAAACATCCTTATGCCATTCTCTTGTGTTGGCCCAGATCCACCAATCTATATGGCTTCACTGTTAAGTAATGAGGCATTTTGAATTATCATAAGCCTCGAAAAAGGCTCATACCAAGACTGAGGTGATGGTCTTTCATAATTTTGATTACTAGTCTGACCATTAGTATATCCATTACTTTGCATAGGTTGTTTGTCTCTAGCTAATATTTGCTTAGGGACATTTGAAATTTCCTCTATATGCCTTGTGTTAGTTGGTTGATGGGTATTTATCTAATCCATAAAGGATATTGCCCATCTTTCCATTGTGTTCATTAACTGCTGTCCCATGGCATCTACTAGGCCTCCCCACGGATTCATTGGTTGAGTAAATGGAACAGTGGATGGTCTAATTCCATGGTATTGTCCACTATTCTAAACACGTGGTGCATATTCTGCATTACTGGTCTGTTCGACCATAGGTTCTGATGAGATAAGTGCTTCCATAGGATGTGTTATCACATTATCCTCTAGATCAGGTACCTCTACCTCTCCTTCCACACCTTCTCCTAGGCGTTCATTTTCTCCTTGTCTCCTACATCTAGCCATTTCAATGGATCCCACCGGGCGTGCCAAAAATTGTTGACTTATTTTTCCTACGAAGGAAAATACCATAAATGCAAGCGTGCCAGCAAGGATTGAAAAATCTTTACAGATTAAATTCAAGCCAATTATCAAGCGATTGCGTTGACGGTTCTTTTGCCTCAACAAAGAGGACTTTAAAATTGCCAAGTGTAGAAAAAAGAAAAATAAAAAAAAGAATGAGGGAGACGGAGAAAGACGATTGAGTGAACAATCAAAGTAATAATTACTTACATCCACTCCTATACTTTGAAAAGGAAATGCATAAAATGCTTTGAAAATGAATCTATGTTAAACTACTCCTAAGATAAGGAAAATACCAAGAAATATTAAAATCAATTATCTTTGATTTGAATTCTGGATCTTTTACAATATAGCCATGAATGGCTATTTATAAGCAAATATTTTTAAGAAAAAACTTCCAGCAATAACAACCTAATAACCACCCAAAACTACCCACTGTTCCATCTTCATTCCCACAATACCACATATCCCTCCATGTCTTCATAACTTCTTTTAACCTCCAATTCATGCTCCATGTTCTCTACTTTATTCTCCATCATCTTTTCACATTTCATAACTCTCATAACTTCCAAATGACACATGTCCTACAATTATATAAATAATAAAGAATAATAAAAATTGCAGATTTATGGTGCCAACAGACTCATATCTTTGTGGTGTAAAAATAAAAATTCAATGCAATGATGATACTATTATATTCACAACACTAGTATCACTAACTAATAATAAACCTACATGGCACGGATGCGATTTTATGAGCTAACTTATATATATTTGTAAGAACTTATGTAAATACATATGGTATACACCTTACACACCCAAACATTTGCCTCAATTTATAAGTCTCCTCCCACTAATCCTCATAAAATTCTGATTTTAATAACCTTGTCATGAACTTACTAAGAGTGAATTGATACACTTTTCCTTTTCCTTTTGGTTATAATTACAACATGCCCGCTGTTATTTAAAATTAAAAATCATACCTAATTTTTAAGTCAGTAAAGTGACAATCAATTAGGATATTAAAAATAATACTCTCTTATATATTTTTTCTAATTAACAACTAATCATATCACTTACACATTATTAAGTTAAAAAAATGGATTTAAAAATTGGGCTTATGTATTATTGTCCTTTTAAATTAAGAAAAAAAATCAGTACAAACCCTTATAATTACAAATTTTGTAATGGAGATTATCATAATCCTTTGCGCACCATATCTACCCCATTATTTTTTTATTTTTCTTTCTTTCTAAAACAGTAATTGAAGAGTATTAACCAGGGCCGGCCTTGGGCATAAGCCCACCAGGCCATGGTTTAAGATCCCTCAAAATAGATCTAAAAAAGAGGCCCCTCCTATTATAATTTAATGTAATAAATTAGGTATATTTTTAAGTCTAAAAAAAATTAAGAAGGCCCAAACTAACTTAAAATAAATTGACCCATTAAAAATTGAAAGGTCCATTCAAAAAAATTAACATTGTTAACACTGTTATCCATTGAAAATAGACCCCAAAAATGGACATCTCATATTATAGTTTAGTGTAATATATTAGGTATGTGTTAAATCCAAAAAAAATTAAGAAAGGCTCAAACTAATTTAAAATAAATTGACCCATTAAAAAATTGAAAGGCGGCCCATTTAAAATAATTAGTATTGTTATTCATTGAAAATGATTTTGCAAAAAAACTAGATTATGCAAGTATGATTGATTTATTTGCTTCTAAAAATGCAAGAAAGTAAGGATCAAGTGATACTTATTAGTTGTTGTAATGTAATACTAAGTATTTTTTATAATTTTGACACAAATCTTTTTATCTTTTACCTTCAAATTATTTTTTCATTCAATATATATAAAGGGTCCCAAAAAAATTATTAGTTGATTATCAACTTTTGGGCCCGAAAATCTGAGAGTTGGGCCTAGTATTAACCTATTAGTACCCTTCGCTACATAACTAGGATGGTGAATCCGTCAAACCACTTTGTCCTCTCTCTGTCTGAAGATGGGTAACGGAGAAAATAGGGATTGTGCGACATTTTTCATGGCTGTGCTGATAATAGCATCAGTACTGATATTTCCATACTATATGCAGCCTGAACCTCCTGCTATGTTAGCTCTGTTGTTCTCTCTTATCCCTATGTCTATTTTGTTGTACGTTCTGTATCTTGTGTTGTTTGTGTGGTGATTGAATTTGCAATTCCACACCATGTTCCCTCTCTCTCCTCCTCCTTTTTATGTTGTGTTTGGTTGGGAGATTTGAGTAGAGATTTGAAAAGGAAAATGAAAAAGGTAGGTGAAATATGAATAAAACATGCCTAAATTTCACCTAATTTCACATACCTTTTCCTTTCCCTTTCCAAATCCCTCTCCAAATCCCCAACCAAACACAATATTAAGGATTAATTACCCTTTACACCTTTCAATGATTTTACTTTCTCAATTTTAAAATTATACATTTAGACGCATCATCAACTATGGAAGTGTGACAGTGGTTAAGTGATTGAAATAATACAATTTTAATCCTGAGAGAATAAATTGATATTTAGTAATAGTTGAAGAGGATTTAGGGTAATAATTCACCGATTTTTTTGATGCATATATAGAAGTATAAATGTAATCAATTTATTTGTTATGGATTATTGCTCTGGAATTTTATGTGTTTGGCAATGTAGCTTTCACCAGAAATGAATCAAAGGGGGGAAATTTTGATAATTTAGGCATTCATACCAGAATTTTAAACAATATGTAGATATATCTCCAAATAAATTATAGCCAAACATAATTTTCACACATAAAAAAGATCAATCAAAATGATGAGTCATAACAGTGCTAGTTTTAATAATAATTTGAAAAAGAGGCTTCAAAATTCACGTTGTGTTGATTTATCAGCAAAGGAAAATAGTACGTAAAGACAAATTTTATTTTTTTTTAAAAAAATCATTCAAATATGACATATAATAATGGGTATTTTGGTTTGAAAAATAAAAAGGTATAAAGTGCAACATCATTCTATATTAGTAGAGTTTATTTGAGAGAATTGATTGCTGTAAAAGATAAGTGCAAGGTTGTGTGTTTGAATTTTGGATTTGAATACATATTTTGCCGGGAAAAAGAAAACAAAATGTGAATGAAATTTAAGCTTCTTTTTTTTTTTTAACATTTGCTTGTCTTTTTTTTTTCTTCTCAATAAATATCAATCAATATCCAAAATACACACTGATCAAGTACAAACTTGTTGATTGCAGTTTTATCGTAGTGGTGACAAAACTCTTGTTCTCATTAATCTGAGACTACATATTTCCCGAACTAACCACCAGGAAATTAATTAATCACTACTAGATAATGGATTAGTATATATAAAAACACTAGTAATAACAATCTGATTCACTTTTGGGAGTAAGATTAGTCCCGCTTATTTTTATTTTGGTTTTTTTATTAATCAAGAGTGTACCACATGAGCATCAGATATCACACTAATGCTCCAAAATTACTGAAAATTTTTCCACATGACCCTACTGATTTGTTAAGATGCACTTCATGCATTAGCAGTGAATTGCATGAAATGGCCATCAACAAAACCCAATCATGTGAAAATAAGTAACAATCATGCACATCTTAACAAGTAGGCCTAAACATCCAACACATTCAAAAACAATATATATATATATATATATTTCTTAGGAAATGTGTCTGTTTGAATCTCCAAACATGAATTACAGTACTCATGCCATTCTCCAACCCCAAAACAAAAAGTAAAACAATAAAACAATGTGTTATGTAAACTTCCTACCGTATTTTCTCTTATCCGATCTCTTAAGCCTATCCTATCCTATCCTATCTACTAAAATTAATCAAATTACTTATTTGTTAGTAAAACAATGTAAGGATAATGCTTTGTTTTTGTGATTCGCATATGACAATCTAAAGTTTTGGCACATTTCAAGGCTGAATTCTTGCATAATTGCGTGGCACAAGCCGAGGACTATTTATTGCATAGGGAAAAGGCCATCATAAATCTTTTACCAAAAGCAATTTTAGTGCGCGCAAATGCTTACAAAAGATTCAACAAGAGCTGATATTCAATTCAAGAAAAGGAATACTTTCACTTACATTATCGATAGGAATGCCATTAAAACAAAGAAATTGGAGTTGAATTCAAACAAAAATGTAAATGCTACTAGTTGCTTCCAATGTGAAACCAAAGTTCTGAGCAGAAAAACAAACACAGCAACGTCCTTGGGCTCAGTTGTCATCTCCACGATAACACCTCCATAGTGATCATTCGTACCAGTGAGTAGTTTGCTCATCTGCAACACTACATGTTGTGACAACATCGACCTGAAATTCAAGAATACACTCCAAAATCGGACCTTGAATCTGCTTATGCTTAAAAAGTCACAAAAACAAGTACTGAAATTAGTTACTAAACCCTAAATTAACAACCCCCCCCCCCCAAAAAAAAAAAAAAGAAGAGAAAAAAAAGGGTGAATTGTGATTGAAAGACCAATGGAAAGAGATTTTGATCGAACAGTGAGGAACAGACGATTCGAGAAATGGCAGTGAGAGAGAGTTGTTGCAGTGGAACAGAGCAAGGAAGGTCTGGAAAGAGATCTGATCATTTTGTACTTTAAATGAGTTATATCTAACTGATAATGGATCAGAAGAATATTGCCTAACTGAATTTGAAAATCAACAGCAAAAGCACAAAATTTAACCCGTAATTAACTGTTGAACCCATATTATATTACCATACAATCTGTGTAATTAATGTTCTCAAATTATCAACTTAGTATATTGCTATGATGTTTTCAAACCAATAAAAGCAGTAGTAATAAGATAGTGGAAGCAATCTAATCCACTTTGATTCGTTAATGGGTAGGACCAAGATCAATCCTACTCATTATTTATTTATTTTGAAGTAGTTTTATTAATCAAGAACACCACGTTTGTATCAAATATCACACTATTGATCCGAAATTATTGAAAATTTGTCCATATGACTCTACTGATTTGTTAAGATGCACTTGATGCATTAACTGTGAATAGCATGAAATAGCCATCAATAAAACCCAATCATGTGAAAATAAGTAACAACCATGCACATCTGAACAAGTAGGCCTAAACATTCAACCCATTCAAAAACAAAAAATATATATATATATTTCTTAGGAAATGTGTCTGTGTATTAGATACATATAATCTCCAAACACGAATTACAGCACTAGGGACATTCTCCAACCCAAAAACAAAAAAATCAAAAATCAAAAACAATAAAACAGTGTGTTATGTAAACTAACATATATAGTAATAATATAATAATGAGCGGATCACTTGGGGGCTTGAGAAAGGAAAATGAAGACGACAGCGGCCACCACGGGGAAGAGGAGGAGCACATAAAGGGGTGGCGGCCCCAACGGCCCTGGACCCATCCCCAAGGGAAGAAAGATGAGGCAAACAGCCACCACCAGTATCAACGTCACTTGTTCCACTCCGCATCCATGCTGCTCTCCCCTCCTCATCTTAGAGAAACTGGTTTGGATCTCGAAAACAAACGTGCCGTTGTCTGACAGTGGTTTTGTTATGTGTATTGGTCGGACAAGTCGTACATACGTACGTTGTACCAGATATGATAAGCCAATGATTGTGGACATGTATATATAGTGGTGATCAGGTGTCTCCCTGTCCCCTTGGCAAAACAACACAACGGTTCCATTTTTAGGGACTTGCAAAACGCGGGAGTTTTCGAAACGCATCCGGATCCTCTACAGTCCTCCCTCTATAGTTCTTCATAGAGTTTTAAAAACGCGCCGTTTTGATTATTTAAAAAATGAAAAACAGAGCAGAAAAACGTGAAACAAAGCAGCATAGGAGAGGAGAAAGAAACTAAGAGAAAGAGAAAGAGAGAAGGAGACGGAGCACCACAATCAAAACCTCTAATTTTTCAAAGCCGTAATTTTTTTATAGAGAGCTTTGGCTTTAAATGGGTCCCCGCTAGTGGACGGTGGGATTGGTCCTTAGGGATTAGTTGAGGTGCGCGCAAGCTGGCCCGGACACCTGAGTTATCAAAAAAGAAACGAAGAGAAAGAGAGAAGGAGACGGAGCACCACAATCAAAACCTCTAATTTTTCAAAGCCGTAATTTTTTTATTTCAAATCTAGTTCTCAATCAAAACTCTAACTTTTCAATTCATATTTGAAATTAGATTTGAGAGTTTGGAGGACGAGCCTGGGTCAATCTATGGCGTGAGGGAGCTCCGGCGGACAACAATGGCTGAGGACAGACGTTCTTCTCAAAAGATTTCTTCTTCTCTCTTCGTTTTGTTCCGACGGACAACAATGGCCGATGAGTGTGGAGGACGATGAAGAACGGAAGACAGTGCTCGCCGGTACTGCTGCGTCTCCCTCCCTCTCTCTCTCCGTTTTTGACTCTCCTACTTTGTTTCACGTTTCTGCTCTCTTTTTCAAAGTGGGGGTCTCACCCCAGTGAGGTGGCGATCCCCCACTGGTCCAGACCTTAATAAAAAAAAAAAAAAAAAAAAATCTGTTTTTGGACCAATTCTCCAGTGACACCTCACTGGGGGTCACCCCGGCTGGGGGTAGGAAGTATTTCCGGGCTGGATATTGGCCCATCTCGTTTTGATAATTTGAGTTACGAAAATGATTTGTCCCTCTAAAAACAATCCCCCTAATTTCCTTTTTTAGAAACTATTTTCTTTTTTTTTTTTTTTTTTTTTTTTTTTTTTTTTTTCTTTTTTTTTTTACTTGAAATGACAATTGTGGGGATTCGGGGACCTAGCAATGCTGTTTGAGTTATATATGTAAAACTTGTTAAGTGTCATGTGTATGTAAAATGTTTATTGAATATCGATAATTATGTTGTATCAAAAAAAAAATATCGATTACTATCTCATCCGACTCTCGCATTCTGTTTGGGAATTAAATATTTTAATTAAAAAGTTATTATAAATATTTTTTATTTTTTATTTTTTTATAACTTTTTATAAAAAATATTAAAATATTGGGTGTGTTTAGTTTGGTTTTGGAAGATAAATCTTCAAAAAAAAATCTTAGAGAAAGAGTTTAGAAATTTTTTTTGATTTGTTTGGTTATATATTTTAGAAATAGTTTTACAGTGTGAGAGTTTGAAATGATTTGATATTTTATTGTAGCTGAGTAGATGTGTATAAGAGAAAAAATGATTGAAAAAAAGAAAAGAGAGAAAAAAAGTGATTAATTAATGTATAGAAAAAAGAAAGTGATTTTAAAATTTTTTTAAAAATTTTCAACTAAATAAAATTTTAAAAATTATATTTTAAGAGTTAATCAAACAAGGCCGATATGTTTTCAAACGAAGCCCTCTTTCCATATCCCACTTGATTCGCAACATAAAAGTTTAATAATAATATTAAAATTTAATAATAAAAATTAAAAAATTATAATAGCGTTTGGTTTAATTTTAAAATTATTATTTCGAGTAAAAAATTTTAAAATTCTTTTTAAAATTCATAATTAAACAATCAATTCAAAACTCAAAACTCTATTTTAAAACCAAAAAAAAATCAAAAAAAATATTTTTTATTTTGTTCTTTAAAATTATTTTTTATTTTTTTGAATTTGAAGAAAAATATTTTTTATTTTTTTGAAAAAAATATTTTATTATTTTTTAATTATTAGCCAAATAATTTGTCATGATTTAGATATATATCTATATATATGGGCAATTCAAAATTTTAAAAAATTTCAAAAATGAATAAATATTTAAAAACACTATTTAAAATATTAAAAAACTAAAATATTTAAAAAAATAGTTATAAAATAAAATAAACTATTTAAATTAAAAAAATAAGAAAATATTTAAAATAAAAATAATATTTTTAAAATAAAAAAAATAATTTTTAAAATTTGTAAATATTTTAAATATATATATTTAAAATATTTTAAATATATAGCACACAAATGTAGTAAATACATCGCACATAAAAAAATAAATAAATATTTACAGTAAAAAATATTTATCCTAAAAAAATAAAATTAAGAAAATTTTTAAATATTTAAAAAAATAAACTCAAAACAATTTCAAAATACAACTAAAACTCATTTCAAAACTTATATCAAACAAATTTTCCCTTTTCAAAACTCATTTTAAAATTAAACCAAATGGAGTCTATTATAATTAAAAATATATATTACATAATTATACATATATTAAAATTATATTATGTCATATAAAACATAACAGTAACTCAATAATACATTCTATGGATATTATATATATTTTATAAAAATTCAATAACATATTATATATAATAATTATATTTACAAGTCGGGTAGAATTTGGATAAAGAAATACCACCCCCCCCCCCCCCCGCCGCCGCCCCGCGGCTTTTACTTGAACACGTTTGGGTTGTGGAAAAGTTTTCTCAAATTGAATCCTACACTATTCAACTACCCTTATGCTAATCTGAATTGATGTCATTGTTGTAATAATAATAATAATAATAAATTATAAATATATCAATTCCCTTTTTACTATACTTTATATATATATATATATATATATATCTGTAGACAATTAAATTTTTATGTATCTTGATTATCGGTTGATTAATCAAAACAAATAAATTTTTTTGATTGGTCAAAATTAAGATGGCAAAATTTTTAAATGGATGTGAGTTTTACTAAAATTATGGATCTTAACCCATTTTTTAAATTATGAGTCACACCAAAACAAAAGTGAACCTATTTTAACAATTGAGTCGACCCAAATTTGTCAAAATTTAGTAGAATAATTCAAATTTAAATTTAAATATGAATGCAAATCATGTCCATAAAATAAGAAATAAATTGCTTATTTCTTGAAAATTAAAGTCAATTTTGGAATTTCCAAAATTAACCCTCTCCTATTAAGCTTATAAATAGAGGCTCTCATTAGAGAGAAATGGAGACATTTTTTTTTTGGCTAACGGTCTTATAAGCTCCTAAGCAATCTCAAGACTACCAAATTCTCTTCTTATAATTTTCTCTAAAGTTCCTCAAACTTAAAAGAAAGGATTATCAAACACTCCAAACTTGTGTTAATCCTTTCAAGTTACGAATACAAATTTGGTCTCTCTTTTTAAAGAGGTCATTTCAAGACTCGTTCGAGATCAAACCATTCAAGCCTTCGATCAAGCCTTTTTTTCTCCAAGTTGCTCCATTTGAAGACTTGAAGAAATTCATCAACTTGTTTAGTTCAACAACAAGCTTTTACGGCCGTTGAATTATGCCCATTTTGGAAATCGAATCAGAGGATTTGTTCTTTTGTAATAGAACAAACCACAGAGAATCGTTGTTGGCTTTTTGGCTTTCGAAGGGTATTTTTGTAAATGCGAGCGTGCCAGCAAGGATCAATCAGTCCTTACAGAAATTATAATTGCCAACCAATTATCAGACGATTGTGTTTTAGTTCTTTCAGCCTCAATGAAGAGGACTTTTACTAGTGGCTTGACTTAGGAAAAATTAAGCAAAATAACAGTTAAATGATGAACAATTGAAGTATTTCATTAAGATGAAAACTTACAATGATCCAAACTCAGCCTCGTAGAGGTTTACAGCGACAATCTACTTGAAACTACTCCTATGAACGAAGTGCAGTGCAGGAATTTAAAGTGCAGGAATGTAAAGAGCAGGTATTTAAAGTACAGGAATGTAAAGAACAGGTATTTAAAGTGCAAGAAATATAAAGACTGGAAATGTAAAACTGGAAAAGAAAATATGAAGTAAATGACTGGTTTGTTGGATCTGAGTCTGGGGGCTTTTTCTGGGAGCTTCCCTGCTATTTATACTCCTCAAGGATAACCATCGAACTGCACTTCAAACCGTCGAACTGCTCCTCCATGATTGCTTGATCATGCTGCCTTAGAAGTAGTTCCACTATGCCATTACTTGCAGTTGGGCTTCCCTCCTATATTTGAATTTGAATGTGAGTAACCGTTGAAGTCACGTCACCTTGTATCTCTTCGTTGATCCAATGCTACTCAGAGACACCAAGAACCAATATTAACCGCCACGTGTACGATCATGATCGAAGATTAAACATTCTTCCTGTATTGCCCTTACTTCGCCACGTATCGAACTGTAACTGGCTTTTACAAAATATGTAGCCAACATTACCCCCCGCACTAATATGTCCAATACTTGGTGATATTAGTGGATCAAAGCCTTTCCCGCGCTTTTTGGAACGTGCATGGAGTCTATATTCTGGAAACACAACCGCCATCCATTGATGATTACTTGCATTAATTTCGTTTCCGACCTTTGGAACATCTCCACCACCTTAGTAATCGAACGGACTAATATCTCTTTCATGACTGAACCAAACTTCTTCTCTATTGATCAAGTACATGAAGAGTCATCTGATGATGTTGTTTTCTCCTCGAAGGAAACTCCATACATTAATTAGCCACCTTCATTCCACTTCCTATATTTAAGTCATGGAGGCCTCTGCAACTTATGAATCCTTGGACCACGAACATATTGTCCTTAATTCTTGAATTAAGAAAATTGCAGATATGGATCTAGGAGATTCTTCTTCACAGTCTGCATGGGATAGAGCTGTGGCTCCTTCTACCTTCGAGGGTTCTGGGATTTCTGGCTGGTTGGAATCTGAGGCTCGTGTCTTAAGGGAGCGAATTAACCATCATTTTGTTGAGTTCACTGACCATTTAGACTTCCCTTCTGATACACGAAGCTCGGTGGTTTACTTTATGTGCCCATCGACCTCCGACGCAATTTGGAGGACAATTTACTTGTAGCATGGTACACATCCTCCATGCCTACAAGGATAGTGTTGCCACCCGACGCCTAGAAGAGGCCCAAGGGCTCAATCCATCATCTTTAGCCAATAGGGCGAAACTCTGCTCTTCCGATTGGCTCGATTACATTAATGCCTTTGTTCCTTCTGCTCTCGCGCCATCTCCTGAAATGGAAGCATCCACATCTTCTTCTCCATCTCCTGAATTAGAAGCATCCACACCTTCTCCTCCACCAACTCCCTCTTGGCCAGAGAGACTGGGGCTCGCCCTTTCTGCGGATAAGGTCTTTCTTCCTTACACGCCTCCATCTTTCCCTACTCCAGCTGAGCGAAAACAAGCCCAGTTTTTGCTTGCAGCCTTCTCTCACTTGCCTTTCGACGTTCTGGAGGACGATGTTCCTCTCAAGAACTTTCGATGAGCTTGTGATATTTTAACTCGGGGTCAGGTCCTTAGCCCCCTTGCTCAAGCAGAACTCCACATGTTTCTGGACCAACTCCCATTACTCCTTCACTGGCATCGAACTGCCATGGCAACCGCCCAATCTTTGGACCAACTCTCATCCCTTCAAGTTCATACCCAGTACGAAGCAGAGAAACTCATCGAGAAATTCGATGACTTCCAGAATAAAGACTCTGCATACGAGGATGACATGGATATAGGTGAACTGGAGCGAGGATTGAAAGAAGCAGCATTCGAAATAAAGGCTGAAGAGCTCTTTTATCAAGTGAGAGCACATCAACTTCAGCAGCCAATCCTAGAAGAAATGGAGAATAGAATGAAGAAAGAAAAGAAATTCATCGTCCATAGTTGGACAATATTTCATGATCTTGTTATTTATTCCATTCCTTATTTCTATGAGCTTGAACTTGTATCCCAAGAGGGTCATTCGATGTAATTGCTTTTTCTTTAATACAACTAAGACTGTTTTGGCATTATTTGATTTTGCCTCCATTCATCTTCAAAAGCAATTTTAGAACTTCTTTCTGAACAAACTCATCCTTCGAAACAGGACACAATTGTTAAAACACTAAGATCAGCACGAATTCTTCCAACTTTTCGAATAAAATTGACAATTTTGCTGATTTTCATTTAAAATCAGTGCTTCGAATTTAACAATCTTATCCTTCGAATATAGATCCAATCAATTCCAATAAGGATGCTGAGATGAATTTTCCAATTTATGGACTATGGTTACCAACTCTTGTTGATTTTTGTTTAGAATTGGTGCTTCGAATTTAACAATCTTTCCCCTCAAAGCCTGTTTTAATCATAACCAAAATATAGTCATGGTTAATACTGACTAGTTTTGCAACAGTCCATACTTACAACAATATGGAAGCTGCTCTTGGGGTATACTGTTTTAACCGAACAAACAATTCTCTGTGTATATACAAACCAACTATTGGTTTAGATGTTTCGAACAACTATTTACTTCCTTAAGGGTCCTCAAGCTTTGCCTCAAGGGTATTACTTTTGTTAAGAAACTTATTACAGGTCTTTGATCTCTTCAAAGTAAACCCATCCTTGAGTATTCTTACATTTTCAAGCATGTAGTATGCTTCGAAGCCGGCTTCTGTATTTCGAAGCCGTTGTTGTTTGATTTTTTGGCGCCAAATATCTTGCTTCGAAGCTGGCATCAACATCCGGAATGTGCTCTTCCCTCCAAAAACTATCAATATTGGACAAGACTCCTCGTACTCGTACTTTTAGTACTTAACGACTTATGGGATATATTTTCCGGACACAAAGGCTTTTAAAACCCTTTTGTTTCGCGTTCTGGAATCACTTACGCTCTCAACGTACAAACCCTCATCAGTCTTCCAACTTCTCTCTACTCCCTTCTTCACTTTCTGAAAAAGCGTATTATCAATGGCTTCTTCTTCACCAAAAGTGCCAGTCATAGAGCATGTGAGCTCATCTGTGGCCTTGAAAAGGCTCATTGATGCAGAATGTAAGAAGTACAAGGCTGGGGAGAAAAGCGCTATCGATGGGCGTATCTTTGTTCCTCGTCGCCATGTGCAGCAAGACTACGTGCTCGGGCCCATATTCAAGGAGATCCTTACTGAGCTCCCAGCCCTATATCCTCGTCTGGAGAACCAATGTCTCCTTTATGAAGGTGGTCTCGACTGGAGGAACTGGAGAATCAATCGCCCTCACCGATGCTGGCCCACGGTGAGACCGGAGTGGCAAGAATGGTATGATCGGGTCATCCCTGCTAGGACACTGGACCTTCAAGAGCTCTGCCTTCTCGATGCTCTCCGACTATCTAGGGTAACTATCTCAGAGGACCCTTTCCTAGTTCCTGCTGCCTTATGTTTTTGAACCCTATCTTTAATTTCTTTCAATTTAGATGTGGGATGATGGCCCCTACTGTTCTTGATATTTGCCATCTACTAGGAGTTCCCCTATTGGTACCCCCATTACACCAGATTTCCCTAACTTAGCAGTCCCTTTCTCCCTCCCCTCTCTTAACTCATCTTACAGTGATTTTGTTAAAGCTGAGAATAAAAGAGAGGGCCTGGTAACTGATAGGGATTCTTTTCCTTCTTGTTATATTGGCTTTGCAAATTCCTCTTCTGCACCTCCTCCCAAAGAATCATGCCTGAATTTGCCCCTCTTGCCAAAGCCTTTGTTTTGCAGAAAATGGTAGCCTTGGCCCCATATGTTCTAGGCCATGTATATAGAGTTTGCTCCCTCTTTTGTGAAAAACCCTTAGATGCTAATCAAGGAGGGCCATTCTGGATCCTTCAGCTTTGGCTTTTCGCCTATTTTTTTGAATTACAATCCAAATGCCTTAAATTTTCTGGGCTACACTCTCTTACCCATGGCATAAGACTGGCCAATGCTTCACTCTCTCCCTCTACTTTTGCCTTTTATTTCTCTTTCTTCCATCAACTACCAGCTGCCCCTCCTATTCACCGTTTCTGTCCTTTCGAACCCAGCATTGGTCCAACTTGGTTGAATAATTTCCTAAGTGACAGGCTCTGTGCCTCGCCTGCTCACAAGGATATATGGGCTTCCCTTCTGCTTCCTAGAGAGCTATTCATTGGGACTACGAATCCCAGAGCTTATAAATGCATAGCTGAGCCTTATTGTCCTGCTCAATTTGCTAGACAATTTGGCGTCACACAAGGGGTCCCAATACTTCTCTGCAGCAACACCAATTTGAGCCTTACTAGGAGAGATTTGAAGGTTCGGAGGTCGAGGCTAGAAGAGGCAACCTTCAAATTTATAGATGACTTGGCCAATTTTGAGTATACCCCTTTCATTCCTCAAGGTACCGTATTGAAGAGATACCAAAATTGGTGGGTGAGCAATATGGAAGTCTATTTGGCCATTTCACCTCAAAACCTACTAAAGGTGTTGGATGTGCCCAAGCACAAGGTAACTGGAACTGTTGCTTCTTACACTGTGCCTCTTCCAACCCAGTCCATCCCTGCTACCTCAACTCCTCTTAAAGTCACTCGGGCTGCTTTGAAGAAAGGTACATACCTTTGTTTTCTTTCCTTCGACTTTCTCTATGATGCTGGTTATCTTATTCTTAATTCTTCCTCTGTGAAGGTGGTCAACAGCAAAAGAAGATGAGACTCCTTGAGCTAGAGAAGGAAATATCTGAGGTTCAAGTAGAGGAGAAAGAGAAAAGAAGAAGAAAGAAGATCAAGAGCAGGAGTCTCCCTTGAAAAGAAGAAAAAAAGTGATTGACTTGGTTCAACAGAAGACAGCTGCTAGAGAAGTAGAAGATGAGCTCTTTTCTAGGGAATCCGGATCTCAGTCTGAAGAAATTGAGAAGGAGCCGACAATATCAACACAGAGAAAAAAGAGAAGAAAGATAACTATCTCTCCTTCTGATTTCGTCGAAGACTCCGATTCCGAGACCATTGCCGAAGCAATAGAAAAAAGAAGGAAAGTGGCTGCTTCAGCTACTAACTTGGTTGAAGATCCCGTCCACAAAGCAGCTGTTAAGGTCGTAGAACAAGAGTATTCCAAGGCCATAATTGTCTTCGAGAGGGCTGAGAAGAGACGGCAGCAACAATTTCTGAGGGATGAAGCTGCTGCTGCTGACGCACTACAAAGGGAAGCTGCAAGAAGGCAACAGACTGTCGAACATTACTCTCTTCACAACTCTCCCATCAGTGCCAGCGCTTCTGGAACAAGTAATTTCTTTCATGCCTCTATTCTTTTCTTGTCGAATCTTTAATATTGAGACTTGACATTACTTCATATTTCTTTGCAGCAATAACCACTGAGTCTATCCCTCAATTTACTTCTCTTTCGAGCCTTGCTCGTCCATCTCCTTCCAAGGAAATTCCAATTGCTACATCTTCTTCGAAGGCAGCTAATTCCCCAGTTGAGGGTGCTGGAAGTTCTCCAACTCATAATTCATCAACTTTGCCTACTTCCAGCCCCTCCTCGCTTGATTCATTGGTGGCTAAGACCATAGAGACTGCCAAAATGCTCCATCCATTTCTCCTATCCCCATGCAATCCTCTGTGCCTTCCACCACAACTCCTCTGCGCCTCTCATGTCTATAGATGAGGTTGATGTCTTCGAAGCCAGACTAGCTAGTCTCTTCGACATACCCTCTACCTCTCCAACATTCAATGTTGAAGCTGAGCCATTAGTTTTGGCTGACTCCTTGCTGGAAATTTTTGAGAGCTCTTCTTCTTCCAGCAGCAAACCTTCTGCACCTTCGATAGATCTGGACACATGCCTAGAACTGTTGATTTCTTTTTCGAGGATCCCCTTCGAGGCTCTGCAAAGGCCTATAATCAGAATTGGGTTTCTCCAGTGCTGCAAAATTGCTGAGCAGTCAGGCATGGATGTCTCAAGTCACCTATCCCAGGCAGCAGTTACTATCGACTTCTACCTCAGCATTTGTCATGCTGCTAAGGCTGCGGATGAGAAACTGGCTAGAGATCAGAGTTTTGTTTCCCAAGTGCACACTGAAGTGTCAAATCTGAAAGAACAACACTCCTCTACCTCCCACTTTCGAATCCAGCTGCTGGAAAGGAAAGCTCAGCTTGAAGAGGAGCTGTCTGTAGTGAATCAAGCCTTAGTCCGAACTGATACCAAATTGCAAATCACCAACCAAGGATTGGCTGATCGAAAGGAAGAGATGGCTACAGCTATTCAACTAGTTTCATCACTTAGCAATAGGAAATCCATTGTAAAAGAACAACTAAGACACTGTAATAATTTTTGGGCCAATTTGTAGCAAAATGTACTCAATTCTTTATGAAAGAACAAATCTTTATCTGTCATCTGAGTAATCTTATGTTCTTGTACTTGACATTTATTCTACTCTTTGTGTTTCCCAAATAGTTGGAAAATAAGGCTTTAAATATCTGCCATTAATCTTTTTGGGATGTATATACCCATTCAAATTTCTCAAATGGTATGCTCCAAAAGGCAGAACTCTATGAATTTGATATGGTCCTTCCCAGTTAGGTGACCATTTGCCAAACTTATGGCTTTTAATTCCTATTGGGAGTATTGTTTTCCATACCAAATTACCTTCATCAAAGCCAATATATTTGACTTTCTTATTGTAATTTTTGGCTGCGTTCTTCTTTTGTAAGAGAATGTTATTTAATGCCAAAATTCTGGCTTCATCTATGCCTTCTAATTCTAAGCACATACTCTGATGGTATTGCTCAGGATTTAGCTGATCTTGGCATCTTACCCTCAAAGATTTAACATTAATCTCCACAGGTAACACTGCATCATGCCCATATACTAAAGCATAAGGAGTGACTCCTGTGCTTGACCTTGGGGAAGTTCTGTAAGCCCACAAAACATCTAACAACAGGTTATGCCAATCCCTAGGATTATCTTCCACAACCTTTTGTATTCCCTTTTTCAAGAACTTATTGGATGATTCAGCTTGACCATTGGCTTGTGCATAATAGGGTGTGGAATTAACAAGGCTAATTCCAAACTCTGCCACAAAAGACTTCACCATTTTCCCATCGAACACAGTCCCATTATCCACAGTTATGGTTTGTGGGATGCCAAATCTATGGATCAAATCTTTAATGAACCCAATGACCTCTGTCTGGTCTACAGCCTTGTATGGCTTGGCTTCGACCCACTTAGTAAAGTAATCAGTGGCCACTAGAATGAAACAATGATGCTTCGAAGAAGGTGGGTGTATTTTCCCCATCATATCCATAGCCCACTGTCACGACCCAAACCCGCCCCTATGGGTTTAGCACCGTAACCGGCCAGTAATCCGAGATTACCGAAGGCCTGCTTAACAGTAATACAATAAAACAGAGTACAGGGGCTTGGCGGAAGCCAATACAGTAAATAAACAATGTCCAATGAGCTGTGACAGTCTATATGCCAAAAGATTTTTCATACGTTTATACAGAACAGTACCAAACAGTATGCATATCATATACAACCAGTCAGAAACAGGGACTTAATCCCTGATAAACAGTACAGTGCAAAACGTTCAGTCTATACGGTATTACATAAACGGAACAGAAGGGGGAAACTAAAACACCCCATAGCCTAAGCTTGGCAGGCTCGGAACCTCGCAGTGAGGCACATTGGTTGGCTTGACAAAGCTGGGACTCTACCCCGATGCTTCTAGCTTTGATCCGGTGCCTGTACACCTACATATATGTATGAGCAGTGAGCTAAAGCCCAGTGAATAACATAAAGCGTAAAGAGGTTTAGAATGAATGTCCTTATAGTAATGAAAACAGTTCATTTCAATCAGTATAACAGTTGTTCAGTGCAGCAAACAGTCATATGTGGTACATCCATTAGCATAACAGTAACAGTAGCTCTTAAAAGACCGAACAGTAATGATGGCCATCAATCAGTAAACAGTAGTGGTTCCACGAGGGAACCGACAGAAATCTCTGTAACAGTAACAGTA
Organism: Camellia japonica; assembly: GCA_030407325.1. NCBI lineage: Eukaryota > Viridiplantae > Streptophyta > Magnoliopsida > Ericales > Theaceae > Camellia > Camellia japonica. Next base: position 3,823,649 of record JAPPVO010000014.1, on the reverse strand, counting down.
AACAGTAGGTGCTAAGGATGCCACAATACAGTTCAGAAATAAAGGACATACATTCATTCAGTAATCAATATCAGTTCAGTAAACAGTTCAGTTCAGTATTCAAAAGATAATCATTTGAACATATCTTTACACAATTGTTACTCACAGAGTTCTGGGCTACAGTGAACTAGAGCGTTTCCTCGGAAAGCCAACCCTACACAGTTTACAGATTGAACACACACTAAGCTACACAGTTGGGAAAGATAATTACTTAATCCCTAATTTGCCTCGGTGTGGTTCTACATCTATATCCTCTTTAAGATGCCTTAAATATGCCCTAGGAATGCCTAGGATGGAAAGAGGATGCAAAGATGCACTTAGAAACACTTTACAAAATTTGCTGAAAACAGGGGTCTCGCTCGAGCGAGGCTTTCTTCGCTCGAGCGGACATGCAGACAAAAGAGCTCCGCTCGAGCGTGGATTCCGTCGCTCGAGCGGACTGCGTGCTACAGTAAAAATGCTGGATGCTCAGATTTTACGCTCGATGCTCGCTCGAGCGTGAGACACAACTCTTCGCTCGAGCGTAGGTCCCCTCGCTCGAGCGTACGCCTGCGCGCACCAAGATGCTGAGAGCTTGAAATTTACGCTCGAGCCACCATTCCCTCGCTCGAGCGGAGCTCAGAAGAAACGATGGTCGCTCGAGCGTAGAATCCTTCGCTCGAGCGTAGAAGCCAAATTCTGGAATTTCCAGATTTGCCTTCCAAGCTCAAACCAAGCATTCCTAAACTCAAAACTCGACCTCTTGGGCCCAAATTCTGGAAAACACATCCAAACTCAATATACAACAAGTTTCAAAGCTCAATTTGTGAATTTAAGGCCCAATGGTGAATCAATTAAAACCAAATTCAAACCCATTTTCATGAACATGAAGAACATGCAAACATGCATGAATTCAAATCATTTCAAAGCTTCAAAACATGCTCTAATGAGCTCATTCTTTTCAAAACAAGTTGAAAACATGGACTTAAGCTTAATTATGAACATGCATGTGACAATTTGCCATGAACTCAACTCAAAATTCATCAATACACACATGCATGCATGAAATGAGCTACAATACAACATTACAAGCCATAAATTGGCTCTAGACTTCCACTTAGCTCTAAACAATGCAAGAATCAACATAAATGCACAATCAAGGAGAGGGATTCCTACCTTAAGTCTTGAATTAGAGGTATGGAAGCTCAAATATGCAACCACTCTTCCAAATCTCCAAGGCTCCAAGCAATTCTCAAGAAGAAACTCAATCTCTCTCTCTCTAACTCTCTTGGTCGGCTAGAGCTCACAAATGGGCTGAGGAAATGTTTAGTCAAGAGTGTATGAAGTGGAGAGGAGTTTCCTAGATTATTCCACTAGATGGCAAAGTGGTAAATAACTCTAACTCATGTAATTTAGCTTATTTTAATCTAATTTAATCATACCAAATCACTTTTCAGATAATTACACCATAAAATCACATAAATTCCGATGAACTCAGAACATCAATCAATTTCTGATTCGGTCGCCGATAAGGCCTTCAATTAACAGTTTAAACATAAAAACATGAACAGATAATCACACACTCAACAGATAGGAAATGCATTTAGACAGATACAGTCAGTCAATCAGGTTCAGATCTCAGTCAGACAGTTTAGTATTCTAATAATTCTATTATCAATCAGATTCAGTCCCAGTTTAGCAGTAATCAGTAGTTAGTTCAGTAATTTATCGGTATACAGTATGGGGGTTGTTACACCCACCCTTTGAATGGCCAGGGCTTCACTACTGCATGTAGGTCAGTTACGGGCACATGCCTTATTGTGCCATGCTTTTGGCATGCCTGGCAACCCTTTACATACTCTATGCAGTCTTTACGGATAGTTGGCCAATAGTAGGAATGCCTTCGAAGCAACCATCTCATCTTCACACCAGGCTGATGAGCACCACAGATGCCTTCATGAACCTCAGCCATAGCTGTTAATGCTTCTTTTGGGCCTAAACATTCCAGCAATAAGCCATCTCCCCCCCTTTTGTAGAGAGCATTACCATATATCATATATTGCATAGACTGTAATTTAATTTTCCTGCTGGCCTTCGAAGATGGACTAGCCAAGTACTGCATTATTGGATGCCTCCAATCTTGTTCTTGTAAGTCATTATGATTGACTTCCAAGACCACATTCCTTTTATTCAAAGGTGGTATCAATTTCTGATATGTTGTTTGGCTTATGTCCCTTTGGGCATTATCCCTTCTCTTGAAGTTCGAAGCTTTCTGAGCCACATCATTAGCTCTATTATTCAAGAATCTTGGAACATGAGTTACATTTGCTATTTGAAATTGAGAAAGCAAATGTAATGCAACAACATAGTATGGTAAAATGCTTATGCTTTGATACTTGAAAATCCCTTTCACTTGGTTAACCACCAATTGAGAATCTCCAAATATGTCAACTGCATGAACTTGTAATCCAATAAGAATTTCTAGTCCCACTATCAAGGCTTCGTATTCAGCTTGGTTATTGGAACAAGTAGCTTCATCCACTCTGAAACCATGTGTGGTTTCTACTCCTTGTGGAGACCTAATCACAATACCAATTCCAGTTAAGCCATTGGGTTTTGACCCATCGAACCACATCTGCCATGGCTCAACACTAGCCATACCAAGTTCCATTATCTCTTGGCTCTCTGTTTGAGATGGATGGTCTGCCAGAAAATTGGCTAAAACTTGCCCTTTTACTGCCCTTTGAGGGACATATTCTAGATGAAACTTTGATAAGGCTAGTATCCACTTGCCAATTCTTCCCCTCAACATAGGTCTAGATAACATGTACTTAACCAAATCTGTGGTTGCAATTACCAAGACAGTTGTAGGTAAAAGATAGTATCTTAATTTCATTGCAGCAAAATACAAAGCAAGACACAGCTTTTCAACAGCTGAATATTTACGTTCACAAGAATTTAAAAACCTACTAAGGTAATAAACAGCTTGCTCCTTGCCTTCTTCATTATCTTGGGCCAAGAAAGCTCCCAATGAATCTTCTGCTGCAGCTATGTACAACTTCAAGGGTTTATCACCCTTTGGTGGCATCAGCACTGGAGGGTTGGCCAAGTAGGCTTTGATACCTTCGAAAGCAATTTGATGCTCTGCTGTCCACACAAATTCCTCTTCATCTTTCAGCCTTAACAAGTAAGAAAATACTTTAGTTTTCCCTGCAGTGTTAGAAATGAACCTTCGAAGAAAGTTAACATATCCAAGGAACCTTTGTAATTCTTTCTTACTTAATGGAGGCCTAGCTTCAATGATGGCTTTGGCTTTATTCTGGTCAATCTGTATTCCTTTCTTGTGTACCACATAGCCCAAGAAGTTTCCAGATGATACGCCAAAAGCACACTTAAGAGGATTGAGCTTCAATTTGAACTTTCTCATTCTTTCAAAGGCTGTTTCTAAGTGAAACAGATACTCCTCCATGGATTGGGATTTAACTACAATGTCATCAATATAACACTCTAAATACCCTCCAATGAGGTCATGAAAGATAGTGTTCATAGCCCTCTGATATGTAGCCCCAGCATTCTTCAGGCCAAATGCATTTTAACCCATTCGAATGTGCCAATATTTCCAGGACATCTGAATGTTGTCTTATGGACATCCTCCTCTGCAATGCAGATCTGGTTATAACCAGAATGCCCATCCATCATTGATAAAACTTGATGCCCTGTTGAAATGTCTACCAACAGATCCACTATAGGCATAGGGTACTCATCTTTTGGAGTTGCTAGATTTAAGTTTCTGAAATCAATGCATACCCTCATTTTACCATTCTTCTTGACTACAAGCACAATATTAGATAGCCATTCAACATACCTGGCTGTCCTAATAAAGCCTGCCTTGAGTAGTCTAAGAATCTCTTCCTTGACTTTCTGAATTACTTCTGGACTCATTCTTCTTGGTTTCTGCTTGTATGGCTTGAAATTAGGCTTCATAGGGAGCCTATGTTCCACTAATGACCTATCTAATCCTGATAGTTCATTATAAGACCATGCAAAGCAATCTTTATATTTCTTTAGAACAACCAATAACTGGTCCTTGTCCAGATCATTCAAACAAGCACTTATATAGGTGGGCTGTTGCATAGAACCTTCCCCTAAATTTACTTCTTCTAAGGGGTCTTGTGTCTGAGAACTTATTGAAGCTTCTTCCTTGGTTTCTTCTACCTTTGAAGCAACCTTCTCGCTTTGTTCTGCTCCCAGGTTCTTTAGTTCAACATCTTTACCCTCCTCCTCATAGACAAAATCTGTCCATAAGGCATCCTCTTCCTGAACCTCCTGGACTTTTGTTTCAATGTCCAATGCACAGTATTTACCAAGGGTCAAAATTTTGGCCTGTTGCTGCTTCTGCTTGCAGCCAATTATCATGGCTTCTCTCTCTTGCTCCTGTACTTTCTGTACTATTGATTTTACATCCAATGTTGAGAATTTAATTAGAGCCAAAGACTTGGCTTCTTGTTCTTCATCTCTTTGCCTACAACCAGGCATCATTGTCATCCTTAATGACAATCTCTTCATCAACACTTTCTTGGACTAAGTGCTTCAGGTGTGTCACTTCCTCATCAGCCGTCACTTCGGCTGAACCATCAGCTTTCCTCAGTATACTGAGTGGTGTCACTCCCTCAATATACAACTTGGCCTCTGCAAAGTCTGCACAGGCTATGAAGGGTTGAGGATCTGCATCAATTTCCTCTGTCTCTCCATTGCCTAAGGCCATCATAATTTTCTGATGCAAAGAGGAAGGCACACATTTGTTAGTGTGGATCCAATCTCTTCCAAGTAAAGCATTGTATTTAGCATTACTGTCGATTACGAAGAATGCTGTCTTGCAGTCCCTGGTTTCCACACTCAAGTTAATGGGTAGAATCCCCTGAGCCATTTGTTTGTCTCCAGCAAAGCCAGCGATGGTTGTGCTGGTTGGGATCAACCTGGGATTCCTTTTCCCTAGTTTTTTCAAAGAAGATTTCGGTAGTAAGTTCACTACTGCCCCATTGTCTATCAGAACTCGGTTCAGTTGTATCCCATCGAAGAAAGCCTTGATGTACAAAGGCTTGACATGTTGTGTCATAGAATTCGAGGGATACTCAAAAGGATACAAGAGGTTAATGCTCACCTCTTCTTCACTCTCATATTCAGTTTCCATTGGGGTAGCCATTCTAGAATCATCTTGTACCATACTTACTTGTGAGTCTTCACTAGAGACAGGAATAGGATCCATGTCTTGGTCACCTTGGTTCTCATCTCCAGCCTGGAACTCATGAGGCAGTATATGTACCATATTGACTGACACTGGAGGAAATGAGCCAAATTGGATGGCTGGCTGTACCTGCTTCCTCCCTTAGTCACCTTGTTCAGTTACTTCAGCAGCATCCTCCATGCTGCACTCTGGCACTTCGTTGTTAACTGATTCCTTCGAAGGATCTTTCTCAACTGGTTTTTCAACCAAAAACGTTTGCTCAGCCATGAAGGCTTCGAACATTTTTTCCTCTACCATTTCTTTCTTTTGGCTTATGCCAATTTCTTCTTCTGTCTCGCTATCACTCTCCATCAGAGCTTTCTCCAATCCTGCTAAGCTAGACTTCTCTCTGGCTTTTAGTTCAGAATGAACCTTGGCCAACTGTTCTCTGCTGCAACCCACTTTGCTTTGTAGAGTTGGCTTTGGAGTATGGTCTGACTTTGGAGTCTTCTTTCCTTCTGTCTGGACCAATGAAGAGCTCTCTCCATTTTCTTTCATATCGTTCTGGTACTGAGTGTACCTGCGCTGAATCTTTCTCCTTTGTGATCTCAAAATGACTGGGACCATATCTGGTTCCTTTGTCTTTGGGTGTTTAAGCAATACCCAATTGTTCGGAGCCACCAAAGGAGGCTTGACCATCCTGCCTTGGATTCCAACATCTCTCCGGGCAGGCACTTCCCTAGGTTTGTTTTGCATTACAAACCAGTCTGGAACTCCAGGTACCCACGAACTTACTGACTCAGATGTTGAACCGCTTTTTTCTACCTTCGAAGCCATCTTCGAAGCTGGCTATGAAGGTAAGTGCTTGGCCCTGACCTCATGTTTCGAGCCTGATTCAGACCTTCGATGAAGGTAGCCACTTTCTGTCCTGCGTGAGGCTGGTCTAGGGGGCCAATCTCTGGCTTTGATCCCATGAACTGAGCCTTTCTCCAGTCTTCTTTCAGAATGACTGCTCTCCATTCTGTAATAGTTAGGTCGCCTAGATTCATATAAGGGCCTCTTGCCTTTAGCATGCATTCTGTCCATTGTAGGCTCAACCACTAGTGGTCGCTGCCTATCACTAGCCGGATACGGCCTTTTGTTGTAAGCATTGGTTAATTTAGGACGTCTCTAAACATCCCTGTAGTATTGTTTCCCATCAATTGGAAGCCCCTTCAACCATTTATAACTCAGTCTGCACCTGGGACACATCCTTTGCATCACTGCTGCCTCTAAGGAATCATCATCCAGTGATTCTTCATCAGAGTGTTCCCTCTGGTGTGAGAAACCTTGTCCAATAACTGGCAGATTTCTGATGTCCTTTTTGATGGTTGGCTGGTTAGCAACATGCATCTGCACATTGACTTCTTCCAATTCTGTCAAGGACAAGTTCTGGAAGTCTGACGTAATGACATTGGCTGCCACCTCTCCAACTTCTGGAAATGGATTACTGTCGATCCCCATGGCCTTTTCTGTTTTGGCTGGGAACTTCAAACTTCCTTTCCGAATTTGTTCTTGGATCCTGTCTCGAAAAACAATGCAGTTTTTAGTTGAGTGAGACCAAGAGTTATGCCATTTACAATATACTTTTCCCTTAAGTTCATCTGGAGATGGCAATTTTACTCCTTTAGGTAACTTAAGGAAGTTGGCCGCGAGCAAATGATCAAGATGTCATCTGCCTTTGTTAAATCGAAAGAATACTTTCTGTGAAAGTCTTTCTTTTTAAACTGCTGGTCAATTGTTGTATCCTTATGAATCAATGCTTCACTGATCACAGGTTCTTTGCCCACAATCTCTGCTGCATCGATCTCATAATTTGGATCTCTATAATATGTCTTGTACGAGGCATTATTTCGATCTTGTTCCTCCTCTAGTAATGCTTCATATCTAGACACCTTATAGGTTAGTTCCACCAAATCTTTGAATTCAGTTGAGTCGAACTTCTTTCGAAGCCTGAACTCTAAACCATTTTGAGCCAATCTTACGAATTCTGGCTCCTGCAGGATGACTCTACATTTATTTCGAGCCCTTTTAAATCTAGCAATAAACTGAGTAGCCTTTTCTTCAGGCTTTTGACTCAATCTAGCCAAGTCTGCCATGGAAATCTCTGGCTCCGACTGGAAAAATAGGGCATGAAATGCCTCTTCCATTTGTTGCCAATTTTGAATGGAGCCAGGTGTAAGGTTGATGTACCATACAAATGCTCCCCCAGTTAGAGAATTTGGGAATAATCTTAGTTTCATATAGTCATGATTAGTAAATTCACCGCATTGAGCAGCAAACCTAGCAATATGCTCTATTGTTGACTGGTTTCCACTCCCATAGAAAAGGGTAAAATCTGGTATCCTGAACCCCCTTAGGTATTCATGTACCCTATCCACCCATTCTGGGTATGGTTTTCTGTACACAGGAGTCTGGACCCCCGAGTCATCGGTCCACACATCTCACTAACAATATCAGCAATTTGGTCCCTAGGGACCATATTTTGTGCCTGCTGAACCACTACTGAAGGGACAAACACAGGATTTGGTGGACAAACTTGTGCTTGTGGTCCTCTTGGTCCATAAGGTGGTACATTTGGGACTGGTTGCCCCTGTGGTGCAGGTTGCTATTGGGGGTATGGGTAACCTCTTTGAGCCTGTCCTGCGAAAAGACCTGCGAAAGGTGCTGGAACAGGTTTTGTGTCCCTTCCATTTGTGGGAAAACCTTCCAACCCCTCGGGTATAAATTCGAATAAGGATTATTATACCCCCTAGTGCCAGGTATGGCTTCGAACATGGGATTTGTAAACCATTCTTACGCCAGTTTCTTGTACTTAACCAGATCCACCAACTTGTGTGGCTTCATTGTTGAGTACTGAGGCATTTTGGCCTACTATAAGCCTCGAAATGGGTTCATACCAAGACTGAGGTGATGATCTATCATAGTTCTGATTACTAGTTTGACCATTAGAATGTCCATTAACTTGCATAGGCTGTTGTAACATGCCCGAGGGGTACCCGCGCGCGTTACAGTTCAGACTCCCGAGATCTCTTTGATCTCAAGTCTCACGAGTGCAATGTGAAACGTAGATGAGAGTCCAGATTTGGCAACTTTTATTGAAAATCCATTTTATTGCAATTTTGTCAAAAATGGACTGCGTCATCAGATCTCAGAGTCGCCACCTAATATTTTGGGAAATTAGGAAACCCATGACTCGGTGCCAAGGCCACTGTTCGTCGTAACCAAAGATGCTTGGCTCGGAACCTTAAGTATGAGAGGGGAAGGTCAATAATGAGCACCACCGCTCACCCGATCAAAAGATCGGCCTCTACTAAACCATGATATGACTTTTATTTTCTTTATATGTTCATGTTCTGATTAGTTAATAAATCCTAAAATTTACTATGTGAAGCATGCAAGTATAGACTAGTTTGCTCAAATTGGAACAATTCAACTTCATGTTTGTTTTTCGAAAAGGGTTTGAATTTGCCACTTGACAAAGTGGGCTTAACGTTTGTGAATTTGCCACTACAAAGTGGGCTTAAAATGTACAGTCGTTGAATCATTCCAATTCAGGCAACAAGCCTTCATCCACAGGCATTCAAACAGTTTATCATTTAATCAATTAGCCTCATGGTAGGATGCGAAACATAATAAGAAAATCACACACAAATGGGATGCTAAAGCATAAAAAACTCACAGATTGACCGACGTCCCTCGAACAACTACAAAACAAAATTAGTAAAATATGCATGATCTTCTATACAGAATCCTAATGCAATTCACTCATGAGATGCGACTAAAGATTCGGCTTCTAAGATATGACATGTGAATCATCTCAAAACATGGGGTAGCACACAGAATCACAGAAGAATTGATTAAATCCACACATGTAAATGTAGCTGAATCTTAATGCATGAGACATAAATGTAAAGCATGGATACGCATGGCATGTCAGATATATACATACACACAGTTAGAGAAAAACGATAAAATAATGGGATAGAAAGAAGCGGGGTGGGGGAATTATTACAGTACTTGAATTATTACAGATCCGAATGAGGGAGAGTAGAGAGAAAAATAAAATAAAATAAAACCTCACAAAACACTCGAAATAAAAATAAAATAAAGAACTTCATCGCTAGCACAAAGATCCATATGTCTTCAATCTCTTAGGTCTGCACACCTCAGCCCATGTCAATTCATCTTCAATGGAGGTCTTGCCACTTCATCTCCATTTAATCATATGGGCCCAGCCCAAAATAACTTAGCTTGCAAGCCCAAAGATGTGAGTTCACTTTGATCTACTAAACATCTATTAAGAACATAGCAGAATTGGCCCAATTCCACTACAACCCAGAAGGCCATGGGCCCAACATAAACAGATTTTCTATCTAGAAGCCATGTGAACCCAACATAAACATTTATAACAATCCTATGTGAACCCAACATAAACATTTTTTTTATTTAAAAACAAACATTTTTATTACCCACAACCACACCCATGAACACCCACTTATCTTTCTACTTCACCTTCTCTTTCCTCTCTGCTTTCTCTCTTTCTAAAATAATTCACTCATCCCCCATGAACCACACCTCTCTCACCACCTTTTCTCTCTCTAGACACCTTTTTTTGTTTTACACCATGAACCATCCTCAAAAACCAAACACCCACACATGCTCACCCACTTACCACCTTTTCTCTCTCTAAGCCGAGAGAGAGAGAGTGCATGGTTCCTTGGTCTATGTCCAGCTATGTGTGTGCACCATGGGGTTACAGTGCACCATGGAGAGAGAGAGAGCAAGAGCCCGGTTAAGTGGGTGTTGGGTCTCCTCTTTTAGAGAGAGAGGCTGTGTATGCATGGGTGGTGTGTGTGTATAGTGTATGGGTGTGCATGTGCTAGCTGCTGGGTGTATGGCAGTGTGCATGTGTTGTGTGAGCTGCTGGGTGGGAAGATCTTGGGTGTGCATGGACTCTCCTCTTTTTAGAGAGAGAGAGGCCGTATCCCCCTCCTTCAAAACCGTGGGTCTGTCTGCATGGTTCGTGATGTATGTGTGTGTATGGAGTGGGTGTATGGGTGTGTGTTAGAGAGAGAGAGCAGCCTAGGAATCTAGAGAGAGAGAAGAGAGCTGGGTTTGGTGTATGCCGTGTGTGTGTGTCTCCTCGAGCTGCTGCTGCTGTGATGTGGTGCCTCCCGTGGCTGCTGCTACTGCGGCGTGGTGATGGCAGCGGTGGTGTCTGTGGCAGTATGCATGGTGTATGGGTTGTGTCTCTGGGTGTCTCACCGTGTGTGTGTGTAGTGTGTGCCTCTGTCAAAACCGTATGTGTGGGTGATGAGTGTGTGTGCATGGATTTGGCGTGGTGTGGTGTGGTGTGCCGTGTGTTAGAAGAGAGAGAGAGAGTAGATGTGCCGAGAGAGAGAGCCAGCCTCCCCTCATGCACACCACCGTGCTCGATGTCCCTTGTGTCTGTGTATTTTTCAGCTCCTGTGCATGTGTACTGGGTTTGTGTGTCTGCTGCTAGGTGGGTTTAGTGTGTGTTGGGTCTGTGTTGTGTGTGTGTGTGCCGTGCATGGTGAGAGTTGTTGGTAGGTGTGTAATGGTGCTGCTGGGTGTGTGTTGTGTGTGAATGTGTATCTCCTTTCTTTTTGTCCAAAAAATATCACTCCCCTCCTCCTCACAAAACAACATCTTTCACCCTTCTTTTATAGATTCCATCCCCTCGGTTTAGCCTCATGCACCAGGTTATCAGCAACTTGCTCCTCGTGTGGTACCCACGTGGTGGGTAGTCTTTGCTTCAGGTTCTATGCAATTCTCTCCTCCATACAATTCTTAATGCCCTCTTTCTTTATTCTCTCATTATAATGTCTAAACACAATAATATCACTCCTCCACTCAGCTTTCAAACCCCACTCCAGCACACCCCCTCATCATAATACGCACCACTTCCTTCGCTATGATTAGATTCTCAGCACACATGGATGGACCCTTTCTTTTTTTGTATTATATTTCTTTTTTTCTTTTTTTCTTTTTTTTTTATTTTCTTCTTTGTTTTATTATTATTTTTTTATTTTCTATTTTTTTATTTTTTTTTCTTTAGTTTATAAAATATTTATCAATTATATAAAACACACCTAAAACAAATACACACGCATAAATAACAAATTAATAAAATATTAGTAATGGTCAAAATGGGAATATTAGTAATGGTCAAAATGGGTGAGGTTGGAATTTAAAATTTTAATTTGATTTTTCTGGTGAGAATGGTCAAAATAAAATGTCCAAGTCTTAGGGCCGGTCAAAATGGGGTGTCTACAGCTGTTTGTCTCTAGCCAATCTTTGCTGAGGGACATTTAAAACTTCCTCTGTGTGTCTTGTGTTTGTTGGTTGGTGGTTATTCATTCGATCCAAAAAGGATGTCGCCCACCTTTCCATTGTGTTTATTAATTGTTGTCCCATAGCATCTACTAGGCCATCCCATGGATTTGTTGGCTGAGTAGATGGAACAGTGGATGGTCCAATTCCTTGGTTTCGTCCAATATTATGAACATATGGTTCTTGTCCCGAAGTACTGGTCTGTTCGACCATAGGTTCTGATAACATGGGAGTTTCCACAGGATGTGTTACCACATTATCCTCTGGATTAGGTATTTCTACCTCTCCTTCTACGCCTTCTTCCAAGCGTTCATTTTCTCCTTGTCTTCTTCATCTAGCCATTTTAACGAGTCCCACCGGGCGTGCCAAAAATATATGTTGGCTTTTTGGCTTTCGAAGGGTATTTTTGTAAATGCGAACGTGCCAACAAGGATCAATTAGTCCTTACAGAAATTATAATTGCCAACCAATTATCAGACGATTGTGTTTTAGTTCTTTCAGCCTCAATGAAGAGGACTTTACTGGTGGCTTGACTTAGGAGAAATTAAGCAAAATAACAGTTAAATGACGAACAATTGAATATTTCATTAAGATGAAAACTTACAATGATCCAAACTCAGCCTCGTAGAGGTTTACAGCGACAATCTACTTGAAACTACTCCTATGAATGAAGTGCAGTGCAGGAATTTAAAGTGCAGGAATGTAAAGAGCAGGTATTTAAAGTGCATGAATGTAAAGAACAGGTATTTAAAGTGCAGGAAATGTAAAGACTGGAAATGTAAAACTGGAAAAGAAAATATGAAGTAAATGACTGGTTTGTTGGATCTGAGTCTGGGGACTTTTTCTGGGAGCTTCCCTGCTATTTATACTCCTCAAGGATGACCATCGAACTGCACTTCAAACTGTCGAACTGCTCTTCCATGATTGCTTGATCATGCTGCCTTAGAAGTAGTTCCAGTATACCATCACTTGCAGTTGGGCTTCCCTCCTATATTTCAATTTGAATGTGAGTAACCGTTGAAGCCACGTCACCTTGTATCTCTTCGCTGATCCAATGCTACTCAGACCACGCAAGAACCAATATTAACCGCCACGTGTACGATCATAATCGAAGATTAAACATTATTCCTGTATTGCCCTTACTTCGCCACGTGTCGAACTGTAACTGCCTTTTACAAAATATGTAGCCAACAATCGTACCCCTTTATTATAATCAAATAAAATTAATTATTTGTGCATTTATTTCATATCTTAATTGCAGCGGCAGAGCATAAAGGATCGCGCTTCTTGTATCAATGGTAGAAGCCACAGAATGTGCAACTTGACTCCGTGTAGGAGCAATAGGTAAGGAAGAAGTTTGAACAATTGGAGCTGAGTCAACTGAGAGATAACTCTTATGACAATCACTAAATCAAAGGCTAATGGCCCATGAACTGATTGTTCATTATCTGAGAACTCATCAAGAAGTCTCATGTTTTCATTGCCAAACGCCAAGTCAAAGTCATCATTTGGCAACTGTCAAAATGAGTTAAAGAGGATTCAAAAAAATTAAAAAAATAATAATTAAAAAAAAAAAAGACCACAATAAATTGAAATGACAAATATTGATTTTATCATTACTGGTACAACACTGGGAGCCATTGGTTGAGAAGTGCTAGGAACGCTGATAAAAAATGACTCCACATCATTAAAAGTAGTGGTGTTCCTTCCAACGGTGCCAGTACCAGATTTTCTCCCTAAGTGACGCCAATTACAATCACCGTGACTATGGTCCTCGTCTGCTACTCCACCAAGAGTTCCATCAACACTTCCTCGAACCATTTCGTTGGTCTTGGGATTAGAATTTTGCTAAGCAATTGTATTTTTCTTCGCTTTAACCATCTCTTGATTCAATGACGCCGAACGTTTGCTCCTTGGGATAGAATTTTCTTTGTTGGAGAAATAGCCTGCATAAAGCTAGGACTACCACTCCAAATAAGACTTAGTAGTGGAACGAGATGGGAAGTCAAAATGCGCTGGTAATCTCAATATAAAATGGGTACCATCACAAACACAAGAATCCCAATGCTAAATAATGTTCTATAAATTACCATCCCGAAGATCAACTTTAAGTTTACCCGAGATGGCTTGAATAAAACCAAATTGCCTGCTAAACCTGTGAGGACTGTACGGCCCAATGACCATAGCGGATGAACTTCGCAAAGTCAAATAGCTCGAGCGGATGTTGATGAAATACTCTAAATCTGAGTTAGAAAGATGACCGTCATCAACCAATTCCTTGGGATTACCTTCGCTACACGCCAAACGGTGCAAGGTCATATTTTTGCATGATCGAAATAAGTTATAGGCCTCTAACTCCTCAAAATGTTTGGCCATCCTTTCACCAGCATATCTCGTCATTCGAGGCTTCATAGCAGATTCAATACTAAAATGTGTGTTGAAATACTCTGCTAACCAAGCGTAAACACAATAGATCGGGAAAATGGCGTCGCACTTTCCAAGATCAGAAGAAAAAACAATTCTATTCAGCCATTTGTAGATGCTAGCAATTACAGGAACAGTAAGGCTGAATGAACGACCATGAGTCATCATACTAGCAACCTTAAACACCCCAAGTCTAATCAAGTCGCCATCCCCACGAGGTAGAACAAATTTGCATAACCAATATACAAGAAAGTTGACAGATAAGTCTCACCCTTTGCCCCACCAACAATCCCCAAGTCACTGAAGACTTTGTCCCCTTGCACAGCTCAAGACCGAGTTGTGTCAATAATAGCAAAAGGTTGCTAGTATCCTTAGGGCTTGAGTCTTGTTCCTCTAAGCCTACTTGATTGATTTATGATACTTGACTTCTCCTTAAAACCAAAATTTTATCTAGCTAGTAATCCTCACCATATTTTTCTTCGACTCTTTATAAAGTCGATGGTAAACAAGGAATAAATATCCGCAACTAACAGGAAGAAGGAAATTATTGTCCCTCATATTGCCGGCCAACTCTTGGGCATTCGGCACCACTTCATCGTATATTGCACCCTTATTAGAAAGTCCACCAAGCTAACGTAAATCTCATAACAAGATAGACATTTCGCCTATGAAAGTGTGAAGGGTATTAGTGGATGGACACCAAAGCTCACAAAAGGCCCACATAACACTATGCAATCGTCATACGAGAACAATGAGGCATAAATTGCATCATAAATACCTGTCTGATGTAGTACCTCACAATGTTGCCCCAGCACATCCTCCAACCACTCCCAATGTCCTTCACAAAAAGAAGGCTCTACTATGGCCTTGAAAATAGTGTCTTATGCCACCTTCTGATCCCGAACCGCACTCCCAAGGGTAGGAAATGAGCTAAGACCCTCATTTTCTTCATGGTTATATGACTTTAATAATAAAACCCTAGAGTGTAACAGGCCTTCAACCAATTGACATGAAGTCTCATGAGCCCATTGCGCCAAATGAAAAGAACCATCAAGCAGCTCGAACTTCAAGCCCCAAGTACCAAGGAAAGGAGGTGAATGGAAAAGTAATCCCCTCCTCTATAGCGTCACTAGAGTTTTCGAAAATGGTCAAATATCCCTTCTTGAAAGTCTTGAAGTACACCATCACTGAGTGACAAAGCCAAACAATTATTACCAAAAAAAAAAAGAATGCATTGTGGAGAAACATATATGATACATGATCATGACGTAAGTCAAACTAATCACCTATGGTTGAATGGGTGGTGGTGGAAGTGTCTACTTCACTAGCCCAATATCCAAGTGGCTAGCTCGATAGGCGCATTCCTCCACATAAGTCAAACTAATCATCTATGGTCGAATGAGTGGTGGTGAAGTGTCTATTTTACTATCCCAATATCCAAGCAGCTAGCTCGACAGGCGCATTCCCTCACATAAGTCAAACTAATCACCTATAGTCTAGTGAGTGGTGGTGGAAGTGTCTACTTCACTAGCCCAATATCCAAGCTGCTAGCTCAATAGGCACATTCCTCCACAAAAGTCAAAATTATTCACCTATGGTCAAATGAGTGGTAGTGGAAGTGTCTACTTCACTAGCCTAATATCCAAGCGGCTAGCTCGATAGGTGCATTCCCTCACATGAGTCAAACTAATCACCTATGATCGAATGGGCGGTGGTGGAAATATCTACTTCACTAGCCCACAATTATGGTGAAATAGTAATGGAGTATATTATTCAACTATTCCCACAAAATCGTTATTCTTATAGACAACAAATAAAATGCAGTCTTCAAAGAAGGTTTGCCTTGTCAATCAGAAAACACAAAGTAGCAGTATAGGGAAGAAGTTGCCTCTGGTAAAAAAAAAATGTTGATTCTCCTAAAGCCACAATTATGCTTTAAAAAATAAAAAAAAATAAAAAAAAGGTCAGAACATTCATATTCCATTCAATTCACCTTTGAAAGGCCATAACCTAGGGATATGATGACAATAGGCAGTGGTAAACCTGTATGTACCGTCATATATACATGCAACAAGAGATATAATAAAGAATGGAGGCAAATAAAGACAAAGAAACCTTTATTGCAAAGGAGAGCAACAACTCTAATTACCTTTTGATTTAGAGCTCTACTTCAGCTTCAATAGGTGGACGGCGGCATTGAGGCATGTAAAGATGATTGATTCAAAGCTTAGGGTTTTCATGACACTCCTATCCTCATCCATGTATAAAAAAAAAGGAATTTAGAATAATTTGCATGGTCAAATCTTTTCCATGCTTGAGTGACCGATACATTGGCCCAAGCCCACGCCATCCTAGCACTAAAGAATATATATATATATATATATATATATTGTAGCAGATCAAGTCCAAACTCCAAAGGATGAAGGCACCAATCTTGCTGATTAGATTAGTCCTACAAATCTTGCCATAAGCACAAGAAGGTGGGGACAAATAAATTTTTCAGAATCATAACCAAAATCACTTTCCTTCCATTACAATTTTACTGTCAATAGGTTTCCAAAATGCCTCATCAAATCTCATTAAAATGAGGCATGTGTGATTGGTTTTCAATTGATGCCATATAAGCTTCCAAGCCAAACACGACTAAAGAGTGGTAGGTGTAACTATTTTCGGCCGCCAAACACCAAATCAACAAAGTACTTCAAGTCTTACCTTCGTGCTAGTGAGCAAGCATCAAATCAGAATCTTAAAGTGGGGATAATTTGTAGACACTTAAATTTTTATGTGTCTTGATTACCATCTGATTAATCAAAACAAATAAATTTTCTTGATTGGACAAAATTAAGAAGGTCAAAAATTTTAAATGAATGTAGGTCCTACTAAAATTATGGATCTTAACCCATTTTAAATTATGAGTCACACCAAAACAAAAGTGAATCTATTTTGACAATTTGGTCAACCCAAAAGTATGGGGCCCACGAAAATATTCTGTCAAAATTTAGTGGAATTTAAATAGGGTTAATTACACTAATAGTCCCTATAGTTTGGGGCTTGTGTCACTTTGGTCCCTGACTTTTCAATTGTGACACATTTGACCCTGAATTTTGAATCTTGTTCCAAATAAGGACAATTGAAAATATTATTAGATTTTTCAAGGGTAAAATCGTCAATTTGATAAAATATAAACTAATTTGATAAAAATAAATGTCAAAAAAATATTTTTAATTTTTTTAAAATTATTTTTATCCACCAATGATAAAATTATGTAAAATTAATAAAAATTACATGATTAATTTTTTAAAATTAATTTTACATGATCATCATCCAAACACATAATAAAAATTAATTTGGTAAAAAAAATAAATAAATGTCTAAAAGATTTATCAATTTTATATAATTTTATTTTTAGTAGGTAGAAATAATTTTTAAAAATTCAAAAATATTTGTTTGACATTTATTTTTGTCAAATTAGTTTATATTTTATCAAATTGACAATTTTACCCTTGAAAAATCTAATTATATATTCAATTGTCCTTATTTGGAACAAGATTCAAAATTCAGGGTCAAATGTGTCACAATTGAAAAGTCAGGGATCAAAGTGACACAAACCCCAAACTATAGGGACTATTTGTGTAATTTGCCCATTTAAATATGAATGAAATCATGTCCATAAAATAAGAAATAAATTGCTTGTTTCTTGGAAATTAGAGCCAATTTTAGAGTTTCCAAAATTAACCCTCTCCTCCTAAACCTATAAATAGGGGTACTCATTAAGGGGAAAAGGAGACATTTTTTGGCTAATTGTCTTGAAGCTTCTAAACAATCTCGAAACTCTGCCAAATTCTCTTCTTATAATTTTCTCTAAAGTTCCTCAAACTTAAAAGAAAGAATTATCAAGCACTCTAAACTTGTGTCAATCCTTTCAAGTTACAAATACAAATTTGGTCTCTCTTTTCAAAGAGGTCATTTCAAGACTCGTTCGAGATCAAGCTGTTCAAGTCCTTAATCAAGCCTTTCTTCTCCAAGTTGCTCCATTCAAAGACTTGAAGAAATTCATCAACTTGTCTAATTCAACAAGAAGCTTTTACAGTCGTTGAATTACACCCAATTTGGAGATCGATTCAGAGAATTTGTTCTTTTGTAATAGAGCAAACCACAGAGAATTATACCTCTTTATTATAATCAACTAAAATTAATTATTTGTGCATTTATATCATGTTTTAATTGCAGCTATGAAATTTGTGTTTATAATATCTTCATAAAAAGGCAAAAAATCATTTTAAACATACTTTATATTTTAACGAAAAAATTAAAAAAAATTACTAAAATAACTTATTTCCAAAGAGGGAATTAATATAAACATGCATGCATTTCTATTACTGCGATATACTTCTTACTATTGAATCAAAATAAATATATCCATAAAAGGCTATTATTAACACGACCAATAAGATAAAATGGATTTTGCCGCTTAGTAAAATATTACTTTTGATTTTGATAGAAGTAAAATATTCATTTTCTTGAAATGCTTGTGTGTTTTGTTTCAAGCTTCTCTTAATAGTTAAATATAGTAAAAGAGACTTAAACATAAGAACACAAGTATTTATGAATAGAGTAACCGAACGCTGCCAACCCTAACAAAGTAGTGTTGACTTTCATGGTACAAGTCATACAAATAAAGAATCACTCTTTTGTTACAAGGGAAGTAATTTTGAAACATCCAACACCATAAAAGAATGTTGAAAAAAGAGTTTTGCTTCTGATAACCTCTTAATTTAATGATTAAACCAAGATTTTGATCTTCAATTTATTTATAAGAAAACAAATCTAAAAACAACATATCAACAATAACAAATGCTATGGCTCCATTCCATCACAAAGATAAGAGTACTAACATTGTTGATTCATTTTCCTTCATGAACTTAACAAACGTGAATATCACCATGCTCACCATATCTTACTCCATTAATTTTTTTTTTCTTAAGGAGTACGATACGGTGAGCATGATGATATTCACGTTTGAGGACAATATAACATATTCACGTTTGATTAATCTAGGACTATATTAACATGAGGAAATTAATTAAGCAAATACGGAAAACGAAAAAATAAAATTTTCTGAAAAGTAAATTCTGAAAACTAAAAACAAACAAAGTTAAGCTTATTAACAACTGCAGATTATGATCGTTCCTTCACTAGACAACAATGATTGGAAAACGAAATGGCAGTGGTTGGAGACGGTATTTGACGCATTGATGCAGATCTAGGATGGTAAGAGGAGAAGGGAGAGGAAATCGTAGGGATGATTGGAAGAATGATGGGCTAGTGGAGCTTGGGACAGAGGGCGGCAGGAGTTGCGTGTGGTGGTGGTGGTAGTAATGGAGGTCATGGTGGAAGTGGTGGCACTAACTGCGATGATAGTGGTGGTGGCAATGTGGTAAAGTAAAACTTTAATTTGAAAAATATTTTTTTATTTTAAATGTATAAAATATTTTCTGTTTAAATAGATTTTTTTCGTTAATCATGAAAAATATTTTCGTTGATTTTTATTTTTTATTATACAAACGCTAGAAAATGTAAAAATATTTTTTTAAAACGTTTTTCACTGAAACAAACGGAGTGTTAGAAAACTATTTTGAATTTGAATGTATGATATGTATGTTCATATTTAGAGGGTGTTTGAAATCTAAATAAGTATATTTTTTGATTTATTGTAGAAAGATGGACAAAATAGTAGAGAAGTGATGTGACTTAAAAAAGATAAAAAGATAAAAAATATATATATTTTTTTGTAGAGAATGCCAAGTAGTGCCTTGGTGTAATGTGGGCCATATATGTAAGATAAATTTAATCCATATATTTAAATTTTAAATGTTTTATGAATATATTTTTCCAATCATGTAACATTACATTACTAAAAGGGAAAAAAATAAATTAAATTCAAATTATGATGTCCAGATTAGGAAAGAATTGAATATTCAAATTATGAAAAAAAATTAATTCTTAAATATTTGACTGTTGCCATATTGGTCTGTTTACCCGTAAAATGATGTCCGGCTTGTGGGCTAAGTTTGATAGCTTTTTTTTTTAGAAAATACTGTAGACCCCAAATAATATAGCAAATTTTTTATCAAAACTCTTACATGAATGTGGGACTCACACAAACCCACATGTGTGTGGATCACACACTCATATGAGAGTTTTGGTAAAAAATTTAATAGATTATTTGGGATCCCTAACATAACTTTCTTTTTTTTTTTTTTTGATGAATCAGTCTAACATGTTTGGTGTATAGATGGACAAACAGTTCCATTTTCAAGCCTTACTTTTAAATATGTTTTTTAAAATTTAAAATTTAAACAGTGCCATTGCGTTTTACAAATCGCGTCTCATAATCCAACCGTTGTGTTGTTTTGCCAAGTGGATAGACACCTCATCACCACTATATATACATGTCCACAATCATTGTCCTGTCATATCAGGTATAACATACGTACGATTTGTCCAACCAATCCACATAACAAAACCATTGTCGAACAACTGCACGTTTATTTTCGAGATCCAAACTAGTTTTTGTAAGATGAGTAGGAGAGGAGAGCAGCATGGATGCAGAGTTGAACAAGTGACATTGATACTGGTGGTGGTTGTTTGCCTCATCTTTCTTCCCTTAGGTATGGGTCCGGGGCCACTGGGGCCGCCGCCATTATATGTGCTCCTCCTCTTTCCGGTGGTGACCGCTGTCATCTTCATTTTCCTTTCTCAAGCCCCCAAGTGATCCTCTCATTATATTATTACTATATGTTAGTTTACATATATAACATATTGTTTTTTATTTTTGATTTTTTTTGTTTGTTTTTGGGTTGGAGAATGGCCCGATTATTATAATATTAATTCGTGTTTGGAGATTATATGTATCGAATACTCATAAGTATTTTTAAGAAATATATTATTGTTACTTATTTTCACATGATTGGGTTTTATCAATGGCCATTTCATACAATTCATTGTTTTTTTTTTTTTAATCACTAAGGTGGTATGGAAAATTATTCAATAATCTTGGAATATTAGAGTGATATGTGATATACATGCGGTACTCTCAATTAATAAAATTGCATAAAAATAAATTTAAAAAATGAGTGAATTTTGCTCTTACCAAAGTGAATCAGAACAACTCTACTATCTTATTACTAGTGCTTTTATTAGTTTGAAAGCATCACATCAATATACAAAGTTAATAATTTAGGAGTATTAAATAATTAATTGGGTTGGATTCAATAGTTAATTGTGGATTTAAATTTTGTGTTTTGCTGTCGATTTGCTAATTCAATCAAGTAATATTCTTCCAATTCTTTGTTTTCACTGAATTTTTTTTAATATTTTAAGCAATTTTTTTAATTTTTAAACACACTTAACATAAATACACGTAAAAAGTATAATATTTATAAAAAAAATTCTTTAAAAAATTCATTAAATACAAAAAAAAATGAAAATTTAGTACTTTTTGTGCATTTATTAATTTTTTAAAATATTTTTTAACAAATATTTTTCTATTTAGATACATTTAAGTAAAATTCATATAAAAAAGTAAAAAAAATACTTAAAATTTTAAAACTATTTACTAAAAACAAAAAAAAAATACAAAAAATAAAAAAATTCAATTTTTAAAAAATTAAATTCAAAAAACTAAAACTAAACGCAGGTTCTTCCGAACCAATGAAGAACACCCATTTTATATAATAGTTCAGATTCGTCAACTTGTTCAGATTTAGATTCTGTCATATATAGTGTGTATATATATTGCTGTTTTATAGTGTATATATATTGTGTATGAATAGATATATATATATATATATATTCTTTTCCGCTGAATCTAAAAAAAAAAAAAAATAGATATATCAGTTTTTTTACTGTCTTAGACCATCTCCAACGCTATACCAAATCTGATATCAAATTTGAATTTTGATGAAAATGGCACTGTTCATGGCTCCAACGGTGCACCAAATCTGATATCAAATTGAGTTTTCATCAAAAATTTCATCAGATCGCGGAGGAAGTAATGAATTCATCAAAACACTGTAGCGGACACTGTTGCGGACCGTTGGAGGGGACCCGGGTCGACCAACCGGTTGCCCACCCGGTTGACCAACCGGTCAACCGGTAAAAGGTTCAGACAGTTCAGGAAAAAAAATTCAGAAATTCAAAAAAAAAAAAAAAAAAAAAAAAAAAATTTGCCTAACCGGTCGACCGGCCGGTTGACCCACCGGTCGACCCACCGGTCGACCCGGAAAAAGTTCAAAAAGTTCAAAAAAAAGGTTCAAAAAATTCCAAAAAAAAAAAAAAAAAAATGGGCTAACCGGTCAACCGGCCGGTCGACCGGCCGGTCGACCACCCGGTTGTCCCGGGACAAATTTGAGAATTTGGTGAATCGTTGGAGCATCTGTTATCAAATTTGATGAAATTGATACTTTTTGACTCAGATTTGGTGAAAATTTTGAGTAAGCGTTGGAGATGCTCTTACACGGTCTGTGTATATACATAGATACATAAATATATATATATATATATATATATCATTTTGTACATAATAAAATGAAAATTAATTTAGAAAATTAAAAATTAAAATAAATAACTACAGACCTATAGTTTATTTATATTTATTTTTTGATGAGTAGTTAATATGTAATTTAATTGAATTAATGTTATTTTTTCATAAAAATTATTATCGTTTTAAGTAAGAGAAGCAAAAAATAAGGTAGAAGGTCAGAGAGGTATTAAGATAATTATGTCTTTCATTAACGGAGCTAGTGTTCCAATTTAGTCCGAAACTACAAGGGAGCTGTTTGCCTATTTTTCAAACATAAGGGGGGTAAATTGCTCCAATCCAAATTACAAGGGGGTAAATTGAATTTTTCCCTAAAGAAAATGGTAGTTTGGACTCCAAGAATTTTGCCCTAAGAATATAACATTTATAATCGGAAAACACTATGCTACACACCCTTCAAAGGATGTGCACCATATGCACTTTATAATTAAAAAGAAAAATAACATAATTTTAATTTTTTAAGTCATAACTAAAAAAAGAAAAAGTGAACTCATGAGTCATAACTAAAGAAGAAAATTGTTCATAATTAAATAAGAAAATTAGTCATAACTAAAGAAAAAAAATGACATAATTAGGGATGCATATAGTACACACTTTTTAAAAAGGTGTATATTAAAATTTTCTTTTATAATATTGCAATTTTCTGTGGTAGTGGGGTTAGCTAATATGATTTAATGCATCCTTAACAAAACCTAACCTTGGTTGTTATACACAAAATAATAACCTGAAGAAACAACCTTTCTATAGAGACTAACTTGTTCATCAAAGTACTAATTCTGGCACCACTGTCCAGAGTTTTATTTCTATTTAAGGTGACAGCTAGGAAGATTTCAAAAGCTTCTTTGGACCGAAACAGTGTTCCATATCCACTTCACCACAGAAACTATTGCTGTATTTAACTTGGTCAAAAAATCAAGTAAAAAACATAGTAAAACAATGTAAGGATAATGCTTTGTTTTCTTGATTCGCATATAAAAATCTAAAGTTTTGGCACATTTCAAGGCTGAATCATTGCGTGGCACAAGCCAAGGACTATTTATTGCATCGGGAAAAGGCCATCATAAATCTTTTACCAAAAGCAATTTTAGTGCGAGCAAATGCTTACCAAGATTCAACAAGAGCTGATATTCAATTCAACAAAAGGAATACTTTCACTTACATTATCGATAGGAATGCCATTAAAACAAAGAAATTGGAGTTGAATTCAAACAAAAATGTAAATGCTACCTGTTGCTTCACATCGACAGGAATGCCATTAAAACAAAGAAATTGGAGTTGAATTCAAACAAAAATGTAAATGCTACCTGTTGCTTTCAATGTGAAACCAAAGTTCTGAGCAGAAAAACAAGCACAGCAGCGTCCATGGGCTCAGTTGTCATCTCCACGATAACACCTCCATAGTGATCATTCGTACCAGTAAGTAGTTTGCTCATCTGCAACACTTCATGTTGTGACGACATCGACCTGAAATTCAAGAATGCACTCCAAAATCGGACCTTGAATCTGCTTATGCCTAAAAAGTCACAAAACAAGTACTGAAATTAGTTACTAAACCCTAAAATAACAACCCAACCCCCCCCCCCCCCCAGCCAAAAAAAAAAAGAAAAAAAAAAGAGTGAATTGTGATTGAAAGACCTATGGAAAGAGATTTTGATCGAACAGTGAGGAACAGATGATTTGAGAAATGGCAATGAGAGAGAGTTGTTGCTATGGAACAGAGCAAGGAATGTCTGGAAAGAGATCTGATCATTTTGTTCTTTAAGTGAGTTATATCTAACTGATAATGGATCAGAAGAATATTGCCTAACTGAATTTGAAAATCAACAACAAAAGCACAAAATTTAACCCGTAATTAATTGTTGAACCCATATTATAGTACCATACAATCTAAGTAATTATTTAATGTTCTCAAATTATCAACTTAGTATATTGCTATGATGTTTTTAAACCAATAAAAGCAGTAGTGATAAGATAGTGGAAGCAATCTGATCCACTTTGATTCGTTAATGGGTAGGACCAAGATCAATCCACTCATTATTTATTTAAGTAGTTTTATTAATCAAGAGTACCACGTGTGTATCAAATATCACACTAATGATCCGAAATTATTGAAAAATTTCCATGTGACTACTGATTTGTTGAGATGCACTTGATGCATTAACAGTGAATAGCATGAAATAGCCATCAACAAAACCCAATCATGTGAAAGTAAGTAACAACCATGCACATCTGAACAACTAGGCCTAAACATCCAACACATTCAAAAACAAAAAATATATATATTTCTTAGGAAATGTGTCTATGTATTAGATACATAAACAAGAATTACAGTACTCGGGCCATTCTCCAACCCAAAAACCAAAAATCAAAAATCAAAAACAATAAAACAATGTGTTATGTAAACTAACATATATAGTAAGTAATAATATAATAATGAGATGATCACTTGGGGGCTTGAGAAAGGAAAATGAAGATGACAGCGGCCACCACGGGGAAGAGGAGGAGCACGTACAATGGCGGTGGCCCCAACGGCCCCGGACCCATCCCCAAAGGAAGAAAGATGAGGCAAACTGCCACCACCAGTATCAACGTCACTTGTTCGACCCCGCATCCATGCTGCTCTCCCCTCCTACTCATTTTCCCACCCCCTACTCTTCTTTCTATCTAGTTTGGATGTTGAAAACAAACATGCGGTTGTCCGACAATGGTTTTGTTATGTGTATTGGTCGGACAAGTCGTACTACGTTGTACCAGATATGATGGACCAATGATTGTGGACATGTATATAGTGGTGATGAGGTGTTTGTCCCCTTTGGCAAAACGACACAACGGTTCCATTTTTAGGGACGCCATTTGAAAACGCGGGAGTTTTCGCAATGCATCCGGATCCTCTACAGTCCTCCCTCTATAGTTCTTTATAGAGTTCCCAAAAACGGCGCCGTTTTTTATTATTAAAAAATATGAAGGCAAAAAAAAAAGAGGCTATATACCCCAAATAATCACCGAATTTCCTACCAAACATCGGAATCCACCAAAACCGGCATCATGTATGGCCCCAATAGAAAATTTGATAATGAAAAACAGAGCAGAAAAATGTGAAACAAAGCAAGCAGCATAGGAGAAACGAAGAGAAAGAGAGGGGGAAACCGAGCACCGGCGAGCAGAATCAAAACCTTAGTTTTTCAGAGCCCCAAATCAAAGCCGTAATTTTTTTAATTTCAAATATAGCTTCTCAATCAAAACCCCAACTTTTCAATCCAGATTTGAAATTAGATTTGAGAGTTTGGAGACGAACCTGGTTCAATCTATGGCGTGAGGGAGTTCCGGCGGACAACAATGGGTGAGGACAGACGTTCTTCTCAAAAGATCTCTTCCTCTCTCTTGGTTTTGTTCCGGCGGACAACAATGGCCGATGACGGTGGAGGACGATGAAGAACAGAGGACGGTGCTCGACCCCCCCTCCCTCTCTCTCCGCTTGTTACTCTCCCGCTTTGTTTCACGTTTCTGCTCTCTTTTCCATTTTTTTTGGTAAATTATAAATAGGTTTACGTAAATTACAAATTATAAATTACTTTTATTTTAAAAATTATATAACAAATAAATTTTATTATTAATAAATTATCAAGTTAATTAATAATTTTTAATAATATTAAAATTTTATTTCAGTTTAGATAATTTTATTATTATATAAGTGAATAGTTAAAAATTTCACTTTTTAAATTAATTCTGTTAAATAAAAAATTTTGACAAAAAGATATTTATAATTTTTCAAATTATAAAAAATAATTCATATTTTAAGTAACTGTCCTATTAAAAAAGTCATGATCACCTTTCTAACATATCACTTCAAATTCAACACATACTCAACTTATATTTCACAAAAAGTCAAAAAGTACACTTATTTAGATCATTCCAAACGACCCCTAAATCTTAAGGGGTGTATTTATAATTTATTTTTTTTTTTTCAAATAATCAAAAGGGGGAATTTTTTTTAAGGTCCCTAATAAGAGTAACTTACAGGATAAAGGACACCAAAAATAGGAATGATGTCTCAGGTCCCTCACTAACGACAGGCGCGTTTTTAATTTTTTTTTTTCGACCAAAATACCCTTCACAGATCAACATAGAACGCTCAACTCGATTGCATTCCGACGACTCAATTCATTCCAAACATCCAACCATTTTCACGAGCAAGAGAACATGAGAATTAGGGTTTCACTATCATCTTCACTGTCGCCATTACGGGTTCATTATCTTCTGCCAAACTCTTTTCAATTCGTTCCTCACAAATTTCTCTGACCCGTTTTCATTGTTCATCGTCATCTCAGTTTATCTTCATCTCATTGCATCTTCATTTCAGGCCATTTCAGTTCGAAATTAGGGTTTTCATCATCACTCTGGTAAGTTTTCTCCAATCCAACTAGTTTTTCTCCGAAACACAGTTGACTAGCCTTCCATTAATTAGGATTTCAATTTCGTAATAAAAACCTACATGAATTTGAAAAATGTTATTTCTCTAAGTTTCGAATTTATTCTTGAAGATGTTTGTGTGATTTTGTCTGTAAATTTCTCTGTCATTTGAATTTCTCTGGTATTTGCTTGATCTATGTGTTTTCTTTGAATTTTCTCTGGCATGTTTATTCCCCCATTTGTTTCTGGTTATCCCCTATTTTTCTCTGGTTTTCTGTAAATTTCTCTGGCATTTTCATATTATGGAATTCATATTTTTTCTGGCTTGCCATGTTTAATTTTCTCTGTCATATATGTAATTTTCTCTAGCTTGCCATGTGTAATTTTCTCTAGTATGTTTATTTTGTTCCATTCTTAAATTTTCTATGACCACATCACTTTTCTCTTTTGTGTGGTTCTGTCATGTTCCATTTTCTCTAGTTGTTTGTAAATTGCTCTGCCATTTTCATATTATGGAATACACACGTGTTTAATTTTCTCTAGCTTACCATGTGTAATTTTCTCTAGTATGTTTATTTTGTTCCATTCTTGAATTTTCTCTAGCCACATCACTTTTCTCATTTGTGTGTGTCTGTTAAGTTCAATTTTCTCTGGTTGTCTATAAATTTCTCTGGCATTTTTATATTATGGAATGAACATTTTCTCTAGTTTGCCTTGTTTAATTTTCTTTGGCATATATGTAATATTTTCTGGCTTACCATGTGTAATTTTCTCTGATATGTTTATTTTGTTCCATACTTGAATTTTCTATGGCCACATCATTTTTCTCCTTTGTGTGTGTCTGTCATGTTCTATTTTCTTTGGTTGTCTATAAATTTCTCTGGGATTTTTATATTATGGAATGCATATTTTCTCTGGCTTGCCTTGTTAATTTTCTCTAGCATATATGTAATTTCTCCTGGCTTGCCATGTGTAATTTTCTCTGGTATATGTTTAGTTTGTTTCATTCTTGAATTTTTTCCGGCCACATCACTTTTCTCCTTTGTGTGTGTTTGTCATGTTCCATTTTCTCTTGTTGTCTGTAAATTTCTCTGGGATTTAATGTTGACATCTTTATGTTTTCATTGTCTAAAAGCAGCAAAACACCATAAACACCAAGTAAGAAATAGAAACTCTATAAATAAGATAATCTAATTTGAATATTTCTTAAAACTAACTATACCTATAATTTGAATGCAGTGTGGATTGTGGCCTCTTCGTTTGCTACATAATGAGACAATATAGCAACCATGAACCTATGAGCTCAACATTGTCAAAACAAGACGTAAGGTTCACGAGGACAGAAAATCATAGCGAGATTTGCGACCGAAATTGGCCGGTCATGGACAGAACCAATTGAAATACCACCAAAAGAATAACTGAAAGTATAATAGTGAAAGCATACTAGTGACATGAAGACAATGTACACAATGTAATTAGGAATGACCCTTCATTTTTTTTTTCCGTACATTGAAGAAATGATGTTGTTTGACATATATGTATATATATTTTTTTAACTAATGTAAATTTCATAACTATCAATGGTTAAATATTTTTTTTTATAATGCATATTTAGTGGTGATTATCAACACAATCCACACAGAGAAAATTGTCTAAAGAAATTTTTCTTGTATGAAGTTACCAGAATTTCACAGAAAAATTTAACTCGTATCGTGCCAAAAGGGTGCCTATATAATCATGTAATTTGTAATGCACTGTGTTGGTACGAAACAATCATCAAATTCAAAGAACACAATACATATTGTAGTTTTCTCTGCTATTGGCAATTTTCTCTAGATGAATTTGAGCACACAAAACACAGTGCACTATTGGCAAATTTCTCTAGATGAATTTGACCTCACAAAACATAGTGCAGAAAGTAATTTTCTCTGCTAGTGGCAAATTTCTCTAGATCAATTTGCCACAATGCACATAGTAAATTTCTCTGGATGAATTTCACCTCACAAATTTCTCTAGATGAATTTGACCTTACAAAACATAGTGCACAAAGTAATTTTCTCTGCTACTGACAAATTTCTCTGGATAAATTTGCCACAATGCACATAGTAAATTTCTTTGGATGAATTTAACCTCACAAATTTCTCTACTATTGACAAATTTCACTGGATGAATTTGACCTCACAAAACACAATGCACATTTCAACAAACACAATGCACATAGCAAATTTCTCTGCTATAGGAAAATTTCTCTGGATCAATTTGACTGGTATTATAAAGGCACTCCCAAAGTATGTTTCTAAAAACGCAACACAAAAAGTAATTTTCACTGCTATTAAAAAATTTCTCTGGATGAATTTGATTGGTATTATATATACACTATCCAAAAAGTACATTTCACAAAACAAAATACACAAAGTAATTCTCAAATGTATTATTCAATCAATAAATGTAATATCCTCAACTATTTAACAAAGGTTCCTTGCATGTCCTCTTATTATGGCGATCAATCCTATCACATCGACTACACTTCATCACCCTTTTAAACTCTTCAGTAGAAGCAATTCTGTTCTTCTTTGGCCTCCAGCTGGTCTCTTACTCAATGCAAGTAAAATCATAGCATCATCAATTCAATTCGCATGAAACATTAATGATAATAGTATTATTCCCATATTTGCACAGCAACAACACTGCAAATACCAAAAATAACTTGTTCAATATAAAAATACTTCACAAGAACAACATAAAAGTCTAAAGAAATTTCTAATAATTATAATTTTCTCTGGATTATAATACCTACCTTATAATTTTCTCTGGACTCAAATAAAGGTTCAGAGAAATTTACAAACTTAAATTCACCTTCAAGATAACAAAAACAAAATTATAGAAGAATTAATGAATCTAGAGAAAATCACAGAGATATTCAATGCTAACTATTAAACACAATCATAGACAAAAATCACACAGAAGATCAGTTATCAAATTATAAGCTTCTCTGTGATTTTTACTGGACTACAAGCTTATAATTTTCTCTGTGTGATTGTGCATTATTGGACTCAAATCAGAATGCAGAGAAATTTCTCTGGAATATAAACATACAATTTTCTCTGGAATATGAACATATAATTTTCTCTGGAATACAAAGTAAAGTGTAGAAAAATGAAAAGTGCAGAATCAATAAAAAAAACAGAGCAGAAAACTTAAGACAGTGAAGAAAAACAGAGCCGGTCTCCAAACACGAAGAACAAAACTTATCATTGATAAACATGTAACACAGAATGAAAAATCAACTCCATTGTCAATAACAAAGAATGAAAAATCAACTTAAAAAATCAAAAAATAATTCACTAAGCTGGCTTTTCTATCACATTGATCAAAACTGAAAATAAAAACCTAATTCAAAATAAATTACAAAAACTTATTTGAAATCGGAGTCCATATATACAAATCAAATGAAAAATAAAAAACTTAAACTGATTATTAAACTTACCTGATTCAACTCTACTGGAAATTCGAGCTTCAACACGACTTCAACTTCTACACGATCAACGAAACTCAACTACTATACGACTACAAAATTCCTATAAAATTTCCACGAAATCTGCATCATCGAAATCTCCATCGATCGCCAAGTTCATCCCAAAGTAATCTTCCACAAAAATAATAACGTAATCTTCAGATTCCAAAATTGAAAACCACGTAAAATATACAAAAGGGTAAAATAGGTATTTTATCAACTAAACTAACATTCAGGGACCTTAGACACCAGAAAATATTATTGTGGATCTCTTCTCATACTAAAAGTTGGATAGGGACCTTAGACCAATTTTCCCAATCAAAAGATGCCTTTTTTTAGTAATTTTAGAAAAAACTAGGAAGGATAGCGGATAGGGTATGATTCACCCAAAAACGAATAGGGTATGTGTCAAAATTATTGTGAGTTCTCGATTGTTCGTGGTCATATTTTTTATTAATCATAATTTATCATGGTATTTATATTTTTTAATCACTCACAAATTTATGGACTTAATTCTATTTACTAATCAAAATACCATTAAAATATTACGCGACAATTTTGGTTTAGGATGTCCTAAAAAAGTGCACTTTTTGACTTATTGGTAGGTTTGGGTTGGGTTTGATGTGATGTGTTAGAGAGGTGATGTGATTTAAACAAGATGATGTGACTTAAATAAGATAGTGACTTTTTGACTTTTTGGCTTATTTAGTACATGCCAAACTAGCCCTAAGACTAATAGATAACTTTTCTCTCATACTATTCAAAAGGTTATAGACTCAAAAATTATGCTAAAAATTTAATTTAGGCCTCGTTTGAGAACAGACTAATTTAGTAATTTTTTGATTATTTGGCTAAAATATGAACTAAAAAAATTAGTATGTTTGAGATGACTTTTTGACTTTTTACGAAAAGATGTGCAAAAAGTAGAGAGAAAAGAAAATCTTTGACTTTTTAGTATGGGTTGTTGGCTTTTTGATTTTTTTAGTGACTTTTTGACTAAAAAAGTCACTTGTCAAACGAGGCCTAAATGTCAGATCCATATTGTGTGAATCTCACACCCATATGAAACATTTAATAAAATTTTTTATACCTCTAACAATATTCATCTTTATTTATGCCACTTGTCTCCGCTCCTGATCCGACTCTCTCTCATTATACTCTTCTCCACTTCCACTCAAACCCACAAATTCAATATTAAAATTAAAAATCTGTTCAAAAAACACAAAATATTAAAATTAAAAATTATATTTATAATTAAAAAATATATATTATATACGGAGTATTATATATATATTAAAATTATATTATATATACAAATATAACAGTAACTCAATAATACATTCTATGAATATTATATATGTTACATAAAAATTTAATAATATATATATATATATATGTATTATTATTTATTTATTATTATATTTACTAGTCGTGTAGGGTTGGGATAAAAAAATACTCTTCCCCGCTCCTACCCGAGCACCTTTGGGTTGCTCAAAAGTTTCTCAAATCTTATCATCCACTATTCAATTACCCTCAAGCCCATCTCATTGACACTCATATAGATATTACTAATTTGAATTGATGGCATTGTTGTAATTATAATAATAATAAATTATAAATATATCAATTCTGTTTTCACTCTATTTTTTTACATATTTTTATAAAAAAATTAAAAAATTATTCTAAACATACTTTATATTTAACAAAAACAATCAAAAAAATTATTAAAAATAACTTATTCCCCAAGAGAGAATTGATAATAAACATATGCATATGCATTAGTCATTAATTTTCTATTTACTGTGATACACTCAACTCTATACCTATCTATCTATATCTATATCTATATCTATATCTATCCATCTATATCTATATTTATATCTATACTTTACTATATATTAAGCAAAATGGGGGTTTTTAACCCCAAGTCTTGTGGAAGTTTCAATCTCTCAATCTAAATTTTCTGATTTTTTTATTTAAAAAAAAAAAAAATCTTAGCATTTATTAACTTCTCCCGACTCACAAATCTTACCCTCATAATAACACTTTAATGCATTAAGAACAAGCATAAAAAAAATTCTTTGAAATCCAACACATATGAATTACTTGAAAAGTCTCAACACATATGATTATTATCCCTCATAATAACACTTTAATGTATTAAGAACAAGCATAGAAAAAATTTCTTAAAAAGTCCAACACATATAATTATTATCAAAATATTAAACTTTATTATAATATAATAAATAAAAAAAGACATTTAATTCATTGAAAAGTTCAACACGTATGATTATTATCAAAATATTAAACTTTAATATAATATAAAAAAAAAAGAAGACATTTAAGACAAAAAAAAATATTTAAAAATTACAATTCACATATATAGATAATTGTAAACACAATCCGTGTATAGCACGGGTGATATGCTAGTACTATATATTAAGCAAAGGGAGATTTTTAACCCCAAGCCTTGTGAGAGTTCCAATCTCCTAATCTAAATTTCCTGATTTTTTAATTTAAAAAAAAAAAACCTTAGCATTTATTAACTTCTCCCAACCCCAAAGTTTTACCCTCATAATAACACTTTATTGTATTAAGAACAATTATAAAAAAAATTTCTTGAAAAGTTCAACACATATGATTATTATCAAAATATTAAACTTTAATATAATATAAAAAAGGAAAAAAAGAAGACATTTAAAAAAAAAAAAAAAAGACATTTAAAATCGCAATTCACATATATAGATAACTAGTATATTACCCGTGCTATGCACGGATTGTGTTTACAATTATCTATATATGTGAATTGTGATTTTTAAATGTTTTTTTTTTTTTTAAATGTCTTCTTTTTTTCCTTTTTTTATATTAAATTAAAGTTTAATATTTTGATAATAATCATATGTGTTGGACTTTTTAATGAATTAAATGTCTTTTTTTTATTATATTATATTAAAGTTTAATATTTTGATAATAATCATATGTGTTGGACTTTTCAATAAAATTTTTTTATGCTTGTTCTCAATGCATTAAAATGTTATTATGAGGATAATAATTATATGTGTTAGGACTTTTCAAGGAATTCATATGTGTTGGATTTCAAAAAAAAAATTTTATACTTGTTCTTAATGCATTAAAGTATTATTATGATGTAAGACTTGGGAGTTGTGAGAAGTTAATAAATGGTAAGATTTTTTTTAAATCAAAAAATCAAGAAATTTAAATTGGGAGATTGGAGCTCCCACAAGGCTTGGGGTTAAAAACCCCTTTTGCTTATATATAGTATACTAGCATATCACCCGTGCTATGCACGGATTGTGTTTACAATTATCTATATATGTGAATTGTGATTTTTAAATTCTTTTTTTTTAAATGTCTTCTTTTTTTCTTTTTTTATATATATTAAAGTTTATTATTTTGATAATAATCATATGTGTTACTTTTCAAGGAATTAAATGTCTTTTTTTTATTATTATATTATATTAAAGTTTAATATTTTGATAATAATCATATGTGTTGGATTATTCAATAAATTTTTTTTATGTTTGTTCTTAATACATTAGTGTTATTATGAGGAATAATAATCATATGTGTTGGACTTTTCAAGAAATTCATATGTGTTGAATTTCAAAGAATTTTTTTTATGCTTGTTCTTAATGCATTAAAGTGTTATTATGAGGGTAAGACTTGGGAGTTGGAAGAAGTTAATAAATGCTAAGATTTTTATTTTTTTTTAAATCAAAAAATCAAGAAATTTAGATTGGAAGATTGGAGCTCTCACAAAAATTGGGGTTAAAAACCTCCTTTTGCTTAATACTAGCACTAGTCTATCACCCGTGCTATGCACGGAATAATTATAGATATTTTATATTTGTTTTAGATTTTTTTAAGATTTTTTATAAAAATAATTTAACAATCTTATCACTAATCATAGTGTATGAGAGAAGTTGAAAAGGGTACTGCAGTAACTATACATAGATTGTATCTATAATTATTTGTATGATGGGATTTTAAATGCTAATTAGGGGATTTTGACCAAATCAATAAATGCAGGCATACGAAAAACATGTGGATTGAAAAATTTAATAAATACTGATCAGGAAATTTTGACCAAATCAATAAATGTTGAGATTTTTTTAAAATAAAAAATAAAAAATTTAGAAAATTCAGATTGGGATATTGAAACTCTCACAGGCCTTGGAGGTTAAAAACCTCATTTTGCTTAATATATAGTATAGATGATATATAATATAATATATATATATATAGATTATAAGATGAGAGAAATAAAGTGCTATCTTATTATAATGGAGGAGATCTTATAAAAAAAAAACGTGTAGACATGAATGCCCTCCTATTTTATTGTGTTTACAATTATCTATATATGTGAATTGTGATTTTTAAATGTTTTTTTTTTTAAATGTCTTCTTTTTTTCTTTTTTATATTATATTAAAGTTTAATATTTTGATAATAATCATATGCGTTGGACTTTTCAATGAATTAAATGTCTTTTTTTTATTATATTATATTAAAGTTTAATATTTTGATAATAATCATATGTGTTGGACTTTTCAAGAATTTTTTTTTATATTTGTTCTTAATGCATTAAAATATTATTATGAGGGATAATAATCATATGTGTTGGGACTTTTCAAGGAATTCATATGTGTTGGATTTCAAAGAATTTTTTTTATACTTGCTCTTAATGCATTAAAGTGTTATTATGAGGGTAAGACTTGAGAGTTGGGAGATGTTAATAAATGCTAAGATTTTTTTTTTAAAAAAAAAAATCAAAAAATTAGGAAATTTAGATTGGAGATTGGAGCTCCCACAAGGCTTAGGGTTAAAAACCCCTTTTGCTTAATATATAGTATAGATATAGATATTAAAGTTTAATATTTTGATAATAATCATATGTGTTTGACTTTTCAAGAAATTTTTTTTTATGCTTGTTTTTAATGCATTAAAGTATTATTATGAGGGATAATAATCATATCTGTTGAGAATTTTCAAGGAATTCATGTGTTAGATTTCGAATAATTTTTTTTTATGTTTGTTCTTAATGCATTAAAGTGTTATATGAGGGTAAGACTTGGGGGTTGGGAGAAGTTAATAAATGCTAAGTTTTTTTTTTTTATAAATAAAAAAATCAAGAAATTTAGATTGGGAGATTGAAACTCCCACAAGACTTGGGGTTAAAAACCCCCTTTTACTATAGATATGAACTAGCCTATCACCCGTGCTATGCACGGAATAATTATAAATATTTATATTTGTTTTAAATTTTTTTAATATATAAATTATGTTTTTTAAGATTTTTTATAAAAATAATTTAACAATCTTATCACTAATCATAGTGTATGAGAGAAGTTGAAAAGGGTACTGCATTAACTATACACAGATTATATCTATAATTATTTGTATGAGGAAATTTTAAATGCTGATCAGAGGATTTTGACTAAATCAATAAATGCAGACATGGGAAAAGACATGTGGATTTAAAAAAATTAATAAATGTTGATCAGGGAATTTTGACCAAATCAATAAATGCTGAGTTTTTTTAATGAAAAATTTAGAAAATTCAGATTGCGATATTGAAGCTCTCACAGGCTTTGAGGTTAAAAACTCCATTTTACTTAATATATAGTATAGAAGTATAGATATATATATATATATATAGATTATAAGATGAGAGAAATAAAGTGCTATCTTATTATAATGGAGGAGATCTTATAAGAAAACGTGTAGACATGAATACCCTCCTATTTTATTGCGTTTACAATTATTACTTATATATGTGAATTGTGATTTTTTTTTTTTTTAAATGTCTTCTTTTTGTCCTTTTTTATATTATATTAAAGTTTAATATTTTGATAATAATCATATGTGTTGAACTTTTCAAGAATTAAATGTATTTTTTTATTATATTATATTAAAGTTTAATATTTTGATAATAATCATATGTATTGGACTTTTCAAGAAATTTCTTTTATGCTTATTTTTAATACATTAAAGTGTTATTATGAGGGATAATAATCATATGTGTTGGGACTTTTCAAGGAATTCATATGTATTGGATTTCAAAGAATTTTTTTTTATACTTGTTCTTAATACATTAAAGTGTTATTATGAGGATAAGACTTGGGAGTTGAGAGAAGTTAATAAATGCTAAGATTTTTTATTTTTTTTAATCAAAAATTAGAAAAATTAGATTGGGAGATTGAGCTCCCACAAGGCTTGAGGATTAAAAACCTCCTTTTACTTAATATAGTACTAGCCTATCACCCGTGCTATGCACGGGATAATTATAAATTTTTATATTTGTTTTTGATTTTTTTTAATATACAAATTATTTGTTTTAGATTTTTTATAAAAATAATTTAAAAATCTTATCACTAACCATAGTGTATTAGAGAAGTTGAAAAGAGTACTGCAGTAACTATGCACGGGTTATATCTATAATTATTTGTATGAGGGGATTTTGACCAAAAATCTCAAAAGGCATGTGAAAAGATAAAATTAAGATTAAGATATTGAAACTTCCATAATACATGGGGTTAGAAATGTCTTTTTTTTTCATTCGTTTATATCAAACCATGCCAGTTCTCTCTCTCTCTCTCTCTCTCTCTCTCTCTCTCTCTCTCTCAACTCATCAGCTAACTTAACTTTTATTACTGATTGGATAGCACCTACTTCTTCAACTCATATAATCTCTCTCAAAAAATTATTTGGCGTTACTGAACAGCACGTATCCGTATTTTCACCTTCTGTTATTTCTCAATTATTTAACAAAAAGATTAGAATTTCACTTTTTTTTGATCAATCAAAATACACTTAAAACACCCATCACAAATTAAATCAATTGATAGCTAAAAATACAATCACATTTTTGCTTATAATTTTTTTAAAAAAAACACAATGAGTTAAGTCAATTGATAATTGAAAAACATAATAACTTATTTTTTAAAAAACACAGTGAGTTAAAAAGATCAATTACAAATATTTTTTTTTTCAAAATGCAATCTAATCATCATCAATAATGAGTACTTTATGTGAACCTAATAAATACAATCTTATTTTTTTCCTTTCAAAAACACAATGAGTTAAAAATGAAATCACAAATTAAATCAATTCAAAGTTAAAAAAACACAAATAATTTTTTTCTTCAAAAAACAAAGTGAGTTTAAAAAATCAATTATAATTTTGTTTTTCAAAATACAATCTAATCATCATCAATAATAGATATTTTACGCGAACCTACCGAATACAATTCATTTTTTTTTTTCCAAAAAACATAGTGAGTTAAAAAATCAAATCACAAATTAAGCCAAATGATAGTTAAAAAACACAACAATTTTTTAAAAAAAACACAATGAGTTAAAAAAATCAATTACAAATTTTTTTCCTCAAAATACAATCTAATCATCATCAATTGGTAGTTAAAAATATAATCACATTTTTGCTCATAATAAAAAATAAAAAATAAACCCAGTGAGTTAAAAATCCAATCACAAATTAAGTCAATTGATAATTAAAAACACAATAATTTATTTTTTAAAAAACATAGTGAGTTAAAAAGATCAATTACAAATTATTATTTTTTTCAAAATACAATCTAATCATCATCAATAATTGGTACATTATGTGACACTAATGAGTACAATCCATTTTATTTTTCAAAAAACACAGTGAGTTAAAAATCAAATCACAAATTAAGTGAATTGATAGTTAAAAAAACACAATAAATTTTTTTTTCAAAAACACATTGAGTTAAAAAATCAATTATAATTTTTTTTTCAAAATACAATCTAATCATTATCAATAATTGGTACTTTAAAAATCAAATCACAAAAAATCAAATCAAATCAAATCACAAATATTTTTATGTTATCTAATTACAATCATATTTTTTCATAAACAATTGTAAAGAAGAACCATTAAAACAGTAAATAAAAGATTAAATCACATTAAAAAAAATTGAACTAATTACAATACAATCACATTAAAAAAAAAGAACCATTGAATAAACTACGATCACATCACATTTTCCCATAATAAAAAAAAATGAAAAAAAAGAACGATTGACTAACTACAATCACATTAAAAAAAAAAAAAACCATTGGACTAACTATAATCACATTTTTCTCTTTATGAGTGTTTATGTTTATCTAACTTCAATCATATTAAAAAATAAAATTAAAACAGTAAATAAAAAGATTAAATCACATTAAAAAAAGAACAATTGAACAAATTACAATCACATCACATTTTTCCTATAATAAAATAAATAAATGAAAAAAAAGAACCATTGAACTACTACAATTATATTAAAAAAAGAATCATTGAACTAATTATAATCTCATTTTCTCTTTGTGAGTATTTATGTTTATCTAATTTCAATCATATTAAAAAATTAAATTATAAATTTTTTTCGCTAGACAAATCACAAATATTTTTATGCGCATATAACTACAATATTAAAACAGTAAACAAAAGGAGAAGTGAAGAAGAAGAAAACAAAAAGGTGACTCACACTCACTGTTTGCATACGTAGTCATTGAAGTTGAAAGTGAAGAAGTGAGAAGTTAAGAAGGATAAAACAAAAAGGAGACTCACTGTTTGCAATAAGTATGTGAAAGGTTAAAAATGATGTGTATAGGAAAAGTTAAAAAGATTTGAAAGAATTTAATAAATGCTGAGTTTTTTTTAAAAAAAATTAAGAAATTAAAGTTGACATATTGGAATTCCCACAAAGTTTGTGGGTTAGAGATAGATAAATAAATAGATAGATATAGATATAGATATTTTATATTTATATTTGTTTTAATTTTTTTAATATACAAATTATTTGTTTTGAAAATGGTGCTGCAGTAATTATAATAGAAGTAAAAAAGTCTTGGGGTTGAGAGAAGTTAATAAATGCTGAGGTTAATTTTTTTAAAAAAAAAAACAAAAAATTAGAAAATTAGGATTGGCATATTGGAACTCTCACAAACCTTGGGGCTAAAAATCCCTTTTTGCTTAATATATAGTATAAGATAGAGATAGATATATCTTTTATTTTTATTTTTATTTTTATTTTTGTGTGGTTTCTATTCCGATATATTTTTTTTCAATTTATTTAAAATGGAGTTGTGGTATCTTTTTTTAAAAAATTTAATTTATTTGTGATTCCATTTGTTTTTAATTATTATTATTTAGGTAATTTATGATGTGAGTTAAATATGTGATAACATGTAAGTTTTATTGATTTAAAGTTTATTTAGATAAACTTTAAAGATTTTTTTTTAGTTTTTTAGTTTTTTTTGTTATGTTATAATATAATATATAAAATATAGGTAGATATCTACAACTTTAATAAAAAATATTATCTGATTTTTTGGAAAAGAGAAAAGGAATGCAAGTTTTAATATTTTCTTTTGAAAATTTGTAAGAGAGATTATGAGGGAGAGATCATGAAATATTTTTGTTATTAAATAAATAAATCAGTCAATAGTTTTTTTTAATCTATTATAATATAATGTATAAATATAGGTAGATATCTACTATAGCGACCCCGGTCTTTTCCTTTGGTTGTTGTGTCCGAACTTATGTTCCGTAGATCCTGTTGTTATCACATTGTTGTTATCGTCCTTTAAATTCTTATTTTGAGTTATGAGATGTGTTGGCAGGTTTGTTACAGGATGGTTGGGTTCAGAAACCAAGTGTTGCTGTCCAGTTTTTTGGGTTGGTCGCTCGAGCGAGGGTTTGGTCGCTCGAGCGAGGGTTGTTTTTGTGTCTGGTGGCTCAAGCTAGGGTTTCTTCGCTCGAGCGAGCGATTGCGTCTAGTGTAGACCTGAAGCATCGAGTTTTTGGCTCGAGCGAGCTTTTCTTCGCTCGAGCGAGGCTTTCTGTGTCTGGTCGCTCGAGCGACCAAGTCTTCGCTCGAGCGAACCTGTTTATATCAGTTGGCAGCTACGGGTTTGAACATCATTTTTCTTCCTCTTTTAGTTTGTAAACCCTAGCAGCCCACACTCTCTCTCTCTAAACTTATCTTCTCTCTATGGTTTGATCTCTCTAGAGTGTGAATCTACCCTAGGGCCTTTGTTAAAAAGATAGAGGGTGTTGAGATCTTTGTTTTAATCTGAACAATCTTGGATTTGGAGCACTTTGGAGTTTGGGTCATCATCTCCATCTTCTCCGTTGGGTTATTTTCTTCGAGGTAGGGATTTCCTATCCATCTTATAAGTTTTGTTCTAAGTTCTGGTATTTTGATATGTTGGGGTATTTTGGTAATTTTGGGAAAAATCCTAGTTGTTTTAATAAATTAATTTGTATAATTAATTTAAGGAGAATTGAGGAATTTATTGATTTAATGGTGTAGATATTGCATGTGGATTAGGGATAACTGAAACTAATCACATTGGTTAAGTCATTAATTTTGACTATTGAATTAATACAGAAATTACTTGTATTGATTGAGCATTGCATTATGCATATTGTGTGGGAGGAGATAGGGGATGTACTCCACGGTTTAGGGGAAGATAGGGGATGTACTCCACGGTTTAGGGGAAGATAGGGGATGGACCTCTAAACCGGATTTTGTTTGGGAGGAGATAGGGGATGGACTCCATTAGCATCACTATTATGTGTGCTTATTGATATTGAAGTGTTTTTACATGTTATTGATACAGCACTAAAATGTGTATCAAACGGGAAGTATGAAGTGTTTTGATATGAGTCTATATGAGCTTGAGATTCATTTGTTTTGTTGATATTGGAAGTAATGTGAATATGATATAACATTCACTGTTGTAAGTTTGGCCAGGTTCTGAGCCATATTGATAATAATGGAAAGTGAAACGCATCATAGACAATAATGTCATGAACTGTATAATGATATAATTGATTATTTTGGCGAACCATCTATTGAATGCTCTTGCTTTATTCAATGCTTATATTTGGTTTAGTATATTTCTACTGGGCTGTGGCTCACCCTATAAGGGAACATCATTTTCAGGTCTAGATGATAAGCTACCTCCAAGGACTTAGTTTGGAAAGATTTGGATTTTGAAGACTATCTTTGGTTATTTGTTTTTATTTGGTAGTACATGTAAACATTCAAGCCTAGGGCTTAATTTGTATTTGAGTTAGAACTCATATGTTTTTGTCCAAGTGTTGGCTTGGAAAGATGTAAGCCCGTAGGGCATTTATTTGGGTATTACATGTAATGCTTTATTTAAGGATACTCTGATGAATGAATTATGGTTTATTTTCTGAAGTAATGCATCTTATTATTGTATATGTATGGGTTTAATTTTGAGGGCGTTACATCTACAACTTTAATAAAAAATATTATCTGATTTTTTGGAGAAGAGAAATGGAATGCAAGTTTTAATATTTTCTTTTGAAAATTTGTAAGAGAGATTAGGAGGGAGAGATTATGAAATATTTTTGTTATTAAATAAATAAATCAGTCAATAGTTTTTTTTAATCTATTTTGTAAATTAAAAATCAATAATTTTGAAAAACTGATTAATTTGTCCCATTAAGTGATTTAAAATTTTGATAG